>OZ012739.1:153171041-154392708 GCA_963859935.3 Lathyrus sativus
CTGATCCTAACTATAGTGAAATCTCTTTCGAGTCGAAAGAGGAGTGGAGTACCGTCGGAGTGTGAGGGGAACCACTATAATTTCCTGTGTCTCTTTTACTTTCTGCCTTTATAAGCTTTCATAACATCACTGAGCTAAAAGAAAGTAACATAACTCTCTTAAAACCAGAAAATTTCAAAAGAATCTAATTCACCCCCCCCCCCCCCCTCTTAGGCGCAATTCTTACTTACAAGGCCTTGATAGCAGGACTTGAAATTTTGTTAGAATTGGGGGCAACCCGAGTCGAAATAATGGGAGACTCGGAGTTGGTAATAAAACAAATAACAAAGGAACACAAATGTGTTAAAGAAATATCATTATGTACTTTGTGATAAAAATTTGAAGTATAAACCATTCGACATATACCACGACTAAAGAATCAAGTAGCAAATGATTTGGCACAAATTGCCTCTGGGTATCGGATCTCGAAAGAAAACTTACAAGAAGCAATTGAAGCTAGAGGTAAGGCCGTGTTTGTTGCACTACGTCCTTCAGATTTAGAAGCAACAAAGTTTGGCTACGTTGACGAAGAAAATTTCGAAATTTTTGTAGTGTAGAGTTTGACGAATAAAGATTGGAGGAAACCCTTGGTTGAGTACCTTCGAAGTCCATCAGCATCTGTAGAGCGAAAAATTAAGTATCAAGCTCTAAGCTATGTTCTTCTAGGAAATGAGCTATTCAAGAAGACCCCTGAAGGGGTCTTGCTTAAATGCCTTAGTGAATCTGAGGCATATTTGGCCCTATCGACAATCCATAGTGGGACATGTGGGGCACACCAAGTAGGCCACAAGATGAAGTGATTACTATTTCGTCAAGGCATGTATTGGCCTACCATGTTAAAAGACTGCATCGAATTCGCCAAAGGCTATCAGGAATGTCAGGTCCACGTTGGCATACAGCATGTCCCAACAAGCGAGTTTCACTCTATATTTAAGCCTTGGCCTTTCAGAGGATGGGCTTTGGACTTGATTGGGGAGATTCGACCAGCATCCTCCAAAAAGCAGAAGTATATTTTGGTAGGAATATACTACTTTAAGAAATGGATGGAAGCGATCCCTCTACCGAAACTAGACCAAGAAGATGTTATCGATTTCATTCAGAAATATATTATTTACAGGTTTGGAGTACCAGAGACAATTACGACAGATCAAGGGTCTGTATTTACTGGTCGAAAGATGCAGGACTTCTCTAAAGAAATGGAATTCAAACTCATAACCTCAACACCTTATTATGCCCAGGCGAATCGTCAAGTAGAGGCAGCAAACAAAATAGTGATTGGGTTGATAAAAAAGCAGGTGGGGAAGAAACCTAAAAATTGGCACAAAACATTGGACCAGATCCTCTGGGCATGTCGAACATCCCCCAAAGAAGCTACCAATAGCACCCCTTATCGACTCACTTTTGGCCATGATGCAGTGTTACCTGTTGAGATCTACATACAATCAGTTAGGATTCAGAGAAATCATGAAATCCCTCGCGAGACTTATTGGGACATGATGCTTGATGAGTTGGTGGATCTGGATGAAGAAAGACTTAAAGCTCTAGAGCTCTTGAGAGGGCAAAAGAGGAGAGTAGAGAAGTCGTATAACAAAAAGGTTAAGGCTAAGACCTTTATACTTGGAGATTTAGTTTAGAAAGTGATCTTGCCTATGGATCGAAAGGTTAGGTCTTTGGGAAAGTGGTCCCCAAAATGGGAAGGCCCATTCCAAGTTACGCAAGTGTTCTTCAATGGAGCATATGAAGTCGAAGAATTAAATGAAGATAGGAGAATTTTAAAAGTAAATGGCAAGTATTTGAAAAAATACAAATCAGCACTTCAAGAAGTTAAAAATATCTACAGAATAATTCAAGACACAAGGCGAAGCCATAAATGGTATTCATATATGCCAAAATGGCTCAACTCATTACATAATCAAGTCAAAAGACTATGGCACATGAAGGCCAAAAAGAAAAGCATTAAAAAGTTACAACAAAATTAAAAAAAGGGAGGTTCTCCTTCATTCTCAAGTATCTCGACTTCTGGAGTTCGAGGCGCCTTTGGCACAAATTTTTGTCAGATTCTAGACGGGCAACATCTGCTTCCAGTTGTCGAGCCTCTTCAGCGAAAGTAATGGCATGGTTAAGCTCTGTTGAAAGGCTGGAGTCATCAAAAGTAGATAATTCTGCGTTTCTTTTATTAGCCTTCGAGATCCTGCTGCGGAGTTTCTTAATCTTTTGCTCCTAGAAGGAAATGTTCTTTTCATTGGCAGTAATCTCTTGTTGATTCTTGTCCTTCCTCTCCTCCAACTCCTCCATCTTACTTTCAGACTCAGAAACGGAGGTCCGGGCAGCAGCTACACTGCCAGCTTTAGTCGAAATGACTTTCTCGATCTGGGGTAGCAGTCTGAGGTCACCATAGACTTGGTCGATCATGGCGCCAATTTCCAGGATGATTGTAGTGGATTTAGGGGAGATGGAATGAATATCCACCTGTTGAAGAAGAGTCTTTAGAGAAACATGGGTAACTTGGCCCATTTGCAAAATTGAGAAAAGATCTCCCTTGAAGACTTTCTCTTTGTTCTTCTCAAGAATGTTTTCCTTAGGCTTGCTTGAGGCTTGATCCTCAGTAATCAAAGTGTTGAGGGTCGTGCCAGAGGAACTGCCTTGTCTCCCAAGAAGAACCTTGACATACTGTTGAGGGTTGTTAAGTTTTAAAGCATTAAGTTATGCACTAGTGAGACTTGCTTCACCTCTGGTGGGTGTTGTTTTGCTTTCCTTAACCACATCAATAGTTGGAGTAGCGGCCACCTCGATAGGGGCAGGTTCGTTGACTGGACTTCTCTCAAATCTCTCTTTCTTAATCGTACCATTACCTGCTTACTCTTCGTCCATCTCATCCCTAGTACCCTCATCACTAGAGCCATCCAATTCTGATTAGTGCATGGTTTCATCCTTGTCAGTGTCCTTATCTTTTGCTGGCTCAGGGTCTTTATTAACAAGGGTATGGTCAAGGGGAGAGTTACCTGCATCAGCTAAAGATGTATCTTCCTCCATGAGAGTATATTTTTCATCTACTGCCTCTAGAGTTTGTGGTGCATTATCTTCTTCGTGGTCAGGCCCATCAGTTTGGGATTGTTGGGTAGCTGTTTTGGCAGGCGGATGAGGAGCTGTTGTAAATTCAGGTTTGTTAATTTCACCAAGAGAACTCATACCAGAGCCCGAGTCAGATGTGGGATGGTAAGTAGGCTCACCTTGACTATTTAAAATGGTGGCTGGAGAAGGATACTTGGTCGATGGAGGTTTTGAACCACCAACATCAGCCTAAATAAAGAAGAGCCAGATATGAGAAACAAGAACGAGGTATAAGTGAACCAGGACTTCAAGAGGAATTGAAGCATAAAGTGTACCTTGGTTCCCTCATCAGCAGGACTAGAATTGTCGCTCTCGATGGGGACTATGGTTGGAATCGAGGTACCCTCAATAGGAGCCTCAACGTTATCACGGATAGGGGTAGTCAACTTCAAATTCTTGGTCGTCGAAGGTTCATATGGGGTGCCAGTAGTATCCGTCCCTTCGCTGATCTTCTGCCTTTTCTTCAGTTGTAATTCCTCAGGAGGAGATTCGTCATCATCCCACATGGAAGGTGGAAAGTATAGTGGGTGCTATCCCAAAAGTATAGTGAGGAGGCCATCATGAGAGGACAGTAAGTTGGACCGGCTTTCGACATCATGATTAAATAATAGATGTCAGTCTCCTTCCAGTCATTTGCTTTGACCTTTTCCATCTTGGCCAGCCAGTTCAGGTAGAGATCAGAGTCCTTGAAATAGGGGGTGGCTCTAAATAAGCGGGATTCATCATTAAGGTACTTAAGGTCTACATTATGTAATGCCATGCTATCTGGACCTTCAGTAGGGACTTTGCTAGAATCTTTTTGCCCTAGAGGTTTATTCTTGTGATAAGAAGGGGAAAAATTGCTAAGGGTGGAATAGTTGGTTCCCAATGGAGATAGTGGGCCAGACAGAGCCAAGGATTTACCCGCAACAGTGATAGGAATCATTACCTGAGATTAATAAATGTGCCTTTTCTATTTTATCAGGGGTTCATGGATGAACTATTGGTTCTTCACCATCTTGGGTCCGCTGAGTGTGGTGAAAGGAGGGAGGAGTGGCACAATTGATAACCCTTTGGCTTGAGGTTTTTTCTTTTGAGCTTGGTTTGTAGCCATGGAAGACGCCATTAATGAAGTTTGGGAAGAAATGGGTTTCTGAAAAAGTTGGAAGTTGTTTGGAAAAATGCGTAAGTGATTGCTGAAAGAGTGAAAAGTTTGAAATGATTTCTGGGAAATTATTTATAAGGTATTTTGAAGTAAAACAAAGGCATCTATTCATCATTAATGTCTAGGGATAGTGGGCCACGTGGCGTCCCAAGATGGGAGATGAGGGCGGTAGCAGTTACTGCCTAGACCCATGATTGTCTTAGGTCCTAAAAGAGTGATGATGGTTTGATGATTTTGTGAGAGTTCCAAGAAATTGGTCATAATGACCCATGACGTCATGGACATGCGCAGAGATAGCGGAACAGTTTTTTTCTTTCTTTTCTTTTTTCTTTCCAAATCATGGGTAGTTAATTGTATTGATACCTACGTGGAGGTTGAAAGATGACGTCGAATTGGATGTTGTCAAAAAATGGTCCTTTTTCTATAGTATGGTCGGAAAAAAAAATTTTGGGGGGCAACTTGTTAGCTTACAAATTCGACGCATCATACTTAGATTAAAATATTTGAATAAAATATTAAGGTCTTTGAAGATAGTAAAATACTTCGAGCAAGGAGACCTTCGAGCAGGAATTCAAGTGTTTTGGGACTCAGAGAAATTTCCAAAGATTAAGGAAAGGTGCCTTCGACCGAGACATGGGCTGAATATTAGTGAAGTTTTGAAATTCAAATAATGGAGGGAGTGTGTCACTACTACGAAAATAAGGTGCCTGCAAAACATAAGAGTCGCCACCTTTCGTTGTTTATCCCACAGAAGGGAAAGGAAACAATCGGAACAAACCTAGCAAAAAGGTATAAGACAAGGTCATCGCAACCAAGTATGGGTTCGGGAGTCGGTTACGCAAGGGGAAGGTATTAGCACCCCTCACGTTCATCGTACTCGATGGGATCCATGCATGTTGTGTTTATCTGACGGGTTGGTTTAACTATCTACCTATCAAGGCTGGTTTAAAAAAGAAAAGAAAAATGACTCGGCAAAGCATCGCGCTCCGTGCCTACGTATTCCCGTTTGGAACGAGAAATCAGAGTCAACGTACTTCGGCTAACTACGGGTGAAGGGAAAGGTTGCTCGCTAAGATATCGCATCCTGTGCCTACGTATTCTCATCAGAGAAATCAGAGTGAATGTAGTTCGGGCATAATGAAACACAGGTTGATTCATCTGTTTTTTACCTGAGTAGGGTTAACAAACAGTTCCAGCAGTTTGGTGTATGCAGCTCGCTCATCGGAGACTCGTGCGTTACCATTTGCAGTAGAACTGAAACTTAACAGTACTCTTTTCATCAGAAAAGGTTTTCTTTGAATTATGGGCCCACGGGGCAAAAAGAGGTTTGATATTTGTTTTTTGTCTTTTACGGAAGAAGTGTTTTTTATGGATGTTTGTAGTTCGCACTGCACTAGAGACTATGACTTAGGAGTGAATGCGCATGTCACCCAAAGGGTACCATACTAAACATCCTGATTACAGGAAGGAAACCCTTCAATAACCATTTCCTAAGTGGCTTAAGGCTCGTAACATACTGTACCAACATGCCTTTATTACGTATTTTACTGTTGTTTTGGAGATGAGAAGGAGAAAGGACTACAGGGGAGACTATCAAGATTCCTACTGTTGTCATGCAATGGATTCATCCTATTGGGTGAGTTTGAAACAGGGAACTCCTAAATGTTATCATACAAAGGTTTCAACCTAAAAGTCTATCATCACTTCCTTATCAAAAGAAGTGAGAACCCTAAGGGATCATGTCAATGGGAAACAGAAAAACAACTGACAAAATCATAAAGCAGATAAAACAGAAAAGCAAGCAGTAAAGATGCAAATGCAATGCAACAATACAAGCAGAGGGAGAAACTCAACCTCTAAGCAAACAAGCAAAGAGAACAAACAAAAATAGACAAGCAAAGGGAGGGTCACCTCAACCTTTCAATGCAAACACATCAGTTAGAAAAGGGGAAATAACACACAAGCAGAGGGAGAACACTCAACCTCTAAAGCAATCAAGCAAAGGGAGCTCAGCTCAACCTTTCAGTGCAGTCACACCTAGCCTAAAATACTCTACACATGAGACTATCCTAATGCATCAGGCAATGTTCAAACAATCATGATGAGGGGATGAACAATATGACATGTAAGGAAATCATTCCAAAATAATCAAACAAGGCATCTAACCTAGAGAGAAGGAAATTGATGGATGGATGCATGCATGATGTAAACCAAAGGAATACATCAAGGCATTCAACCAAAGATGAAATTTAATGATGGGAAGCATGATGTATACCAAAGGTATCCATCATAACACTCAACCATTCATGGAAGAATTGAATCATGGGAAGCATGATGTAAACCAATGGAATACATCATGACACTCAACCATTCATGGATGAATTGGTTTAAGATGGGAAGCATGATGTATACCAAAGGAATACATCATGACACTCAAACATTCATGGAAGAATATTGAAAGAAAGCAAAGCATTCAAGGAAGAGTCATCTATCTAAGGCTCTAATGAAAATCTAATGATTAGTTCTAAAGATCACTTAACCAAATGGATTTAGAAGCTCTATCAAGGCTTAACAATTGTTCTAAATAGGTTTCAACCTATGCTGAATTCCATCAAGAAGGGATTAAAAGTCTAAAGTTTTCTAATGTTCACCTTAAAGCTTAAACTATGAGGCAAGCTAAATTAGGGTCACCCTAATCACAATTAACTTGTAAAACCTAGGAGAAATACTAAAATCTATCCTAAAAGGCTAGGAAAAATTCTAAGGCTTCCTAGGTGTGTTAAGGAATCATGGTACAAAATCCATAGCCAAGACCTAAATCTAAAGGGTCTAAACAAATCCTACACCTAAACGCATGCTCAAAGGAATCCACAAGGGAAAGGTCCTAGAAATCCATCTCAAACCTATACCTAAAAGTTTCTAAAAAAACCAAAGAAAAATCATACAACTCTATCAAGGTGTCCACAACAGTCATGCAAAAATTTAGAACTAAATTCAAATCCATGAGCTAGTATAAAAATCAAAAAGAAAATCAATCATTTTTTACATGTTTTTAATCATCAAATTAAAATGGAAAAATAGCAATAATTGGAAAATCAACCAAAAACTCAATCAAATTGCACACAAAAATCAGGGACATACCAAAGATCAATCATGATTTTTTTCATATTTTTCTAACAAATATTTCTATTTTTAAAGCATTAAAAACAATTAAAGAATAAAAGAAAAATAGAAAATGCATTAAAAGAAATTAAAAACCTGGAAAATAACGTGGCCACAAGATCCAACTACCAGTCAACCTATCCTACGCTCACAAGCCTCCCATGCGTGCTCAGAAGGGATTTAATGAAACGATTCGTTTCATTATTGATTACGTGCTCTCAGTTGACTAAGGTTCACCCTAGTCTCTAATCTCACACGCCCATTCTAAAAGTAGTACAATCCAACACACATCAACGTGCCACATCACCAGTCAACAGTCAACATTCTTCAGAACGAACCACACGCCTTGGATCTTAATACTTAGTCAAGCCAGTCAAATTCATCCAACGGTTTAAACATAATCTTCTTCATTTTAAACTGAAAATTGGGGGGGGGGGGAATCTCATGGTGTCCGGAGAAGACTCTGGTCGTCTTCTCCGGCGAGGGGAAAATGACCAGAACACCAACCTCAATAAAAATTGCACAGATCTCTTCCTCTACTCATGAGGATCACCATGATACACTTCTTTTTTCATTTTTCTCAAGGACCAAGCAGATACGAAGATGAACAGAAATGGTACACTTCCAAAAATCATCTCTAATCCTTAAATTCTTTCCACTAATCTCTTCTACACATAACACTGATCAAGAATCCATAGATAAATCTTGTTATCAACCAAGAATAAGCCTAAACTGATCCTTCCAAGTTCTCATCCATCATCAAGAAACTTCACAAATGGCTCCAAGATCAAACCTAAATCCATCTAGGACCTAAGTTCTACCTAACCACATACAAGAACTACTCTAATTCATCATCAATTGAGAGTAATCATGAAAAGAAGAAAACCTGGTAAAAGCTTCAACAATAGATGATTCAGCCACCAATCTTCAACCAAAGCTGTGCAAAATCACTCAGTGATGATGGTAGAAGCTTCTTCAACCCTCAATTTCCTCAGAAATGGCTCCAATGGTGAAACTCGAATTTCAATCTAACTAACTTTTTTCAAGTGTGTCTTAGCTCTACAAGCTCATTCCATCACCAACCTTGCTCTGAACTCATTCATGAGGTTATATAGAACTGATATGGGCTGAAATAGGGGCCCAAAATTGCTCCATGATCCAATTTCAGTTTTCACCTTTTCCTTCAAAACTCACTTGATGAACTCCACGAAAATGGCTCTGTTTTGCCTTCCAAATTGCTCAAATTCATCGCTTGTATGGTGGTGAGGATGAAGGGCTGAGATTATTTCCTTAATTCCTAATCAATGGTGTGTCTTGATCATGTAACTTCAATCTTAAGAAACCTTGGTTTTAGCCATGACACAAACTTCATTTTGGAAATCTAACAATGCCAATTTATTCCAAATATCATTTAACTTCAAAAAATGCATAAACTTGTAACATTTTGAACTAAAATGAATTATTTTGCAATTTTCTCATTTTAATGCCTTTTAATGATTCATTATGAAAATTTCTTCACACATTTCTCATTCTAATCCATATCAATGGATTCTTAGGGCTTGATTGAGTAAATAAAATCATTTTGACCAACTTTCAAGTTGAACAAAATTCCATTTGAGGTGTGTAAGATGGTGAAATTGACCCATAATCAAAAATGGCCTATAATCTCAACTTCCCAAAATACCCTTGTCTTGCAAAGCTCATATCTTGAGTTCTACAAATACAATAATGGACTTCTAGCACTTTTTGGAAAGCTAAGAAGATAAGGAACAACATTAATGTTGGCAAAAAGGTCATGTGAAACTTCCTTCTAGGGCAAAAGTGTCATGCAAGTTAGTTGACTTTCAAGCTCCAAATTCACATTCATCTGATGACCTGTAACTTGTCTGACTCATACCTTAAGTTCTATAAACCCTATCAAGGACTTTTAGTACTCAAATTAAAGCTATTATCATGCTCTAAAACAATCATGTTGGGGTCAAGGTGAGATGAAAATCACATCTTGAGTTATGTGGTCTTGAAGTTAGGCCCTAAACTAGGGGATTTTACACTGTCAAGCTTAGAAACCCTTGCTTAGCAACTCCTCACACTCTTGATTCATAATGAGTTGACCTTGGAATCATCCATTGGGCATCTTAATACATAAATCCATGATCACATGGCCTTGAAATTAGGTCTCAACCTTCTTCAAATCATCTGTTGACCTAGGGTTGACCAGATGAAACCCTAGTTGCACCAATCTTGGTATTAGCTTCATATCCTTCACATGATGACCTGTCTAGGCTTCAAAATGACTTTCAATACTTCTCATGAGCTCTATCAAGGTCTCAAGTCCAACTTCATGGATTTAGAATCATCTGATGACCTCTCACAACCCTCAAGTTAGGAGGTGTGCTCATTTGGCCTCAACCACTTCTCTGAGGATCTTTGTGGCTTCTTTGATGAGGATATTGTCGCTACTGCGAAAATCGGCGCCGGCTGAACAGAAGAGTCGCCACCGTGCGTTATTTATCCCACGGGAGGGAAAGGAAACGCTCAGAGTAAACCTCGCACAACACGGGAAAGGTATGGTCGTCGCAACCAAAACCTGGATTCGGGAGTCGGTTACGCAAGGGGAAGGTATTAGCACCCCTCACGTCCGTCGTACTCGACGGGATCCACGCTTGTTTTCGGGTATGGATTGTTATTCTATCTACTCTATAGGTCAAGGGTTAAAAAGAAAATAAAATGAAAGTAAAAATGACTCGGCAAAGTATCGCACTTTATGCCTACGTATTCCCGCCTGGAACGAGAAATCAGAGTCAACGTAGTTCGCCTACCTACGGGAAAGGAGGGGAAGGTTGCTCGCTAGGATATCGCATCCTATGCCTACGTACTTTCACACGGCATGAAAGATCAGAGCAAACGTAGTTCGGGCCACGTACGACACAAGTCTGCCTTGATTGATTTTATTCCTTCTGAAAAAGGGTTTTCTGATTAACAGTCCCAGCGGACAAAAATGACGTTTTGATGAGTTTACATTCTTTTACGGAAGAAGTGTCTTTTATTGTGTTTGAAATTTTATTGTATTTTCTGTTTGTTTTTGAGGAAGAAGAGATAGAACTCTAACCTATGGTTGCGAAGGGGAACGAACTAACCTAATGTTATCATGCATGGGTTAAGACCTAGTGTCTATCATGCTCCTCTCTTGCACAGAGAGAAACAGAGATCCTACGGGATAGGCAGAAACAAAAACAATATCAGATATATATAGTAAAACAGTAAAATGCATGGATGCAACAGTACAAGCGAGGCAAGGGAGTCCCACTCAACCTCGAACCTAGAAAACAATAGGCAAAAGTGAACAGACTTCACTTTCAACCCAACAGGGTAAACAACAAACAATACAGTCCGGAAAACCAATCAATACATCAACAATGAAATACATCAGCAAAAGAAACAGCATCAGCAGCTCTGAATCAACATCTGGCTTCAAGTAATTTCCAATCATTCACAGGCTTCAACAAGCATCAATCTCCATCTTCATGACCTTCAGGCAAGGGCTTTGATCATCTGTCTTCTATCTGCAATGGCTTTTCTTCAAGTTCAAACCTCCAGGATGAGGAATCAGTCACAAGAGTGAAGTGAATGAATGTTAGACAGTTAATTACCTACCAAAGGTGGTTCATCAACTGTTAACACTAAACAGAAAGTTTCCTCTCAAAAGTTCGATCTTTCCAATATATTCACTGATCCTTCCAAAGGAAGGAGGTGGATATTGGAAAGAGACTTTGAATCATAGAGAAAGGATGGATGCAGACAAGGCATTCCATGTTTGAGAAACAAGCTTTCTAATCTAGAGCTCTGCCTAGCTCCTAAACCCTAGTCTCCTCAGCAGCTGCTAGCAATAACCTCCTATTCAACTCTGGCAGTTGACCTCCCATCTCTGAATCTCCAATGGCCTCCATCTCCTCAAGTCTTCAGCTCTCCCAAGTCCCCAGACAATCCCAATACCCAAGCAAGCAAGCAATAATCCCCAGAGGGCACACCACACCAGTCAATCAGACATACACAGAGTATTAATAGCAGTAGGGGAATCCTGACTTTTTCTAAGGGATCTAATAACTACCCATAGCCCCTATAGTCCCATAACTAATCTAGTTAAACCCTAAGTCCTAAGGGAAAAGAATCAAATCTCCTAAGTCATCACCTAAAAACCCTAATTTGTTCATGTTGTTCAAGCCTACATTAAGCACCTAAAATTAATTTCTAAAAATGGGAACTAAATTGTTTCTACAAGTTCAATGTCTCATCTAAGCAACCTAAAAAGAATGAACAAAAAATATGAAAGTATCTAATAGAACAAAAATTAATAAAATCATGCATGAAATGAAACTATTTAAAATGTCATTTATTTAGAAAATATGGGAAAAATATCAAATAAAAATAAAAATGCAATTTTTATTTTTATATAATTTTCTAGACATCCTAAAGAAAATAATGTAAAAAGAATGAACTAAAAATGATTTTTTATCTATTTATTATGAATTTTTTAAAATGAATGAAAAAAAATGAAAAGAAAATAATAAAGAAAAAGAAAGAAATAGCCAGGGGGTGAGAATAGCAGGATATTCACGTTCAGATTGAACTGGGCTCAGTACTGGGGGGTGGGGATATCACTAAAACACCTAGGCCCGCCCGTTTCATTAAATGAAACGGTGCGTTTAGGGCACCACTCTCAACTCCCTCCAAAACGCAGAATTGAATGAGAGCCACACGATGGGCTCTTTGGTCAATGGTCCAACAAGCAATGGACGATCACGATTGTATCTCCTACCTTGGTTCATGAGAACTTAGGGTTTCCTCCATGAAAACTCCATGCACGCACCACTTTCAACCTCTCGGTTCTCTCTCCATAGTGCACGAAACATCACGATCCAAACATGAAAAATACTCTAAATCTCTCCCTCTATACGTCTATGATCACAGTTCATTCTAAATCCCAATGAATCATTCAAACCGATCGAGACAAGTCTTGACTCCATGAAAATACTCTGGTATGCATCATCAAGATTCTCACTCAAACCTGTACTAATCTACTCTATGCCTAATGGTGATTATTCTGATCTATCAAACTAACATTATAATGTACTATGCTATGAGTTCTAAATCCTAACAGTTTCAAGCACCTGTTAACAACTATCACTAAACAGCACCAAACTCATCCTAATCGTTCTACTAACAACCTAGATCACATCTAAACTAATAAAACCATGTAAATCTATCTATATCAAGCTATGGCAGAGAAAATGCACCTGATGCAAAAGCTTGGAGATGCTGATGGAACTCGTGGATCTGAGGCTTCTAATGCTTGGATCTTGATCAACTAACTCAGTGCTTGATTCTGTTTGCAAAACCTTGATGATTCTTGCCTTGGATATTGCTGTCCACTTGAAATTGCAATTTGGATATTGATGATTATGGTGCTCGAAAATGGATCAATTTCAATCAGATCTTTGTTGATCTTTAGTCCATGATGATGATTGAATATGGTGGAATCAGTGTTGATGAGAATTGATGCTGAATTTGTGAGATTGAAGTGAACTTGCAACTTGGAGAATGAGAGAACTTTGGGAAATTTTTGGTGAAAAATGAATCCAACCCTTGCTCAATTCTGATTTCATGAATATATAGTGCCCAAATGAATCTTCTAGAACCATCTTGCAACTTCCCTTGCATTCCAAATTGAATCCCTTTTGGTTATGTTTCTTCAAATGCAAGTAACCATAAATAACTTTTCTTTTTCCTTCTAAACTCAAAAATGTACTTGAACCATTGTCTCTAAAATGTCTTTTGGACCCAAAATCATATATTGGAAGTCCCCATTTGGACTTATAAATCTCTCAAACCATTTTTCACTTTGACTTTATTTAAGTTATAAGCCATTTTAGTTCAAATTTGACCAATCATGCAACTTCATGTTATGAGCTTTTCCAACAATTTGTGACCTTCTTTCTATACTCAAAATGTCATTTGGAGCAAGTTTGATGTTGTAAGTTTTTCCATTTGAGGCCTCCTTGTATGAGTTTTGGACATAGGTTAAAATGACCTGTAATTCACAAATGACCAAAATACCCTTTGCTTGCCAAGACCATAAGTTGAGTTCCACACATCATATGAAGGCATGCTATACCATTATAGAAAGCTAAGACAATGAGGAACAATTCCTATGTTGACCAGAAATTCATTTGAAATCTCCTTGAGGGGTAAAAATTGCTTGGAAGTCAAGTCACTTTCACAGACAAAATTTCAGATACCTCAGATGACCTGTAACTTGCAAGGACCATAACTTGAGTTCTATAAATCTCCTTGATGTCTTCCACCACTCAAATTAAAGGTCTTGAGACCCTCTACAAGTTTCATGTTGGCCAAGGATCCATTTGAAGCTTGAATTTTGACTTATCTTGCTTGGAAATTTGACCTAAACTAGGGGATTTTACACAGAAACCCTAATTTAGAAGCTCCTCTTCTCCTTGATTTCTCTTGAATTCTTCTTGGCATATCTCCATATCCTTCTTTATATGTCCAATGATGAACCCCACATCTCTCCACTAGACTTGAATGCCCCTTAAATCAGTCAATTGACCTAGGATTGACCTAGGGTTGACCCAGATGAAACCCTAGTTGACTGCCTTCAGCTATAGCTCTTGTGCTCTCATCAATGACTTGTCTCCTTCTTTAAATGACTTTCTAAGTCTCTCATAATGTCTAGATACTCTCCATGCCCTTCAACTCACAGCTCACAACCCTCTTGTTGACCCTCAGATACCCTCAGCTAGGAGATGGACTCAAGGCTTGATCTGCTGAACTCTTTGCTTTTAAATTCTTCCCTGATGACTTGAATGAGATTGAATTGGGATAATAACCTCTTGATAGGCTTCTAGAGATGAGAATAATGATTGGTCCCCCTGTTGTATGACTTGCTATGCTTATGCTATGCAGATGATTAGACTATGCACATGACTCTATATACAAATGCCAATGACATTGAAACATAAACCAAGTGAATAAGGTTGGGCAAATTTTAGGGTGCAACAGATATTAACCCTTGGATACTTGAATAAAGACTCTTAGATAGCTTCATAACCTTGGTAGCCTTTTGTTGGTAGTCATACTGTTGCACCCTAATTTTTGACCTTAAGACCCCACCTCCTTGCTATTGAAACCACTGTTGTTCAATCTGTTGTTTTTGCAGGAATTAAATCAGGTGCGCCTTAACAGTGAAGAAGGAAAATGATCATTTGTACATTATTTACTAACAGCTTTGAAGCTGAATCATTGTCAGGGATTTATTGAGTAAACAGAGCCTCTATTTCCAATTTCCTTATGAATTTTGAAGATAAACAGAAGTTCAAGGTAAATTTGGCATCGGTATTTTGGAGGTATGGTAATTAATCCAACGGGCTGAGACACTGTTGCCAATGGATTTACGGGGTGTTTGTTTTATCATAAGGGTGGCTAGGTTGAGAAGTCTTCATCCGAAGGTGTGGTCATCATATTAAGTTTGTTGCTGGAACATGATATTGGCTTATTTTTTAAGCATGGAATAACCACTGTTTCCAACGTTACTTTAGTTTTAGGTCCGGCACTGCCTATTCAAGTATATATAAGCCAAAACTCAACACCATGCCATTGCATTTGAGTGCCAGTCATTTTTTAAAGCTTTTCCTATCGTTACTAGGTGCATCAAAACGTACAAAAAGGGACATGAGGTTAAGGCTTGAAGTCTAATTTGTCATGGCGGGATGTACGAATTGTGGAGCATAATAACCAAACATTCTGTGACCATCTTGAATACAAACCACAACCCTCTCGTTTTTGAAAAAAAGGAAGAAGTAGAAGCTGGGTCATTTGATATTCCTCACTAGCATTGGTCAAAGCTGGAATGATCTTTTGAATTGCAAGAATAAATAAAAGCTAAATTACAATTTGTTGGCATGCTACGTATTACACGAAGCAACGATGGATCGTTATGAACAGTTACAAAGATGGAAAATTTAAAATGAGCAGCAGTTGTTTTGTTTTTAGACCAAAAGGGTCCCTACGTTGTTTTCCGTCTATGGGATGCATCGTCTTGATCCTAGCGCCAACTTCTTTGGGTCATGCCAAATCCTTTTGCTATACTACTCCTTCCAGACTTAATCTCAACATTAGACCGGAAACTGAAACCTGCCGCAATAAACAAAGATCAGAATTAGAAGGTACATAATTGTCCAGAATTAGAATATGAGAAAGGAAAAGCTTCCCTCGATGATTCAAGCATGACCACACCGTCCTTTAAGCAACACCATTTGGCCTGCAAGAGTGAATGCAATGGTAAAGCTTATTACCACGGGATAAGTGAGTTTATCCACCAAGACCTTCCATCTTGATAAAGCTATTAACAATCCATACAACCATGACAGTACTTGGAAGGAATTTTGCCCACCCGGTCTCGTAAGCTGCCGCTAACCTTCTTTCACGATGTGCTATGCAACAAGACCGACAGTGAGGAAGTAAGCTTGCACTCGACATTAACAGGGTCAGTAAGTCTATGAAGTGAAATTAAAAGAACTCAGAACATCATTCATTAACCATATAGAACCAAAAAGGCATTTAGCAATGCATGTTTGACAATGGTTTCCCTGAAAGGTTGTGTAACACGTTGATGGTACTGCCAAGCATATCAAACCGCTGCTTTGGCCGGCAAAATTGCAGTAATGACAGCATGGATCACCAACCAGCATCCCAGTTGCATTCCTAAATGAAGACAATGCTTTGAGGCAAGCGCAGTAATAAACCCGTGGATTTAAGAAGCTGTAATACATAGGCCGACAACAAGCACAGCACAATCTATTGGCTTTGATAAAAATATAATCACGCACAAACATGGGTGAAGAAGCTAATACCGATTCACTTCGTCGTCGCAACCTTATTTTCCACCGTCTTCGTTAACAAGGGACGGTGAAGAAGATGAAGCTGAAGAGGTTAAAGCCATGCCAATTGCCTGTTTATGACACAATATTAAACCGCAGCAAATCTTAAACTCACATAAGATAAAGAAAATATTTACGGAAAGTGAGGTTGCTGAACATGACCATGATGCTTACCAGCTTGGAACTTGCACCTTTGTTTTTATGCTAACTCCAGAGTAACATAACCAACCTCTAGCCAGCCTTACTTAACAGCGCACCATTCCGTAATCCATAAGGCTTTATCTACAATACATGTCAAAGCACAATTCCAGCTCCATTCGGTGACGCCCTCACTTTCCTGCATAAGACAATTCACAAAACAAATGAACTATTAAAACCCCAATTATCGCCCCTATTGAGAAACCCCTCCAAAAATGTTGAAAATCTCTCGCATGCTTCCTTCTTCATCTTCCAGGAATCATCTATTCGAAGTTCTTTCCTCTAGGAAAATTGAAGTTCGGGATTTCTCTACTGCTAAAAATCACTATTCAGCTAGAGATCGTGTATTTTCTCCTTATTCTGTTTACAAGGGAAAGGCTGCATTTTCACTCACTCCTTGTCTTCCAACTTTCACTAAGTTGGATTCTGGGACTCTCGTGGTTGATCGTCACGGTTCGATCATGATGAGTTTCGTGCCTGCTGTCGGGGAGCGCAGATATGACTGGGAGAAGAGACAGAGATTTGCCCTATCAGCTACTGAAGTTGGTTCCTTGATAGCCATTGGCCCCCAAGATTCATGTGAATTCTTTCATGACCCCTCAATGAAATCAAGTAATGCTGGTCAAATAAGGAAGAGCTTGTCAATTAAGCCTCATAGCAGTGGCTACTTTGTCTCTCTGACTGTTGTCAACTCCGTGTTAAACACCAAATACAATTTCAGTGTTCCTGTCACAACTGCTGAGTTTTCTGTGATGAAGACAACTTGTTGTTTTGCATTGCCACACATTATGGGTTGGGATCGTCTAACTAATCAGAAGTCCAGTGAGACAGGAAGCTTTCAACCCAATCAGCAGTCCATCTCTACCCCAAGGAACCAAGCGCTCCTCAATCACCAAGTTTACCACAACCCGGAGAAGCCCTGTCGAGACATGATAGCAATGGCCGGAAGAAGTTAAGGGGCAAAGACTCAATTTAGACACAAAGCGAAATAAATATAGTTGATGTCTCCTCTCACCAGTTTGCGGAATCCTAGCTTGAGTAACATACAATCCCACGGTATCCAAAAACACCACCCTCTGTTGCTCATTTGGACCTTAAGATTTTGAATCTGCATAGACAAAAGCTCCGAGTCGTATACAAACTAAAGCCAACGAGCTTCACGTGGGATCAATACTCGTAATTCTTCATGAGAAAGCTGTAGAGAAACTCTCAGATTTGAACCATCCTGAAACGAATGTGTCGTTAAGTGGTGGAAATCATCCTGGGCTTATAGACTCCCATGGCCCAAGTGCAATTGCAGTTCACCACGAAGTGTATTGGTTGAATTCGTTGCAAAGCGTATCAGACGCCAAAGAACTGAATTGGTACTACTATGGGTTGTTCACCTCCTCTGGCCCAAAATCTTCTGCTATCCACACCTGCCAAATCACAAATCATGGATTAGTAAATCGATTGAAGAATATACCCTATTAAAAAAAAAAGATCCAATTCAGATCCTATCAGATTCCTCAACATCAATTAAAGATTCTTCAACTCAAATCACAAATTGATTCTCATCAACAACATTAAACCCAATCGATTGCAAAAGGAAGGTTTTTGAATCCTGTCCAACACAAGAATGGAAGGTGTTATTACCAATCAATCAGAAATTCAATCAATGTTTTAAAGATCCAAAGCCCAACTCGCCTATAAAAAGAGGGATTTGAATCAGAGAAAGGGACCCCTTTTTAGAGAACTCGAAAACACAGTGGAAATCACCGTAAAAGCTCTAAATAACTCAAATTGAAGAAGAAAGAAGAAAACTCATCTTTATTTCGCCGAAGCTTTCGAAGGTCTACGCCTCCGAAGTTAGCCGCCATCACCAGAATCGGGCTTCATACGCCGTCACTCGCTTTCGGTAAACCCTTGTTCCTGTTAAGATTATTGAACTGCTAATGTTTTGCATTGTGTTTCAGGAAGGGATAATGGAGGACAGAGGTGAAAACAAACGGTAAAAGGGAGCGTGGTGAACCAAAGTTGCATCGTGAAAGGATTGGGGTCGAGAGAAGAGGTCGAGCGATCAATTTAGGGCGTTGGGGATTAGGGTTCTGTCGCCGTGTTTTTTTTTTTTTTTCATTTCTCTGTTTGTTGCTATCTCTGTATCGTGATGAATGGTATACGCTGTACACACCCTACACCATACACCTGCACACACTCATTAACCCTAATCACCATCAATCCCCCAATTAACATTAATCCACCCTAATTAACCTGATAATAATTAACATTTAGTCTAAGAATAATTAACCTTTCCTTTTTTATTTTATTAACTAGTTAATCTAATAATTTTAACTAGACTCCTTTTTAAATTAAAGAAAAAACTAGTAACCTTTTATAATTAATTAAATCAACTTTTTTTTCTATTTTATTAATTTTTTAAATAATATTCATTCAAACTCATTTTCCTAAATAACTTAAAAGTGTAATAATAAAACCTCTTTTAATTTAAAATCCACCTCTAGTTTTATGATTAAGAACTCTTTATAGTAATAATAACTTTTATATAATAAAAAAATCCATTTCATTATTCAACCAACTATTTTATTTTACTAAAAAAAATCACTTCATGATCTATTTATTTTATCAATAAAAGTAATCTTTTATAATTTTAATAAAACTCTATAACAAGAAAACCATTTTTATAATTTAGATATCATTTGGTAATAACAATAATTGAACCCTTCTTTTAAAAACATTTCCCTTAAAACCAATCTCACCAACATAATATTTTCTTATAAATCCATTCAACCTTTTTCTAATCAACACCCCTTAAAGTCAACCCAACACTATAAAAATCAACCAATTCAACTCCTCCATCCAATCGTGCAGGCTTACACTCAACACACCAACACATTCACTTTCACACGCTTAGCGCTTTCATGAGTGTGTATGCTTTACTTTACCCGCAATTTATCTTCCGCAATTTACATTTACCGCATTTATCCTTATTGCATCACATCATCGCATTCCGTCCAAAGGAAAACCCTACACATGATTCAACAATCGTGTGTAGTGCATCTCATTTGCATTATTCTCCCTCGATCCTTGATCCCATTCAAGTTGATCGATTAAGTTAGATCCTACCCATAGGAAGGACCTTTCTCTTACAACATAGAAATAAACACAATACAAACAATCAATTCAAAACAATATATTCAAAAACATTAGAGAAAGATGTTAATCATCTTAAGTGAGATAGAATCTCCACCCCACATCAATACAATCAAGCCGTAGGGACTTTTCCTTAAGAGAGATAAAGGTGTACCTCGTTGATCCCTATCCGAGTACGTAAGTCCTTTTCTTAAGACGATGCAAAGACTATTTTTCCTACAACCGGTGGCGGTTATATCTCCCTTAAAATGAATACACATCTCTTCTCCTAAAAATCAATCAATCAACTACCCTAAACCCGTAGGAACTCTGACCATAGTCAAAGAACTCCTCTAACCCTTTAGGAGAACTACAGATACTCTGATTCCACTCCCGTAAGGATATGTAGGCATAAGATGCGACATCTTATCGAGTATACTTAGATAATAAACCCCTAGGTCTTTATACCATAAAGCAGATAAACACTTAGCAATAAACAACATAAAACAAGAGGTTCCTGTAGAGTACTACAGAAACTTAGGATGCTAGTACCTTCCCTAAGTTTAACCAACCCCCGAACCTAAAACTCTCTAGCTTGCATTTGCATTGCATTGTAGGAATTTCGATCTTTATCCCTTCCTTTGGACAAATCAAAGTTCGGTTGCAAAATGAATTAAAGATTCAAACTAATCAATAGTTTGATATCCGATTTTCACCGCGACAGAAATGGCGACTTCACTGGGGACTCTTAGTGGGTCTCCCTATCTTGTTTTATTTCTTTATTGCTTTATATATTAGCTTATTTGCTTATTTGTTTGTGTTCTTTATTTCTTTGGGTTGATACCTTTGAGTGGTGAGACAAAGTCCTACACCCGGACTTGAGTGAACTTAAGATAGGATAGTGATATGTTCAAAGAGGCTTATAGGGGGTAGAATCCCGACCAAGCTGACTTGAAAATCACACTTAATTGAGGCCCTCTCGAAAGATGTATTGTTGAACGAGTCTTTAATCGTGAAAACATGCACTACATTCGACGTTGGAGCCTATGATATTGAGGACTGTAGTTACCTTAACCCCACTTTGACCTTTACTAAGATGTAGTGCGGGGCTATGAAGGGGTACCCCCGAAATAGTGCTACGCGATGCTACACTCGAAAGAAGTTCTCTTGAGAATATTATTAACCCCCGAGTACTTGGGAAGTTGATAATATCCGAAAGATGGGCTAATGACTTTGGGAACCTCATTAGAACCTTGTTCTACAGGTACAACCAACCTTTAGTCCAAGTCCTTTGGGAATGGGTATACCTTTGCTCCATGCTCGTTGCAAACCTAGGGTCCCCTTTGTTTGTTTATCCTTATGTTTCTATGTGCCTACTTGTGTTTGTTGCATTCATAAAGCATCATACCGCATTGGACTTCATGGGATTTACCTTTGTTTATGAACATTGTAGGGTATTATGGATCCCAATAGAAGACACACTTTGAAATACACTTTTAAAAGTCCCAAGTTGGATGACCTAAAGAAGTTGGTGACCTTGATTGAAGACCAAGAGAAGTTCAAGAGCAAGTATGGGAAGTTGATATCCTTATTGAGTCGCCAAGTAGACGAGGGACTCCTTTCCACTTTATTGCAGTTCTATGATCCGCTATATCACTTTTTACGTTTTCAGACTTCCAACTACTACCTACATTGGAAGAATACTCTTTTTTGGTTGGTCTACCTATCTTAGAAGAGTCTCCTTTCCCTTTCTTGGAAAAGGACCCCGATGAAAGAGAAATTGCTAAGGCCCTTTATCTAAAGGTATCAGATGTCAAAGGAAATCTGATTAGTAAAGGCGGTATTTTTGGTTTGACTACGAAGTTCTTAATCAGTAAAGCAATGTTTTATGCCGATTATACGAACAAGACTTCATTCGAGGCAATCTTTGCCTTACTTATTTATGGAGTGTTTTTGTTCCCAAGTTTTGAGGGTTTCGTCGACCTCAACGCAATTAAGATCTTTTTGAAGAACAATCTAGTACCAACTTTATTGGGTAATGCTTACCATTCTATACATCTCCGAAACTTATATGGTGGAGGAATGATCACCTGTTGTGTGCCCCTACTCTACAAGTGGTTTATTTCGCACTTGCCGAGGTCTACTTCCTTTTTAAGTCTTGATATAGGGCTTTGGTCTCCAAGAGTTATGGCATTGACCCACTTAGATATTATTTGGTACAACCGAGCATATGATGGAACCTTAATTATTAATGGTTGTGGCGAATTTGCTAATGTACCATTACTCAGTTTTAATGGAGGGATCTGTTACAATCCGGTCTTAGCTCGTCGACAATTGGGATTTCCATTGAAGGAGCCGCCTAAGAGTGTCCAAGTAAAGAATATTTTCTTTAGGGAAGACAAGGAACTCCTAGACAAGGTTTTAGTTGCATGGAACCACTTGCACAAGAAAGGGAAAGAAAGCCTTGGGAAGCTTAATTGTGTGTCTTTGGAACCCTACCTTCGGTGGGTCAGAGAGAGGGCAATCAAGCTAAAGATGCCATATTCCCGTCAAGATCCTATAGCTCCAAGGAGAGAGCCCACCTATGTCTTTATGTCTGAAGCCGAGAAGTTAGAAGTAGCCTTAAGGAAGTCACAACATGAGTTGGAATCCTGGAAGAACAAGTACCATGTAGCAGTGGCAGAAAATGATGAATGTCAGAAGCAGAAGGCTGAACTTCAAAAGGAGAGGGATGAACTTCAGAAACAGCTACAGTTGAAGGATGAAGAGCTACTCCCCTGCAAGAAGAGGAAAGTCATGGAGGATTTATTTTTCTCCGACCCACAATGCACTATTTGGAAACTAATTGTGGACAACCTTATCCGTGAGAAGACGCAATTAGAAGAGCAGCTCAAGCAGCAGAATTCGAAACTTCTTTAGTGTCTTTACTAGCTTTTATTTAGCTTTTATTTGGGACTTTTAAAAGCAATTATTTGTATTCCGTTTCGAAATTAAAAATAAAAAAACGTTTTCTTTTACTACAATGCTTATAAATAGTTGGGATCCCATGAAGTCCTACTCATCTTGCATTACATTCTTTCTTTATTCATTTCAAGAAACTCAATTTTATTTCTCAGGTATTGTAACCATGGACTTCAAAAGAGAAGCATTGGAGTACACTTTTCAGAGCCCTAACATTGAAAGCTTGAGAGAACTAGCAGATCTAATCGAGAATCGTTACACCTTCGCAACAGAATATGGGGAAGTCTTCCGTTTTCTCGAACTCAAGATGAAAGAAGGGCTGTTGGAGACCCTTGTTCAATTTTATGATCCGCTGTACCACTGTTTCACTTTTCCGGATTACCAGTTGATGCCGACACTGGAAGAGTATTTTGATTTCCTGAGGATGCCCGTAATGGCCCACCCCATTTTCACCGGCCAAGAAGACACACCCAGTCACCAAGAAATTGCCAACGCTACTCATCTCAGTTTGGCAGATGTTCAAGCGCACCTAATCACCAAGGAAGGAGTCCTTGGATTCCCTGCTGACTTCTTGATTGAAAAAGTCCGCTACCATGCTGAAAGAAAGGAAGTCCTTATCATGGAAGCCACCTTTGCTCTGTTGGTCTATGGGATTTTCTGGTTCCAAAAGATCGATGATTTCGTTGACATGGATGCGATTAAACTATTCATACTCAAGAATCCAGTCCCTACTTTGTTAGCTGACACATATTACTCAATTCATTCAAAGAATGCCGAGGGAGGGGGACATATTGTTTGTTGTACCGCTCTGCTGTATTCCGGGTTCATTGCTCGCCTAACTCGACACCCATCTATTTGGGAAGAGGAGGAGTCACCTCATTGGTCCGAGATAGTTATGGCCCTTACTCACTCCGACATTGTGTGGTACGATCCTACCTACGGAGGTATAGGTATGATCCATAGCATCGGAGGATTTACTAACATACCACTCATTGGGAGAGAAGGATGCATAAGTTACAACCCTGCTTTGGCCCGCCTCCAATTTGGGCACCCCATGGTCGGAGTACCTGACCAGACTCTGTTAGAAGGGATCTTTCTCAAGGAAGGAGAAGATCCAGACCTGAAGACCGTCATAATTTATGCATGGAGATACATCAACCAAGAAGGAAAAGCTGCTTTAGGATACCCCAATTGTGCTGTCTCTGAAGAATATCTACATTGGGTGCATGAAAGAGCTCTCGACCTCAAGATGTCGTTCCCTTTCCATGAGCCTATGGTATTAGCTTTTCACGATCCAGATTGGTTTGACGTGAGCGAAGTAGATCAGTTGAAGGCTGCTTTGGATGAAGCTCGAAAACTGAAAGCCGCTTGGAGGAACAAGTTTTTTGTACTCAAGGTAGAGAAAGAGAAGTCCCAGAGGCTGCCAGAAGTAGAACTTGCAAGGAAAAGAAAGGCGCGAGAGGATTTATTTTCCTCTCACACCTCTTCAAGAGCTGTCACCAGTGATGATCTTCCCCTAGATACTGTGGCTTGGAAGGAATGTGTCGACCAACTCATCAGAGAGAAGGCCGAGTTGCAAGAACGCATCAGTCAGCTAGAAGGAGAACTTCGCATACAGAAGGAGTATAAGGAGTAGATCTCCGAGTTTCTCTTTTGCTTTTGGTTCAATGTAATAAACTCTTAAAAGAGTATTCCGTTTTGTAATGCTTCGATTATCAAAATAAAATAAGTTTTTCTCCAAAGTTACAATACCGAAACAACTTGAGTTTCTTGAAGTTTCATACTCATTTGCATTCCAGGGTCTCACTCTTGCTTCATCTCCGCAGAACAAGCTGAATCACCGATACAACACTCGAGCTAGTCAACGCCAGAAGATGGATCAACTAGAGCAAGAGAACAGAGTGCTCTGTGATGAAGTCGCAGTTATGAAAGAAAGTTTGGAGAGGTTGAATGGCCTAGTGGAAGCTTTGTCCAATCAGGCCTCGATCAACAACCAAGAAATTCCAAGGACTGTGATCTCTGAAGTGGCGCCAACACCGATCCCAGTGGTGTCTTCTACCGCTGAAGTAGCCTACAGCATGCCGCCAGGTTTCCCGTGGGGGATGCCTTCTTATTTCACTCCGGCTGGTTATCGTCCACCTGTTCCCGAGGTTCCTGTCGCAACCACTGTTCAAGCTACTCCTGTAGTTTCTGCTGTGATGACTACCGCGTCTCCGCATGTGAACGTTGTTCCGTATATTCTGGATGAACCAATTTTACATGGGTCGCCAACCGAAACTGTGGGTTTGGAAGAGAGGATGGACGGATTTCAAGACCAATTTTCTGAATTGCAAAAAGAGTTGAAAGCCCTTCGTGGGAAGGATTTGTTTGGTAAGAGTGCTTCTGAGCTGTGCTTGGTTCCAAATGTTAAGGTCCCACCGAAGTTTAAGGTCCCTGATTTTGAAAAGTACAAGGGGAGTACTTGCCCTCAGAGTCATCTTATTATGTACGCCAGGAAGATGTCTGCCCAAACTGATAATGATCAACTACTTATTCACTACTTTCAAGACAGTCTGACAGGCGCTGCACTCAAGTGGTATATGGGGTTGGATAATACGAAGATTCGAACTTTCAATGATCTAGGAGGAGCCTTTGTCAAGCAGTATAAGTACAATGTGGACATGGCGCCCGACCGAGATCAGTTGAGAGCAATGGCGCAGAAAGATAAAGAGAGCTTCAAGGAATATGCTCAACGTTGGCGCGAGTTGGCCGCGCAAGTCACACCACCACTAGAAGAAAAAGAGATGACTAAACTTTTCCTGAAGACTCTTGGTCCTTTCTTTTACAAGAAGATGGTAGCCAGTGCACCCAGTGACTTTACTGAAATGGTCAATATGGGAATGCGCTTAGAAGAAGGTGATCACGAAGGAAGATTGGCCAAAGAAGGAAGTGCTCCTAAGAAGTATGGGAGTAGTTTTGTGAAGAAAAAAGAGCAAGGTGTAAATTCCATTCAAAAGGGACAATTTAGAAAGAGGTACATGCCACCACACCAAGTTGCAGCGGTATCACCAGTGTTTAATGCTCCGGCTTATCAACTACAGTCTCCACAACCATATCAGCAACCTCAGTCCCCAGTTGCTCAACAACCCCAACTTCAGCAAAGTCCACAGTACCCTCAGCAGAATCGGCCATCCAACAATCAAGGTCATGTTGTCGCTACTGCGAAAATCGGCGCCGGCTGACAGAAGAGTCTCCACCGTGTGTTATTTATCCCAACGGGGGGAAAGGAAACGCTCGAAGTAAACCTCGCAAAAAACGGGAAAAGGTATGGTCGTCGCAACCAAAACTTGGGTTCGGTAGTCGGTTACGCAAGGGGAAGGTATTAGCACCCCTCACGTCCGTCGTACTCGACGGGATCCACGCTTGCTTGGGTTGTCTAAAGGATGCAAAAACAATCTATCTACGGCTGCTAAATCTAGACGGAAGGGAATTGACTCGATAGAGCGCCGCACTCTATGCCTACGTATTCTCAAGAGAGAAAGTCAGAGTCAACGTAGTTCGGGACTACGGGGAAATTGGCTCGCCAAGACCTCGCGTCTTGTACCTATGTACTTCCACACTGCATGGAAGATCAGAGCTTACGTAGTTCAGGCTAACTACGACAAGGCTGGGTATTCTCACACAGCAGTGAGAAATTAAACTGGTTTTAAAGGTACGGGGACCTATGGAAAAACTACGGTCTGGTCTCAAATGCCCTCGGGCGAGAGAAAGGGTAACGATCAGTCGTCAGCAGGAGAGTCTCGATCGCACAGCAGCGAGAGAGCAAAAGGTTAGTTGTTAGTGTGCTCGCTAGGATATCGCATCCTATGCCTACATATTCTCGTCTGGTACGAGAAATCAGAGCAGCTGTAGTTCGGCTACTTTCGGGACCACAGCTCAAATCTCATTTTATTAACATTCTGAAAAATGGTTACAGTGATTGAATACGGAAAAATAAACCCCTAGGAAATACTATCCTATCCTTATCCTGGAAAAAAATCAAATGGAAAATAGTCCCCTAACAAGTGGACTTCAAAAAACTATCTCTATAAAATGTAAAAAGTCCCCTAACAAATGGACTTCTAAAACTATCTCTAAAAGTGTAAAATAATCTCTATGAAAAAAATGTATCCTAAAAGAAAATAGAAAAATCTATACTAATCTACTTTTTTATTCCTTTTTCATCATCTCTTTTTCAATAATTCTTTTCTCCTCTTTTCAAATATTTTTCATACATACTTTTCTATATTTTTCACTATTTTTCATATTCTTTTTTTCATATTTTTCATATTTTCTTTCTCTTCATATAAAATCTACACCAATGGAAATGAAGAAAATAATAAAAAACAAAAAGGAAAAACAAGGGGGGTGCAGCCAGCCCAGCTCAGGGGTGAGGCAGCAAAAACAATTCTGAACTGGGCCCAGCCCAAAGCTAGTTCAGAAAAACAATAATGAAACCAGGGGGGGGGGAGTTAGTGAACAGAGGGTGTGTATCAGCAAAAACAATTGGAACTGGGCCCATCCCAGCAAAAACGTAAGGAAAAAAGAAAAAACAGGAGGGGGTGCGGATGTAAACGGAGTGTGTGATCCAGGAAAACGTTGGGCTCAGGCCCACTTCACCAAAGTGACACACAGCAGGGGGGGAAAGCAAGAAGTGGAGGGTGTACGTAGGAAATTCCAATGGGCCTCGGAGCCCAATCCATGGCCACGTATCTTCTTTCATCACTCAGACTAATCAAAACCCTAAATGCCTTTCCTCTCTCAGTTCACTGTTCACCGCCGCTACCCCTCTCAACTTCACTCTCTCTCCGATTCGCCTCCATCTCATTTCTTCTCCTCTCAACCTCCCTCTCTACCATCTCCAGGCTTCGCTCGAATCAACAATCACAGATGAAGAAACAACAACAACAACAGAACTAATTACCCCATTCTTGGAAAAGCAACATGATCCGTCCCTTGACGTTCTTGAGTTCTTGACGATCTAGTACTTTCTGGAGATTGCTTGGAAGGCGATGAAACCTGATTGAAGATGTCATAAGATCTTTGGATGAAGATCTTGATGTGTTTCTGGGAAATGGATAGTGACTACGAGGAGATCTTGGTAACGGTTCACAGAGTTGTTGATGAGAAATCTGGAGATGTTCTGGAAAAAAGGCGCCGTAGACGAAGATCTAACGATGAAACTGGAAAGACAATGAAAGTTTGAGGCTCGTTTGAAGGTCCTTGAAGTTCTTGGGCGAATTCGTGACGAATCTTGGATGGATCTTAGCAGAGTGGATGAACGCTCTTGCTGAAGATCTACGTGTTTGGTGATTCCTGGAGAATCTTCATGAAGGTGAAGCGACCACGAACACTATGAAGGTTTCTTGATGATTTCTGGGGAGTTTTTTGATGACGGAAACTGGAGATGATGATGAACATATGAAAGTTTCCTGATGAATATGATGACGATTCTCAAAATTGGATGAACAAAAGGAGGCGATGAAGATTGGAAAAACGGTTATGAGGATGGATGAACAAATCTGAAAAAATGCATGAATACTCGTTGATGTTGATCCGTGACGAATTGCTTAACATGTTTGATGAAGACCTGGCGCTGAAGATTCGTTGAATTTTTATGATGTTGATGCAGTTTCCGGCGGTATCTCCGGCGGCCATTGATGATGAAGATCGGTCAGGGAATGAGGTGATTGGAGAAGAAGATGAAGAACTAATGATTTCTGGGGATTTTCAGTTTTCCGGCGGGTTTAACGGTGGCCGGAAGTAGTTGAAGGTCTGTTAGGGATGCCGGAATAGGTTAGGGGCGGTGGTTGCATGGCCGCCGGCCATGCAACCGGTGAGGGTTCTGGTGAGAGGAGACGAAGACAAGTGGCGATGCTGAGGGAGTGTGGAGCAACGCGTGGCATGAAGGGACTTGCATGGATGGCACGTGTTGAGGGGCGTGGCAGAGAGAGGGAAAGTGTGAGATGAGGCGTGGCAGTGTGTGGGTGAAAAACGTGGATCCCCCCTTGATGCAACACGTGTGCTGGCTTTATATATACACCTGGAATGGATTATTGGACCTCTGGGCTTTGGATGATTAACTGGATACTGGCCCAGCGAATGGAACTCAGACTAATGACTGATTAATGAAATGAATGGAAACCGGATTAATGGGAATTAATGAGGATTGATAAAGGCTGAATGGAAATTGATTAGACTTAATGACTACTTAAAAGGTTAATGATGAATTAAGATGTTAAAGACAATTAGCAACCTAATAATATTCTGATCACAATTAAATGGACTACCAATTTTAAAAGATTAACAATTAAACCTAATTACTCTAATATCCTAAAAACTGATTAAAAACTATTTAATATCTAATAAAAGAAAATAGTCTGAACCCTCTATTTTAAAACTACATAACAAAAGGAGATCTATTTATTTTCTAATAAACTATTATATTCTATATCTAAAAAAATATATTCAAAATTCAATTAATATTCTAAAAGAAAAATCTATTAATATTCTATATTATTCTAAAAATGATTTTAAAGCTATAAAAAAATCTAAAAATAGCTAATAAAATCTAGAAAATTCCTAATAATTCCCGAAGGAACAAAAACAGCACAGAACGACAAATAACACTGCGAGAGCGCACCAAAATAGCCGGTAAAAATCAATGGACACCGAAATATCCCTAAAAACAACAGCGCGAGCTGCAAACACCGGGAATAGCACAAATTCCCAAAAAACGATTCTACCTATCTAAACTGATTAAAAAACACCTGAGACGCGAGACGAGGGCTGTGATCCCGATAAAATCAAAACAACTGAAAAATGCACTGTATGCGATATGCGGATGCGAATGCAGTTATGCGTCGAAACATGGAGCCAGATACGGGACCCAGTTGGTCAAATTTTGGGGTGCAACAGCTGCCCCTATTCAAGCGGCTTCGACCTGAATGGGTGAAGAGCGCTCAGCCTTCAAACATTCAAAGGTAGATGACGGTTGAATACCAATGAAACCCTGAAATTTGCCAACCGTGGGAATGCACTGCAAAACTGCTTGAGGAATAGCCTCCAATGAACTGAAGTTTGGTTGTCACGGCAACGACTGGTCAATTTTCTGATAAATTTCTCTCCTTTTCAACATCAATCACCTGTGCGACGCCACAAGTATTGGAATAATGCTTCGAAAAGCAAACAACTTGATTCCCATCTCTCTTATGGGATCAAATCCTGTCATCTCACAGTTCACTGCGAACTTGAGGACAATTCTCCTGGGGAACTTCTGAATCGACTACTCGGCACCCATTCTGACAACAGGAGGCGGCTTCAGAAATCTGATATATGTCAATCTTTCTTTGTTTTTCAGTGTTGACGTAACAACCAAATGTGAAGAATCACTCCGCTGGGGAAGAAGAGAAGCTTAACCACACAACTCTGCAGGTGAACAAACTCGAAATCCAATAGGTAACCAACCTGGTCCATGTTTCGACATGCGGATGCTTGAAATGATGCAATGCCCTATATGACGTGTAAATGTTATGCGTTCTGTTTGAAAATGCGATGCCCAGACGGCATGGAAATGCTATATGTTTGTATAAATGCTATGACGATCTATGCAAATGTAAATGCAGGCTCGAGCTGCCAGAGAACACCAGGTCTGCAAACCACTTGGCAAAATAAATGCCGAAGGCAACGTCAACTCCACTGAAGGTAACCTGATATCACAGAATCATCGCAGCAAAATAAATGCTGACAAAGGGAAGCCAAATCCGCTGGGAATAACCGTCCTGCTGGAGAAATGGAAAGGCAACCCTGCTCGAGGAGAAAGAAAAAAACAACCCTGCCTGGGGATGCTCTCTTCAAACCATTGACAACTGATTGCTCTTGTGGGGATTGACCCAAACTGGGGCTGATTGCGCGCAGCACGTTATTGGAAATGCCCCTATTATCAAGGATATCAATCTTAATCTGTTAGGGATACTCCTGATCCTACTTTGATACGGGACAGAATGCAATCTCAACTCTTGCGGGGATAATACACAACTTTCATCTGCTGAAGAGTAGCAATTCTGATTTAACAACATCCACAAGGAATTCAAACATTAATGGGAGCACTGGTATCCGTCGAGCTTCATATCGGGGAACATGACAACATGCGAGTCATTGGGAACTACCGTGTCAGATACCTTTAGGTTTTTCGTTTTTCTGGTTTAGGACAAACATGGATTATATACACAGTGGAAGATATGGGAAATACCAGACGAGAACTAGCATTCAAAGATGGACTACCAGGCGAGAACTGATAGGGAAATAGGTTATCGGACGAGAATTGATTTCGCAATGACATGTACCAGGCGAGAACTGATACAACACTTGAAGAAACGGTGACCAGACGAGAACTGGTTACAATAAACTACACCAGACGGGAACTGATGCTTACAATAAACTACACCAGACGGGAACTGATGCTTACGGAAAGGTGGGTCAGACGAGAACTGGACTTTGGAAACGACTGGTTACTGACACGTAACAGGTTTAGACTGCAGGATAATGATCCAACGACAACAAGGCCTTTCTCATTTAGAAGGTTCAGGCTTTGATAAGGGTAATGACACGATTCCCCGATACTCAACTCCGGCTGGGGATAAACAGACTGGTTTGAACAACTTGCCCCAGTACAACTCAACTTGCCCCAATCCCACTTTTGGGAATACTTGCTCTGAACAACTTGCTACGAGACGACCTCGAGATTACTTGCCCCGGTATCTGTATGGCAACAGAATTCAATCTTTATCAAACAATTGTCAACCCAGTTGGTTTCAACACTCTCTGCGGTGACTTGCCCCTGAATGAGCGTTCTAGCGACTTAACCCGATCTGATTATCCACCTGAAGTATCTGCTTTCAAATCTCCACATTCTGTATAATTGCCCCTGATTGGCTCTCGAGAAGACTCACTTCTGATCAACCGCTTCTCAAACAAACTGCCTCATAATCCCCTGATGCTTCGGGACTTGTCCTCAGACTAACTGATACTGAACTTACTGGAAATTAATGCCCCGGGTTCACAGGTCTTCACAACATACACCATCCTGGTTCAGACTACTGAATTACTCAGTCCTGCTCGATTATTCCCTGTTGGAATTTCCTTCATGCCAACTACTAATCCTACAATTAAAACTGTCTATTCACGAATGGTAATCTTAATGCAATGTTTATGCAGATTTTGAAAAAATTTGAGCTGTCACTCATTTACATGCCATGATTGAGTGACGAATGAACCGGAGTTCAAACGCAGTGCTTACATGGTCAGTGAAAAACACAACAAGGATGTGACTAGCAAGTCAAGAAGGAGTCAGGTTACTCAACCTTATCGTAATGCGCTTTCGGAATAAACCCTACCTCAATTAGGTCTTTTAAGGGTTGGTCGGGTTCACGGTTCGTGAAACAAAGGATATTTGGCTCAAATTTTGATTTGTACCCCCCCTTCTACGTGATGATCTCTGATCCTAAGGTTCAGTTAACTTGGCACGAGCGCTCGCCTCTTCGAGAGGTATGTTGAATGGTAAGGACCATAACTAAGGAACTCACAAGAATTTCCCAGAGTGATAGCTACTCCTTCTTCGCTTTCGGTGTCTGTGTACACGACTTTGTGACTCGCTGGGGAAAAAATTTCTATCCCTTCTTTTTCGTTCTTTTGATTCCCTAATTTTTGCCTGGACTGACTCCTTTTGAGTTCTTTTCGTTTTTTCCTTTGTTGAAGTCCAGCGGGATGCCCTGATTTTTGCCTAAGTATTAGCTTTCCCAGCTTTTTCTTTCTTTTTACTTAGCGGGCTTTCTTTCTTTCTTTCTTCTGGCACAAAGTCATGTGACGCTGGTTATCTTGATTGCTCCGAAAGGATTGTAACTGTCTCACTCCTGATTGGTGAGGTTTGACCTCTTGAAAGGTATAAACTGATTGGTCCTCGAAAGACAACACTCCTCTGTAAGACTTGAATGCTCGGTCAAGCTAACTGACAACTACCCTGCCCCCGGTTAAGATGTGAGGGTTTAAAAGGTCCGAAAAAACTTCTTCTTCCTGGCTCGAAGTGGTTAACAAGGGACTAACTCCTTATATCTCCAGTGTTTGGGGGATTTGAAACAATGCCTTGTACGTCATCGGTAAGGTCTTATCTGAAAGCATACGATCATCGGTTATGAGTTTAGTTCGTCATCCTCCCTCCAATCTTTGCTAGTCACAGTGATAAAGTGGAGTGAATAAAATGCAAGTGTCAGTGCAATGCAGTAAATGAGCGACAACGACATGATTAATTCAGAAAAATGCATAGTCACTTTATTATTATCACCATTCGAAACATACAATGTTTAAAAGCAGGTAGTAACTAACAGAAAAGAAAACTACAAATGCAGATGATATAAAGTCTGAGGATTGCCAATGCTGCGGGCGCCTGCCTGTCTGAATCACTGGCTTTTGCTGGGGAATACTTTCCGAGTCTACGAGCTTAGACAGCTGAGCGGTTGGTATGAACAAACAGAAGTCCTTCTCGAAAGGAAATGCGATCTTGGTCAATCAACTGTTGTACTTTCGCCTGAAATGCTTTACAATCTTCCGTCGAATGCCCCGGAGAGCCGCCATGATAACCACACTGAACGTGGGGATTGTACCCAGGAGGGTAAGGTTCTGGCACGGGCTTGAGAGCTTTAGGCTCCACCAAAGAACTCTGGATCAAAGATGGTAGCAGCTGGCTTACGGCATAGGCACTGGGTGAGAAAGAGCTTTCCTTCGTTCCAAATTGTTGCAAGGTCTGTTCTGATTCTGACGCTGATTCTGATAACCTCGACCACGAGTTCGCTGATTTGCAAGGGAAGCGACATAAGACTCCTGATATGGTTCCCCAGGCACAACTGTCTGTCCAGCATAACAAGGCACAGAAGGTACTGGTCTCTGATAAGATGAAGAACCAACAAAATTCACTGATTCACTTCGAGGATATTCAACCTTTGGCATGACTGCATTGATCACAACTCCTTCTTCATTCTGATAGTCGCAAAGAGACTCAGTTTCACTAGCCTGACCGCTTGAGACAACCTGAATTTTTCCAATCTTTATAGCATTCTCAATACGTTCTCCAACTCCCACTAATTCGGAGAAGTTCAGCGAAACTCCAAGCAATCTCTCAAAGTACGGGCTTTGCAATGAGTCTACGAACATGCTTGCTAACTCTCGGTCAGGGATCGGTGGTTCCACTCTGGAAGCAAAATCTCTCCATCTCCGAGCATACTTTTTGAAAGGTTCATTGATCCCCATAGACAAAGATTGCAACTCCATGCGAAAGGGAGCTACGTCCATATTGTAATCATACCGCTTCAGGAAAGCTCTGGCTAAATCCACCCATGATCGAATCTGATCCTTCTCTAACTGCATATACCAACGTAGAGATGCCCCAGTCAAACTGTCCTGAAAACAGTAAATCATCAACTTGTCATCTTGCACAAACGAAGTCATCTTCCTGCAGAACATCACCAAATGTAGCCTCGGGCAGCTATCTCCTTTATACTTCTCAAACTTCGGCGCTCTGAACTTAGGAGGTAACACCAGGTCAGAAACCAAGCACATATCTGAAGCGTTGAGACCAACATCGTTCTTAACTTCCAGGGCTTTGACTTGCTCCTCCAATGCATGCAACCTCTTAGCCTGCACAAGAGCTGATGGATTATTAGTCCTCACTATCGGAACTTCCCTTCGGGAGATCAAACCAGCAGGAATAGCATTCTGATAATTCGCGGCATCAGAAGAAGAACGTTCACTTGGGATGACAAACTGTTGGTGCAAATCTAGGCCTCTAACAGAAGTCTGCACAAGCTGAGCTGCAGTAAGGTTATTCACTTGCGGAAAGCCTTCATCAGACGTGGAATCATACAAAGGATTGGTCGTCATAATGAACCCTGACAAGGCGTTAGGAGACTGGAAGTTGCTCTCAGACATAGCTACCAATGATCTTCAACTGACTATACTGCTTGATTCTGCTTGATCCGTTTCAACCCCTTGGTCGTCTTCTATCAATCAACAGTTGCTCAGACCAATCACCGGATAATCACCTTCTGAAATCAAACAACGGCTGGATAAGAGCTCTGGCCAGCTGGAGAAATGCTATGCAATAGGATGCAAAGATGCTTATGCAAATGCAATGCAGCAAACATGGGATCACAGCCCCCACACAAACTGAGTACCGCTGTACTGCTGACGGAGTACGTTCTCTCTAAAAGAGAAGACCAAAATAACGGGTAGGTTGGAAGTCAAGTTTCCTACAAAAAAAAATCCCCACTCACGGGTATGGACCTATATCTGTCAAGGTACGACATCCTATGCGGTCGTCAGTGTCACAGACTTTCAAAACTGACGATACGATTCCCAAAAGGAGTGGCATCATCAAGTCTTAAAGAGGCCTTACTTAGCTAACTTCCAAATGATCGGTTCCCAGAGTCGACAATCCAACTAACCAGCAACCCGAGCCACCCAAAGGGTGGGACAAGAGGCCAACCAGAAGAACCTCGTCTGAGTGTAGATTTCGCGGGACACTAGGACATGCAAAGCATGTGCGCGCCCACTAATTTCTACTCTAATTCTAGGGTGCACTCAAGCCCAGGTCCGGCTTCTCACTCAATCATAGAACACCCGTCACACCCCAATAGCACAACAGCAACAGATAATATCAATAAATAAGCCCCAATAGACAAGCAAACAAGCGCTAGGATTGACTCTCTTAGGGGACGTTGGATCCCACATGCATAAGGAATTATCGCAGTCCTTAGCAGCCAGGGGACGTTGGGTCCCCAGCAGAGTCGCCAGCTGTCGCTACTGCGAAAATCGGCGCCGGCTGACAGAAGAGTCGCCACCGTGCGTTATTTATCCCAACGGGGGGAAAGGAAACGCTCGAAGTAAACCTCGCAAAAAACGGGAAAAGGTATGGTCGTCGCAACCAAAACCTGGGTTCGGGAGTCGGTTACGCAAGGGGAAGGTATTAGCACCCCTCACGTCCGTCGTACTCGACGGGATCCACGCTTGCTTGGGTTGTCTAAAGGATGCAAAAACAATCTATCTACGGCTGCTAAATCTAGACGGAAGGGAATTGACTTGATAGAGCGTCGCACTCTATGCATACGTATTCTCAAGAGAGAAAGTCAGAGTCAACGTAGTTCGAGACTACGGGGAAATTGGCTCGCCAAGACCTCGCGTCTTGTACCTACGTACTTCCACACTGCATGGAAGATCAGAGCTTACGTAGTTCAGGCTAACTACGACAAGGCTGCGTATTCTCACACAGCAGTGAGAAATTAAACTGGTTTTAAAGGTACGGGGACCTATGGAAAAACTACGGTCTGGTCTCAAATGCCCTCGGGCGAGAGAAAGGGTAACGATCAGTCATCAGCGGGAGAGTCTCGATCGCACAGCAGCGAGAGAGCAAAAGGTTAGTTGTTAGTGTGCTCGCTAGGATATCGCATCCTATGCCTAAATATTCTCGTCTGGTACGAGAAATCAGAGCAGCTGTAGTTCGGCTACTTTCAGGACCACATCTCAAATCTCATTTTATTAACATTCTGAAAAATGGTTACAGTGATTGAATACGGAAAAATAAACCCCTAGGAAATACTATCCTATCCTTATCCTGGAAAAAAATCAAATGGAAAATAGTCCCCTAACAAGTGGACTTCAAAAAACTATCTCTATAAAATGTAAAAAGTCCCCTAACAAATGGACTTCTAAAACTATCTCTAAAAGTGTAAAATAATCTCTATGAAAAAAATGTATCCTAAAAGAAAATAGAAAAATCTATACTAATCTACTTTTTTATTCCTTTTTCATCATCTCTTTTTCAATAATTCTTTTCTCCTCTTTTCAAATATTTTTCATACATACTTTTCTATATTTTTCACTATTTTTCATATTCTTTTTTTCATATTTTTCATATTTTCTTTCTCTTCATATAAAATCTACACCAATGGAAATGAAGAAAATAATAAAAAACAAAAAGGAAAAACAAGGGGGGTGCAGCCAGCCCAGCTCAGGGGTGAGGCAACAAAAACAATTCTGAACTGGGCCCAGCCCAAAGCTAGTTCAGAAAAACAATAATGAAACCAGGGGGGGAGTTAGTGAACAGAGGGTGTGTATCAGCAAAAACAATTGGAACTGGGCCCAGCCCAGCAAAAACGTAAGGAAAAAAGAAAAAACAGGAGGGGGTGCGGATGTAAACGGAGTGTGTGATCCAGGAAAACGTTGGGCTCAGGCCCACTTCACCAAAGTGACACACAGCAGGGGGGGAAAGCAAGAAGCGGAGGGTGTACGTAGGAAATTCCAATGGGCCTCGGAGCCCAATCCATGGCCACGTATCTTCTTTCATCACTCAGACTAATCAAAACCCTAAATGCCTCTCCTCTCTCAGTTCACTGTTCACCGCCGCTACCCCTCTCAACTTCACTCTCTCTCCGATTCGCCTCCATCTCATTTCTTCTCCTCTCAACCTCCCTCTCTACCATCTCCAGGCTTCGCTCGAATCAACAATCACAGATGAAGAAACAACAACAACAGAACTAATTACCCCATTCTTGGAAAAGCAACATGATCCGTCCCTTGACGTTCTTGAGTTCTTGACGATCTAGTACTTTCTGGAGATTGCTTGGAGAGCGATGAAACCTGATTGAAGATGTCATAAGATCTTTGGATGAAGATCTTGATGTGTTTCCGGGAAATGGATAGTGACTACGAGGAGATCTTGGTAACGGTTCACAGAGTTGTTGATGAGAAATCTGGAGATGTTCTGGAAAAAAGGCGCCGTAGACGAAGATCTGACGATGAAACTGGAAAGACAATGAAAGTTTGAGGCTCGTTTGAAGGTCCTTGAAGTTCTTGGGCGAACTCGTGACGAATCTTGGATGGATCTTAGCAGAGTGGATAAACGCTCTTGCTGAAGATCTACGTGTTTGGTGATTCCTGGAGAATCTTCATGAAGGTGAAGCGACCACGAACACTATGAAGGTTTCTTGATGATTTCTGGGGAGTTTTTTGATGACGGAAACTGGAGATGATGATGAACATATGAAAGTTTCCTGATGAATATGATGACGATTCTCAAAATTGGATGAACAAAAGGAGGCGATGAAGATTGGAAAAACGGTTATGAGGATGGATGAACAAATCTGAAAAAATGCATGAAGACTCGTTGATGTTGATCCGTGACGAATTGCTTAACGTGTTTGATGAAGATCTGGCGCTGAAGATTCGTTGAATTTTTATGATGTTGATGCAGTTTCCGGCGGTATCTCCGGCGGCCATTGATGATGAAGATCAGTCAGGGAAGGAGGTGATTGGAGAAGAAGATGAAGAACTAATGATTTCTGGGGATTTTCAGTTTTCCGGCGGGTTTAACGGTGGCCGGAAGTAGTTGAAGGTCTGTTAGGGATGCCGGAATAGGTTAGGGGCGGTGGTTGCATGGCCGCCGGCCATGCAACCGGTGAGGGTTCCGGTGAGAGGAGACGGAGACAAGTGGCGATGCTGAGGGAGTGTGGAGCAACGCATGGCATGGAGGGACTTGCATGGATGGCACGTGTTGAGGGGCGTGGCAGAGAGAGGGAAAGTGTGAGATGAGGCGTGGCAGTGTGTGGGTGAAAAACGTGGATCCCCCCTTGATGCAACACGTGTGCTGGCTTTATATATATACCTGGAATGGATTATTGGACCTCTGGGCTTTGGATGATTAACTGGATACTGGCCCAGCGAATGGAACTCAGACTAATGACTGATTAATGAAATGAATGGAAACCGGATTAATGGGAATTAATGAGGATTGATAAAGGCTGAATGGAAATTGATTAGACTTAATGACTACTTAAAAGGCTAATGATGAATTAAGATGTTAAAGACAATTAGCAACCTAATAATATTCTGATCATAATTAAATGGACTACCAATTTTAAAAGATTAACAATTAAACCTAATTACTCTAATATCCTAAAAACTGATTAAAAACTATTTAATATCTAATAAAAGAAAATAGTCTGAACCCTCTATTTTAAAACTACATAACAAAAGGAGATCTATTTATTTTCTAATAAACTATTATATTCTATATCTAAAAAAATATATTCAAAATTCAATTAATATTCTAAAAGAAAAATCTATTAATATTCTATATTATTCTAAAAATGATTTTAAAGCTATAAAAAAATCTAAAAATAGCTAATAAAATCTAGAAAATTCCTAATAATTCCCGAAGGAACAAAAACAGCACAGAACGACAAATAACACTGCGAGAGCGCACCAAAATAGCCGGTAAAAATCAATGGATACTGAAATATCCCTAAAAACAACAGCGCGAGCTGCAAACACCGGGAATAGCACAAATTCCCAAAAAACGATTCTACCTATCTAAACTGATTAAAAAACACCTGAGACGCGAGACGAGGGCTGTGATCCCGATAAAATCAAAACAACTGAAAAATGCACTGTATGCGATATGCGGATGCGAATGCAGTTATGCATCGAAACATGGAGCCAGATACGGGACCCGGTTGGTCAAATTTTGGGGTGCAACACATGTGTATAGAAAAATAAATTTTGATCCGATCCCAATGACATATTCTGACTTGTTCCCCGCTTTGATTAAAAAGGGTCACATTCAGACAAGAGCTCCACCTTTGGCTCCCGCGAACCCTCCTCCTTCTTATAGAGCTGACAAGTTTTGTCCTTACCATCAGGGTGCTCTAGGACATGATATTGAGAGTTGTTTCGGTTTGAAGATGGATGTCCAGAGGCTCATTAAAAATGGAATCTTGTCTTTTAGGGATTCTGACCCTAATGTACAGAAGAATCCATTACCACCGCATGGTTCGCCCTCTGTCAATATGATTGAAGATTGTTTGGAAAGTGATGATCAGGAAGTTTCAAATGAAGAGGCTAAAGAAGTTTGTGTCATAGTACCCCACTTTAAGGAAGTGGAATGTATAGAGATTGTTTACAATAGCAAGAAGCCAACTGTTACTCCTTTGGTAACCAATGTGCCTGGACCTGTCCCTTATACTTCCAGTAAGGCTATCCCCTACAGGTACAACGCTACGGTGTTGGAGAATGGGAAAGAAGTGCCTTTGCCCACTGTACCCTCAATAGTTAATATTGCAGATGTCAGTAGAGTAACAAGAAGCGGTCGAGTCTACCCGACTTTGCCGCCGAATGAAAAAGAGGTCTCATTAGAACAGACAAGCTCGAAGGATCTAATTTTGGGGCAATCTAGTGGATCTGATTTATCCAATTCAGATGAATGTTTAAAAGTGATCAAGAGGAGTGAGTATAAAGTTGCAGATCAGCTCCTGGAAACTCCATCTAAGATTTATGTGTTGCAACTGCTAATGAGTTCTGAGGCTCTTAGAGAGGCGCTCCAAAAAATTTTAGAACAAGCGTATGTTGAACAAGATGTGACTATGGAACAATTCGATAACATCATTGGTAGTATTACTTCGAGTGATAATCTGGGTTTCAATGAAGACGATCTCCCAGAGGAAGGAAGGAAACATAAAATGGCTCTACATATTTCTGTGAACTGCAGAAACGACTCTCTGTCCAGTGTGTTGGTTGATACTGGATCGTCTCTAAATGTAATGCCTAGAACTACTCTATCTAAGTTGTCGTATCAAGGACCGCCGATGAGGCCAAGTCGCATTATTGTCAAAGCTTTCGATGGGTCAAGGAAAACGGTAATTGGTGAGGTAGATTTGCCCATGACCATTGGATTACAGACTTTTATGATCACGTTTCAGGTCATGGACATTCGTGCCGCCTATAGCTATTTGTTAGGGAGGCCATGGATACATGAAGCTGGAGCAGTTACTTCTACCCTGCATCAGAAGTTGAAATATGTTTTTGAAGGAAAAACAGTTACAGTTTGTGGGGAAAGAGCTTTGGTGGTGAGTCACTTGTCATCATTCTCGTATGTCGAAGCTGAGGAAGAGGTTGGCACGCAATTCCAAGCTTTGTCTATTGTGGGCGAGGGTGTCCAGAAATCTCAAGCATCCATGTCATCATTCAAAGACGCGCAGCGAGTAGTGAGCAGTGGTCATCAGACAATGTGGGGAAAGGTGTTGTCTTTGCCAGAGAACAAAAATAAAGAAGGTCTCGGTTTCACCAGCAGTTCTTCTCAACAAACCACCAAAGGTCAAGGGTTTCCGCTGATCAATGAAGTGTTCCGTAGTGGAGGAGTCGTCCATCATTCTCAGATTAATGTTGTGTTAGAGGATGAACTTGAAGGCTACATATCAGATGGTTCCGACAGGTCCCCCATTCCTTACGAGGACTACGAGCCCTATATGGAAGATCTAGGCTATGTTTCAGATGAATTCGACTACACCTTTGGAGTTTATGCCGTTACCAAGGAAGATCCAGATGAGAATATCCCAGACTTTGTGACCCCAGGCATTGTGGTCAAGAATTGGAGTGCAGTTGAAGCCCCTACTGCCATTCATATATCTAAGTAAAGCATTTGTTTAAAATTTTCGCTCTGCCCAAGGCGAAACTGCATTTATTAGGGCTTAATTTTAATAATTCCCTTTGCTCTGCCCAAGGCAAAGGCGACTTTGTTGGGCATGTCTTTTTGGTTTTGCTATCATCAATAAACTACTTTCATTTTCATTTGTGTTTTTATATTTATTCACGATGTTGGAAAATAATAAGTAGCATCTCGCGTACACACACTTTCCACTTTACAAAAACTTATTAAAAATCACATCACTTGCGCAGATTGCTACATAAATTACAACCTGGGAATAATAATCCACTACCTTTTCCGAATTTTGAGTTTCATGTGTATGAAGCTGAGGATGAAGAAGTTGATATCCCAGAAGAAATTTCCAGACTGCTTGAGAAAGAAGAGAAAGCTATCCAACCTCATCAAGAGCCGGTGGAAGTAATCAACTTGGGATCAGAAGAAATCCGTAGAGAAGTGAAAATTGGAGCTCTGCTCAAACCCGATGTGAAGAAACAGCTGATTGATTTGCTTGGAGAGTTTGTCGATGTGTTTGCTTGGTCATATCAAGACATGCCCGGATTGGACACAGCTATAGTCGAACATCATTTACCGTTGAAGCCAGAGCACCCGCCGGTAAAACAGAAGCTTAGAAGAACTCGACCCGATATGGCTCTAAAGATTAAGGAAGAGGTACAGAAACAGATTGATGCAGGTTTCCTTGTTACTGCCGAGTATCCACTATGGTTAGCTAACATTGTGCCCGTTCCAAAGAAGGATGGTAAGGTTCGCATGTGTGTAGACTACAAAGATTTGAATAAATCTAGTCCGAAAGATGATTTCCCATTACCTCACATTGACATATTGGTTAACAGTACCGCAAGATATGAGGTTTTCTCCTTTATGGATGGTTTTTCAGGTTACAACTAGATTAGAATGGCTCCAGAGGACAGAGAGAAGACGTCATTCATCACGCCCTAGGGCACCTTTTGTTACAAAGTTATGCCGTTTGGATTAAAGAACGCGGGGGAAACATATCAGAGAGCTATGACTACCTTGTTCCATGATATGATGCACAAAGAGATCGAGGTGTATGTGGATGATATGATAGCTAAGTCGAAGACCGAAGATGATCATGTTAAACACCTGGCTAAGCTGTTTGGTCGTTTGAGGGAATACAAGCTCCGTTTGAACCCAAACAAGTGCACATTTGGAGTACGATCAGGGAAACTATTGGGTTTTATTGTCAGTCAAAGAGGGATTGAAGTGGACCCTGACAAAGTGAAAGCTATCCGGGAAATGCCAGCTCCCGCCACCGAGAAACAAGTCAGAGGATTCTTGGGACGTTTGAACTATATCTCCAGGTTTATATCCAACATGGCAGCTACGTGCAAACCTATTTTCAAACTTCTGAGGAAAGAACAAGGGTATGTTTGGACTGAAGACTGTCAAAAGGCTTTTGACAGTATCAAAGAGTATTTGCTTGAACCACCTATCCTGATACCGCCAGTTGAAGGACGACCTTTGATTATGTATTTGACCGTTTTAGAAGATTCAATGGGTTGTGTACTCGGTCAGCGAGATGAAACAGGAAAGCAAGATCATGTCACTTACTACTTAAGCAAGAAGTTTACTGAGTGTGAAAAAAGGTACACTATGTTAGAGAAGACTTGTTGCGCTTTGGCGTGGGCCGCCAAGCGTTTGCGCCAGTATATGTTGAATCACACTACTTGGTTAGTTTCAAAGATGGATCCTATCAAGTATATTTTTGAGAAGCCCGCTTTGACTGGGAGAATTACTAGATGGCAGATGTTGTTGTCTGAATATGATATCGAGTACCATACTCAAAAAGCTGTTAGAGGAAGTGTTTTGGCTGATCATCTGGCTCACCAACCCATTGTGGATCATCAACCCTTAAACGATGATTTTCCAGACGAGGATGTTATGTTTTTAAAAAATGAAAGATTGTGAAGAACCTGTACATGGTGAAGGGACAGAGCCAGGTTCTCAATGGGGTTTAGTTTTCGACGGAGCTGTCAACGCTCATGGAAAAGGGATAGGTGTTGTTATTGTGACTCCTCAAGGAACCCACTTCCCATTTACCTCCAGATTAACATTCCAGTGTACTAATAATGAGGCCGAGTACGAGGCATGCATTATGGGTCTTGAAGAAGCAATCGATTTGAGAATTAAGAATTTAGATGTGTTTGGTGATTCTGCAGTGGTAATCAACCAAATCACTGGAGAGTGGATAACCCGACATGATAATTTGGTCTCGTATAGAGATTATGCTAGAAGACTGTTACCGTTCTTTGATAGGGTCGAATTTCATCATATTCCCTGCGATGAGAACAGAATGGCAGTTGCGCTGGCAACTTTGGCCTCCATGATTGTGGTGAACTTTTGGAATGAATGTCCTCGAATTGAAGTAAAGCGCATCGACAGACCTGCCTACATCTTTGCCATTGAAAAGGTCAAAGATGACAAACCTTGGTACTACAACATCGAAGTTTTTCTCAGAACTCAAGAATATCCTTCGGGAGCTTCCAACAAAGATAAGAAAACTTTGAGAAGGTTGGCTGGAAATTTCCTTTTGAGTAACAACGTGTTGTATAAATGAAACTTTGACATGATCTTGCTGAGGTGTGTTGACAAACAAGAAGCGGATATGTTGATATCGGAAATTCACGAAGGATCTTTTGGCACTCATGCCAACGGACATGCTATGGCTAAGAAGCTTTTAAGGGCTGGATATTATTGGATCACAATGGAATCAGATTGTTACAAGTTTGCTAGAAAGTGTCACAAGTGTCAGATTTACGCAGATAAAATTCACGTGCCTCCGACTTTGTTGAATGTTATCTCATCCCCGTGGTCGTTCTCTATGTGGGGAATTGATATGATTAGAATGATAGAGCCGAAAGCATCTAACGGACACCGATTCATCTTAGTAGCCATTGATTATTTTACCAAGTGGGTCGAGGCGGATTCCTATGCTAATGTAACTCGACATGTGGTTGTCAAATTTATCAAGAATCAGCTTATTTGCCGATATGGTGTGCCAAGCAGAATTATTACAAACAACGGTTCCAATTTGAACAACAAGATGATGAAAGAGTTGTGTGAAGAATTCAAGATTGAGCATCATAATTCTTCCCCTTACAGACCAAAGATGAATGGGGCTGTTGAAGCCGCCAACAAAAACATTAAGAAGATCATTCAGAAAATGGTTGTTACTTATAAAGATTGGCATGAAATGCTCCCATTCGCCTTGCATGGATATCGTACGATGGTGTCGCTACTGCGAAAATCGGCGCCGGCTGACAGAAGAGTCGCCACCGTGCGTTATTTATCCCTCAGAGCGGGAAAGGAAACGCTCGAAGTAAACCTCGCAAAAAAACGGGGAAAGGTATGGTCATCGCAACCAAAACCTGGGTTAGGGAGTCGGTTACGCAAGGGGAAGGTATTAGCACCCCTCATGTCCGTCGTACTCGACGGGATCCACGCTTGCTTGGGTTGTCTACTGGATGCAAAACAATCTATCTACGGCTGCTAAATCTAAACGGAAGGGAATTGACTCGATAGAGCGTCGCACTCTATGCCTACGTATTCTCAAGAGAGAAAGTCAGAGTCAACGTAGTTCGGGACTACAGGGAAAAATGGCTCGCTAAGACCTCGCGTCTTGTGCCTACGTACTTCCATACTTCATGGAAGATCAGAGCTTTACGTAGTTCAGGCTAACTACGGCTAAACAAACATTCTCACACAGCAGTGAGAAAAACAACTGGTTTCATAGGGTCGGGAACCTATGGGCAAAACTATGGCTGGTCTCAAATGCACTCGGGCAAGAGAGAAAAAAGGTTACAATTAATCGTCAGCGGGAAAGTCTCGATCGCACAGTAGCGAGAGAACAACAGGTTAGTCGTTAGTGTGCTCGCTAGGATATCGCATCCTATGCCTACATAATCTCGTCTGGTACGAGAAATCAGAGCAGCTGTAGTTCGGCTACTTCGGGACCACAGCTCAAATCTCGTTTTATTAATCTCTGAAAAAATGATTACAATGAGTGAATACTGGAAATAAATCTCCTAGGAAATAATATCCTATTCTATCCTAAAGATTGAATGGAAAATAACCCCCTAACAAATGGGCTTCTAAACTATCTCTAAAATCGGAAAATAATCTCTATGAGAATATACCCTAAAAGAAAATGAACTTTAAAAAATATTAAACCTACTTTAATATTTTTTCTCTTTTTTTCTTCCTTTCTTTTCGTATTTTCTATATATTTTTCTATTGAATATTTTCTCTTTTCTTTACTATTTTTTTCAATATATTTTTCGTACATTTTTTTTATTTTTCTTGAATATTTTTCTTTTCATTTCTTTTTCCTTTTTCACATTCTTTTTCTATTTTTCAAATATATTTCTTTTCTTTTCTTTTCTTTTTCTTATAATATTTTCTCATCTTTTTTCCTCTATTTTCTTTCCATATATTTTTTTATTTTCAAATATTTCCTTTATTCTAGAAAGAAACTAAATAACTAAAACATAAGAAGAAAAATATAAAGGGGGGGGGGGGGGGGGGGTTTACAACTATTACAGGGGGTATGCAGAAAATAAAACAAAAACTGCAATGGGCCCAGCCCAGCAAACTAGCCAGTCCACACGCAGGGGGGTGCTGGATGGAAATTGTAGGGTGTGTAAGCAGAACACCCGTTGGGCCCAGGCCCACTTCTCGTCAGAAAAAATGAGGGAAGGCGTCCCCCAAAAAAAACTGTTGGGCCTGGCCCAATCCACCCTTCTCCTCTCTCTTCCCTTTCTGTTTCTGAAACCCTAGTTCACCCTTTCCTTCTTCCTTAATCTTACAGCCGCCGTGAACCACTATTCACCACCCTCTGCTTACTCTTCTCTCAGCCTCAAACTCAAAATCCTTGAGTATCTTTCTCAACATCTCTTTTCTCCACCATCTCGGAGTCATCCTCATCTCCAAGTCTGCATAACAGATGAACACCCACAACGATCGCAATCTGGAACCCTCTGTTCTTGACACTCTTGAGGATCAGACGGTAAGGAAGTTTCTGGACGGAATTAAGCCCTTGAAGATGCGTGCGTCATGATGAAGACCTTTCATTTGATCTGGGTTCGAACGAAGTGGTTCGTTGAGGGCGATTATGAATGGTGAGCGTTTCATGAGGATCGTTGGAGATCTTCTCAAATGATGAACAGATGAAGATTTCTGGAAATGCGAATTGAGAAGCCTTGAAGAAGATCTGGAGGACATCCTTGATGTTGTCGTTCTGGAGATTGGAAGAAGATGAAGACTAGATGATCATTGCATGTTCTTATTGAGTCGAATCTCTGGAGATTTGGAGTGTCGATGGAGATCTTGAAAGAAGTTGCGAACGTCTTGTTGAATGCTGCTGATTTCTGGAAATGAAGAAAGACTGATGATGGATCTTCATCGTTTTGATGAATTTCTGGAAACGCTTCTTGAAGATTGTGGTTGATCATGGACGATGAAGGTGGAAGATGATAAATGTTGGAGTTCTGGTGTTTTCTGGGAAAGCGTTGTTGATGATCTTGATGGAAGATCTTGCATGTTCGATCGGAGTTCTGGGTTGAGGGTGATGAAGGTGTTGTTGATCTGATGGTTTTCTGGATGATGATGAATACGGACCGGAGATCTGGAGATTTGGGGTTCTTTCTGGGTTTTTCTGGTGTTTCTGGGGTTGAGAGTGATGAATGTTGGAGGAAGCTATGGAGGTTGGATCGGATTCTGGGTTTCTCATGGTGGCCGGAAGTTGGATGAGAGGAGGTTATGGAGGTTTCTGGGGAGATTCACGGTGGTGATGAGGGGAAAACGATGAAGATTGGAGGGGAAGATGAAGATGACCGGATTCTGGAGATTCTGGGGTTTTCCGGTGAGGGGGCGCGGTGGCCGCCGGCCATGCAGGCCGGCCGGTGTGGTTCGCCGGTGAAGAACGGTGGAGGGGATGTATGGTCGCCACGTGGGGGGAGCTAGGCTGCATGTGGGACGCGTGGGTGGAGGAATTGGAGGGGAGGGACGCATGTGGGACGCGTGTCCCCATGCGTGGCAGAGAGAGATGAATGCATGGGAGAACGCGTGGCGTGGTCTGAAGGTGAAAAGTGGGGCCAGCCTTTTTTGGACACGTGTTACTGATGGTTTATAGCACTCAGATTTCTGGAACGTTCTAGAAGTGTCTGGGAGTTGCTGGACGTGGCTGGACCCTTCTGGATAAAATTCTGGATTATTTGGACTGCATTGATGATATGGGCTTTTTTGGACTGAACTGGAATGTGCTGGAAATATTATGGACAAAAACTGATAATTGGGCCTGCGAATTGGGCCTGCACAAAAATGAATTAAAAAACTCTAAAAACTGCATTAAAAGAATTAACTCTAATTAATCCCTAATCAAACATTAAATCTAATTAACTCTAAAAAACAATTAACTACTAACATCTATTTAAATTCTATTTAATTTCTATAAAAGGAAATAAAAGAAAAATCTATTAATTCTATATCCAAAATATATTCAAAAATTCAACTAATATCTAAAAGAAAAATCTATTAATATCTAATATTCTAAAGATGAATTAAGAAAGTATTAAAACCTATTAATATTCTAAAAAATTCTATATTATCCTAAAAAATCTAAAAATGATTTAAATCTATTTAAAAAGAATTAAAAACTATTAAAAATCCTATTAATATTCTATAGATGCTATATTATCCTAAAACATCTAAATTCTTATTAAACTAATTAAAAGAAAATCTAAACCAAAATAAAATCTATAATATTCTAAAAAATGCTAAAAAATTCTATTAAAAAATATAAGAAACCCTAATAATAGCTAATAAAATCCAGAAAAATCACAATAATTCCCAGAGGAACAAAATAAGCACCGACCGACACATAACACTGCGAGAGCGCAACAAAATAGCCGGTAAAAATAAACGGGCACCGAAATATCCCAAAAATGCGATTCTACCTATTTAAACTGATTAAAAACACCTAAAACACGAGACGAGAGCTGTGATCCCTGATAAAATCAAAACAAATGAGAAATGCATTGTATGCAATATGCAGATGCGAATGCGATCATGCGTCGAAACATCGGGCCAGATACGAGACCCGGTTGGTCAAATTTTGGGGTGCAACAGCTGCCCCTATTCAAGCGGCTTGGACCTGAATGGGTGAAGAGCGCTCAGCCTTCAAACATTCAAGGTAGATGACGGTTGAATACCGGTAAACCCGAAAATTTGCCAACTGCTCAACTTGCCGAACATTGGAATACTAGCTGCACACTGCCCGCTGTAGACTTTCAACACTAAAGATATATGAAACCCTGGCCCCTGGCCACTCTGCAGGAGGAATCTTCGACTTCAGTCACACGTTGATTCATCAACAAGGAAATCTGAACTCACATGAACCTTCTGATACCACCCTCAGGCGCTTGCGAAATCCATCTTCAGATTAGACATCACTGTTGGAGCAGACATATCACGCTGCTAAGGACTTCAAGAATCATCTTGAACCAACAAATTCGTCGGGCACCTTCAAGAATCATCCTTAACCGATAACCATTCTGGAGACTTTGTTCTGCTAGGCATTCCAGGAATCTTCCTGGGCAACTCTTGCTGAGGACGCTACCGGGGAGCTCAAGCATCATACTAGGCGAACAACTCGGGAAGCTGTACTGAGGTCTTAAGAATTATCTTAAGTAAACGGCTCTGCTGAGGGATTCAAGAATCGTCTTGAACTGAAGACTTCGCTGGGGAGACGAGAAGCTTAACCACACAACTCTGCAGGTGAACAAATTCGAAATCCAATAGGTAACCATCCTGGTCCATGTTTTGACATGCGTATGCTGGATAATGATGCAATGTCGTATATGATATGTAAATGCCATACATTCTGTTTGAAAATGTGATGCCCAGACGACATGAATATGCTATATGCTTGTATAAATGCTATGACTATACATGCAAATGCTAATGCAAGCTCTAGCTGCCAGAGAACACCAGGTCTGAAAACCACTTGGCAAAATAAATGCCGAAGGTAACGTCAACTCCACTGGGGATGAACTGAAGTCACAGAACCATCTCAGCAAAATAAATGCTGGAAACGGGAAATCAAATCCGCTGGGGATAACTGCCCTGCTGGAGAAATGAAAAGGCAACCTTGCTTGGCGACTTCACCGGGGAAAGAAAACAACTCTGCTCGGGAATGCTCCCTTCAAATCATTGACAACCGATTGTACTCTGCGGGGATTGACCCAAACTGAGGTTGAGTGTGCGCAGCACACTGATGGAAATGTCCCTACTATCAAGGATATCAATCTTAATCTGCTGAAGATACTCCTGATCCTACGCTGATACGGGGTAAACGACAATCTCGACTCTTCTGGGGATAATAAGCAACTTTCATCTGCTGAAGAGTGGCAATTCTGTTTTAACAACATCCACAAGGAATTCAAACATTACTCGGAATGCTGGCATCCGTCGAGCTTTGTATCGGGGAACATGACAACATGCGGGTCATTGGGAAATACTGTGTCAGACACCTTTAGGTTTTTTTGTTTAGGATAAACACGGATTATGTACACAGTGGAAGATATGGAAAATACTAGACGAGAACTAGCATTCAAAGGTAGCCTACCAGGCGAGAACTGATAGGAAAATAGGTTAGGAAAATTGATTTGGTTTTTGTGTTTTTGACCATCAGACGGGGCTGACTGAAGTAACAGACTGAGATATAGACAACCAGGCGAGAACTGTCTAAAAGCTGACGTACACCAGATGAGAACTGGTATAACACATAGGTTAAAACACACGATGACCAGGCGAGAACTGGTTACGCGACGACATGTACCAGACGAGAACTGATACAACACTCGAAGAAACGGTGACCAGGCGAGAACTGGTTACGATAAACTGCACCAGACGGGAACTGCTGCTTACAATAAACTGCACCAGGACGGGAACTGATGCTTACGGAAGGGTGGGCCAGACGAGAACTGGTTACCGATTTGCCAGGCGAGAACTGGACTTTGGAACCGACTGGTTACTGACACGCAACAGGTTTAAACTGCAGGATAATGATCCAACGACAGCAAGGCCTTTTATTTGAAAGGTTCAGGTTTTTGATAAGGGTATTGACATGATTCCCCGATACTCAACTCCGGCTGGGGATAAACAGGCTTGTTTGAACACCTTGCCCCAATACACTCAGCTGGGGATAAAAGACTGGCTTGCACAACTTGCCCCAGTACAATTCGACTTGCCCCAATCTAACTCTTGGGAATACCTGCTCTGAACAGCTTGCTACGAGAATACTTCGAGAATATTTGCCCCGGTATCTGTACAACAACAGAATTCAATCTCCAATTTAGACACCTAACAACCCAGTTGATTTCAATCATTCTCTGCGATGACTTGCCCCTGAATGAGCGTTCTAGCGACTTAACCCGATCTGATTATCTACTGGAAGTCTCTGCTTTCAAATCTCAGCATTCTGAATAGCTGCCCCTGAATGGCTTTCGAGAAGACTCACTTTTGGTCAACTGCTTTTCAAACAAAATGCCCCTGATCAACTGAAGCTTCGGGACTTGTCCTCAGACTAACTGATTCTGAACTTACTGGAAGTCAATGCCCCTGACTCATTGGGCTTCACAACATACACCATTCTGGTTCAGACTGCCGAATTATTCGGTCCTGCTTGATTATTCCTTGCTGGAATTTCTTTCATGCCAACTACTAACCTGCAATTAAAATTGTCTGTCCACGAATGGTAATCTTAATGCAGTGGTTATGCAGATTTTGAAAAAATTTGAGCTGTCACTCATTTACATGCATTGATTGTGAGTGACGAGTGAACCAAAGTTCAAACGTAGTGCTTACGTGGTCAGTGAAAATACAACAAGGATGTGACTAGCAAGTCAAGAAGGAGTCAGGTTACTCAACCTTATCGTAATGCGCCTCAGACTAACCCTACCTCAATTAGGTCTTTTAAGGGTTGTATCGTGGTCGGGTTCACGGTTCGTGAAACAAAGGATATTTGGCTCAAATTTTTGATTTGTACCCACCCCTTCTACGTGATGATCTCCGATCCTAAGGTTCAGTTAACCTGGCACGAGCGCTCGCCTCTTCGAGAAGTATGTTGAATGGTAAGAACCATAGCTAAGGAATTCACAAGCTTTTCTTCTAGAGTGATAGCTACTCCTTCTTCGCTTTCGGTGTCTGTGTACACGACTTTGTGATTTGCTGGGGAAAAATTTCTTTTATCCCTTCTTTTTCGTTCTTTTGATTCCCTAATTTTTGCCTGGACTGACTCCTTTTGAGTTCTTTTCGATTTTTCGATTTCTTTTGAAGTCCAGCGGGATGCCCTGATTCTTGCCTAAGTATTAGCTTTCTCAGCTTTTCTTTCTTTTTTACTTAGCGGGCTTTCTTTCTTCTTTCTTTTGGAACAAAGTCGTGTGACACTGGTTGTCTTGATTGCTCCGAAAGGATTGTAACTGTCTCACTCCTGATTGGTGAGGTTTGACCTCCTGAAAGGTATAAACTGATTGGTCCTCGAAAGACAACACCCCTCTGTAAGACTTGAATGCTCGGTCAAGCTCACTGACAACTACCCTGCCCCGGGTTAAGATGTAAGGGTTTAAAAGTCCGAAAAAAAACTTCTACTTCTCGGCTCGAAGTGGTTAACAAGGGACTAACTCCTTATATCTCCAGTGTTTGGGGGATTTGAAACAATGCCTTGTACGTCATCGGTAAGGTCTTATCTGAAAGCATACGATCATCGGTTATGAGTTTCAGTTTCATCATCCTCCCTCCTAACTTTGCTAGTCACAGTGGAAAAGTGGAATGAAAAAAAATGCAAGTGTCAGTGCAATGCAATAAATGAGCGACAGCGACATGACTAATTCAGAAAAATGCATAATCACTTTATTATTATCACCATTCGAAACATACAATGCTTAAAAGCAGGTAGTAACTAACAGAAAAGAAACTACAAATGCAAATGATGAAAAGTCCGAGGACTGCCAATGCTGAGACGCCCGCCTGCCTGAACCACTGGCTTCTGCTGGGGAATACTTCCCGAATCAACGAGCTTAGACAGATGAGCGGTTGGGATGAACAAACAGAAATCCTTCTCGAAAGGAAATGCGATCCTGATCAATCAACTGCTGTACCTTCGCCTGAAATGCTTTACAATCTTCCGTTGAATGCCCCGGTGAGCCACCATGATAACCACACTGCGCGTGGGGATTATACCCAGGAGGGTAAGGTTTTGGGAATGGCTTAAGAGCTTTCGGCTCCACCAAAGACTTCTGGATCAAAGATGGTAGCAACTGGCTATATGGCATCGGCACTGGGTGAAAAGGAGCATTCCTTCGTTCCAAATTGTTACGAGGTCGATTCTGATTCTGACGCTGATTCTGGTAACCTCGGCCACGCGTTTGCTGCTTTGCAATGGAAGCGACATAAGATTCCTGATATGGTGCCCCAGGCACGACTGTCTGTTCAGAATAACGAGACACAGAAGATACTGACCGCTGAGAAGACGGAGAACCAACAGATTTCACCGATTCGACTTGAGGATATCCCACATTTGTCAGGACCGCATTGATCATGGCTTCATCTTCAGATCGAGAGCCATAGAGAGATTCAGTTTCACTGGCCTGACCTCTTGAAACATTCGGGATTCTTCCAGTCTTTACACCATACTCGATGTGCTCTCCCGTCCTTACCAACTCAGAGAAATTTGGTGCGGTTCCAAGCATTCTTTCGAAGTACGGGCTCTGCAAGGAGTTTACGAACATGCCTTTCAGCTCTTGGTCTAGGAGTGGTGGTTGCACTCTACCAGCAAATTCTCTCCATCTCTGAACATACTTTCTGAAAGATTCATTGTTCCCTTGAGACAATTCTTGCAGCTGCATGCGAATAGGAGCTTCGTCAAGATTATAGTCGTACTGCTTCAGAAAGGCATTGGCTAAGTCCATCCATGATCGGATCTGATCACGCTCTAACTGCATATACCAACTCAGAGGTGCCCCAGTCAGACTATCTTGAAAGCAATGAATCATCATCTTGTCGTTGTGCACGAATGAAGTCATTCTTCGGCAGAACATCACCAAATGTTGCTTCGGGCAACTATCTCCTTTGTATCTTTCAAACCTCGGCATTCTGAACTTCGGGGGTAACACTAGGCCAGGAACCAGACACATCTCTGCAGCACTAGGAGTAACAGCGTCTTTACCTTTCAAGGATTTGAATCTCTCTTCTAATGCACGAAACCTTTCAGCATACACGGGAGCTAATGGGTCTTCATTCTTTGCTGTCGGGACCTCTCTTCGGGGATTAGGCACAGGGAAGGCAAAACCCTGGTAGTCTGAGACATCAACAGAAGGAGAACGTTCACCTTGGACAACAAACTGCTCACGCAGACCTTGGTCTTCAACAGATGGCTGCACAGGCTGAGCTGCGGTAAGGTTGTTCACTTGCGGAAAGTCTTCGCCGGGCGGAGATCCATACAGAGGATTGGACGTCACGGTGAAACCTGACAAGGTATCAACAAGCTGGAAGCTGCTCTCTGACATAGCTACCAATGGTCTTCAGCTGACTTCGATGCTCGATTCTGCTCAAATCTGCTTCAACCTCTTGGTCGTCTTCAACACTCACCTTCAGAATCAAAATAAAGGCTGGATAAGAGCTCTGGCTAGCTGGAGAATGGTATGCAATATGATGCGAAGATGCAAATGCAATGCAATGCAACAAATACGGGATCACAGTACCGACACAATCTAAATACTACTGTACTACCGACGGAGTACAGTTGCTCTGAAGAGAAGACCAGAATAACGGGTAGGTTGGAAGTTAAGTTTCCTGCACACAAAAAAAACCCCACTCATAGGTGTGGACCTATATCTGATAAGGCACGGCATCCTATGCGGTCGTCAGCGTCACAGACTTTCATGAGGAATGATACGATTCCCAGAAGGAGTGGCATCGTCATCTCATGAAGAGGCCTCACTTAGCTAACTTCCAAATGATCGGTTCCCAGAGTCGACAATCCTCACGTCTGGACTCCCCTCAGATCCTCAGGACCGGAAAGGAGCACCTCTGCAAGAATCTCGTCTGAGCGCAGATTTTCGTAGGGAACTGTGCCTGCTCAGCAGACAGGTTCGTCTACTACTTCTCCGCAACTATATCTAGGTGTATACTCATACTCAAGCCCAGGTCCGGCTTATCTCAATCATAGAACACCCGTAACCCCCAACAGCAACAAATAATACCGATAAATAAGCACCAAATAGACAAGCAAACAAGCGCTAGGATTGACTCTCTCTTAGGGGACGTTGGATCCCACAATTGACTCGCTTTCGGGACGTTGAATCCCTAGGAAACTATCAAGTTCATCCCCAGCAGAGTCGCCAGCTGTCGCTACTGCGAAAATCGGCGCCGGCTGACAGAAGAGTCGCCACCGTGCGTTATTTATCCCTCAGAGCGGGAAAGGAAACGCTCGAAGTAAACCTCGCAAAAAAACGGGGAAAGGTATGGTCATCGCAACCAAAACCTGGGTTCGGGAGTCGGTTACGCAAGGGGAAGGTATTAGCACCCCTCACGTCCGTCGTACTCGACGGGATCCACGCTTGCTTGGGTTGTCTACTGGATGCAAAACAATCTATCTACGGCTGCTAAATCTAAACGGAAGGGAATTGACTCGATAGAGCGTCGCACTCTATGCCTACGTATTCTCAAGAGAGAAAGTCAGAGTCAACGTAGTTCGGGACTACAGGGAAAAATGGCTCGCTAAGACCTCGCGTCTTGTGCCTACGTACTTCCATACTTCATGGAAGATCAGAGCTTTACGTAGTTCAGGCTAACTACGGCTAAACAAACATTCTCACACAGCAGTGAGAAAAACAACTGGTTTCATAGGGTCGGGAACCTATGGGCAAAACTATGGCTGGTCTCAAATGCACTCGGGCAAGAGAGAAAAAAGGTTACAATTAATCGTCAGCGGGAAAGTCTCGATCGCACAGCAGCGAGAGAACAACAGGTTAGTCGTTAGTGTGCTCGCTAGGATATCGCATCCTATGCCTACATATTCTCGTCTGGTACGAGAAATCAGAGCAGCTGTAGTTCGGCTACTTCGGGACCACAGCTCAAATCTCGTTTTATTAATCTCTGAAAAAATGATTACAATGAGTGAATACTGGAAATAAATCTCCTAGGAAATACTATCCTATTCTATCCTAAAGATTGAATGGAAAATAACCCCCTAACAAATGGGCTTATAAACTATCTCTAAAATCGGAAAATAATCTCTATGAGAATATACCCTAAAAGAAAATGAACTTTAAAAAATATTAAACCTACTTTAATATTTTTTCTCTTTTTTTCTTCCTTTCTTTTCGTATTTTCTATATATTTTTCTATTGAATATTTTCTCTTTTCTTTACTATTTTTTTCAATATATTTTTCGTACATTTTTTTTTATTTTTCTTGAATATTTTTCTTTTCATTTCTTTTTCCTTTTTCACATTCTTTTTCTATTTTTCAAATATATTTCTTTTCTTTTCTTTTCTTTTTCTTATAATATTTTCTCATCTTTTTTCCTCTATTTTCTTTCCATATATTTTTTTATTTTCAAATATTTCCTTTATTCTAGAAAGAAACTAAACAACTAAAACATAAGAAGAAAAATATAAAGGGGGGGGGGGGGGGGGGTTTACAACTATTACAGGGGGTATGCAGAAAATAAAACAAAAACTGCAATGGGCCCAGCCCAGCAAACTAGCCAGTCCACACGCAGGGGGGTGCTGGATGGAAATTGTAGGGTGTGTAAGCAGAACACCCGTTGGGCCCAGGCCCACTTCTCGTCAGAAAAAATGAGGGAAGGCGTCCCCCAAAAAAAACTGTTGGGCCTGGCCCAATCCACCCTTCTCCTCTCTCTTCCCTTTCTGTTTCTGAAACCCTAGTTCACCCTTTCCTTCTTCCTCAATCTTACAGCCGCCGTGAACCACTGTTCACCACCCTCTGCTCACTCTTCTCTCAGCCTCAAACTCAAAATCCTTGAGTATCTTTCTCAACATCTCTTTTCTCCACCATCTCGGAGTCATCCTCATCTCCAAGTCTGCATAACAGATGAACACCCACAACGATCGCAATCTGGAACCCTCTGTTCTTGACACTCTTGAGGATCAGACGGTAAGGAAGTTTCTAGACTGAATTAAGCCCTTGAAGATGCGTGCGTCATGATGAAGACCTTTCATTTGATCTGGGTTCGAACGAAGTGGTTCGTTGAGGGCGATTATGAATGGTGAGCGTTTCATGAGGATCGTTGGAGATCTTCTCAAATGATGAACAGATGAAGATTTCTGGAAATGCGAATTGAGAAGCCTTGAAGAAGATCTGGAGGACGTCCTTGATGTTGTCGTTCTGGAGATTGGAAGAAGATGAAGACTAGATGATCGTTGCATGTTCTTATTGAGTCGAATCTCTGGAGATCTGGAGTGTCGATGGAGATCTTGAAAGAAGTTGCGAACGTCTTGTTGAATGCTGCTGATTTCTGGAAATGAAGAAAGACTGATGATGGATCTTCATCGTTCTGATGAATTTCTGGAAACGCTTCTTGAAGATTGTGGTTGATCATGGACGATGAATGTGGAAGATGATAAATGTTGGAGTTCTGGTGTTTTCTGGGAAAGCGTTGTTGATGATCTTGATGGAAGATCTTGCATGTTCGATCGGAGTTCTGGGTTGAGGGTGATGAAGGTGTTGTTGATCTGATGGTTTTCTGGATGATGATGAATACGGACCGGAGATCTGGAGATTTGGGGTTCTTTCTGGGTTTTTCTGGTGTTTCTGGGGTTGAGAGTGATGAATGTTGGAGGAAGCTATGGAGGTTGGATCGGATTCTGGGTTTCTCATGGTGGCCGGAAGTTGGATGAGAGGAGGTTATGGAGGTTTCTGGGGAGATTCACGGTGGTGATGAGGGGAAAACGATGAAGATTGGAGGGGAAGATGAAGATGACCGGATTCTGGAGATTCTGGGATTTTCCGGTGAGGGGGCGCGGTGGCCGCCGGCCATGCAGGCCGGCCGGTGTGGTTCGCCGGTGAAGAACGGTGGAGGGGCTGTATGGTCGCCACGTGGGGGGAGCTAGGCTGCATGTGGGACGCGTGGGTGGAGGAATTGGAGGGGAGGGACGCATGTGGGACGCGTGTCCCCATGCGTGGCAGAGAGAGATGAATGCATGGGAGAACGCGTGGCGTGGTCTGAAGGTGAAAAGTGGGGCCAGCCTTTTTTGGACACGTGTTACTGATGGTTTATAGCACTCAGATTTCTGGAACGTTCTAGAAGTGTCTGGGAGTTGCTGGACGTGGCTGGACCCTTCTGGATAAAATTCTGGATTATTTGGACTGCATTGATGATATGGGCTTTTTTGGACTGAACTGGAATGTGTTGGAAATATTATGGACAAAAACTGATAATTGGGCCTGCGAATTGGGCCTGCACAAAAATGAATTAAAAAACTCTAAAAACTGCATTAAAAGAATTAACTCTAATTAATCCCTAATCAAACATTAAATCTAATTAACTCTAAAAAACAATTAACTACTAACATCTATTTAAATTCTATTTAATTTCTATAAAAGGAAATAAAAGAAAAATCTATTAATTCTATATCCAAAATATATTCAAAAATTCAACTAATATCTAAAAGAAAAATCTATTAATATCTAATATTCTAAAGATGAATTAAGAAAGTATTAAAACCTATTAATATTCTAAAAAATTCTATATTATCCTAAAAAATCTAAAAATGATTTAAATCTATTTAAAAAGAATTAAAAACTATTAAAAATCCTATTAATATTCTATAGATGCTATATTATCCTAAAACATCTAAATTCTTATTAAACTAATTAAAAGAAAATCTAAACCAAAATAAAATCTATAATATTCTAAAAAATGCTAAAAAATTCTATTAAAAAATATAAGAAACCCTAATAATAGCTAATAAAATCCAGAAAAATCACAATAATTCCCAGAGGAACAAAATAAGCACCGACCGATACATAACACTGCGAGAGCGCAACAAAATAGCCGGTAAAAATAAACGGGCACCGAAATATCCCAAAAATGGGATTCTACCTATTTAAACTGATTAAAAACACCTAAAACACGAGACGAGAGCTGTGATCCCTGATAAAATCAAAACAAATGAGAAATGCACTGTATGCAATATGCAGATGCGAATGCGATCATGCGTCGAAACATCGGGCCAGATACGAGACCCGGTTGGTCAAATTTTGGGGTGCAACAGATGGTACGCACATCGACTGGGGCAGCTCCATTTTCACTTGTCTACGGTATGGAAGCAGTACTCCCGATAGAAGTCGAGATTCCTTCTACGAGGATTTTGGTGGAGGCAAAGTTATCAGAAGCTGAATGGTGCCAGAACAGGTATGATCAGTTGAACTTAATCGAAGAAAAGAGGATGGTTGCGCTATGTCATGGGCAGTTGTATCAGCAGAAGATGAAGAAGGCATTTGACAAGAAGGTTCGGCCCCGTGTGTTCAAGGAAGGTGACCTTGTGCTCAAGAAGATCCAGTCCTTCCTCACTGACGTCAGAGGAAAATGGGCCCCGAATTATGATGGACCATATGTAGTAAAAAGGGTTTTTACAGGAGGCGCTTTGATGTTAGCAACAATGGATGGAGAAGAGGTCACTCACCCCGTGAATACGGACGCTGTCAAGAAGTACTTTGTTTAGGAGAAGCAGGACATTATTCCCTTTATGTAATCGCTATTATTTTCCAACACTGTAACATTAGGGGTCACGCCTTTCTGCTGACCACCATTCAATAAAAGTTTTTCACTTATCAAAAATGTTTATTCTTGATAGCAAAAATCCAGATTTAACTTGAACTTTTTCAAAAAACTTTATGTTTTACTTGATATATGAATAACAAAAGGATGACCATGGACGTTTATTTCATCCATGGAAGAACAACAATATTATGTGCTTCTCTAAGGATCTTTATTTCATCCAGACACGAAGATTACCTCTGTTCGAAGTACCCTCTTCGCAGGTGATAAAGGATCTGTGGAGATTTTGCTCGAATACCCTTTCGCGTGAGGCGTTTATTTCGCTTCTCCCAGTCTGTCAGCATACGCATAGCATATAGGTAGACAGCATAGCATGTGCATGTTTTTTCGCATTCTTTGTGTTTGTTTTGCTCCATCGCTTTGGCTATAGTTATCCCTAGGTGTTTGGGTGTGCCTTATCCCTCCACGTAGATTCGTCTACCTTAGGCAGAAAGAGCACAATGTTTCATTGTCCCCATGAAGTTCAACCCTCGTGGAAGATGGTTATTTCAGTACAATCCCATCTGAGTTCATACCTCAATGGTTGAGTCTTGCTTGACAGTTTCTCTTCAGTTACTTCCTGAATTGAACTTCGGTCTTTGGCAATCACGTCATGGACATCCCTAATCTTTAAGCGTGGATTAAGCATGTATTTATTTTTCACCCGACTCCCCAGGAAGAATACTCACAAAGGCAATGGTATCACAAGATCTTCTCGAACATCTATCTCTTTATTTGAACAACTCATTTTGATCAGGGTCATATTCCAAACGACACATGACATTTTCTACAAGACAGTTCATCATCAAATCATCGCTTCATAAATTCGTCAAAGAAGCTTACCGAAGACATTACAAGACACCTCTCTTTATTCGAGAGCTTACAAAATATTTTCCAACTACAACAAAGACACTCCTCAGGATTGACTTCCCCAGTGATTTCATCACACAAGTTTACTTCTGTCAAGTGACATCTCCCCGAAGAAGTCGAGGAAGTTTACCATATCGACTTACCTTCATTCGAGAAGATATACATTACAATTCAACCAGCTCACATCTCTTCCGAAAATCCCCGGTGAAGCTTTACAAATTACATCTACATATACAACTACATTTACGAATTTACAACTACAGCTACAGATTACATCAACAACAATTACATTTATAAGTTCTACAACAAACTACATCTACATTGACAACAACATTCATAATTTACAGTCTACAACGACATTTACAATCTACAACGACAACTACAAACTACAATGATTCTACAATTTACAAATTTTCAACATTTTGAGTAGAGACTGAGACCAGCTCATAGCACCCAGACTATGACGCTCGGGGAAGTCCTACACCAGAGACTGAGACCAGCTCATAGCATCCAGACTATGACGCTCGGGGAAGTTCTACACCAGAGACTGAGACCAGCTCATAGTATCCAGACTATGACGCTCGGGGAAGTTCTACATCAGAGACTGAGACCAGCTCATAGCACCCAGACTATGATGCTTGGGGAAGTTCTACATCGGAGACCGAGACCAGCTCATGGTTCCCATATCATGACGCTCGGGGAGGTTATGCACTTTACTATTCCTAGTCAAAAAAGGGGAGAGAAAAGATATAAATGAATAAAAAGAAAAAGGAATACAAAATAAAACTGAGTTATCAACTTGATCAAGAGAATTCATTTGGAACATTACCGACCATCACATTATGGTAATAAGCATATCTTTCGACTACAAGCTTCTTTCCCATCACCATATCCCTTGTGTATGAGGTACTGTTATACTTCGGGAGATTCCCCCAGTGATGTTTGTGTCATGTCCCCGTAAGGGTTACCTGTCGACAGTCCGGTTCTTCCCTTTATGGCGTGCCTGGTTCCTTCCCTGTGACATCTTTTCCTCACAGGACCCTGTGTCTTGCATTCTCATGTCATTGCATATCATTTGCATTCGGCGGCTTCTTAAGGCCAAAAATTCGTACAATGTTTGTATTTAAGTCCCTCCTATCTCGTCGAGACGAAGATTTCAATCTCCATATCTCCGAATAGAAGTAACTTAAATAGGGGCATCTGTTGCACCCTAATTTTTGACCTTAAGACCCCACCTCCTTGCTATTGAAACCACTGTTGTTCAATCTGTTGTTTTTGCAAGAATTAAATCAGGTGCGCCTTAACAGTGAAGAAGGAAAATTATCATTTGTACATTATTTACTAACAGCTTTGAAGCTGAATCATCGTCAGGGATTTATTGAGTAAACAGAGCCTCTATTTCCAATTTCCTTATGACTTTTGAAGATAAACAGAAGTTCACGGTAAATTTGGAATCGGTATTTTGGAGGTATGGTAATTAATCCAACGGGCTGAGTCACTGTTGCCAATGGATTTCCGGGGTGTTTGTTTTATCATAAGGGTGGCTAGGTTGAGAAGTCTTCATCCGAAGGTGTGGTCATCATATTAAGTTTGTTGCTGGAACATGATATTGGCTTATTTTTTAAGCATGGAATAACCACTGTTTCCAACGTTACTTTAGTTTTAGGTCCGGCACTGCCTATTCAAGTATATATAAACCAAACCTCAACACCATGCCATTGCATTTGAGTGCCAATCATTTTTTAAATCTTTTCCTATCGTTACTAGGTGCATCAAAACGTACAAAAAGGGACATGAGGTTAAGGCTTGAAGTCTAATTTGTCATGGCGGGATGTACGAATTGTGGAGCATAATAACCAAACATTCTGTGACCATCTTGAATACAAACCACAACCCTCTCGTTTTTGAAAAAAAGGAAGAAGTAGAAGTTGGGTCATTTGATATTCCTCACTAGCATTGGTCAAAGCTGGAATGATCGTTTGAATTGCAAGAATAAATAAAAGCTAAATTACAATTTGTTGGCATGTTACGTATTACACGAAGCAACGATGGATCGTTATGAACAGTTACAAAGATGGCAAATTTAAAATGAGCAGCAGTTGTTTTGTTTTTAGACCAAAAGGGTCCCTACGTTGTTTTCCGTCTATGGGATGCATCATCTTGATCCTAGCGCCAACTTCTTTGGGTCACGCCAAATCCTTTTGCTATACTACTCCTTCCAGACTTAATCTCAACATTAGACCGGGAACCGAAACCTGCTGCAATAAACAAAGATCAGAATTAGAAGGTACATAATTGTCCAGAATTAGAATATGAGAAAGGAAAAGCTTCTCTCGATGATTCGAGCATGCCCACACCGTCCTTTAAGCAACACCATTTGGCCTGCAAGAGTGAATGCAATGGTAAAGCTTATGACCACGGGATAAGTGAGTTTATCCACCAAGACCTTCCATCTTGATAAAGCTATTAACAATCCATACAACCATGACAGTACTTGGAAGGAATTTTACCCACCCGGTCTCGTAAGCTGCCGCTAACCTTCTTTCACGATGTGCTATGCAACAGGACCGACAGTGAGGAAGTAAGCCTGCACTCGACATTAACAGGGTCAGTAAGTCTATGAAGTGAAATTAAAAGAACTCAGAACATCATTCATTAACCAGATAGAACCAAAAAGGAATTTAGCAATACATGTTTGACAATGGTTTCTCTGAAAGGTTGTGTAACACGTTGATGGTACTGCCAAGCATATCAAACCGCTGCTTTGGTCGGCAAAATTGCAGTAATGACAACATGGATCACCAACTAGCATCCCAGTTGCATTCCTAAATGAAGACAATGCTCTGAGGCAAGCGCAGCAATAAACCCATGGATTCAAGAAGCTGTAATACATAGGGAGATAACAAGCACAACACAATCTATTGGCTTTGATAAAAATATAATCACGCACAAACATGGGTGAAGAAGCTAATACCGATTCACTTCGTCGTCGCAACCTTATTTTCCACCGTCTCCGCTAACAAGGGACGGTGAAGAAGATGAAGCTGAAGAGGTTAAAGCCATGCCAATTGCCTGTTTATGACACAATATTAAACCGCAGCAAATCTTAAACTCACATAAGATAAAGAAAATATTTGCGGAAAGTGAGGTTGCTGAACATGACCATGATGCTTACCAGCTTGGAACTTGCACCTTTGTTTTTATGCTAACTCCAGAGTAACATAACCAACCTCTAGCCAGCCTTACTTAACAGCGCACCATTCCGTAATCCATAAGGCTTTATCAACAAGACATGTCAAAGCACAATTCCAGCTCCATTCGGTGACGCCCTCGTTTTCCTGCATAAGACAATTCATAAAACAAATGAACTATTAAAACCCTAATTTTCGCCCCTATTGAGAAACCCCTCCAAAAATGTTGAAAATCTCTCGCATGCTTCCTTCTTCATCTTCCAGGAATCATCTATTCGAAGTTCTTTCCTCTAGGAAAATTGAAGTTCGGGATTTCTCTACTGCTAAAAATCACTATTCAGCTAGAGATCGTGTATTTGCTCCTTATTCTATTTACAAGGGAAAGGCTGCATTTTCACTCACTCCTTGTCTTCCAACTTTCACTAAGTTGGATTCTGGGACTCTCGTGGTTGATCGTCACGGTTCGATCATGATGAGTTTCGTGCCTGCTGTCGGGGAGCGCAGATATGACTGGGAGAAGAGACAGAGATTTGCCCTATCAGCTACTGAAGTTGGTTCCTTGATAGCCATTGGCCCCCAAGATTCATGTGAATTCTTTCATGACCCCTCAATGAAATCAAGTAATGCTGGTCAAATAAGGAAGAGCTTGTCAATTAAGCCTCATAGCAGTGGCTACTTTGTCTCTCTGACTGTTGTCAACTCCGTGTTAAACACCAAAGACAATTTCAGTGTTCCTGTCACAACTGCTGAGTTTTCTGTGATGAAGACAACTTGCAGTTTTGCATTGCCACACATTATGGGTTGGGATCGTCTAACTAATCAGAAGTCCAGTGAGACAGGAAGCTTTCAACCCAATCAACAGTCCATCTCTACCCCAAGGAACCAAGCGCTCCTCAATCACCAAGTTTACCACAACCCGGAGAAGCCCTGTCGAGACATGATAGCAATGGCCGGAAGAAGTTAAGGGGTGAAGACTCAATTTAGACACAAAGAAAAATAAATATAGTTGATGTCTCCTCTCACCAGTTTGTGGAATCCTCTCTTGAGTAACATACAATCCCACGGTATCCAAAAACACCACCCTTTGTTGCTCATTTGGACCTTAAGATTTTGAATCAGCATAGACAAAAGCTCCGAGTCGTATACAAACTAGAGCCAACGAGTTTCACGTGGGATCAATACTCGTAATTCTTCGTGAGAAAGCTGTAGAGAAACTCTAAGGTTTGAACCATCCTGAAACGAATGTGTCGTTAAGTGGTGGAAATCATCCTGGGCTGATAGACTCCCATGGCCCAAGTGCAATTGCAGTTCACCACGAAGTGTATTGGTTGAATTCGTTGCAAAGCGTATCAGACGCCAAAGAACTGAATTGGTACTACTCTGGATTGTTCACCTCCCCTGGCCCAAAATCTTCTGCTATCCACACCTGCCAAATCACAAATCATGGATTAGTAAATCGATTGAAGAATATACCCTATTCAAAAAAAAGATCCTATTCAGATCCTATCAGATTCCTCAGCATCAATTAAAGATTCTTCAACTCAAATCACAAATTGATTCTCATCAACAACATTAAACCCAATCGATTTCAAAAGGAAGGTTTTTAAATCCTGTCCAACACAAGAATGGAAGGTGTTATTACCAATCAATCAGAAATTCAATCAATGTTTTAAAGATCCAAAGCCCAACTCGCCTATAAAAAGAGGGATTCGAATCAGAGAAAGGGACCCCTTTTTAGAGAACTCGAAAACACAGTGGAAATCACCGTAAAAGCTCTAAATAACTCAAATCGAAGAAGAAAGAAGAAAACTCATCTTTATTTCGCCGAAGCTTTCGAAGGTCAACGCCTCCGAAGTTAGCCGCCATCACCAGAATCGTGCTTCATACGCCGTCACTCGCTTTTGGTAAACCCTTGTTCCTGTTAAGATTATTGAACTGCTAATGTTTTGCGTTGTGTTTCAGGAAGGGATAATGGAGGAAAGAGGTGAAAACAAACGGTAAAAGGGAGCATGGTGAACCAGAGTTGCATCGTGAAAGGATTGGGGTCGAGAGAAGAGGTCGAGCGATCAATTTAGGGCGTTGGGGATTAGGGTTCCGTCGCCGTGTTTTTGTTTTTGTTTTTCATTTCTCTGTTTGTTGCTATCTCTGTATCGTGATGAATGGTATACACTGTACACACCCTACACCCTACACCTGCACACACTCATTAACCCTAATCACCATCAATCCCCCAATTAACATTAATCCACCCTAATTAACCTGATAATAATTAACATTTAGTCTAAGAATAATTTACCTTTCCTTTTTTATTTTATTAACTAGTTAATCTAATAATTTTAACTAGACTCCTTTTTTAAATTAAAGAAAAAACTAGTAACCTTTTATAATTAATTAAATCAATTTTTTTTCTATTTTATTAATTTTTTAAATAATATTCATTCAAACTCATTTTCCTAAATAACTTAAAATTGTAATAATAAAACCTCTTTTAATTTAAAATCCACCTCTAGTTTTATGATTAAGAACTCTTTATAGTAATAATAACTTTTATATAATAAAAAAATCCATTTCATAATTCAGCCAACTATTTTACTTTACTAAAAAAAAATCACTTCATGATCTATTTATTTTATCAATAAAAATAATCTTTTATAATTTTAATAAACATCTATAACAAGAAAACCATTTTTATAATTTAGATATCATTTGGTAATAACAATAATCGAAACCTTCTTTTAAAAACATTTCCCTTAAAACCAATCTCACCAACATAATATTTTCTTATAAATCCATTCAACCTTTTTCTAATCAACACCCCTTAAAGTCAACCCAACACTATAAAACTCAACCAATTCAACTCCTCCATCCAATCGTGCACGCTTACACTCAACGCACCAACACATTCACTTTCACACGCTTAGCGCTTTCATGTGTGTGTATGCTTTACTTTACCCGCAATTTATCTTCCGCAATTTACATTTACCGCATTTATCCTTATTGCATCACATCATCGCATTCCGTCCAAAGAATAACCCTACACATGATTCAACAATCGTGTGTAGTGCATCTCATTTACATCATTCTCCCTCGATCCTTGATCCCATTCAAGTTGATCGATTAAGTTAGATCCTACCCATAGGAAGGACCTTTCTCTTATAACATAGAAATAAACACAATACAAACAATCAATTCAAAACAATATATTCAAACACAATAGAGAAAGATGTTAATCATCTTAAGTGAGATAGAATCTCCACCCCACATCAATACAATCAAGCCGTAGGGACTTTTCCTTAAGAGAGATAAAGGTGTACCTCGTTGATCCCTATCCGAGTACGTAAGTCCTTTTCTTAAGACGATGCAAAGACTATTTTTCCTACAACCGGTGGCGGTTATATCTCCCTTAAAATGAAGACACATCTCTTCTCCTAAAAATCAATCAATCAACTACCCTAAACCCGTAGGAACTCTGACCACAGTCAAAGAACTCCTCTAACCCTTTAGGAGAACTACAGATACTCTGATTCCACTCCCGTAAGGATATGTAGGCATAAGATGCGACATCTTATCGAGTATACTTAGATAATAAACCCCTAGGTCTTTATACCATAAAGCAGATAAACATTTAGCAATAAACAACATAAAACAAGAAGTTCCTGTAGAGTACTACAGAAACTTAGGATGCTAGTACCTTCCCTAAGTTTAACCAACCCCCGAACCTAAAACTCTCTAGCTTGCATTTGCATTGCATTGTAGGAATTTCGATCTTTATCCCTTCCTTTGGACAAATCAAAGTTCGGTTGCAAAATGAATTAAAGATTCAAACTAATCAATAGTTTGATATATGATTTTCACCGCGACACATACCTCTTGATCTCCTGCACACATGTCAATGAAATGCATGGTAATGCTAAAATGAATGCAATGAAACACAAGCTAGGTAAAGAAAAAGGTTAGGCAAATTTTGGGGTGCAACAGAGGGGTTATGCTTTCTCATGACTAAGCAGGACAAGTGGCGTTCGTTTAGCAAGTGACTATATACACTATGACACTTGTCGGAAGCTGATGGTTTTAGGAGGTTATTGGTAGTTATTTTTACTATTATAAATAAGAGTTCTAGACATAGAATTCAGTGTGTTGTAATTTACTATTTGTACAAGTTACTCGCAAATTCACTCAAAGTACCCGAGTGTAGAGAAATGAGTTCAAGGAGAATGTATGTTATGTAAACACACCATCTTTACTTTCAATGAAGTTCAATTTACTTGCTTAATTTTAAAGAACCTTCCTTTACCTTTCCTGCAATTTACATCTGCCAAGCGTTTTGCTTTACTTTGTTAAAAATACCTTTCAAAGTTCATTACTTTATTCTCTGCAAATCTCCTTCCTTTTACTTCATTCGAACAATACCTTTTACATTAAGCCTTCTTTCTTAAAACTCTGTCAAAGTGTATAGTCTAGATAGATTAGTTCACATACCAATTTTTTAGCACATGTCCTAGGATCAATCTGATCGATCCTTTGAGTCACCAAAGTTAGATTTAGAAGATCAGCGGTTGTTTTCCAATTTTCAAGGGAAACACCCGGGCCATAATATTGACAACTACAAAGCCTTCAAGCACAAAGTTCAAGACTTTCTTGACTCAAAGGCTATCAACTTCACCAACGACGGGCCTAATATGAATCAGAACGATGCCAAATCATGGGGTGGCAAGAGCTAATACTGTTATTGAGAGAGAAAAGTTGAATTTGATAATTGATGTTGCGGAATGAAGACTCCGTTGAGTTTCATGAAGGCTAATCTGTTAAAGGGGGGAGTGTTTCTGAGATGCCCTACTGACTTCTCAGAATATGAAGCGCGGCCTGAGGGCTGTGATCTTTTGAAATAGGGTATTCAGAGAATGATTGATGAGGTTTGTTTACAATTTGACAAGGTTGTAAGAGAAGACGTTATGGATAAGGTGAGTAATGATGGAAGCGAAGTTGCTACAATCTCTATTCCATATTGGACAATCAATATTTCAGCGCCTACTAGGTCGACGTCGAGTTATCATTACTGTTCTTGGACCTGTGTCGTACGAGAGCATTGAAGCCATCCCATGGAACTATGGGGCAGAGGTGTCTTGTAATAGGCAGAGACAAGATCTGACAGGATCTTCATGTGGGGGTTCTTCGATTGAGAATATAGTCGGTGCTGGCGATATCACTAGAAGTGGTAGGATCTTTTCCCCACCGAATGTTAATAGTAATGACAAGGGGAAGGGTAAGGCAGTGATTGAGGAAAACATCCAACAACAGGTTGATAATGATGTTTTTTCGAAAGACGCAGAGAAATTTATGAGACTCATTTGTAAAAGTGACTACAAGATTGTGGACCACTTAAATAAGACTCCTTCAAAGATTTCCTTTATGTCATTATTGTTGTGTTCGGAGGCACATCGCAATGCTTTATTAAAAATCTTGAATTCGACATATGTACCCTAGGAGATTTCTGTTAATCAGTTGGAGGGGGTAGTAACTCATGTAAATGCTGGTAATGGTTTGGGTTTTATGGACCTAGATTTGACTCCTGCTCGGAGAAACCATAACCATGCTTTGCACATACCAATGGAGTGTAGAGGGTCCCTGATGTCGCATGTCCTGGTTAATACAGGATCATCCCTTAATGTGCTACCGAAGAAGGCATTGATGAAATTAGATACTCAAGGTTTAATATGAACGCCAAGTGATTTGGTTGTAAGGGCTTTCGATGGATCTAAAATATCAGTGTTTGGGGAGATTACGATGCCTATTCAGGTGGGACCGGAGATTTTTTATGCAACATTTTACATTATGGATATCCAGCCAGCATACAGTTGTTTTCTTGGCCGACCTTGGACACACTCTGCGGGAGCAGTTACTTCAACGTTACATCAGAAGCTGAAATATATGATGGAAGGGAAAGTTGTTACAGTATGCGATGAAGAGGATATCATGGTTAGCCATTTGTCATCCTTCAAGTATGTGGAAGTGGATGGGCAGATCCACAAAACACTCTGTCAGGCGTTTGAAACAGTTCAGATTCAGGATAAGTCTCTTATAGAAGCCAAGAGCCCAGAGGTTTCCATGTTATCTTTCAAGGAAGCCCATACTATCGTAGAATCTGGTTCATCTCAGAAGTGGGGCCAAGTTCTTAATGTTCCTATCAAGCAGGACAAGTTCAGCCTGGGATACAAACCCTTCAGTTCTTCTCAAGACATTTTGAGGTACAGGGGATCTGTTTAATTCACCAGCGGTGGTGTGATATTTGACAGGATTAATGCCATTGAAGGTGACGAAGGTAACAGTGATTATGATATGAATGCCTGGATTCATCCATGTACTCCTAGACAAAAGTCGTGCAATTGGACTACTGAAGAAATCATTCATGTTACTACTACAAAGTAATGTTCATTGTTTTGATTATGTTCAGTCCTACGTTCTACCCAAGGCATAGTGACCCAAACGGTGGGGCCCTTTTGTTATTTGCACTTTATCATAAATAAAGGACATTTCACATTCAAATATTGTGATCCATGTTTTTCTTGTTTTTGATTTTGCACTATATTAAACAGAAAAGTTGCAATGTGTTTTGTTTGTTGCATTGCATAATAAACATAAACATCATCATGCAGGTCTTTTCTATCAGATACCATCGATTCAAATTTAGCTATGGCTTTGTATGACTTTGATAATCCCATTTATCAAGCTGAAGAAGAGACTGATGAAGACTGTGAACTACCCGAAGAGTTAGCTAGACTTCTCAAGCAGGAGGAAAGAGTCATTGTGCCTCATCAGGAGGATATTGACGTTATCAATCTGGGTATCAAAGACATCAAGAAAGAGGTTAGAATTGGGGCTGCATTGGAAGACAATGTCAAGGGAAGATTGGTTGAAATGCTCAGTGAGTATAAATATATCTTCGCTTGGTCTTACCAAGACATGCCTGGGATGGATACAGATACTTTGGTACACCGGTTGCCTCTCCAGGAAGAATGCTCGCCAGTCAAGAAAAAATTGAGACGGACGAGATCTGATATGTCAGTCAAGATTAAAGAAGAAGTTCAGAAGCAATTGAATGTTGGTTTTCTTACTGTCACGAATTACCCTCTGTGGGTCGCTAATATTGTTCATTTGCCTAAGAAAGATGGAAAGGTCAGGATGTATGTTGATTACAGAGATCTGAATAGAGCAAGCCCGAAAGACGATTTCCCGCTCCCCCACATTGATGTGTTGGTTGATAACACCGCTTAATGCTCCGTGTTTTCCAGAAAACTACTTTCATTACACCGTGGGGAACTTTTTTCTACAAGGTGATGCCCTTTGGATTGAAGAATGCCGGGGAAACTTATCAGCAGGCAATGGTGACTCTCTTTCATGATATGATTCATCATGAGATTGAAGTATATGTTTATAACATGATTGCAAAGTCAAAAATGGTGGAAGTTTAAGCTGAGGCTGAATCCTAACAAGTGCACCTTCGGATGAGATCTGGAAAGCTATTGGGGTAAGAAGTTCACTGAAAAAGGTATTGAGGTAGATCCTACCAAAATAAAAGTTATACAAGAAATGCCTGAGCCGAGAATGGAAAAAGAGGTTTGTGGTTTTCTAGGGAGATTGAACTATATTGCAAGGTTCATATCTTATCTTACAGCCACTTGTGAACCAATATTCAAATTGTTAAGAAAAGATCAAACGGTCAGGAGGAATGAAAATTGTCAGAAGGCGTTTGAAAGAATAAAAGAGTATCTGCAGGAACCTCCAATACTCATGCCTCCAGTTACAGGGAAACCTCTGATAATGTATCTTACGGTTCTTGATAATTCAATGGGATGTGTGCTCGGTCAACAGGACGAGTCAGGTAAAAAAAGAGCACGTCATCTATTACCTGAGTAAGAAGTTCACTGATTGTGAGTCGAGATACTCAATGCTGGAAAAAAAACATGTTATGCACTCGCTTGGGCTGCTAAGAGTTTGAGATAGTACATGTTAAACCACACAACCCTATTGATTTCGAAGATGGATCTGATCAAGTATGTCTATGAAAAGCAAGCACTCTCCGTAAGGATTTCCCGATGGCAAATGGTTTTAACAGAATATGATATTCGGTATGTTTCTCAGAAAGCCATAAAGGGAAGCTTTCTATCAGAATATCTTGCTGAACAGCCGATTGAGGCTTATCAGCCGATGAAATTTGAATTTCTAGGCGAAGACGTCATGTTTTTGAAGATGAAAGATTGTGATGAGCCTTTACCTGACAAGGGTCCTGAGATTGGATCTCAGTGGAAACTGGTTTTTGACGGAGCTGTTAATTCATATGGTAATGGAATCGGGGTAATCATTATAACTCCTCACGGTTCTCACATACCATTCACTGCCCGATTGATATTCGCCTGCACCAATAATAAAGCCGAGTAGGAAGCATGCATTATGGGTTTAGAAGAGGCCATTGATATGAGGATCAAGAATCTTGATGTATATGGTGATTCAGCCTTAGTCGTCAATCAGATCAAAGGAGAGTGGGAAACTCATCAGGCCAACCTGGTGCCTTACAAGAATTATCCAAGGAGATTGCTGCCATTCTTTGATAGAGTTGAGTTCCATCATGTGCCTAGGGCTGAAAATCAGATGGCGGACGCCTTGGCAATGTTATCATCAATGTATAAAGTGAATTTCTGGAATGAAGCTCCAGTTATCACCATCATGCGTCTTGATAGACCCGCCTTTATGTTTGCAATTGAGAAGGTATCAGATGGAAATCCTTGGTATTTTAATATCAAACATTTTCTCAAGACTCAAGAGTACCCATCTGGGGCATCCAACAAAGATAGGAAGACTCTAAGGAGGTTAGCTGGTAATTTCTATTTGAACAAGGATGATGTGCTATACAGGAGAAACTTTGACATGGTCTTGTTGCATTATGTTGATGAACATGAGACAAGCCTGTTGATGGACGAAGTCCACGGGGGTTCTTTCGGTACTCAGGTCGGTGGACATGCAATGGCTAGAAAATTATTGAGGGTTGGGTATTATTGGATGACTATGGAATTCGATTGTTTCAAATACGCCAGAAAATGCCATAAATGCTACATTTATGCTGATAAGGTGCATGTGCCACCGACCCCTCTGAATGTGTTAACATCTCCTTGGTCCTTTGCTATGTGGGGCATTGTTATGATCGGAAAGATTAAGCTAACTGCTTCCAATGGGAATCGCTTCATTCTGGTTGCCATTGATTACTTCACGAAATGGGTAGAAGCAGCTTTCTTTGCCAATGTTATGAAATAGGTGGTCGCTCGATTCATAAAGAAGGACGTCATTTGTCGTTATGGAATTCTGGAGAGATGATGAGGGAACTGTGCCATAGTTTCAAGATTGAAAACCTGAAAAGGCGACCTTGGCAAAAATGGGTATCCCGGTGGATTAAAAACCCGAAAGAGCAATCCAGGAAAAAGTTAGGGATTTGAAAGCAAACGACTACGGTCTGCGAGCTTATCCGATACACGGTTATCCCGAAGGAAAGGAATTAGTCCAATCAGTCTTTTCAGAGGGTGAAACATTGGGGAACGTCGAAGACATACAGGTCATAGATGAATTGACACATGGTGGATGTCTGATCCCACATTGCTGACATTTGTATATATTCTTTGTGCTTTTGGCACAATTACCTCTTTCCAGGAATTGCATCTGAATTATAATTCGCCTATTTACAGGATTTTATCAATAAAGTATTCATTTTAGTCAAAGAACTTTTCATTTCTTATTTTTACTTTTACTGTTTTGTTTGCAAAAACGTTCGATATTTTTTATAAACATTACAGGTGAAAACATGAGGCTTTACAGAGCATAACGAAAGCGATGGATTTTCTTGAACTATAAGTGTCATGAATGGTAACCTAGGTAGCCATATGGCATCCAATTATTTCTTGTTTGTTGCAGGATAGTAGGATCCTCTCCCCGGTAGAGCATTTCTCCCCAGCGATGAAGTTCTAACAGCAACGCATGGTGAATTATTCCTCCCCTACCAGGAGTTCAGAGTTGTATTTCCCAACCGAAGTGGATTCTTACTACCCAACGAGTATTCGAAGGGTTGACTACTTCAGATAGAATGCAGTCAGGAATTTGTTCAACAAAGATTTTTGTTCCCCCACGGCAGAGATTTTGTCTTCCCCACAGAGTCCTATTATCAAATAAGAAGTGTTGTCACCAGCGGAGGAGTGCAGTGTTTCTCCATTGGAACAGAGTTTCTGTCCCCTACGGAGGTTAATCCCCGGTAGGGTAGGTTTATTCTCAGCATATTTTCAACAAATCTAAGGTTGAAGGATATTCCCTCAACAGCAGGGTGGATTTCAATTCAGTATTACTCTCCATTAGAGTCAGCGTCCTTGATATCCTTCCCCAGCAAGATCCGTAATCATGAAGTTCTTCCCCGAGCAGAGTGTGAAACTAATTCCCTCGACAGGTACATCAACGGCAGGTTGGTATCTCCAGCAAAGTCTAATGGTCATTGGCATCTTTCAGGATCATTTTTTTGGGACGAGCTCCCGATGGACGGTATTCTCATTTCCCTCAATGATAGGGTGGATTTCTATTCAGTTTTACTCTCCAGCAGAGTCGACGTCCTTCGGCAGTAGGGTCAATATTCCTGGACTTCTACCCGAGCAAAGTGTGGTACTGATTCCCTCGACAGGTACATCAACGGCAGGTTGGTATCTCTAGCAAAGTCCAATGGTCATTGGCATCTTTCAAGATAATTTTTTCGGGATGAGCTCCTGATGAATGGTATTCTCATTTCCCTCAGCGGCAGGGTGGATTTCAATTCAGTTTTACTCTACAGCAGAGTCGACGTCCTTGACTTTCTTCGCCAGCAGTGTCAGTATTCCTGGACTTCTCCCGAAGCAGAGTTTAGGGTTGATTCCCTCGATAGGTACGTCAACGGTAGGGCAGATGTTTAAGCAGAACTTGTTTATTCCCCAGCATAGTGGAGTTCTCTATAGGGGAACATAATGAACAGAGGTTACTTTCATCTCTTTGTCAGGATGGAATCTTTGGTAGAAGTCTCTGATATCCCCAACAAGGCGGATTGTTACTTGTGTATCCCCAGCAGGGCGGATTGTTATTCTTGTCTTCCGAGCAGAGTGGAACCTTCAACACGAGCTTGTTATTCCACTGAGTTGGATTTTTCAGTGCTGTTCTTGATTCCCCACTGAGTGGAATTTTGGTGTTTTCCCTAGCAGGGTAAAGTCTTTAGGAGATCCATCAAGGACGTATTACCCAGCAGGGTGAAGTTTTTCAAGAAGGCCATCCAGGGCGTATTCCTCAGAGTGGTTGGTTTGTTGGTCTTCTCATTACTCCTCAGGGTTGTGTTCCCTTGCATTTGCATTTTTACATATCATCCTCCCAAATGCGTAGCATTTCCATTTCGTATGGAGCATTACGCCATTTTCAAACATATGCATCTGAGCATAAGCCAGGTTTGATACCTTTGGTACCAGTTGTCTCTTCGACAGATGATGGCTTTATTCAGGAAATTTTCGTGTTATCCCCATCAGGGTGGATCTTCTGGTTATTCGTCTTGTTTGGATTTTCCCCGGCTGAGTCGTTTATTTAAACGTCTTTTCCTCAACAGAGTTGTTTGTTTAACTTCTCTTTCCTCAGCTAAGTCGTTTGTTTAAACGTCATTTTCCTCAGAAGAGTCATTTGTTTAAACCTCTCTTTCCCCGTCAGAGCATTCTTTGTAAGTTATGAGTCGTTTGATTATGTTTCCTGCCTATTACGAGTGTGTCATCCCATCTCTTGGTTGGTAACCCTCAGCTTAGTTCGTGAAGTTCTGTCGATGTTATCCTAACTTTTGGTTGGTAACCTTTGCTTCATTCCAACTTTTGGTTGGTAGTCCATTGGTGGTTGGATGTTATCCCAACTTTTGGTTGGTAGGCCTCTTCTATTCCCCGGCGGAGTTGTTATCCTAACTTTTGGTTGGTAATCCGTGGCTTGTTGGTTGTTATTCCAACTTTTGATTGGTAAGGTTTTGTGATGTTATTCCAACTTTTTGTTGATAATCTTCAGTTTGTGAAAGTTATCCCAAATTTTGGTTGGTAACCTTTGCCTCGATCCCAACTTTTGGTTGGTAATCCATCGGTGAGGTCCTTTTTCCCCGGCAGAGTTGTTATTCCAACTTTTGGTTGGTTCTTCATCTCTTATGTAATCCCAACTTTTGGTTGGTATCCTTTGCTTGATCCCAACTTTTGGTTGGTAACCTTTGCTTCATCCCAACTTTTGGTTGGTAGTCCTTGATTTCCCCTGCGGAGTCTGTTATTCCAACTTTTGGTTGGTAGTCTTCGTTGTGGCCAGTTCGCCCTCGATCGGTGTTCTGGCGCTTGTAACTTTTGGTTGGTAGCCTTTGCTCGATTTCAATTCTTGGTCGGTAATCCCCAGCTAAGTCGTCTTGTTGATGTTATTCCAACTTTTGGTTGGTAACCTTTGTTTTCAGATTGACGATTCCAACTTTTGGTTGGTAGTCTTTGTTTTGGGTTGTTAATTGCAATTTCTGATTGGTAGTCTTCCTTTGTTGGTTCAACTATTGGGGTTGTTGTCTTTCGCTGTAAAGTTCGCCTTCGATTGGTGTTCTGGTGATCCTAACTTTTGGCTAGTTACTTTGTTCTTCAATTTTTGACTGGATGTTATCCCTTGCGGAGTGTTGAAGTCATTCTGACTCTCAGTTGTTAACTTGTGCTTGGGTTTTGTTTGACGTTCAGGTGTTTCCAACTTTTGGTTGGTAGCTTGTATCGGTACTTTTCATTGTATTCCGATTTTTGGTTAGTATACTCTCCAGTGAGGTCATTGTTTTCAGGATGTTATTCCCCATCATTTCGCCTTCGGTCGATGTTCCGGTGATGCCAACTTTTGGTTGGTAGCCTTTGCTCAATTCTAACTCTTAGTTGGTAGTGTTTAGTTTTTATCCCCAGGGAGTAACCTTTATCCCATTGTTTGGTTGGTATCTTTTGGTTATTATCTTCTAATAGATATCCTTCCCTGCAGAGTTGTCTATGTATGCTTCTCTTCGTCCTCAGTGGAGTTGTCTGTTCCCTCAGGTTGTAAGTCTATGGATTGTATGTCCTACAGGTTCTTGATTTTTTCCCCCATAAGGTTACCTTTGGTCGGAATTCTTGTTATCCCAACTCTTGGTTGGTATTCGTTGGTTGTTTATCCTAACTCTTGGTTGGTATCCTTTGGTTGGTATCTTTTGGCTGCTATCCCAGCTCTTGGTTGGTATCCATTGGTTGTTTATCCCAACTCTTGGTTGGTATCCTTTGGTTGGTATCTTTTGGCTGCTATCCCAACTCTTGGTTGGTGTCCTTCGCTCTATTCCAACTATTGGTTTATATCTGGCGGTTTCGTTCCAACTTTTGGTTGATGTTTTGTTCATCTCGGATTGTTATCCTCGGCATGGCACATCCTAACTTTTGGTTGGTATTCGCTGTTTTGTATCCGCACAGGTTGCAAATTTCCGAGTTCTTTTGATATTCAATCACTTTTTACCTCAAATGTTTGAAAGCGATCGTTTTTCATCCCTTCAGGTTCAAGTTGTTTGAATAGGGGAAGATGTAGCACCTCAAAAATTACCTCATCGTTTCTTGGTTTACTGGCTTTTGTTTCTCTGCATTTTGCATTTCTGCATAGCATAACATTGGTTCTTGAGACATGGCATCAAGGTGTTTCTATGGCTCAAGATTCCCTTTTGTTGCAAGAGTTCAAAAAGCGAGCATCAGAGGCTCTGACATTTATTTCACTAGCGATCGAGTGGTCGATTTTATTTTATTCAGCAGGATATTTTCAGCTCATGAAGGTGTACAGGCTATCTCAGGTGTTCTCACAATTATAATATCCAAGGGCAAGTTTCAGAGGCTTAACAGAGCTTAGAACAAGTGGCAACGGGTGATTATATAGGATTCCCTCCATTTGGCGCCAGTTTGGGCATTTTTGAATGTGGTAACCGGTTAACACATGGGTAATCGGTTACCCAGGATGAAATTTGCCAAGAAATTTGAATTTTCAGCATTGCAAGTTTTTCACTCATTTTCAACCATTAATTTCACATGATCATCATTGAAAAGATCTAGAGTTGCTTCAATTTTCACCATTTCCCTCCAAATTTCAAACACTTCATTTCTAATTCCACTCCTAATTTCCATTCCAAATGCTAATCCACATTCCAAACCATAGTTTGATTCCAAACCTAGAGCTTATTTAAGTGAGTTTGCTCCAAACCTCACACAATTACCTTCATTCACACCAATTCACTCTCACTCTTCATCTCAATCTCATAATTTTCTCTCAACTTTTTCACTCTGAAATCCTCCATTAAAACTCTTTCCACTTCAGTTCATTGATTCTTTATTGGAATCCTTTAATTCTATAGCTAAACCATCATCCTTCACCTCCATTATCTTTAATTCATCACTCAATTTTTGTTTGAATTGAGATCTGAGTTTGGAAGCTAGATTGGAAGTGCTTTTTTGAGTCAATTTTGCTTGATCTTTCTTGTTCTTCATTTCTACCATAAGGAAGCTTTTGGATCTTTAAGAATCTCGGGGTTTCTAGCTTGGATCGGTTAGTTTCAAGTAAATCAACACTCACCAAAGCAAATCTCGGCTTTGAAGTTTGGTAATTCTAGATCTAAGTTTGTTTTGAACTTATTTTCATAATCACAATGTAGATCCATGGCTTTTGATCCATTTGGATGATTTGGATCTTTGTGATTTGTGATTTTAATGTTTGATTGTGTTTACATGATGCTTGATCACTGATTCTTGATGATAAATTCGTGCTTAATTGATAACATGTTCATGTGGTTGATTAGATAAGTTGTTTGGTGCTTAAAACTGATTTTGGAGGCTATTATTCTATTTTTGGTTCAATGGTAAACGGTTACCACATGGGTAACCAATTACCCTTCATAATTTCACGTTTCTAGGCTATTTTTTTAACAGGTAACTGATTACCTGATTATAGTAACCGATTACCACTGAACAGAATGTCTTGTTTTTGCATTTTTCTTGCTTGATTGGACTCCTTTTCACATCTAAACTTCATGGATTGATGTGACGCATTTATGTGGATTGTTTTTGGACATGTTTCATTGTTCTTGAATGTTCGATCTCGATTTTTTCGACATGTAGCGTCTATTTTCTGTTTGAGTGCATAACATGTTATTATTGCTTGATTGATGAATGATCACATGCTTTGCTTGCTTAGATCATGTTACTTGATTATCATTGATGATTATGTTGCTGGATATTGTGATGCATGTTTGACGCAATGTTTATCATTGATGAGCATGCACGTTTGTTTGATATTATTGATTCTTGTTGATGCAATGTTGTTGACCAATTATGTTTGATTGTTGAAGCATGTTCATACTTACATGATATCTATTCATGATTGGTGTTTGCTCTTGATTAATTGCATTTGAACATGCTTGCTGCCCTACTTTCCACAATTGTGGTTGTTTTGAATTATGCATACTGCCTTTGCTTGCTTGCTTGTTGCCTGCCTTTTTACACCTGCTTGTGTAGGATTTTACTGCTGTCTTGTGTAGGAGGCGTTGCTGTAGTTGCTGCGTTTTGCTTTGCCTTGGCATATTCCCTTAGGTTTCTTATTCCAATTTAATTTCCGATTAAATTTGGAGTAAGATAGACATTAGGTTTGTAATCTATGCATTATAGCATTAGGTTAGTCCATTTTAACCTCAACCTTAGGTCCATCTTTTGCATGCTAACATTAGGATAGAAGCTCCTTTCGTATCTCAACTTTAGGACCACTTTCCATGACAATGTAGGGCCGAGTTTCCCTTAGACCTTCCGTGCGTCTCTCTTCTCATCTCAAAACACATTCTAACTCATCTAATAAATACGATGAATATTGTATGCTACGATCCTTAAGCACATGGGAAATGATGAGTGGGGGGTTTATCCTCACTTGTCTAGAGTGTTTAACGTATTCCCCTTGAGCGATATGCGACGCATTCGCTCCTATGTCATAGTCTTTAGTGCAACGTGAATTCCAGACAAACTAATTCGCTTCACTAAAACTCACAAACAAAAGTCAAACCTTTTATCCTTCGGGATTGTTGTTTCAAACCATTTTCAGAAAAGAGTATGTTACTTTTTCGTTCTATCACAAACGGCATCGACCCTAACTGCTGGAATGGGAACTTAACGTCGCTCATAAAAAAACACTTAACCAACCTATGGTTTCAGTTGCCCGAACTACGTTTTCTCTGATTTCTCATACCAGATGAGGATACGTGGGCACAAGACGACGATGTCTTGGCGAGCAACCTTTCCCCCATCACCCATAGTTTTCCGAACTACGTTGACTCTGACTTTCTCATTGCACGAGGGAATACGTAGGCATAGGGCGGCGATGTCCCACCGAGTCTCTTTCTCTTTCCCTTTCTCTTTTTCTTTCTTTTTCTTTTGTTCTTGTTTCCGTTTAGCAGTAGCTCATAGATAAACACACCCTTTGATTAGACAACAAGCATGTATCTGATTGAGTACAACGGACGTGAGGGGTGTTAATACCTTCCCCTTGCGTAAACGACTCCCGAACCTAAGATTTGGTTGCGATGACCTTGTCTTTTCCCGTTCTTAGGCTTTCTTTGATTGTTTCCTTTCCCTCTCTTTGGGATAAATAACTTTTGGTGGTGACTCTTCTGTTTTTCCGCCGGGTGTTTTTCGTAGTTGCGACATCGTGAATAGTGGAGGTACGCCTTTAGCGCTTTGCTGAAGGTGCAAATTGGCAGGTTTTTTGTGTGTAATTGCCAGCTATGTTTTGCAGGTTTAGAGGTAGTAGTTGTATGTTGTTAATAGAAGTGCAAAATTTTGGTGGGGTCAGCAAGTGTATTTCTAGTAACGTGATTTAGTTATGTTGCATATATGATTTTGTTGTGAAATGGCATGGTTGTGGGGTCGTAACTCATGGCTTGGAAATTGTTTGTCCTTTGCGTGTGAGGCTTTGTTTGTACAGGTTTGTCAAGTTGCTTTTGAGGAATAAGTCGTGAAGCAGATTTTATTGCAAGGCTTGGTGAGGCTTATTATGTAGAGAATGAGGTTGCTTTTTATGGAAAAAATTGCTAATGACACTTGCTTGGAGAAATAAAGGGATCCATTTATTCTTTTTTTTTTCTTGTAAAATATTTGATGTGGGCCTACAACTGTGAAATGGGAATGGGCCTTGAAAATATGACATGAGTTGAACTTGTGATTTGAAAATGTGACATGAATTTATTGTTCTTTCAATTTTCCTTGCCAATATTTCTTGTGATATGGATTGTAAACAAAAATGGACTTAGGCTTTTTGAACTTGTAACTTGGTTATGGATTTGCATTCTTGATGAAACTTTGGATCATGAAATTTGAATCGTTGAATAGACTTGAATCAAACTTGAATAAAAGTGGAAATGAAACGTTTGATAAAAAAAAAGAATAATTTGACATTGAAACTTGAATGGAAGAAGATCGTGAATTGATACGAATTTGACTTGAATTTTGACATGAAAATTGAATTTTAGAAACAAACATGAGACTTGAATTTGAAATAAACTCAAAATGTGATTATGAACTTGAAACTTGGATGAAAACTTTGACATGAAATTTGGACTTTGGTCATGAATTCAATCTTGAATTTGAAATGAAGTGAAGTAGGTACTTGAAAGGAAAGAAAATGAATGAATAGGCATTTGAATGGGAATTGTCGTAAACTAAAGTTGAACGTTGAATGGGCAAAGAAAACTTGAAATTTGAACTTGACATCATTTTCCTTGCATTTGGACTTTGATGAAATGGTTCAATTTGGTTAGATCGTTCAAATTCTTTGAATTAATTCCAAGCGAAACTACTTGAAACCAATCTTAAACATCTTGGAAATCTTTTTAAAAATTAATCTGGAAATGAAATCAAACTTTGACTCAAATTTTGAGAAATTCCCACAAATTAATCAATTGAAACCATCTTGAATGAGTGACACTCAGCTTGACTTCATCGGATGAACTTGAACTTTGCACAAAACCCTGATTGAAAGTGAACTTGCTTTGATGCTTCTTTAATCATGAAGCACTAATGAACTTGACTTAGCCTGACCACTCGATACTTGATAACTTTTCCTGAATCTTGATTCAATCTTGCAAGACCTGATCCTTAAAGAACTTGTGATGAAACCAAATTGCACTAGATTATTGAGGAAAGGAGACCTCTTAAGAGTATGAGAACTTGCTTGGTTGATGACCTATCCAAAACCTTGACTGATCCATCCATTGAACATTTGCAGCAAACCCTAATTCGCAAGTGAAACAAAACAAACAAAGTTTGATAATTTGGTTAGGCATGCATAAATGATTGACCTAAGATGATATGCAAAATATTAAAGAATCTAAGGGTAAATTTTGGGTTATGACACATGGTTATGGGTAGCTAATTTATTTGTATCAAAGGTAGAGGTAGCCTACCTTAGCTTTATGTATTTCTTTTTATTGGCCTTGTATGTGAATAAGTGATGATTAATATATGATGAATATTTTTATTCTTAATGATCCATTCTTGTTTTGTAAAACTCTAGACATAGGTTTTATAGAACTTGACCTAAAATATTCATCTATTGATTTATAGATTGGAGAGATCGGTCTATGGTTGATATTCGCTTCGTATTAAACTTAAAGCTTACTATATTAGTTGTTATATGGAGAGATCGTGTAGCGATGAATATGGTATTTCTCACGACGCAACTCTAGAGATAGACGGAGTTGAGAGAATACGCGATGATATTAATCGGATCCGCCTTCACATGGAAGATTGAAAAAATACGTATAAGTTAGGGTAGATGAAAACTACTTTTGATATATCTTGTTAACCAGACACTTTAGAATCTATCAGCTTTGCTACTAAAAATCGTGACAAATTGTGAACCAAAATTTGAAACTCTTTTTCTTAGAACTGTAAACTGTTGAAAGCCAAGCATCAAGGTACCGGACAATCCCTGTGGAGACGATAACAAAACCCCCTTTAACTATGAATCGAACAAAATAGCGTCGTTATCGAGGATTGTTGTGATATTGCAAGCATTGCAATAGTGACCTGCTCTGATACCAATTATAACAACCCGTATAATATATATCTAGAATAATTTTATACAAGTGTTATTTTTTGGTATTTACATAACATATAATCCTAATGACATCATTATATACACATGTCTGAACCAAATACATATATGGCACATGTTATATAATAAAGCCTACAAATAAAATCTAAGAACTATGAACAGTATCTTTATTGTACAACAATCCACAGCAGAAGATCATAATAGTCAACATCCCTTGAAACATCGATGCACAACTTCTCTTGTAAGTATAATCTGCAAACAACACCTAAAAGCAACAACAATATTGGGGTGAGATAATAATCTCAGTGAGTTCTCCTATTCTATGGGTCCATTTGTCTCTATAGGATTTTCTAATCATAACCTAACTTAAGTCTTCATCTGTTGTTACTTGTGTATCATCCATACAAGATAAATAAGACATAAGTGTCTAAAGGATGTTTGCAATGTACGAAAATATGTCACAAATTTCTCATAACTCAATAATCACTATTAAGATTCACGAAACATCGATCCCTTCCTGGGCCTACGTCTAGGTCAAGCTCGGCTCACGCATGCTTGGATGATTCGATATTCGCAATTGATATCGAGTCCTCTATGAAACTCAAACTCAGCTCAAGCGACTGTCACTCGTATGGAACTTGAACCCACTTTGAGTATCTTTCATCGTATGGGACTCTAACCCACTTAGGTGGCCACCTTTCCCCATGCCTACCATGGTTAGGACTCAAACCCATTTGGGGCACAAATCATTTGTGCCACATCCCATTTCTTGCTTTACATAAGCATCTTAAAGGGGGATGCACATCCTCAAGGGAAAACTATCTGAATATGTGATTAGGTCTCAACAACAATAGGACTTTCAGAGCAAAGCTCCTTACCAAATAGGACTTTCAGATCAAAGGTTCCTTACCAATAATCAAACCAGTTTTCATGGTATTCATCAAATACTAGGTGGTAATATCCATCCATTTCATATTATACCCACATGTTCCATACAATTCATATTGATTCGTTAATTAGACGAATACTTGTCCGCGATACACACCTAGGTATTGTTGCATCCAAGTATCACCGTATACACATTTCTATAACATAGATTATCTTCCTAAGTTATTAGTAAAGTTATTCTCCTAGGATTTCCTCACTCATCGTCATAGGATGTTAATCATTTATGCATACACGTAATCATTTATGGTCCTGGTATCGTAGCGATACGACAACATTCATCGTTGGAGGGAACCACAAATTCTAGTGTGTTTATGAGCTTTCCGGTGGTTTCCTCTTGGAGATTCTGGGTTTTGTCCCCGGGGAACTGTCCCTAGATGTGTCAGGGAGATTGATCGGGCATGCCCCCGTTGTTGACTGTGCCATTTGAGTAGGGCTTAGGTCATGGACGTTGTCCTCGTGCCTTCGCGCACCCTTTCACTTAACTAGTAGTGGAAGGGTGGATATGATTTTGTTATCAAATTCACTTTTATCCTCTGCTTTTCAGGTAAAGGAGATGTCGCACGAGGCTGAAGAAGAAATTTTAAGAGACCTATCCAAAGAGAGCTCCTCAGAAGAAACTAAAACTAATGATGCTTCCACACCTCCTGGCGCTGGGGAGGTGCCCGTTTCGAGGACCACCACTGAAGAGTGGTATGTGGCTAAACCAATGGAGCATGCCTCGCTCTTTGTTTCTTATACTGGGGACAGTTTTACAAAAGTGGGGGCCGAAGGAGAGTGGAGGGTCCACTTTCCCAGGGAGGATGGTCGCATATGCTCATCGTACGGGGAAAGGTTTCCCATGTACGAGTACATCTTCAAGGAGATAGGGTTGAGGTTACCCTTCTCAAATTTCAAAAAGGAAGTCTTTGTGCACTTGGACCTGGCGCCCTCCCAGCTGCACCGAATTTGATTACCTTTATGAGGGCATTCGAGCTAGTATGTGAATATCTGGAGATTGGGGCTACTCTCCCGCTCTTCTTCAATGTCTTCCACCTCCAGCAAAAGGTGTCGGGAAGGAAATATAGCTGGGTCTCTCTAAAGCAGGGGAGAAAGTTGTTCAAACCTTTCTCTGAGTCTATCCTAACTTTCAAAGAAAGGTTCTACGTGATTGAGCCCATGTTAGAGAAGGCCACCGACTTAACCTTTATTTGGGAGGTCTCTACAGATGAGAACGGGGAGGATTTTATAGATGAGGATGGCAAGATAGTTACTCGGAGGTTGTTCCAATTTCCTTTCTGCTAGAGTGGAGCTCATTTTACCCGCTCAACCGATGAGTACATAATCACTCCTCACCAATCGGGGGATGATGATCGAGTCAGTTATGCTAAATTGGTGGCCTTTGTGGATGCTTTCCTCCCATCCTAGTGCGTGACTCGTGCTAGGAAGATTATATACAAGGAAGATAGGGGGCCTCAGGTGGAGGACTGGTATATCAACACGAAAGAGGTCCTCGAATGTAGCACTCGCGCGAGGGCTCTAGAACTCTTGGGTATCCTTTTACTTCCTCTTAGTTCATTTGAGTTGTTTTTCCTTTCATGTGTTAATGTGTCTGTTGTTTTGCAGGTAATATATCTTCTGTGTAGGAGTGGATGGTAAAGAATACCCATGGAAAAATGAAGGGAGGGGTGACTATAGGGAAAAACCATCTCAGTTAGTGAGCAACTCCTCATCAAACAAGGTCGGGGACCTCCTCGTCCACCCCACCTGCTGCCAAATCGTCGCCTCTGCCCGTGAGTTCGAGGCTTAAGCGTTCACGTCCGAACGACTTTGTGGACCTCAATAGAGAGAGAGAGAGAGAGAGAGAGAGAGAGAGAGAGAGAGAGAGAGAGAGAGAGAGAGAGAGAGAGAGAGAGAGAGAGAGAGAGAGAGAGAGAGAGAGAGAGAGAGAGAGAAGCAGGTTTGAGCTGCCTCCGTGCCTGCACAACAGGAAGTTCTTTGAGGGGTCCTCTCTAGCCATCCCTCAGGCAGAGTCCCTCAAGCTCAAGGAAATAGACCGCATCAGCAAGCGGACCATGCTTGCACATGATGCTTCTGCTCTAATGAGGATCCTGGAGATGGTGGTGGTCTACACCGAGGATGGTTCTCATCACGATTCTGAGTTGAAGAAATCTCAGGCTGCGATGGCGGCCCTATAGGAGAAGGTTAGGAAACTCTAGGAGGAGGGGGAGAGGGAGGTCGAGGAAAATGTGTGGAATAGTCGGGAAGAGATGTCCATGGAGAAGGACGTCCTTGCCGCCTAGAAGAAGGCTGCTAAAGATCTGGTCGAACAGCTGAAAGCCGCTGCTCCCGCTGCTGAAGATAAGAACGAGGACGTGAAGAAGTTGTCAACCCGGGAGGAGCTGGTCGCGCGAATTACTCAAGTCGATGACGATTGCTTGGCCATAGGCGAGGAAGCCTTCCAGAATGTGGTGGATCCGCTAAAGATAGTGAATCCTGGTGTCGAGCTGTCCACTGAGGGCACCGGGTTTCTCTATACCGTAAAAGATGGCAAGATCGTTGTCCCCGAATTTCTTCAGTTCAGTGAAGAGCACGTGCAGGTGGCCCAGGCGGATCCCCAGCAAACGGAGCAGTGAACTTTTTCTTTTGCCTGTACTTCTGGCCTGCGTGCCATGTTTTTGTAATATTAATTTTGCAGGGCTTGGCCCCGTTGTAATGTAATATGCACAATCATGGCCCTTATGGCCGCTTTATGTTGATATGTACTTTCTTGTATGTTTATAATTTGTCTAATTTTTTCTAAGTGTCATACGCCGTCCAACGCTGGTCGTATGAGATGCCTTAATGATTGATTGTTATGTTTTGGGTATGCTCAACAAATGATGTTCGACAGTGAGGAGAACTGGTCAAAAGGACTGGGTAGTTTCTGGGCAGAGGAGCAAAGCTCAGGTCACGTTTGTGGCCTGAGTTCGCGGCGTAAACTTCCAATCGCGAGCTGGGTGTTCTGCCTTTCATGGTCCTTTGGTGGCGGTGGACTCGGTCGAGGAACCGCCGTCGGGCATGGGTCTTGTCTCTTTTGACTAAAATCCTACTTAGATTTACGTTAGTGGTGCAGCACTTGTACTTGGGCGCACGTCTATGATCGGTACGTTATGTTCGCCACAGGGGTGAAACATACCGACAATAAAGGCCTTAGCTATAACATTGTTTCAGCTTATCGGTGTTCCATGGTCGAGCTAGTTCTTCCTCGGTAAGGTGTTTTAGGTAGTAGGCCCCATTCTCTGTTTTTGCTCTAAAATGGTAGGGTCCTTCTTAGTTTGCGACGAGCTTGTCTTTGCAGGAATCTTTGTGATTCCTTCTTAGGATGAGACTGCCTGCTTGGATTTCTCATCGTATAACTTTGGCATTGTTCCGGATTGCAATTTTTTTGTTTCAGCGAGGCCTCACGTAGGGTTGTTTTTGATAAGACCTTTTCGACGAGATTGAGTTCCTATCTTAGTGCCTCGCTATTTGTTTCCTCGGCCAAGGGCGCTTTAGGTCTCCTGGAGGGCACGTGAGTCTCGATGGGGATTACCTCCTTTGTCCCATATGCTAGGTGAAAAGGGGTTTCCTCGGTTGAAGAATGGTGAGTAGTACAGTAGGCCTAGGGCATGTTGTGCAGCTCCTCGACCCATTGCTTCTTTGTTTTGTCCATTCTTCGTTTGAGTCCCCGTTGGATTACTCGGTTTGCTGTCTCAGCTTGCTCGTTAGTTTGAGGATGCTCGACGGACGCAAAGTGTTGTTTAGTGCCCATTTGGGCGATGAACTCCTGGAATTTTTTGTCCGTGAACTATGTCCCGTTATTGGTGACGATCACTTGGGGAATGCCAAAGCAGGCAATGATGTTTCGCTTGTAGAAACGAAGTATGTTGTGGGTCGTTATTTTGGATAAAGCCTCCGCTTCTATCCACTTGGTGAGGTAATCTACGTCTAATATCAAGTACTTGTTCTGATTTGACCCTACGACAAATGGTCCTAGGATGTCTAGGCCCCACCAGGCGAAGGGCCACAAGGAGGACGTCATTTTGAGTTCATTGGGTGGTTTCAAGTGCATGTCCCCATATGCTAGGTGAGGGATCTCCCCCGAGGTGTCGGGCGTTGATTCCCTTGTGGATCTTACACACGACGTGGGTGACCATTTCTTTCTCGATGCATTTAAGGAGAGGGATGGAAAATCCCATCCTATAAAGCTTGTTATCAACCAGGACGTAGGAGCAGGCCTTGCGCCTCACTACGCCAGCCTTCTTGGGGTCGGACGGCAGTTCATCCTTCATGAGGTAATTATATACGGGGGGTCATCCAGCAATGGTTGTCGCCAACGACGTGCACATCGAGGGTCGTGGACGCCCTCTTAATACTAGGTCGTGGGAGTATTTCCTGAATGACAGATTTATTCCCCCCTTTCTTTTTCGTGCTTGCTAGTTTTGATAGGATGTTTGCCCAGATGTTGTGTTCGTGTGGAACGTATTTCAGTTCTACAGAGGTAAACTTTGTCATCTTCTTTTTAACCAGAGCTAATTACTCAGACAGGTTGTTGTTTTTGACTTGGTAGTCTCCCCGGACTTGGAGGGCCACGAGCTGAGAATCAGTGCAGATGACGACTTCTCCTGCTCCCAGGTCTTCGGCGAGGCGCAGACCTGCGAGGAAAGCTTCGTACTCGGCCTGGTTATTAAAAGTAGGGAAGGACAACGTGAGTGAAATTTCGATGAGGGTTCCTTCCTCATTTTCTAGGATGACACATGCCCCGCTCTCTGCTGAGCTATGTGCTCTATCAATGAAGATAACCCACTTGCGGGCACCCCTGGTAGGGTAGTCGGGCAAGGTCATTTCTGCGACGAAATCAGCCAGTGCTTGTGCCTTGAGGATCTTTCTGATCTCGTACTAGATTTCAAATTTGGACAGCTCTATCAACCATTTAAGCATTATGTCGGCTATATCTAGATATTCTAACAGCTGCTTTATGGGTTGGCCCGTGCGTACCACAATTGTGTGGGCCAGAAAGTAGTGTCTTAGCCTTCTTGCAGCGTTGATAAGGGTTAGGGCCACCTTCTCTATCTTTAGGTACCTCATCTCTGGCCCTTGAATTTCCTTGACCATGAAGTAGATGGGCTTTTTCCCGTCTGGTGTTTCGCGAATGAGGGTAGCGCTGACAGCCTCAGTTGCAACAACGGAGTAGAGATAAAGGATTTTCACTATTATCTGGCCGGGAGAGGACTGGTGGCTCTGATAGAACTTGTTTCAGGTGGAGGAGGGCTTTGTCGCATTCCTCCATCCATTCGAACATGACCTCCTTGCGGAGAAGTTTGAGAAAAGGGAGGGTGTGTTGGGAAGACTTGGCCACGAAACGGGATAGCGATGCGAGCATCCTGTTTACGGATTGGATGAACTTTTTTGAGCTCGGTGTGGAGAACTCGAAGAAGGCTTTGCACTTGTCAGGGTTAGCTTCAATTCCTCTTTCGGTCAGATAGAAACTGAGGAACTTTCCTGCTCGTACCCCGAACGTGCGCTTCTCTGGATTATAGTGCATCTTGTACTTCCTGGCCTGCTCAAAGACCTTCCTCAAGTGGGTTGTGTGATTGGATTCCTTGTGGGACTTCACGATCATGTCGTCCATATAGACTTCAAGCATGTCCTCGATTTCTCCTTGGAAGACTTTGTTCATCATCCTTTGGTAGGTAGCGCCAGCATTTGTCAAGTTGAAGGGCATTACATTGTAGTAATAATTGCCTGATTCGGTCATGAAAGTCGTGTACCTTTTGTCGCTTTTTACCATGGGTATTTGGTTATAGCCCGAATATGCATCCATGAAAGACAACAATTTGAAACCGACCAAATTATCAACTAGTTTATCTATGTTAGGGAGTGGATATGCGTCTTTAGAGCAAGCCCTATTAAGATCGGTATAGTCAAGGCACATTCGCCATTTTCCATTATTCTTTTTCACAAGTACAACATTGGACAGCCAAGTGGTATACTTGGCTTCCGAGATAAAGTTCGCCTCTAGGAGGTCTTTTACAGCCTGTTCGACAGCCTTCGTCTTCTCCGGAGACTGTCGTCGTTTATGTTGAGATACTGCCCTAACGACGGGATCGATAGTGAGGTGGTGACATGCCACATCAGGGTCTAGCCCGGGCATCTCCGCGGTGCTCCACGCGAATAGATCTGCGTTCTCCCAGAGGCAGGCTCTCAGTTGTTTCCTCGCAAGCTCAGGGAGTCCGATCATAATCTTCACTCCCCACTGGGGGACATCACCGAGTAAGATATTTCAAACTCTCCATCTGGAACTGGGCGCATCGGATGGAAAGCTTCGCTATTACTGGTGGACATGGAAGGGTTGCTCGAAGATGACTGGATCTTTTTCCCCTTCACTTTTTGGATCTTCTAGTCGTCTTTGGAGAAATGGTTGTCAAGGTCAATGGATTCGACACGGGGCAACGAATTTGTTTCTTCGGTGTTGTTGGGCAGAAAAGACTTGCTGGGAGTCTACGGCCTGGCGGCGATGGTGTTTAGCCCCTTGGAGGCTTCTTCAAAGCATCTTCTCGCGACTTCAATGTTCCCGTGCAGAGTTTCCATGAGACCTATCGAAGTATAGTATTTCATCTTCAGGTGTACTATTGAAGGTACGACCACCAATTCGGCCAAAGTTGGTCGCCTGAAAATGCATTGGTATAACGACGGGCAATCGATGACCAGGAACTGGACCTTGATTGACCTGGCCGTTTCGACGGACCCAAAGGTTATGATCAGCTTTACATAACCCCAGGGCTTCATCGTCGACCCATTGAAACCCTACATATCGGAGCCCACGTAGGGAGTCAGATGTGATTTGTCCAACTGGAGGGTGGAGAATAGTTGGGAATACATAATATTGACTAAGCTGCCTTAGTCGAGTAGGATTTCGGACGTCAAAATTTTCTATCTGGACCCTCACGAGCAGAGGGATATTGGCGTTGGGGGCTCCACTGAAGAACTCCTCGCAGTAAAAGCATATGGGAACAGACTCTCCCTGAAACCTATCGAAAGTGGAGTTCCGGTTTGAGCTGTTGCTAATAAGGTGCTTGAATTTTATTTTGACGGACCCTAACGTGACTTTATTGAAGCCCCCCCCCCCCCCCCCCCCCCCCGGAGATGACCATGGCGGAGAAGAAAGTCTCATATGGGCTGTGTGCGGCAAAATATGGAGGGGTGATGAGCCCCTCGGGGATGTAGAAATCTTCAGGCCGCGAGATGCTCATAGCGACCTAAAGGCTGGTTTCTTTGGAGGAAGGCACCTCTTCCTCGACCTTCTTGGACTTCTATGTGTCCTGCTGATGAGCATCCTTTCGTTTGTTGAACTGCTTTAAATGTCTGTCTTTGATGAGTATCTTTATGGCATTATTCAAGTGGATGCAGTCGTCGATCATATGGTTGTGGCTCTTGTGGAACTGGCAATATTTCGACTTGTCAGTGTTTGGTTTGGGTGGTATCTGCTTTGGGAACCGGACTCCCGCCTGCCAAAATTCTGAGTTGGCACATTCAGAAAGGATCTTTCCTGGGATACTTTCAAGGGATTATACTCGTGGTACCGGCCATAGGGCCCTTTTTTGTCTTGGGGCTCTCAGGGACGGTCTCCACGCATTCTATCTCCTCGGTGAGATGTCGAGGGCTCGTCAAACCTGAAGGATTGGGTGTTCTCACGATGCCTCAAATCTCGGGCAGAACAGGCGGACTCCTTCTCCTCGCACTGGATGTACATTTGTACTGGATGACAATTTATACGACACCCACACTCTTCAACGGTGTTATCCATTTTTGGGTTTTTTGTGGGACCCATTAAGCCACGTCAGATTAAAGCAACTTATTCAATAGTTTACTCCAATGGTGCAACTCTAAAGAACTCATATTAAGTCTCACAACTTTATCTCATATATTAATATTTTATTCATATTAATTTTATTTTAACTTAGAATAATAATTTAAATTATTTAGACTAATATTAATATAAAATAAACAAAAATCAATTAAACTTAAAAACTTTAAAATAATAATTTAAATTAATCTCAAGTACATGACATATAATTAAAAAGGATAAAAATAAATAACATTACATAATTAATCAAATTTAAATTTCGTCTTCCTCATGTCCAAAATGTTCCCAAATATATTCAACTAGATCTCCTTGAAGTTGATGACGAACTTGTTTTTCATGAAGACTTGCTCTTCTTTGTAGTCTTGTTGCAAGGTTCAGATGAGAACCATTAAATGTTTCAGCCATTGAGTTGTTGTTATCTACATTATCATAAGAGTAATTAAAACCACCTTCATATGTGTTTCATTCATCTTTAACAATCATGTTGTGCAATATGATGCAAACATATATGATGTGCTTGAGGGTTTCCATGTGCCAAGCATGCGCTGGACCGTGTATAATTGCAAACCGAGATTGAAGCACTACAAATGCTCATTCCACATCTTTTCTAGTTGATTCTTGATGTTGTGCAAATAGTTTTCTCTTTTCTCCTTGTGGCATTGAAATGGTCTTGACAAATGTAGCCCACTCAGGATATATACCATCTACTAAATAATACTCCATATTATATGGAGTCCCATTGATTGTATATTGCATAGTGGCAACATTTCCTTCCAAAATATTGTTAAACGTGTTTGATTGGTTTAACACATTAATGTCATTGTTTAAACCTTTAATACCAAAAAAAATGCATGTCAAATTCATAAGTCTTGTGATGCCACTACTTCAAGCATGATCGTGGGTTTACCATGATCACCTCTATAAAATTGTCTTTTCCATGCAACAGGATAATTTTTCCATTCCAAATGCATACAATCAATATAACCTAGCATGCCTGGAAATCCACGTGACTCTCCCACTTGTAAAAGATGTTCAACATCATTGTTGTTATGCCTTCTCAAATACTCATCCTCAAACACCTCATTCACTCCCCTTACGAATGTCTCAAAGCACTCAACTGTAGTGCCTTCACCAATTCGAACATATTCATCTACAATGTCACTAAAAGGTTCATATGCTAAAATAAGAATAGAAGAAATGCATTTCTGCAATGGTGAAAGACCTATTTTGCCTGTTGCATCGACCCTCATTTGAAAATATTCATCATGATTTCCAAGGGTTTCTACAATTCGAAGAAACATATGCCTATGCATTCTGAACCTTCTACGGAATTAGGCATCCGTGTATACTTTATTTTCTTAGAAGTAGTCACTGAATAATCGTATATGCCCCTCTTCCCAACTCCGATGAATCACTGATCTTCTTTTTGGCCTAGCGGAACTTCCAAATTGACGTTCCTTTTCTAGCATTGACAATAGTAGTTCTTCATTTGTGTTGTCCATAATTTCTTCTTCAATCATATCCCAAAAACGTTTGTTGAGGTTATTTGAAGTGTTTGAATCCATTAAAGTGAGAGAAGTGTGATAGAAAAATGATAGAAGAATGAGAGAATGATGATAGAAAATGATAGAAGAATGAGAGAGTGATGATAGAAAAATGAGAGAAGAATGAAAGTATATATAATACTAGTTTGAATAACAACTAGTTTGAATAATGACTAGTTTGAATATAATAATACTAGAACATTGCATTGTATTATAATAGGTGTTGATACATAACAAGTACTACATAATGTTTAAATCTAATAATACTAGACATTGCATCTTATTACCGTCCATATTTTTCTTTTAGCTTATTACCATATTTTTCATGAAATTCACATTGACTATCATTCATCTTAGAAGTGTTTGATATGATGAATTGCATTGCTTCAAACTTCATATTTTCCTTGACTAATTTGTTTTCTTCCTTCTTAAGTCGTGCTAGATTTTTCCATTATCCCAATCTTTCCATTATCCCAAACTCATAACTTGAAGGTGTCTCTGAGTTAGATGATGATGTGTATGCACCTCTATAAGAATTATTTATTCTCTTTGAAGAATTTTCAGTGGATGCCCCCATCCATTTAGGTTCATATTTTAAAATCCACCATGCATACTCAAGATTGAATGGTGCACCTTCATCTTGAGCAAAAAAAAGCATGTGCATTGTCTAAGATATCTTTTTCCGATGTTCCACTTTTCTTTCCTTTAACATATTGTTTGTAACACCCAATAAATTTTTGAACAAGACTTTTTATTCAATGCCATCAACATTTTAATTGGTCGTGTTGCTTTTCTCGCGACTGCCCACGATACTGGTTATAATTGGCGGCGATTCTTAACCAAAAACAATCAACTTTCTTTTATCAACTTGCATTGTTGGATCCTTTGAAATATTTGACCCATGATTGCATGAGAAGTGTATCTTCCTCCCTTGTGAATATCTCTCGAGTTCTTTTTTTTTACCAAATGATTTTCTTCTCCTCCAATTTGAGTTGGAAATTGTGGAACTTGACGTTCAGACATAAACCCAATCGGTGTTTCGGGTTCACGACGAGACAATTCCACCCTATGAGTATTTATTTGAGGTCTAAAATACATATTTGGATTGTTTGGTGATGAAAAAAATACGATAGAGTTCATTGCCGGCGATGGAAATTGAGAGTTGGGAGGTGATGGAAATTGAGAATTTTGAGCATTAGGATGTTGATAATTTTGCATGAGTTGGTACAAAGATTATTGAAAATTATATTGATTAGGATCCATTTGACCTAAACAATAGTAATTTTGAATTAAGTAAATAAAGATTTAGGTAAAGTATTGTGTCAAATGAAGGCTAATGAGAAGAAATAGTAAGAAACAAAATTGAAAACGTAAGAGTAAAGTGATGGAATTGTGGGACAGAAACTGAAATTTTGATAGAAAATAAAATTGTGAGAGAAGATTTGTGTGTAAAAAATCTGAATTGATCTCATTTATAAACAAATTAATTGTTAAAAAATAAATTTAAAAAAAAGTTACATTGCATTCAGAATTTTCAAAGGTAACAAATTAATTGTTAAAAAGTTATGAGACTGAGTTTTCAACGATAACAAGTTTTAAATTTTAATATTTTTTTATTTCATTACAACATTGCAGTCTGAAGTTACGGTTAAAGAATTTGCAATTGATAATTGGTCCATTTTCTTGGAAACCTACGTACAGGTGGCAAACTGAACCAACTATCCTCCTGTTGGAGATGGTCTTAGTAGTGTTAGTCACAAACAAATAACAAAAAAAAGAGTGAATTAAAATTTTAATTTACAATTAATTTTGATGATAGTCACATATTTTTCATTTGATCCTTTTTCTAGTTGTAGAACAAATATTCCTTATCCATGGTTATAATGACACGTGTATAGATATATTATAGTTTTTTTATGTATTTATTAGTTTTATCTATTCTTATCTTGTATATATACAAACAGTGTAATATGTTTTCAAATTTAATGAATTTAGTTACAGCTACTTTATAGTTCAATAACAAACTTGGCACATTTTTCATCTTCTTTTTTTGTAGTTCTCCACCATTTTCATGGAGAATCTTCTTGAGTTCTCAACATTAACATGGTATCAGAACTTTACAAGTTATGGTAGCCATTATTCTCCATTGTTTTTTTGTAATTCTGCATCATTTCTTTTCTTTCGCAGTTGATTCTTACGTTTTCTTGTTACAATTGAGTTTCTCTCTTTCTTCGTTCTTGATTTCTCTATCAATAGCTTACCATAGTTTCACTGATTTCTCCGCGAGTTCAACAAATATGTATTATCTTCATCCAAACGAAAATTCAGCACTACTTCTTGATGATAAGAATTATCACACACAGGCACGATCGATGCGCATAAAATTGATTTCCAAAAGCATAGACAAATTTATTGATGGAACCCTAACCAAACCACCGGTATCCGATCCTTTTTTTGATCCATATGATTTTTTGTGTTCAACATGCCATACATCTAATCAATAGATTGCCCGCCCCTTTGTTAAAGTCAAAATGTCCTTATGAACTTTTATTCTCACAACCACCATCTTTGATACATTTGAAAGTTTTTGGTTGCTTAAGATTTTCCACAACTTTACATGCTCACAGGACTAAGTTTGATCATAGAGCTAGAAAGCCCGTTTTTCTTGGACATGGGGATGGAATTAAGGAATACATATTGAATGGTATGCACAATCACAATATATTTATTTCTTGAAATGTTGTCTTTTATGAAACTCATTTTCCATTCAAATATATCAAGGATCCCAAAACTCCCACCAACCCCAACCATAACTCTTATCCTATTTTTGATCATTTTCCTGACCTGCAGCATCTTGAAGTACTATTGATGTGTCTTTTTATCATGGCACTAATACACTTATCCACTCCCTTAATATTTCTCATCCTAATGACAGTCATACACCATTCACCTCCCCTCTTTATTCTACCTTTAACTCTCCCAACCAGTCTGATAATTATTGGTCCACACAACCTAGTTCACCTGCCAATCCTACAGCCAACATAGGATTACATTTACCACAAAGTACTTCTACCTTACTAGCTCATGTTGATTATCCCAGTACCTCTTCTTTAGCTTTACCCATCAGTCCCTTCACTGATACTCTTTATCATCCTTTACCTTATGAACATAGTGATGTTACCAGTCCTAGTGAACATGAAACCTATATGGTTCCTATAAGATAATCTATCATAAATTCTCATCCTCTAAGATACTTGGCAGACTACCATTGTTATGCTGCATTGAATAAATCTTATGCATTGCATTCTAAAATTTCCAATATTGCATATCCTTTATCATTTGTCATTAATATAAATAATTTTGTTGCTCTATATATTCCAAAGTTGAACCTAAAACCTTTAACCAATCCATTAAGCTTGATTGTTGGAAACATGTTATGGATGTTGAGTTACAAGCCCTTGCAAAGAATCACATTTGGGATGTAGCTGGCCTACCACCTAGAAAAAATTGTATTGGGTGTAGATGGGTCTACAAGGTTAAATATAAAGCATATGGCTCAATTGAGAGATATAAAGCTAGGTTGGTAGCTAAAGGATATACGCAGGTGAAAGGTATTGACTATTTTTATACTTTTTGTCTGCTGCTAAGCTTACTACAATTAGAGTACTCTTGTCCATTGCAACTATTAAAGGATTTCATTTGGAACAGCTGGATGTTAATAATTCCTTCCTTCATGGGGATTTGCATGAGGAGGTTTATATGACCCTCCCACCTGGTTTGTCTACTTCTAATCCCTCTCAGGTTTGCAGGCTTCACAAGTCCTTATATGGCTTAAAACAAGCTAGTAGATAATGGTACTCCAAACTATCTTCTTTCTTGATTTCCCTAGGATATTCTCAGTTACAGACTGATCAATCTCTTTATGTTAAATCCAACCCCTAAAGTTTAACTATTTTGCTGGTCTATATAGATTGTATTGTATTGGCAGGTACTTGTATGGCTAAAATTCAATCTGTTAAGCAGCTTTTGAATTACAAATTCAAAATCAAGGACCTTGGTCAATTAAGGTTCTTTCTGGGTTTTGAAATAGCTAGATCCAAAATAGGCATCTTCCTAAATCAGAGAAAGTATACATGGAGCTTTTAAAAGATAATGGTTTTATTGCCTCTAAGCCTTCCTCTGTTCCTTTTGATCCTAACTCTAAACTTTAAATTAATGATGTCATCCATTAGAAAATCCATCCAACTATAGAAGATTGATTAACCTGTTAATCTACTTGACTAATTCCAGGCCTAATATATACTATGTTGTACAATATCTGAGCCAATATGTATCTCGTCCTCTTTTGCCACACTATCAAGCTGCAACACGCATACTTATGTATCTTAAATATGTCTCTGCAAAAGGCATATTATATCCAGCTTCTAGTGATCTAAGACTTTATGCTTTTGTTGATTCAAATTTGGCTAGATGTCCTGATACATGAAAGCTTGTTATAGATTATTGCATTATCATTGGTTCTTCTCTTATGTGCTGGAAGTCTAAGAAACAAAACATTGTGTCCAAGTCATCAGCTGAAGCTGAGTATAGAGCATTAGCCTCTCTCGTGTGTGAATTGTAATGGCTACAATACCTCTTTCATGATTTTATGGTCAATATTTCTTAGCCTGCATCAGTTATCTGTGATAGTAAATCTTCTATATACCTTTCCAATAATCCAAAATTTCATGAATGAAGAAAACATATCGAGCTATATTGCCATGTAATTTACGAGAAACTTTGCTCTAAACTCATTCATCTACTACCTGTTTCCACCACTGCTCATTTAGCCGATATGTTCACAAAACCATTACACTCTCTTGCTCTGACTACTATTTTGAATAAGTTGAGACATTGTAGTATACATAGTCCACCTTGAGGGGGATATTATCATATATTCATTACCCATTGTTATAGTGACACGTGTATAGATAGATTATAGCTTTCTATAACTGCTAGTTTTATATATTCTTATCTTGTATGTATATAAATAGTTTAATACTTTTTCCAATTTAATGAATTCAGTATTAAATTCTACACATTATTCATCTTATTTTTCGTAGTTCTCCACCATTTTCATGGAGATTCTTCTTAGGTTCTTCAACATTAACATACGATAAACAAAGTTGAATGTATATGGCTCACAATATTCAAAGACAATATAAACACTTGCTTTTGGGACAAGAATGACAAAGGCTTACATTTTATAGATGCCAATGAAGTAAAAGTGAACTATTTAAATGGAGGTATACTATGCTATTTTCTAATATGTAATAACAAAAAAATTGGTTAAAAGAAAGAAGAACGTGAAGAAGTTACTTTCTAATGGTGAAACATCAAAAAAGCATCATCTGATTTCATAATTAATATATTTGTTCAATTATAAAGTCATCATTTTCTTGAAACATTATTCATTTCATTTGTTCCTAACGTTACTTTGTGAAGATTTCAAATACATCTTTCAAATAACTATGGGGAACAAACCTTTTAAAACTAAGTTGAAGTTAATGTTAATTATGATTTTTTGGATATCACAGAAGAACCCTTTGTTGAGACAAATTTGGTTCATACCATGTATCCGTTAAAGTTTTAATGATAACAAAGTATTTGAAAAATAATTAAGATTTCTAACTAGCTGGTTCTTATGTGCAGAATTATATTTATTTGATGAAACTAGTTCTAACACGAAAGAAGCTATGGTCTGATTCTGATCTTGTACTTGCAAGAGAGTCTAATCAAAAAGTTTCTATTAGTACATTTTAGAATCAAAAGTGGGCTTTACTTGCCTCTGAAACTAATTAATGTCACCTCAAGTTATGTAAACACGAAACTCGAGAATTGTTGACATTATCTTCAAAAGATTATGTTGTACTTGTTTCATAGAAGAGTTCTTCAGACAAATGCCTTATTCAATGGATAATTCTTTGTCTACAAGTTCCAGCACCTGCTTTATTGAAAAAGAATATGTACTAAAAGATTTGATTTGATTATAGCCGTTGAGGATGAAGGTGAGAAAAATACACAAGAAAGGGGGTTGAATTGTGTTTTCTGTTTCTTAACTTTGCCTCTGATCAGAGTTCAGAATCTAAACTGGTGTTCAAATTTTGATTATATGTTGTAGTGGAATGTTAACAGAAGCAAATAAAAGACAAAGAACACACAAAAATTTATATTGGTTCCTCCCAAAAGAGAGTAGTACAGTCCCCTTGAATCACAAGAGATTTTATCCATAACCAAAACATGATTACAATCGCTTGTGCACTTAAGCATAAGTTTATTTGCTTGGACCTTCAGCCAGATACTTCTGGCTTAAACCCCTGAGGTCCAAGATTTCTACTTAGATCCTACGAATCCAAGACTTTCTTGCTTAAGCCCCTCAGACTCAAGACTTCTACTCAGACCTTCGGTCCAAGACTTCCTTACATAGATTCCATAAATCCAAGACTTCTTCTCAAGCCCCTCAGGCACAAGACTTCCTAGCTTAAGTTCCACAAACTCAATACTTCCTTGCTTAGGTTCCACGAACCCAAGACTTCTGCTCAAGCCCCTCAGGCACAAGACTTTTGCTCAAACATATAATCTAAGACTTCCTCCTCAATCAACAAATAATCAAGGCTTTCAAGGCTCTAGCACATAGCAAGAGACTTACTTGTCTCAAGCTACTCAACAAGAGACTTTGATGCTCAAGCGCATAGCAGGGACTTTATCTAAACTACAAAATAATCGTGTTTAGTAGAATAGAGAACAAGGTGTACTTGATACAAAATCATAGGTACAAGGTAATCACCTTAACAAAGACCTTAAGCACTTAATATTTCTAAGATATTTAATATTTAAGAAATCTTAAGGCTTATTACAATTTACTACATATAACATAAATTCTACATATTCGATTGTGTTGCTTATTGTTTGATCTTATTTTTCCTTCATCCAAACAGAAGTGTAGAACACTTCTATCCTTCTCGGTTTTCCTTTTATATTTTCCCTTTTGATTGCTCCTTGTTGAAGACTTCAGTTTGAATCTTCAGCAACTTATATAGCGGTTTGTAGAAGATTAGTCGTCGGAAGAGATAACTTGAATAGGTGTCTTTGTTTTTTCATAGTACAAGAGATGTTAAAGAAAAATATACTAAAAGATCTTAATCCATTATGTAACATGTTTCACCATTGCGTCTTCCATGTAATCTTGTACTGTAGATTCATTGAGAGTAGATATCTGTAAAGCATGTCAACTCTTCTTGACCCTTGTGAATATAGACTCTAGCTGACAAGCTTATTTGACAATGCTTCTTGCTTTCTGCAGTGCGGATAACTCAAGCTTTATTACTAACTCTGAAAGTTCACTATAAGTTAATACATTAACTTAGTGTAGAGACAATATGTTGCTCTTCTGATGCTGAGGTCTTCAGCTTGAGAGTCTACGCCAGACATCACTTAGAGAGTGTTCTTCAAGTTATGATTCACCAAAAGCTAGTAATTTAGCTCCTCTCAAATGCGTCCTTATATCAGATTCTGAATGCCTTCTTATCAAGCCTTAGAACCTGCATACTTGGAAAACACATTAGATAACAATGTTGTTCTTTTAATACTTTGTTATCATCAAAACACATTATATATGTCATGAACAAATCTTGTTATAACAATCTCCCCCTTTTTTATGATGACAAACATAAGTATTTAAATGACAATGTTGGGCAGTTTTAATTTTCTTGGAAACATCAAGGTATGAGGTTTGTAAGCTCCCCTTGAATATAATAGTACAAGGTTATATTCAAGAAAAAAATATTTTAATTCTCTAAGCAACATCAGAGTGTGAGGTTTGTAAGCTTCTTCTAAGTCTAATAGTCCAAGGTTCATGTTTGTAAGCTCCCCCTTAGTTCTATATACAAGAAAATTAAAATATATCACCCAGGCAATATCACAAAAACAAAAACTAACCAAAATAACCAAAAATAACAGAAATTTAAAAATACATTAATTATAAATGAAAAACATTAAATTTGTAGGGTTCGTATTCTTTATTAAATACTATTATATCTTTCTCCCCCTTTTGTCACATCAAAAAGGAAACAAAAAAGAGAAAACAAAAAAAATTACAGTCATAAATGCATTAACAGATCATCATTATATGACCAGTTTCCAAGGAAGAGAAAATGACCCAGTAGTAGAGATCATTAAAGAGTTGTATAATGCATGTTTATCATTTATTGATCGTAACAGTTTCAAGAATTAAGAAAAGGATTTTATTATAATGTTTGGGTTACCCAAAATACACTATAAAAGCAACCGAAGCCTAGGCCATTTTCATCAACATCCAACAAAGCAACATGAAGTCCTCAGCTAAAAATGTTAACATCTCAGTTTTAACAGAGGTCTCAGAGAACTCAACTAGTCTTAAGATACAAGATCTTCAGAGGCCAGCATATTTTGAGGCATTTGCAACTGGTCCTCTATCCTCGACACTGAATACTTCTGACGAAGGTTCACTCTCAACACCTCAGAGACCAACTGAAGAAGGTCCTTCTATTAGATGATAGGCTTCAATCTAGAGGGGGTGAATAGATCAAAAATTTTACAACCAAAAACTTTTGGCAAAATTTTGTTTTCAAAATAAGGTGCAGCAGAATAACGACCCGAATCGAATTGTCTAACCGAACCTACTATCGAAAAGCAATATACGTATCGCAAACCAAATAGAGTGATAAGGAACTTCAATGTTCTGCAACAATCAAGCTAAAAATCAATTAAATATAATGCTAATCGTAACTCGTATGTCCAATGAACCAAAACACAACCAAAATATGCACAAACAACTTATCAAACACTTGATGTGCAATCGATAGTAATTAGAAATATAGTTTATTTTGTTGATGTTAAAAACCTACCATAATCAAAGTGATTGTGATTATATCAACAACAACACCTTTAAAAGATAGTAGAAAACAATTTCCAATCAAATTGATCAAACAACGATGAACTCAATAAATTACAAAATCAATAATAAAAGAGATAAAGAGATGGAGGGAGAGAGAGGGAGAGGGAGGGGAGAGGGAGGGAGATATAATATACATATATATATATATATATATATATATATATATATATATATATATATATATATATATATATATATATATATATATATATATATATATATATATATATATATATATATATATATATATATATATATATAGAGAGAGAGAGAGAGAGAGAGAGAGAGAGAGAGAGGGAGAGAAATAGAGAGAGAGAGAGAGAGAGAGAGAGAGAGAGAGACCAAGATTTGTTTAGGCAGTTCCCCAATCGGCCTCGCTATGGGTATGTCTGCCCTCAATTCAAATTTTAATTGAGATAGTGCTATTAACCCTTTCTTTGCAAAAATGTTTATACAAGAGATGAAGAATGCAAACCCCTAAAAGCCTATTGTTGTGTGTTTATTCTTCCACCTCCAAACCCTTTATCAAAGCTTGATCAAGTGACCAACAATGCAGCTACAATCCTCCAATTATCCTGAGCATGCAACTTGTTGAAACACAAGATTCCCAAACACAATTCACCGTCTCACACTACTCCCTTGTAAGGAAATCACCTTATCATAAGGCTTTCACTTGGTCGAATCTGTGTTGATGTGATCTTGTCTGAAACCTTCAATTCGACTTGATATTGAAGGAAAAATCCACCTTGGTTTTCTTTTTTGAAACATACAAAGCTCCCAACCCAATATTCTCGGTTACACCAAACCTAATTGAAAGTTATCAACCTTAATCTAGATGGTCACCCAATCGAAAAATGATTATGTGTAGTTCAATTGTGTGTATGCATAGAAGAAGGGATGAAGATGATGGGCAACTTTGTAATATGGTTTCGTTTAGATTTTATTCACTAGGAAAACCTTGCCTAGAAGAAGATGCACGTATGAGTATATATAGGTATATAAATGAACCGGCAAAAGGAATGCAAAAAGTTGGAGCAAAAATGAAATTTTTAAGGTGAGAAAACATATAGGTCGGCCTTTCAATGCAATAGGTCGGTCTATCAAGGTACTCAAGTCAACCTATAAAGGTCATAGGTCAACCTATAACAACGTACATGCCAACTTGAATTCGTATAGGCCAACCTGTGCACGCGACACATAAGGCGGAACATGGACATAACCTACAGGCTTTAATACTGTAGCATGGGAGCCGACCTGAAAAGTTATATGCCGACCTGAAATGAGATTATGTGCAGACCTATACTAGAATTGAAATTCGTATAGGTCGGCCTGTTTATGCATAGGTCAGCCTGAACTGACTTGTATGCCCAAAAACATATTTTTCAATGCACATATGATGTTGACTCCCTTTCAAACTCATTTGAATGCATCCAAATGATAATAAGCACATCAAGAATGGGAGGATACCATCCAATATACATAACGCTACACTATCCTAGTTTTGACATCACTCAAAATGCAAAAGCACTCACATATTCCCCCTTTTTGATGATGGCAAAACATGAGACGATACGTTTACACATTATTGTCTTTTTGAATACTCCCTCTGAATATGTGCATCCAAATTCAACTTGTATACTTCTCCCCTTTGACAACATCAAAAATAGAACAAGTAGACAGTTAGAAGTATCAATAATCACAAACTAACACAAAATACCATACAGAGGCAATTTGTAAAAAGAAGAATATCAATATGAAAACATTCACATAGAATGATATGCACATTGATTTAGAATGCCTAAACATAAATGCAACTACACCAAGTAACAATAAACCATAATTGCTACTCATAGTGTCAAATAAGATAAAAGAACATGAACAATGAAAGGTTTAACATAAAGACAAACCCTTGAGCTACTACAAAAGTGTCACGATTATGTGACATATGCTTTTAATGCTCCCGAAATGCTACACACGCATGTGCTCTAGAAAGGAGATAAACGAAGTCATCACCATTCAAACCAAAAGCAAAGATGTAACCATAATGGTGACTTACAAGAAGAATTCATTTAACATCATAACTTTTTCAATCAAAGTTCATGACATAATACATAACAAGTTTAATGCACTAAAGAAAATGTTTCAAGTATACAGAAGGAGTAGCACAACATCACTATAAGCATGTAATTAATAAAGATCAATTGTAATTTTTGGAAGTGAGAGTTGATAAACTGCTTCATCATCAAGGATATTAGTCATTTGGAGTACTAGTAACAACAAGTAAACTTAGCACATGGACATGACCTACAGGCTTTAATACTGCAGCATGGGAGCCGGCCTGAAATGTTATGTGCTGAACTAAAATTAGATTATGTGCTGACCTGAAAAGTTATGTGCCCACCTATACTGGAACTGAAATTCGTATAGGTCGGCCTAAACTTACTTGTATGCCCAAAAACAAGTTTTTAATGCACATATGATGTTGACTCCCTTCCAAACTCATTTGAATGGTTCTTAATGACAAGATGCACATCTAGAATGGAAGATACTGCCCAATATACATAACGCTACACTACCCTAGTTTTGACATCACTCAAAATACAAAAGCACTCACACCTTCTACCACTGAGTTGAAACCGAGAAGGAAATCAATGAAGAAAAGAAGGAGGAAGAAGATAAACGAGATATTTTATTAGCTGGTTATCCCAGAAGCAGAAAATGAGGATGTAGATGGAGACGAGCCTGACATCAGTTGGGAAAACAGAGTTGGTTATAAGGCCATGGAAGAGTTAGATTAGAATAGTTTTAGTTTCATCCAATCCCTTTTGTTGTAATCCTTTAAAAATATTATTAATAAAAAAGTTGTTTGGACCAATTTTATTTTGCATGTGCACCTTTTTAATTTTTCCCTATGATTTTTTGACAAAAGTATAAATGAAGTAAGAAGATAAACAGGAACAACAATTAACATGTTAATAATAATATTTATAGTTATTAAGATAATCTTAGTAGGATTGAATGCTAAGCATCATTTCTCAAGAGTTAGAACGTTAAAAGATTGATTTGATTAATCAAAATTAAAACAATTAAAAACTCAACGTACTTGGATGAATAGACTTTATAAAACTCTCAGCAAACTGACTTTTTCTAATCACTTAATATTCTGAATCCAAAAATATATAAGCATAAAAAAATTTGGATTCTAAAGAGAGATTTTAGAAAGACGATAATGTTGAATGCAGCAGCTCAAGCAAGCACAAAGAATGCAGTAACTGGAGGATCTACAAGCAAGCAGACACCCTCAGAAGCACAGACTTCTTCAGCAACCTTTGTTGAGACATAAAGAAGAAGGAAAACTTATAGGTCAAAATGCAGGAATAATCGAAGAAATGAGGCTATTGAGTTTGCTCAAGAAGATTGGGAAGATTATTTAAATAATCTAGATATGTCAGACGAGCTTAGGGAATACCTTAGGACAAATCCAAATATCTAGAATGTTTAGTTAAGAAATTGTAACAACTCTCAATCATTCAATAAGAATGATGCATTTTTTATTTTTATCCTATTTATATATAAAACAGTTAAGATAAATAAGAACTTGAACAAGAATATGAACAAGAATAATTTTTAATAACAAGACTGCTTAATACAAGATGTTTAACAATTACAAGGCATATATTTGCATAAATCAAACATAAAAAAACTCTCATAGATAGCTTCAAGCTTTTCTCTCCAAATTTTAGAAGAATCATCCTTTGAACTTATGATAACTCCCTGTTGGATCAGCAGTTCTGAAAGAACTCGTCCATAAGGAATGAATAAAGTTTTTCCCTTGTGAAAAGGATGAAAGAGACTCCTTCAGATAGTCAAACATAACTTGAGGAAGATCAATCTGCATATCTGAATTGAGAAGAAGTAGAAAATCCTTTTCAATAGGGTTCACAAGGTCCAGATCTTTGTCCTTAGGTAGCAAGTTTAAGTTCAAAATCTAATTCCAAATGATTGCATTAGAGATGTTTTTCATTAGGTAACAAGGTCTAGAACCTGAGAGAAGTTTGATGGATCCATAAAAGTACACCAAGTAGGAAGATAGTATTCCCAAATAAGAGTGCCTAGAATTTCTCTAATCTCCTCATAGTTGATTACATTGATAATCGTCTTAGAGGTTACTATTATAGAAAAATCAGGAACCTTGGAAAGAATAGCACACTCAGAACTTAGCTTAACAGTGGAAGTATTAATCTGAAACTCTTGGACAAGTGAAACCATAGAGCATATCTAATATCCATTCCAGCCTTGTTCAGACACGGTCTTCCGAATGTTAAAACCAAGTTTAAGAAACTCATCAAAATCCACAAAATTTTCATTGATGACAACTAGTTGATTTAAAGAATAATTTACTAGAGAATTCATCTCAAATTTGGTTTGAACAACACAAAAGAAAACAATAAAAAAGAAACTACACAAGACTCTAAAGGATTAAGAATATTGTCAGAAGAACAGAAAGAAGACACAAATTGATGTTTCATAAAGATAAGGGATAAAGATGATAAAAATATATAAAAGAAAACATCATTACCATAAGGTTCTTACCCAGCTGATTTCTTGCATCCACCAGATGATAATCAATTTTATGGAGTTTTAAGTAAACAGAATTTTTGAAAAAGCTTTTACTTAAACTGCTTTATCAGGGGTAAAGATTCCTTTTCTGAATCTCAGAGACTGATAATTTTTTAGAAACTATCTATCATCAGAGTCTAGTAGGATTAGACTTCGAGTGAGATATCTTCAGTTAGTCATTAGTCAATATTCTATTTAGAATCAGATCTTTTCTATTAGAACTAGTGTTAAGCTTGATTAATGAGTATTAAATTGGTTTCTTTGACAACTAACTAGCAACAATATCATCACAAAATGTGAAGGTATTGATTCCATAAATATGATCATCATCAAGTTAATGACATATTCAGTATAGACAAATACAACATAGTTTCTTCTTAAAGATCTTTGACGATTCTTAAAAAAAATTCTCTAGAGGTCTAACAAAGACTTTGTATTTACTCATGCATAAATATTTCATTGAGTCAAGAAATTTACAAGGAAAGAACATAACATACCTTTTTTTGTTTTCTTGGTCATGCTCTATATGAGTATTCAGATCTGACCATGGAATATGAATAATGTCTTGCGTGGATTCTGATTCATTGGCTTTTACACTAATGATTCCACTTTCTCCACCAAACTTCAAGCTTTTAACACTTGAGTCTAGGATGTAGGCTCTTCTTCCATCACATGTTGTAAACAACCATGGAAGATGCCTTGCTCCTTTTTCATGTCATATCTGCAACAAATACAAATATAGATATTAGTACTCATATTTCTATGAGTTCAAAAGTGTTAGTCTTTACAGGCTTCTTCTTGCTTTATGCCTTAATTTGATATCAGTACCATGATTCATTCCAAAGTATGAGCCAAGAATGAGCAATGGTACTAACAAAATCTTGTTCTTAGCAGAGTCATTAATTTCATTGTCTTGGATTAAATCTTTTGACTTTGAAATTTGACAAACATATATTCAGATAATGTTTGCTATCAGATATTGGCATAAAACAAGTTTACAATATTGTCATAGTATTTCCAAAGGAGTAATGGAGTTACTTAAGATATTATCTTTAGGTGCAGACTCCTTATTATCAATATTGAAGCAAGATAGATTGAAATCATCTCTTTCTCTTCAATAATTGATTTTTATTCCTGAATTCAGATTGGTTCTTCAGAAGAAATAATGACCAGCAATGCCAGGTTGCATTCTTCATCAAATTATGAATCTTCAACTATGTCAGCTTCATTAGAATAGACTATGAAGATCTCTGACAGATAATTTTCTTTTGGTAGTATTTGTCCTTGTTCTTAATATTTGGGAAGTCAGTTGAAATAAGGATATTTCAGAAGCTTCTGAAGTTACTTTTCTATCAACAGATATCACATTCCATCCAGTCAATTGAAAGAGTCCTTTGATAGGAAAGGTTAATTCCACATCATCAAACATTCTAGAGGAATTTTCTTCAACAGGCTTGAGGAAGGAAGATCTCTTTGGCAGTTTTTCATCATCTAATTCTATTTCTTTTCTTCTAACAATGCTATTAAACCTTTGAAGACATAGTCTACTCAAACTTTTGACTACCTGAGTAGATGTGACTTTATGTTTTAATATCAGCAAGCAGACTTCTTATAATTTTCTTTAAAAATTATATGAAGTGTAACTTTATAAGCTTCAACCTGATTTCCATCAAATAATAACACAAGGATTCAAAGATAGTCTTGAGTATTATACATATCAATGATGTTTATATACTCAGAATGAGATAGAGCGCATACCATAATGCATCTAACTCTAAAGATAATTTAAATAGACTTCTTCAGAGCTAGTGTGGGAGAATTTCATACTTTGATCATCTATAAACCATCAACTTCTATAGTAATACCTTTCTCAAGAGTATTCTATAGACCTTCATCAAAACCCTTTACTAAGACCAATGTGTTAAAAAAAATTATCAATCCAACATTTAAATTCAGCAGAATCACCATTTGAATATGGTAGGATTAGCAGTGTATTATTTTTCATGTGGTACTTAACTCCTTCTTGAAGGAAAGTCTTTAGCAGGCATATTTTTCTCATTGGATCATTATCTGCACCACTCTTAAGTATTATGCATAGACCAAACTCCGATACCAATTGAATGTGAGGAAAATACACAAGAAGAATGAGGTTAAACTGTGTTTTCTATTTCTTAACTTTGCCTTTGATCAGAGTTCATAATCTAAACTGGTGTTTAGATTCAGATTATATGTTGCAGCAAAATGTTAATAGAAGCAAATAAAAAATAAAAAACACATAAAGGTTTATATTGGTTCCTCCCAAAAGAGAGTAGTACAGTCTCCTTGCATTACAAGAGATTTTCACTATAACCAAAACATGATTGCAATCGCTTATGCATTTAAGCATAAGACGTTTCTGTACTCAGAACCTCATCCCGAGACTTCCTGCTTGAACCCCTTAGGTCCAAGAATTTAGATTAGGTTCCACAAACCCAAGATTTCCTTGCTTAAGCCCCTCAAACTCAAAACTTCTGCTCAGACCCTCAGTCCAAGACTTCCCTACTTAGATTCAACGAATCCAAGACTTCTGCTCAAGCCTCTCAGACCAAAGAATTCCTTGCTTAAGTTCCATGAACTCAAGACTTCCTTGCTCAGGTTCCACGAACCCAAGCCTTCTACTCAAACCCCTCAAGCCTAAGACTTATGCTCAGACATACAATCTAAGACTTTTTGCTCAACTAACTAGTGATCAAGACTTTCAATGCTCTAGCACATAATAAGAGACTTACTTGGCTCAAGCTTCTCAACAAGAGAGTTTTATGCTCAAGCACCTAGCAAGAGACTTTATATAAACTACTAATCAATCATGTTAACTAGAATAGAAAACAAGGTGTACTTTATACAAAATCAGAGGTACAGGATAATCACCTTAACGAAGACCTTAAGCACTTAAGATTTCTAAGATATTCAATGTTTAAGAAATCTTAAGGGTTATTAAAATTTACAACATATAACAGAAATTTTGCACACTCGATTGTGTTGTTTATTGTTTTATCATGTTATTCCTACATCCAGACAGAAGTGTAGAACACTTCTATCCTTATTATTTTTCCTTCTATATTTTCCCTTTTGGTTTCTCCTTTGTTGAAGACTTGAGTTTGAATCTTTAGCAGCTTATATAGTAGTTTGCAGAAGACTAGTCGTTAAAAGAGTTAACTTGAACAAGTGTCTTTACTTTTCCATAGTACAAGAGACTTCGAAGAGAGATGCATTGAAAGATCTTAATCCATGGTGTAACATGTTTCACCATTGTGTATTCCATGTAATCTTGTACTATAGATCCGTTGAGAGTATATATGTGTAAAGCATGTCAATTCTTCTTGAGCCTTGTGAATATAGACTCTAGCTGACAAGCTGATTTGACAATGCAGCTTGCTTTCTGCCTTACAGATAACTTAAGCTTTATTACTAACTCTGAATGTTCACTAGAAGCTGATACATTAACTTAGTGTAAAGACAATATGTTTCTCTTCTGATGTCGAGGTCTTCAGCTTCAGAGTCTGCCAGACATCACTTAGAGAGTGTTCTTCAGGTTCTGATCCACCATAAGCTAGTAGTTCAGCTATCCTCAGATGCGTCCTTATATTAGATTATGAATGCCTTCTTATCAGGCCTTAGAACCTCCATACTTGGAACACACATTAAATAACAATTGTTTTTTTAATATTTTTTTATCGTCAAAATCCAAGAGTTATATGTCATGAACAAATCTTGTTCTTACAGAGGATGCTTCAACGACTTTATTTTCTTCAACCATAAAAGGAGTAGAAGAATTGAACATCAACCAAGTGAATAACGCTGCAACTATAACTGAAATATACACACACTTAATTCATACCATCTCAAGAGAAGCTAATATGTTAAGAGTTCTTATTTTTGTATAACTTAAGAATCCTTAGTGTTAAAGTGTGTTGTATTATATTTGAACACCTCTGCTTGTTAATCACGTATTGTTATAAGTTATTCCTTCTCTAAACAGTCAGTTTAGATAAAAGTCTCTTGCCTTGGGCTTAAGCATTGAAGTCTTAGATTCGAAGAATCTGAGCAAGAAGTCTTGGAATGTATGTCTAAGCAGGAAGTCTTGTACTCGAGGGTATAAGCAAGGAAGTTTTGAACCTGAGGGGTTTAAGAAGGAAATTCTTAGGATCTGAGGATCTAAGCATGAAAGTCTTGATCAGGTGCTAATCAAGAAAGGAAGTCTTAGGTTGTAGGTATGATTAGGAAAAAGTCTTATACTTGAAGGTATAATTAGTTGTAATCTATTTGATTATAGTGGAAATCTCTTGCGCTGCAAGGGGACTAGACTACTCTTAGTTCGAGAGAAACCAATATAACTATTGTGTGTTCTTTGATGTTTTTGTTTACTTATGTTACATTTTCCACTGAACTTGTTATCAATTTCTAAACTTCTATTTAGAATCTGAACTCTGGTTTAGAAGTAGAAACGATTTGGCAAACACAATTCAACTCTCCCCCCTTCTTGTGTATTTTTCTCACCTTCAATTTGTATCATAACAAGGTTTGTACGTAACACTTAACAGTGATACAGTTAAAGATCCAATGATAAAAATATGACTACTAAGGATCCTACCACCTCAGGAAGAGGATTTTCCTATGATTACAATGGTTTTGAATGGAATCATTACTCTGCTAAACCTCCTGTATTTAGTGGTGATTCCACTGAGTTTGAATGGTGGAAAAGCAAGATGTACACATATATCATTGGTCTCGATGATGAGTTATGGGATATACTTGAAGATGGCATTGAGATCACTTTTGACAGCATTGTTATGGTATCTGACAGAAAAACGTTAAGTCCAACTCAAAAAAAACTATAGAAAACATCATAGAGTCAGAGGTATATTGGTCGATGCCCTACCACATTGAAAATCATTGATAAGTGTTCTGCAAAGACTATTTCTAAATCTTTTTACTCTACTTATGAAGGAAATCAACAAGTTAGATAAGCAAAAGTTAACTTGTTGGTACATAAATATGGGTTGTTCAAAATGAAGGATGATGAGGATATTGAAACCATGTTCTCTAGGTTTTAGATTCTTGTATCAGGCCTTCAAGTGCCGAATAAGAGTTACTCTACATAAGATCATGTCAAAAAGATTCTGAGAAGTCTCCCTTTAAACTTTATACCTAAAGTAATAGTTATTCAGGAAGCTAAAGACTTGAATACGACGTCTCTTAAAAGTTTAATCAGCAATCTTCAAAGCTATGAGATGGAACTGAATGGAGACGAGTCTTCAAAGAAACTCGAATCTCTTGCTCTAAAATCTTCTTCTGAAAAATCTGGTGAAAAGTCCAGAAGACTTTCAAAGATCAGTAAACATGATGAAACTTTTGAAGAAGATTATGATAGTAGATCTGATGATGATGATATGGTTTGCTGCATCAGAGGATTTCAACAAATGGCCAGAAGAAATAAAAGATTTTCTAAAAGCAATAGGATATCTAACTTCAAAGAGAAAGATGAAGACAAGATCTTTACAACTGCAACAAACCTGGCCACTTCAAAAATGATTATTCTGATCTTCAGAAAGATAATCAAAAGAAAGGAAGTCCTCAAAAGGATAACTTCCGGAACAGATTTAAAAAGAACTTCATGGCAACATGGGAAGAGATATATGATGAAGATTCAAAAAAGGAAGATGAAGCTAATTGTCGTACCTCGAAAAATACGATCCTCGCGATGGACGCGGAAAATACTATTCGAAACAGAGTCGCCACCGAACTTTATTCATTCCAGGGATGGAATAGGAAAATATCGATAAAACCTTTAAGGAGATAAGAACATGGTCATCGCAACCAATATTCTAGGTTCGGGAGTCGGTTACATAGAAGGAAGGTATTAGCACCCTCTATGTCTGTTGTACTCAACGGGAACCTCTTGATTCGATTCGAGAGTAAAGTTAGCTACGCTTGTTTGTTTTCTTCTAAGGTTTCTCCTATGGGGGAATGTGTGGTTTTAAGATAGGGTGCTCGCCAAGGATTGGGGCCCTTGTGCCTACGTATCTTCACTTGTAAGAAGTGGAAAATCAGAGCATTCGTAGTTCGTTGGACTACGGGAAAAAGAGGGAATTGTGCTCGCCAAGATCATCGCAATCTTGTGCCTACGTATCTTACATTCAAAAGAGAATGAAGAATCAGAGCAGCCGTAGTTCGGCTAACTACGGTAAAAGGGTTTGGATTTGAACGAGTGTTTAGGTCGCATTCTAACTGCTAAACGTTGGCTTGTCTGCTCGCTAGGGGAGGCTGAAGCACTAGTTTGTTATGCGCGGAAGAATGGGCTAAACAATGTTCTATGGAACAGGTATGTTTGAGTTGGAAATTGCACGAGGGCGAGGAATTAGGTTTATCGTATTGGATGTTTTGGTTTGGGATATATTTGAATAGTTAATAAGGTTTCGATCGCACGGGAGCGAGAAAGAGGAGTTTGGTTAGGTAATTTGATAGAGAATGACGACTATTCGATAAACGAGACGTCAGTCTCGCAATCAATTAATCGGGATATCATTAGAAGGCTAGATCCCAACGATACCTTTTTCATTCAAAAAAATATGAGATTTGTGTTTGAAGTTGTGTTGAGAAATAAAAGAGTGATTGACAAGCAACCTAAGAGCGTGCCTCAAGAACTCGTCACTCAAGAATTCAAGGAATGCGAGATTCCAAGAACTCAATTCTTTTGGAAATTGTTTGGATTAGCAATCGCACGAGGGCGAGAAAAGAGAGTTGGATGGTTGAACATTTTAAGGGAGAATGACGACTACTCGATAAACGAGACGTCAGCCTCGCAATCAATTAGTTGGGATATTATTGGAATGCTAGATCCCAACAACACCCTTTTCGTTCAATAAATTATGGAATTGTATTTGAATGGACAATGGCGATATTTGTCCAAATAGTTAGGGCATGTGTTTTATAGACGAAAGGTCGAGTAATCCACAACCTAAAGCGTACGCCCCAAGAGTGGTTACTCAAGAATTCAAGGAATGCGGGACTCCAAGAACTCCATTCTTTCGCAACTTAGTTAAGAAAATAATTTGAATTTGACGTATGGTTTAGAGACATACTAGGGTTTAGACTCGATCGCACGAAGGTGAGGAACGAGATTAGACGGGTTGAAAATTTGGGAGGAACGAAGACTATTCGGTAAGCGAGATGTCAGCCTCGTAATCAACTAGTCGGGATATTGTTGGAATGCTAGATCCCAACGACACCTTTTTCATTCCATAAATTAGGAAATAGTGTTTGTTGGACAGTGAAAATACTTGTCCAAATAATTATTGGAAGTATTTTAGGAAAGAAAGTTCGAATAATATACTATACAAGGCGTACGCCCCAATAGTAATCACTCTCGAATTCAAGGAATGCGCGACTCCAAGAACTCGACACTTTCGTATTTTAATTAAGAAAATAATTTGAAAATATTAACGTATGTATATTAAACTAGGGTAGGCATATGGCTAGGATTAGGGTTTGCCTACTTTGAAAGTTTTAAACAAAGTTGAGGTGTTTTAAACGATGGAAGACGAAACGACCACAACTCAAGGTGTGCACCTCGAAAGCGGTCGCTTAAGGATTCAAGGAATGCTAGATTCCAAAAATCCACCACTTCCATATAATTTCAAAAAAAAAGAGATTTTTATTTATTCTAATAAAATAAAAGACATTTTAAATTTAATAAAAGAAAAATAAGAAATAAATTTGATAAAATCCTAAATAGAATTTAAATAAATTCATATGGCAAAGCAAACATTAATTATCATAATTTATAAATAAAAAAAAACTAAAATAAAACTAATAATATTACTTAATATTACTAATAATAATTTAAACTATATGTAATTATTTTATAAAGTGTGACCCTATTAAAATCTATCAAGTCTTAATTAACTTAAATGCAATCCTATAGGCCTAACAGCTTTATCCAATCGTGGCAGCCTAAAAGCCAGCCAGAACTCCTACCGCGCATGCCTTATGGCGTTTCGTTTTTCTACACAGCAATAAATACGCTGCCTATCAAGTACCCGCGTGTAACTGTTGGGATTCTAAAAAAAATTTAAAAAAAGAACGGAAAAATGAATTAAAACTAGCCAGGGTAAATGAATCATCTTCCTTGAAATACCCAACCGCTTCACTCTTACTCCCTAATACTCATGTCCTAACCTCCCATTTTATCTCCTTCTTCTTCCTCCAGAGGGACAAAACCCTAGCCTCTCTTCTTCTACCCCCAGATCAAACTAACAAATCTCTAATCATCTTCTTTCTGCCAACACAAACCCTTCTGTTGAACCTTCAAAACGAAACTCCGCCCCTTTCTCTCTCGAACACAAGGCGGAGAAAAAAAAAACTCATACACAAACTAAATCTACCGCAAATCCAAAACGATCAAGCATCAAGCAAAATAAACAGAAAACACAACTGGATTTCAATGCCTACATACTCCTATAATGAAGATTTCAAGATTTAGTGGTGTTTACCTCAGGTGCGTATTTCTATGACTTGTTAGCTTTTCTGCTCCTCGTTCGATTTACTTTTATTTGCTTTTCTTCTCCTTAAACTGTTGGATTCTGGGTGCGTAGAAATGTGGCTAAGCTCACTATCTTAGAGTCTCAGTGTGAGGCTCTAAGAAGTTCTTCAAAAATTTGAGCTTTGGTGAGTGTTTATGGTGACTTTTTGACAGAGTAACAGTGAGGTTTTTTTCCGTGCTTTTGCCAATGGTTGGGACTGTATTTATAGGGGATTTTAGGGTTTGTCTTGGTACGTGTGAGAATCAAAATTGCTGATGAAAAAAAATTGGTTGAATCATGTGAAATTTGTGTAGGACGATGAGGTGCGTTTAGGTAGTACAATTCTGTTATTTGCTACTACCATGATTTCCGATTCTCTGGGATTTCAATGATAGTGACTCCTGCGTTTTGTCTGTAGTGTTTTCAAAATATCTGGTTTTTTTACCCTGATTTTTTTACTGTGCACTTTGGGACTTTTACCGTGCTTATGTGGTATTTCTCAGTTTGGCATTGTTTTTGAACTAACCGTTGTGTTATGTGACTGATTTGAGCACTTAAAATTTCTGAATTTTTCTATGAATCCTGCTTTTCTGTCACTCGAAATTTCTTCCGGTTGTGAATTTTATTGTTGTGAAAAGTTCCTAAACGTTATGCTTTTTACTTCTTTTTTTTTGCAGGGCAAGAGAGTGAGGATGTATTATGGTAAGAAGCATGGTGCTGGCATAACAAACAGGGACCTGGTCCTTGATTTGCTTTAGTGATGAAGGCGTAGAAGAAGTGCATTGATCATAATCATAAGAACCAGAACACTACTTGTTGTAGATCCTGATTTGCGAGACTTCCTTGAACTTCTCTTGTTTTCTCATCATCTCAATGCATGGTATGATGGTAAATATACTAACAGTGTTAGTAATATCATTATTTTATGAACTGATCGCATCCGGTTTTGATTCCTACTTGGTTTTGAATTATATGTTCATCTTTGAAAACCATGTGTGACATGTTTCTTGTCTTGAAGTTAACAGGATCTCTAGTCTTGTATATTATCTCAATCTGACCAACTTCCATTTTCTTTGTGCTGTGTAGGTTTGGCAGGAGAGTAGATCATCCATTCTACCTCTCGGAGTTTGAAGCTTGTATCGCGGTAGAGTTTAGAAACAAGTTTCTCATGGTTAAGCCAAACAAGGATTTGAGACTTTACCAAATGCGAAGATCTTGTCTGCGGTTGTGCATATTGGCTGCAATAAAATTGGTATGCCAAGTTGTGACTTACTTCTTCTATACACCCATTATATGCATTTAATCTGTTATTTATATGTGCTTGACCCTTCTTACCCGGTGGCTGAATACAGACAATGCAGGAGCATCCAGGTTTATCACGAGGGTGTTTAGTGGTCGTGACTAGTGTCCTGCCAGAGTCACTTGTATCATCTCCAAGTACTGTAGCATTGGCCAAAGCATCAAGACCTTCATGTTCCAGAGCTGGCCTCTGGCTTGCTGCTGCCAGTCTTTGTTTCTTGAATTCTTCTAGTGCAGATATACTTCACTTAACCTTTTCTCTTGGCATCCAAGGATTTAGTGATGAAAAGTATAGCTCAAACATCATGGACCATGAGTGTGCAAAGATGTTCTTACTACATATTTTGGGGTTTGTGAGTCCTCTTTTATTCTCTTAAGTTATTACAATCTTATGCACACTAAACTTTTGATATGTTGCCCTCTAGTTTGTGATGAATCTGTCTGGATTGCAATATAGGAATTGAAAGCACGCTTCTGTGAAATGATATGTGGATTGTTATTTCTATTACTTGGGCTCATAACACTTTACACATGAGGTTCATGTTTGTTGTATTATATACAAATGATTCTCTTCTTTGTTATGCTACTATTAATTAACTGGATTTGGAAGTTGTTACTGCAGATCAGTTGGATTGCTATAAAATTGAAGCTCTTGTTGTTCATGTTGCACTACTGCAGATTTTAGTTATAATTGAAGGAAACAAAATGTTGCTTGGAGGAATGGGCAGGATTGCGGATGAGTTGCGTGCTTCATGAGGAGAAAGGTTTGTAAGCTTGTTGTATAGTATCTTGGTATGCGATTTATTGAGTTTAAGCTAATCCATTGCCTCTCTTTATTTTGTACGTACTTTGCGCGGAGGCTTGGAGCACACAGATCATGATTCCCGGCATATGGTAGTTTTGTGGAACGGACTAGCCTTAGGATTTCTTGTTACAAAGTTCATGGCTTCAGGGTACTCAAAAATGTGGCACTTTGTGAAGATCAAAGGATTCTCTTGTAAGTTTCATAATTGATTTTTTTTAAAAAAAATTCTAAAAAGCTTTTGACATTTCATCTCCTTGCTCTGATTTCTTTGATGGCTGTTAAACTTTGCTGCCATAATCAAACTGTCTATAGAAGTCTAACTGTTGGTTTCTTGTTCCTGTAGAACATATATGAGGACATTGCCCACTCTTATAAGTGTTATACGATGGCCTGGGCAAGATGTTATATTCCTCGTTGATTAAAGATTCTTCAATCAATGAACTTTCAACTAAAATCCAGGGTAATGAATTAAAGGACTTTTTCTCAGTTATTCCTTAACATGATCTGTAGAATTTGACCACTGGTTATAGGTAAACATGTTGCTTCTAATGGGAAAGGATAAGCGAACTACTGAATAAATATATCCTGCCGTACAACAGAATTCGCACCCCTCACTCAGTAGTCCTTATTGCGTATGTACGGTTTTCCTTCGATGATGCAAGACTTCCGCTATCAGCAAGACTTTCAAGACACACTAGTAGGAGCATACTTGATTGTAAGCTCAAAGTCAACCTTTGGAAAAACTCTGAAAAACAACTCATAGCCTTAGCAGAGATTCAGTCATTATGTTGTATTCTTCTGAATTTTGTATCATTCATGATTAGAGTGCATTTTGGGAAAATGGCGGTTAGCAGTAACGTGCACTTTGAAATGAATTCTTTTTTTTTTTTGAGTTTGTAAAATTGTCACTAAATGCAATTACGTTATTTGAACGTGACCTCATGGCTTTGGAAAATAAACCCCTGTTATGGCATTGTTTGTAGATTGAATCTCATGGCTTTAAATAGGAACCAATTTTTATAAAGTATCATGTCTTATTCGTGAGTCTTGGATTTGCAAACATGTGTTCCGAACATCTTAAATCCCGCGCCCCCTTGCTTTAATGATGAAGTTTAAAAAGTCATGATGTGAATGTAGTAAGGCTTGAAATTATTTTGTAGCATGGCCGAAGAAATCCTGGAACAATAAAAACAAACTCTTAATACCTCAAAGCTTTAGTCAATAACTCCTATTGTAGTAACAATAAATTCAAGAAGGTTTGAAGCATAACAATTTAATTTAGTAAGAACCTCATTCCTTTAGTATCTACTTGAAATATTCCTTAAAACCAATTGGAATAAGGTTTGGGTTTAACTTGAAGCCATTAAAATCTACTTGAAATCTCTTGACCATTTTTGACAGCAACAATACGGGTTCATCTTTCCTTTATCACAGCTTGTATGGTTATGAACTGATACATTAGCATAAGCCTTTGAAATGAAATGAAACATTTTCTGAGCTAATTGCATCCAAATGATGACTTGAAATTTGAAGCTAAATCTAAATTTGTCACAAAATGATTTAGAATCCAAACATAGCTTGTCACTTGCCATCATATACCTTATGCTCATTGACCACGTCATATTTGTTTGATCATGAGAGGAGGACACTCATGAGTTTGGGTATAAGGGGCTGGAGGCACGCTCTTCCCACAAGAATTCAACATAAATTGCTAGGAATTATAACCACAGTGAGTACACACAAGGTCTTTATAACGAAACCTTAGAGAGTCATGGCCGGAAGTCATGTGGCAGTAAGAAATTTATTAAATACCAAAGTAGGACAAATTTGGGGTATGACACTAATCTGTCATTGATGGCTCACACTTCTGAAGAAGGACTTCCACCTGAAACAGAGTCTGAAGAAGAAGACGAGGTATACTTTCATTCTGACTTTATTATATTCATGAATGATCTCATGAATCATTGTTAAGATCAAGCCAGTTTCATCAAAATTTAAAAAGAGATAATTTCATTTTGAAAGAAGAATTAAAAGAATATATAATATCTCAAAATGGATGTTCTACTTTAGGAAAACACGATCTAGCTTTTCATAAATTCATCACATATGGAATTAGTAGAACTAATCTTGCATCTATGATTTATGGAATTAGAAAAAACAATAGAGAAGGTTTGGTGTATGATAAAGATTATTCTATTTCTGATATATCATTGCATAAAGTTATCCCAAATTTTTGCTCCTCTAGCATTTCTCAGATAGTGTTAAGTAACTATTTTGTTCATGCTGCTAATAATGAAAAAGTTATGAATCTAACTGAACCTATTGATCAAAATTTGAAGGGTATTGTAATATTAGAACCTTAGAGTTCAAAAGCTTTGATTACATCATTATCTAAAAAATTCTAATCAAGTATGTCTTTGAAAAGACTACTTTAACAGGAAGGATTGCCTGTTGGCAGATGTTGTTGTCAGAATATGACATTGAGTATCATACTGAGAAAGTCGTCAAAGGAAGTATTCTAGCCGATCATTTTCCTCATCAACCGATTGACGATCAAGAATCAATCAAATTTAACTTCCTAGATGAAGATGTAATGTACCTAAAGATGAAGGACTGCGATGAACCGCTACCAAGCGAAGGGACAGAGCCAGGATCCTAATGGGGATTAATATTCGACGGAGTTGTCAATGCTTATGGAAACGGAATTGGGGAAATCATTGTTACACCTCACGGTACCCATATTCCTTTCACCGCCCGATTAGCATTCAAATGTACCAACAATGAGGTCGAATATGAAGCTTCTATCATGTGTCTCGAAGAAGCTATTGACTTAAGGATAGAGAACTTGGATGCGTATGGAGACTCAGCTCTGGTTATAAATCATATCAAAGGAGAGTGTGACACACGTCAACTTGGAATAATTCCCTACAAAGACTACAAAGAAGGTTGTTACCTTTCTTCAACAAGATTGAGTTTCATCACATACCCCGTGAAGAAAACCACATGGATAATGAACTGGCTACTCTATCCTCCATGATTAATATGAATCGATGGAACGATGTGCCCAAGATTGACATAATGTGCCACAATATGCCCGCTTACATATTCATAATAGAGGCGGTCAATGATGACAAACCTTGGTATCACAATATCAAGTGCTTTCTTCAAAGACAGGAGGATCCTCTTGGGGCATCAAGAAACGACAGGAAGACTCTTAGAAGATTGGCTGGAAATTTCTTCTTGAACAATGATGTACTCTACAGAAGAAACTTTGACATGGTTTTGCTAAGATGTTGGACAGACACGAAGCAAATGTGCTAATGAAAGAGATTCATGAAGAATCCTTTGGCATTCATGCCAATGGGCATACAACGGCAAGAAAAATCTTAAGAGCAAGATATTATTGGCTGACAATGGAATCTGATTGTTACAAATACATGAGGAAGTGTCATAAGTGCCAGATATACGCCAAGATTCATGTACCGCCAACGCATCTCAAAGCTCTCTCTTCTCCATGGCCTTTTTCTATATGGGGAATCGATATGATTGGCATGATTGAACCCAGAGCCTCAAACGAACATCGGTTCATCCTGGTAGCCATTGATTACTTCACCAAATGGGTCGAAGCAGTATCATATACCAATGTGACCAGACAAGTGGTTGTCTAACTTATCAAAAACAATCTCATCTGCTGCTATGGTGTTCCAAGCCAGATCATTATTGATAATGGAACTAGCCTGAATATCAATATGATGAAATAATTATGTGCTGAATTCAAAATTAAACACCATAACTCGTCTCCCTACCGAACTAAGATGAACGGAGCGGTAGAGGAAGCTAACAAAAATATCAAGAAGATAATTCAAAAGATGGTTATAACCTACAAAGATTAGTACGGGATGCTACCATTGGCTCTTCATGGTTATCGCACATCCGTCCACACTTCAACTGGGACAACCCCTTTCTCTTTAGTATATGGCATGGAAGCAGTGCTCCCCATAGAGGTTGAGATCCCTTCAATGAGAGTATTGATGGAAGCCAAGCTAACAGAAGCTAAATGGTGTCAAAGGAGACACAATGAACTGAATCTGACCGAAGAAAAAAGAATGACGACTTTATGCCATGGTCAGTTATATCAACAAAGAATGAAGAAAGTTTTTGACAAAAATGTTCAACCTTAGGTATTCAGAGAAGGTGACCTTTGTTGCACCCCAAAATTTGACCAACATTTCTTTACCTAGCTTATGTTTCATTTCATGCACATTAGCATTATCATTTGCATTTCATTGACATGTATGCAGGAGATCAAGAGGTATGATTACCAATCAAGGGCTACACAAGGCTATGAAGCTATCTAAGAAGGTTATTCAGGTGCTCAAGGGTTGATATCCTTGTCAGAGAAGTTAAAAGATCCTCAGAGAGAGTGGTTAAAACCAAGAGGGTGTGTCTCCTAACTTGAGAGTTGTGGGAAGTCATCAGATGATTCTGAAGCCATGAAGTTAGACTTGAGGTCTTGAGAGAGCTCATGAGAAGTGTTGAAGATCACTTTGAGGCCTAAATAGGTCATTGTGTAAGATTGAGAAGCCTCAGCCATGATTGGTGCAGCTAGGGTTTGACTGGGTCAACCCTAAGTCAACTGAGGATTTGAACAAGGTTGAGACCTAATTCAAGAGCCATGTGATCATGGATTTATACATTAAGATGTTATAAGGATTATTCCAAGGTTAGCTCATCATGATTGAAGAGTTTGAGAAGTTTCAAGCTAGGGTTTCTAAGGCTTGACAGTGTAAAATCCCCTAGTTTGACCCCTATCTTCAAGGCAATGTAGCTCAAGAGGTGATTGTCATCTAATCTTACCCCCAACATGAATGTTGTAGAGCATGATCTTAGCTTTCATTTGAGTGCTAGAAGTCCTTGATAGGATTTGTAGAACTCAAGTTATGACTTTGACAAGTTACAGGTCATCTGAGGTATGTGAATTTGGAGCTTGAAAGTTGTCCAACTTGCATGAAACGTTTTCCCTAGAAGGATGATTCCTATGAACTTTTGGTCAAAATGAATGTTGTTCCTTATCCTCTTAGCTTTCTAGAGAGTACTAGAAGTCCTTGATAGGATTCGTAGAACTCAAGTTATGGCTTTGACAAGTCAAGGGTATTTAGGTCATTTGGAGATTATAGGTCATTTCAATCATAAGGCCATAACTCCTATTTGCAAGCTTCAAATGGGAAAATGTGCAACATCAAACTTGTTAAAAATGATGTTTTAAGGCTAGCAAAGAGGTCATGAGAGCTTGGAATAGATTTTTTCACAAAATCACAAAAATGGCCTAAAATAAGGGTGAATTTCAAATGAACCAAAGATGGAAAGTGGGATTTTTTAATCTACATGCCCAAACCAAGCCATATGACATACCAATTTGATTCTAAAACACATTTTAAGAACATTGACATTGCCACAATTTTGAATTGAGGGTTAATTTGAGGACTTGCTTTGAAAAGTAGTTACTTACATCATAAGTAACAATTGCCAAACCAATATGCAAGGCATAACCAAGGCTCCTTTCAATCCAAACATTTTGATAATCTAATTTGGGGAGAATTTGGATGAAAAGCATGATGGATACAAGCTGATGCAAGGACTGTTTTGAATATACCATGAGATTGGATTTTCAAGTGAAGTGAGATATTGAATTTCTCATTAGAGTGATATAGAACTTTCTAGATCATTCATCCTTGTTCTATATATGATTTAGAAGTGGTTCAGAGTAAAGGTTGGTGAGGATTGAGAGAGGAGAGTGAGATTGCACTTTGAAATTTCTTATTGCAAATCAAAATCGGTTACAAGGTTTGAAGCCATTTCAATCCAAGATTTTGATCTCAGGAGCTTGCTCTAGCATTGGTGGATGATTCCAGGTGGAGAATTAAGCAAGATTGGTGAAGAATCGTGTGATAGCCATTGAAATTTTTCATCTGCAACTCAGAATCTGTTTCAAGAATTCAGGGTGTTTCAATTCTCTTCTTTGCATAAAGAAGGTTGATTAGAGGCTAGTGAAGGATTCTGCAAGTTCTTGAAGGTTGAGTTGAAGATTCAACCACTCTGTTTACTCAATTTTACCAGGTATGCAATTCTTGTTCTATGGCTTAAATTAAGTAGAATTGAGAGGAATTGTTATGGTAGATGCATAGTAGAATGTTGTAGGAACGTTTATGGATCATAAATGTGGAGATTAGTGACCAATTAGGGTTGTTCCAATTTTCGGTTGAGAATGTGTTCTTGCGAATCTTGAGTTTTTAGAAGGAATTAATGGCATGAATGGATTCCTGAGGAAATTTGGGACAAGATTCATCAAGGAATCGTGGCCAATGGTGGACTCTATAGAGAGTTAGGGTTGTGGAATGTTGATCGGAGAACGTCACCGGCGGTGACTCTGGCGCGCAGGTGAACTGAACTTAGAAATTCAAAAGGTTGAAGATGATCCCAGAGCCATTGGATCTTAGGTGGACTTTGACTGAATACCTTATCTAACGGCCACGATTATTTCCAAGTTTGTGAAGGATTTCTGAATTAATATGAAACGTTGTGTTTCATTAATCTGATGGTTTTGGGCTTAAGGTCATAGTTGATATTCCGACCCCCCCCCCCCCCTTATGGCCCGGTTTGGATATTGAACTGATTTTTCATGCTATTCACACCACGCGTTTATCATTTTATTTTTCATTTTATTCATGGTTATTGGAAAATTCATAAGAAAATGGAAAAATAACTCAATTAATCCCATTCTTTTTGCTATGGATTCATGATTGAATCTAGTATTTTTTAGACAAAAAATATTAATATTCCATGCATTTTCTGATTTTATGGGAATTTTACATTTTGATTGATATTAAAATAATCATGGTTGATGCTTGATTTTGTTGAATTTGGTTTGATCATGTGATGATGATTTTGGCCTTGATTTTTTGTATGTAGCTAGAATAGATATGCATGCTCCCCCTAGATTTTTCTCACATTTTTGTGATGAATGTAAGTGGTAGTTCTAGGTTGAAACCTTAAGGGCTCCATTTTTAGGGTTTATGGCTGATACCTTGTGGTTTAGATTTTATTTTTAGAACTTGGTGGATGATTCAACCTCTGATTTTTGTATGGTAGATTCATGATTGAATTAGGATCCCTTAGGATTTTTTATAGGAATTTTCAATGTAGTTTTCTATTTTTGTTTGATTTTAGTTTAGGTGCTAACTTTAGGTGATTCTAGGGCACTAACTCAACTAGAATGACTTCTTTAGCTCCCTTAGATTAGGGTTTTGCCTCCCTTGCTCTTGGATGATGTTGAAGACAAGCTTGGGCTACCATGGATTGAATGAAGAAGCTTGGATGTGAAGATTTCCCTTCTTTTGGTGTATTGTTGATTAGGTGTTAAGATTAGGGTTTGTAGGCAGAGCTTCTAGATAGATTCTCTTCCTTCATAAACATGGAAGATGTTGATCACTTCCATTCTTCCCTATGATGTAAGGTCCCCTTGTAAAGGCCTCATCCCTCCTTTGGTAGGATGTGTGGCTCTTCACAAGTTGGTAGAACCTTTGAGGGTCCCTTTCTCAAATGATAGGATGCTTAGTGGTGACCTTTGGTCTTCACTCTGCTACCAATCATCCAAACTTTGCTCTTGTTAGATGAATCTTTCTCCCTTGCTAGAGGATGGAGTTCCTTGCTTGAAGAGATGGAGGGATAGGAGTTGACACTTCTTTGTGTTTGAAGATTACTTTTAGGAGCTGAAGCTTGTAGACCAGGAAGAGCAAGTTGACACTTGTAAGGAGGAGAGAGCTGAAGCTTGAAGACCAAGTTGACACTTGTAAGGAGGAGAGAGCTGAAGCTTGTAGACCAGGAAGAGCAAGTTGACACTTGTAAGGAGGAGAGAGTTGAAGCTTGAAGACCAAGTTGACACTTGTGAAGGAGATCAAATGAAGAGCTGAAGCTTGAAGTTGGAGAGCAAGTTGATACTTGTGAGTTCAATGCATTAAGTCCCTGAAGGAACAAGTTGATACTTGATATTAGGAGTGAAGCCTGAAGGTGGAATTGACTGAAGAGCTGAAGCTTGAAGTTGAAGGAGAGGGATAATTTGATACTTATGTGGATGTGTTGGAAGCTTGGGGAAGCAAGTTGACACTTGCTATTGAAGAGGATAGTCTTGAAGAGTTTTGCTGTGAAGCTGAGGAAGTTGTTGGTCTGCTTTCTTTTCCTGTCTGTTTGCTTTCTGTGCAACTGTATTGATGTGACTTGTTTGATTTGCTTGATGCATTAGAATAAGTTCATATTTAGAGTGATTTAAGCTAGGAGCATGATTGCACTAGAGGTTGAGTTGCTCCCTCTGCTTGTATTGTTACTGTATGGCTTTGCTTGCGGGTATTCAGTGGAGCCCTGCTCCCTTGCCCATGTGGTTTGTGTTTGCTTGATAGCATGTTACTTCTTCTGTATGATTGCAGTTACTCCTATTTTGCTTGATAGCATATTAGTTCCTCTGTATGATTACATTTATTCATATTTGGCTTGAGGTTGAGATGAGCTTGTGGAGGCTGATGCCCCACACACCTTTCCTCCCTCACTTGCATTGCATGCATTTTTCAGTCGTTTACTGTTTACTGTTTAAGCTGATGCTTTATCTGTTTCTGTTTATCATTGACATGATCCCCTAGGAATCTCGCTTCCTTTGATGAGGAAGTGATGATAGAACTTTATGTTGAAACCATACATGATAACTTCTAGGAGTTCCCTATTTCAAACCTCAACCATAGGATGAATCCTTGGCATGACAACAGTAGGACTTGATAGTCTCCCCTTAGTTGAACCGGTTCGTTCTCTCTTCTCATCTCAAAACAAATTAGAATACAGTAATAAAGGTTAACTGACGTCGTACGTTACGAGCCTTAAGCTATCTGAGAAAGGATTGTTGGAGAGTTTCTTTTCAACAGTCTGGATGTTTAGTATGGTACCCTTTGGGTGACATGCGACGCATTCACTCTCAGGTCATAGTCTCTAGTGCGATATCGGTTGCAAACATCCATAAAAAAACAGTTCTTCCGTAAAAGACAGAAAACAAACTTCAAACCTTTTTGCCCCGTGGGCCCATAATTCAAAGGAAGCTTTTCTGAAGAAAAGAGTGTCATTAACTCCCAGTTCTACCGCAAACGGTAACGCCTAAGTCTCCAAGGGTCGAGCTGCGTACACCAAACTGCTGGAACTGTTTGTTAACCCTACTTGAAAAAACAGATGAATCTGAATTGTCGTAATCCGTGTTATCCCGAACTACGTAAGCTCTGATCTCTCAAGCCTGTTGAGAGTACGTAGGCACAATACTAATGTATTGGTGAGCCACCTTCCCTGTAACCCGTAGTTAGTCGAACTACGTTGACTCTGATTTCTCATTCTCTAATGAGAATACGTAGGCATAAAGTGCGACGCTTTGCCGAGTCATTTTCTTTTCTTTTCAAACCAAGCCTTGATAGGTAGATAGATAAAACCAACCCGTCAGGTAAACACAACAAGCGTGGATCCCATCGAGTACGATGGATGTGAGGGGTGCTAATACCTTCCCCTTGCGTAACCGACTCCCGAACCCAGACAATGGTTGCGATGACCTTGTCTGATACCCTTTTCGTCAGGTTTTTCCGATCGTTTCCTTTCCCGTTCTGAGGGATAAATAACGAAAGGTGGCGACTCTTCTGTTTTGCCGGCACCTTATTTTCGCGGTAGCGACAACCTCGTTCTCAAAAAGATCCAATCATTTCTCACTAATTTCAGGGGCAAATGGACTCCAAATTATGATAGCTCCTATGTTGTTAAGAAAGCATTCTCAGGTGGTGCCTTAATACTCACAACCATGGATGGAGAAGAGTTTACTTATCCCACAAATGTTAATGCAGTCAAGAAATACTTCGCCTAAAAACAAAAAAAAAGAGCGTCTCGGTGGATTAAAAACTCGAAAGGGCGGTCCAAGCAAAAATTAGAGACATAAACGGAAACTAATCATCCCTATAGATTGAAAACCTGAAAAGGCGATCTAGGAAAATTTTGGGGATTTATGGCAAGTAACTGCATCCAAAAATATTGGATCCTCAAAACCAACATCATCTGGCAAGGAATCCTCAATCAAGGTCACCTTCAACAGGAGCTCAAAAATGTCCAGAATTCAAAGTTGATAAAAGGATAAGTGGTCATTATGTTTCAATGTAGCTATTTTCCCTTTAAATTACCATTTTCTAAACTTTGTAATGCTCCATGGAATCACGCATTAGGCTGATCACCATTCTATTAATGAAAACATGAGCCCTTGTGCCTTTTGTTTGCAATTCTCATTTATTCTGCTTTGCAAAATGACATGTTTATTTGATTAACATTCTTAAAGCACAAAAATGAATTTACCTTTTGTTTTCAAAAGAGAAATTCTAAAATTTTTACTTCTGCTATAAAAAATGATGGCAATTTTCTTTTGATTAATGAACACAAAGAGGAACATCAACAGCTTCTCCGAAAGCATTCCAAATTCAAAATGCAGAATCAAAATATTTCTTGTAAACGGTATATCCTGAGTGAAAGGTCAGTTACTTCAAATTGATAGGATAAAGCATCCCGTATATCGAGGATCGAGTTTTATATCCCTTCAACTAAACGTTTCTATCCCTAATAGAGTATTATCACCAGGAATAAAGGTAGGAATAAGAATCCCTTCCTCTAACAGGATGCTACCTTCAAGAACAACCGGTACACTTTTCCACTCCTCAAGAGTCGCATCTTGTTACTGCCAAGAGTAGGTGAAGTTCAGCAACAGGACTTTGTTTCTCTAAATAATACTCACCACCAGTGATAGTTCTTACCCCCAATAGTGGCCAAGTATCCAGTTGTGTTCATCACCAGTTAGTATGTCGTGTATGTTTTATCAGCATAAGCATTCATTCATACATACATCATGCATATTTATTTCATATTCATATTCATATTCATAAATGCATAAGTTACATCATTTACCCCCTAAGTGCTAATTGTCCTCTCTCCAGTAGGGTCGTCATCCTTAGGCAGAAAAGATGTGCCTTTTTTCTGAATCCCCACTGAGTTTGATCCTCGTAGAATATTTTTCTTCATGTTTCCTTTCCATACTTGGATAGGATAAAATCGCAGTTCGAGTTCTTTCCTCATCGGGAAATGTCTTGTTTAGACAATCTCTGTCTAGTTCATTCCTGGATTAAAGTCGGTCCTCGATCACTTTAATAACTTGAACCTCTGAATGGCAAGAAGACAGTTGGTTATGCACCCTTAGAACTTCACTCTTCATAATTGAATATGATATTTCGCTTTCCCGGATTAAGGAAAATCCCCAGTGAAAGTTTTTCAACAAAATTTCTTGGTGGCAACATGAACATCAAATCCACCAATAAACCTCTACCAATCAGCAAGCAAAGAGTCATCTCTTAAGAAGCTTATTTTTTCCCATGAATGCCTAGTAGGTCGACAAACTACAGTCTCTCCCTGAGAAGTTTGTCCTACTTCTAAGGAAGTCATCAGCACCTCAAATTAAATTGCATCACCTGGCATCTCTCTAGAGAAGTCTCTAAGGGAAGAATGATGTAATCTCTCCAAGAAAACGACATCTCCAACAGAGAATTTTGCATCTCTTTGTAGTTCATACAAATGCTACATCCAGCAAGTCTGACATAAAAACTTTACTCATCCTATGGCATCTCTTCGAAGAAGACTCGAAGAGAAGTATGATGAAAGGTATTTCTCTATTAAATGGTTATTTCCCTGATTAACCTCGAATAAAATTTTGGTGAAGACCCTCACAGATAACTTTCCTTGTCAAGAGAAAGACTTGATAAGAAGAAATTAAGACTAATTATGTGGCTGAAGACTGGGATCGAGGGGAAGTTTATTTGAAACTGAGACCATTTTCGTGGCTGAAGACCAGGATTGAGGGAAAGTTAATATGAAACTAAGACCAGTTATGTGGCTAAAGACCAGGATCGAGAGGAAGTTTATTTCAAACTAAGACCAGTTTCTTGGCTGAAAACCAGGATCGAGGGGAGGTTTATTTAAATAAATTGAGACCAATTCCATGGATGAAGACCAAGATCGAGGGGAAGTTTATTTCAAGAAACTGAGACCAGTTTCGTGGCTTAAGACCATGATCGAGGGGAAGTTTTACCCTTTTCTAAGTAAGATTACTTAGTAAAAAAAGATGGATAAGGAAAATTGGGAATTTTCTACCATTCACATCCACCATCGAAATTTCGGGTATTTGATATTTAATCCTCTTTTACCTTGAATGTCTGAATGTCTTTGTCATTCACACCTCCATGTCCAAGAAGATTAAATAGAGGCATCTGTCATACCATAAATTTTGACCACAAGACTTCACACCATTGTGCAAATCATCACCACAATATGGATGTATTTTCATACCTCACCAATCTTCTCAAATATTATTGAGTATTCACCTTAACCAAGGATTAGGATTTTGAGCCCTCTCAGAGCATTTAAGCAAGGGATCAATCAAGAATTTACATGATATTCAACTTTTTAAGCTTCTCAAACATCCATGAAGGATTAAGAGATCCTCCCCATCAAGAATTTAACACAAGACTGCACCATTCCAGGTTAATCAAGCCTCAAGACCATCAGTGTCACCAAAATAGGGTTTTGACCAACCAAGGCTTCCAAAGAGAAATTATCATCTGGGTATGAGCCAATAATTCAATACATGATTCAATAAGCTCAAAAGAACCTCATGATTCCATTCATAATTTCAAAATAGCCTCAGGGGTTTGCATCTATCAAAAATCAAGATTTAGGGTTTTGACCTAATTCAACCCATAGGTTGACTTTTGAAGTAAGGCATGATCCAAGACCTCAAGATATGTTTCAAAGACCTCAAATACATCATATTAATCTATTCATAAGATTGGATTAATTCAAAGAATTTGATTCATAAGCAATACAAGGATTCAAATTCATCTAGACCACAAACTAGGGTTCTTGAGAAAGAGTCAACCATACCTTTGACTTTTGACTAAGAAATGATCTCAAACCTTGGGACATGATTTAAGACCCTAAAAAACACCTTTGGAATCCATACATTAGGTTCAGTTTAGCCCAAGGACTTGATTTCATAAAGGATCACAGAGTTCAAGTTACATCTAATATAAAAAGTCAATTGTGATCAAAACCAAGTTTGACTTTTGGGATTTTTTGGAAAACATGGTCTCTTTAAGTCAAGAACAATGTTAAATTATGATTTGGATCAAGATCAATCAAGAAAGTTCAAGAAAAGTGAGTTTACATGCAAAAAGGGCAACCTTGAGAAACTTGAAATTTCACAAAGTTATAGAAGGAACTTGATTTTTACCCAACTTTGCAAGGCCATAACTTGTGATCCAAGAAACCATTTTCTCCCATCCAAAGCTCAAATGGTAGATCTTATTATAGAAAACAAGATTGCAAAGCAGAAGTACCCCCAAAAAAATCCTAGATTTTGATATATGAAGCATTAAAGTTAGGGTTTCATGAGATTTTGAACTTTGACACTTAGAAATTTTTAGGCAGAATCTGCCTCGTGTTTTGCTCAACTTTGGAGGCATTTTTCATTATGATCCAAGATGAATCAAGACCAAATGTAAACATAAAAGTTTAAGTATGGTATACAATCTTTCCAAAGAGTACAAGAACATCTATTGATTCAACTTTAGCAAGAAGTTATGAACCTCACAACATGCCTTGACGCAAACTGTTTTTGATAGCATTTGGCACGTAACTTGCATCCCATGATTTTCAAGACAATTTTAGACACTTACATTATTGTATTTCTATCCAATATCAATACAAATGATGAAGTAATATGAACCATAACACAATGGATCAAGTATCTAGTCTAGCATGTGCAAATCCATCATGACATGAACCTTGAATTTCAACTTTGGCATTAAGCATTAATATAATGCATTAAGGTGGCATGGATCAAGCACAAACCAGCTAAGACTCAGTCTAAAGCCATGAGTGTTCCAACCTGCAAAACTGAATTGGAGTCAATGCATAGATACACTAGGAAGAGACTTTGACTACATGACAAAATCCATTAGATAATAGCATGCTCCCTCATCCATGCATTGTTCCTCCCAAACAAAATTGCTCTCCTATAAATAGAGCTCATTTCTGATCATTTGGAGCACACCAAAACATAACAACACTTGTTTTCCACCATTTCACTCATCATTCCAAATTTTCGAGTTCATGAGGTGTGAGAATCAAATTTTGCAATAGGGAGCAACTCAACTCAAACCAATGGTCCTAACACCTCACATACATCATATATGAGTTACCCAAACCCTTGAACAACATCTGTAACACCATATCCATCAAGTTCAAATCTCACCCGAACCCACTTGTAGTTTGATTCGAGCCCGCCAATCCAGAGGTTCTCAATCCCTTCCAAGCATCTCAACACACTCCTTAAGGTCCAAGGAAGCTATCTAGATCATCACTTGAAAGTTTGATTTCCTCTTGTACATGTAACCCTCAAGCTCTCAAACTCTATGATCTATGCATCATAGTTTTATTTTCAAGTTACCAATATGTTTCTGATAGTTCATAGAGTGTTTCCCCTTAATCAATTGATATGTGTTGCAGTGAGAATCGGATAACAAGCTATTAATTAACTTGAACCACAAATCATGAAGTTCACCATCGAGCTTTGATTTATCCAAAGGAAAGGGTAAAGATCGAAGAAAACCCTAAGTGCACTATGTAACAATACAGCTAAGAGATCTAAGGTTTGGGGGTTGGTTATACCTAGGGAAGTTGTTAGCATCAAAAGTATCTGTAGTACTCTAAAGGAACCTCTTGTTAGTATTTGTGTTATTCTAAAGTGTTCTTGCTAAGGGAAACTGTGATAAGGTAAAGATCTAAAGTATACACAAAGTTTGTGCAAAGTATGCTCGCTAAGACATTGCATCCCGTGCCTATGTATCCTGATGAGAATGGAATCAGAGCAACTGTATTTCCCCCCAATAGGGGCTAGGTGTCGCTACTCGAAAAATACGCGCAACGACGGGGAGGGCGAAGAGGAAAAGGACAGAAGAGTCTCCACCGAACTTTATTTATCCCATGAGGGGAAAGGAAAATATCGAGAAAACCTTAAGAAAAGAATGGATAAGATGGTCTCACAACCAAGATTGGGTTCGGAAGCCGGTTATGCAAGGGGAAGGTATTAGCACCCCTCACATCCATCGTACCCGATGGGAACCATTTGTTTGTCGCTATGTGAATTTATTTGCTTAAATATTATGTTATAAAAGTGTGTTTCAAAGGAAGAAAGAAGGAGGGATAACGGGGGAAGAAAGAGAAAGAACGGACTCGGTAGGACTTCGCGGTCCTAGGCCTACGTATTCTCGATAGACATGAGAAAATCAGAGTCGCCGTAGTTCAGGAAACTACGGGTATGAGGGATTGTGCTCGCCAAGGATTGTGGCCCTTGTGCCTACGTATCTTTACTTGAACGAAGTAAAGAATAAGAGCAGCCATAGTTCGGCCTACGATTTGTTGATGTTTTTATGGATGATGCTATCGTACGCATTCTAACAGTTAGGTGTATTGCTGCTCGCTCGTTGGAGACTTAGGCATTACCTGTTTGCGGTAGAACGGACGTATCATATCCTTTTCGAAAGATAAGTTTTCGCCATGTGAGGCAAGATGTCACGTTTGATTTGTTGAATTGTTTTTTAGGGGCAAGATAGGTCCTTGGATAGTAACCCCTACGGGTAGTACCCAATTCTTTATCTCAAAGTTTTTGTTATGAAAGGATGTGGCGAACATAGCGTCTTCATATTGAAAGACGAGTATCAAAACCACACACACTACAGTGAGCATCTCGACACTCGGAGAGGAAGAAGTCTACACTTAATCCTCTCTTTTTAGTTCAATACAAAGAGAACTTCATTCTCTTATTAAAGTATTTTTGGTTTTGAATGGTAAGTGCTTTTGCGACAGAGAACCCTACGGTAAACGTCAGCACTCGGGATAGGAGAAGGCCTACGCCTAACCACTCCACGACCATTCAAATTTTTGTTATGAAAAGAGTTTAAAAATGCGCTCGGTACGGGACCGAGATTTTTAGGTGACATAGGTTGCGGAAAGAAGTTGTAGAGGGAGATAGGTGGCGGGTAAAGTCACGTCTTCGTATTGAAAGACGAGTATTGAGACCACCCACACTACAGTGAATATCCCAACACTCGGAGAGGAAGAAGTCTACACTCAATCCTCTCTCTTTAGTTCAATACAAAGAGAATCGATTTATTTATTGTAAGTGTTTTGAAAATGCACTCGGTACGGGGCCGAGGTTTTTTTAGGAGAAAAAAGGTGCGGATGAAAACATCTTCGTATTGAAAGACGAGTGTCAAAACCACCCACACTACAGTGAGCATCTCGACACTCGGAGAGGAAGAAGTCTACACTTAATCCCCTCTCTTTAGTTCAATACAAAGTGAACTTTATCCTTTTGTTAAATATGGTGAGTTGGCTTAACAATCGTTTGAGAAAATCCGCTTGACGTTGGGTCAAGGGTTTAATTTCTTAAAAAGGCTTGAGGTGAAGCGAACAAGGTCGATGGCGATGCGCAAGGCAATCGGCTTACAAGGTCAAAAATGGCTCGATGAGAATCGAGAGTTTGTTCTCTTGAAAATGGTTTTTAGAACCAAAGGTCAAAAATGACCAACAATAAATATGCATAAAAACCAAAAAATCATAACGGGTTAACCGGCTTAAAAAAAACAAAACAAAAAAAAAACGGCACGAAAAAAACGTGAAAAACAGGGGTCTGACACGGGCGGCCGTGTTGTGTGACACGACCCGTGTCACAGTTCCAGGAAAAAATGAGTTTTGGGTCAAAAAGTGGTGTGACACGGCCGTGTTGTGTGACACGGCCGTGTTGTGTGACACGGGTGGCCGTGTTGTGTGACACGGCCCGTGTCACAAGGTCTGGGCCAAAAACAAGTTAAAATCTCAAACAGAGGTACAACACGGGTGCCCATGTTGTGTGACACGGCCCGTGTTGTGAGCCCAGGGCATTTTTCACTTTGAAAAGCCACGCAGAGATGCAACACGGCCGGCTGTGTCGTGTGACACGGCCCGTGTTGGGCTACCAGATGAAAAAATCCAAACTTTCTCTTGTTTCTTGCTTCTTTTTGTGGTTCTTTCAAAGGGTTTCTTGGTCCCTATTAGGACCTTACATGTTAACTCAATACAACAACACTCAAACCAAGAGAACAAATGATAAATGCGCAATATAAAAGAAGAGAAGAGTTTAAAGAGATGGATACCCAAGAGTTGTTACCCTCCTTACAAAGCCTCCACTGATTTTGGCTAGGTGTTCACTCCTCTTTACTCTATGCTTTGATGACTCTCCTCAATGGCTGCCTTGTGTTTACTCTCTTCACTTTTTGCTGGTTTTTTGCTCTCTCTATTTTTCTGGTTTTCTCTCTTACTCTTTGCTCTCAATATCTCTATCTCAATCTGTTGTGAATGATAGTGAATGATAGTGAATGATCCTTTTGTGCAGCCTCCAAGCCTCCTTATCTCACTTTTCTGCTGCATTTTCTGCTGTACCATAAGCATAGCTCTTGCACAACTTTCAATCTTCAAAGTTTCCATTTTTGGGAGTACTTGTCACCTCTTTCTTGGTGCAGCCCCACATCTTTCCATTTCTAGGCCTGTTTTGCTGTATTCCTTCTGCAGCACTCTATGTTGCTTTCCAACCTTGTACCCATTGGTTGATTGATTTGTTTTGGACATACCCATGTAGTCCATACAAGACCTTTTGGACATCATTTTCAAATTCTGATTTTTGATGTGTAGATGTATCAACATAAGCTTATAGCCTTGGTTTTGTGACATAAAATGATTTTGTAATATGATACACATTGCCACTTCTTGCATGGGGCTGTTTTGGACCATATTCAAATTGCCCATGAATGTATGCATAGCCTTGATCTTGAGATATTCCAACATTGAATTAGCTCTTAAATATTTTCCTTGCATGTTTGTAAGCACAAAGAGGACCATGTGGACTTGATGAGGCATGGGGGATACCATGGCATGAAGTTATTTTTAGAAACTTGAATTAAGACTAGAAATAGCTTAATTTCCTAAGCATTACCAAGAGTTTGGATTTTGTAACAAATGTGACATTCGTGCAAATGTCATGAAATTTCTCTTTGTAATATTCTTGAATCTAGCCTTGAATTCATGAACCTTGAATTTGGAATGATGGGCCTCCCTTATGTCATTGAATTTGAAAGAAATGAAGAAATGAGTCAAGTCTTGAAAGAGGGCAAATTTTGGGGTGCAACACTAGGAACTCTTGATTATGGTCAAGGTTCCAAGGGGAAAAGTAAATGTCTGCGGTGAGACACCTACATAGAGTATGGTGACTCTAAACCTAAGGCTAGGTTAAATGGGAAAGGAAATGCCCATGACAGGACACTCACATAAAGTACGACGACTCTAATCCTAAGGCTAGGATAAAGGGTAAGGACCTATGGTTAGGCTAAGTGTGACATGGCAGTCAACAAGGGGGATCATTTCCTTTGGAATCGGAACAAACTGGAAAAACAACAATGGAGTATAGAGATAAGCCTCAAGCATGGAAATAAAGTCATGAATGAATGATGTACGCAAGATATGAATAGAAGAATGAACATAATAAGAATCAAAATCAGAAATTCAAAATAGAAAGGGCCAGAATTCTAAGTTACGGAATCAAGTCAGGTCACAAATTAATAGTTAGATTGAAAAAGAAATTAACTGAATAAAACCTAAATATTACAAATTCTAAATCAAAAGATTAATTAGAAAAGAGCTAAATAAATAAAATATTCTTGATTTTTTTGATATAACTAAACTAATAATCTAAATAACTATCATTAACTAAATATTAACTATTACACATAATTAATTAACAATAATACTATAGATTAAACAAAAAAATTATTAAAATTGTTAAAAATACAATAAAATAATTAACAAATCATCTAAATAAGATAATTAACAAAAATATCTAATAATATTTAAAAAATATTTTCTACAAAAATAGTTAACAAGATTATTAATAAAAGTTATCAACAAAACAAAATTAACAAGATACTAATCAAAATTATTAACCAAATAATCAACGAAAAATAATTAACAAAAATATTTACAAGAAAAATAATAAAATAATTAATAGAAAAAATTTTAAAAATTGATTAAAATATAAAATAGGAAGGGTGAAAGAAAAGGTTGTGGTGTTGTATAGAATCTTGTGAGAATCATATAGGCTCAAGGGCCCATCATCTCTTCTCAAAAATAACCACGGTCTAGAAAAAGAAAAAGGAAGTGTGAGATAGTAAAATGGGTTTTAGAAAACCCAAAGCCCAGCTGAAAACCCAACAACAAAGTTAACAGAAAAATACATAAAAGACATCACACTTTGTAAACAACAGAATGAAGACGAACCATGATCAACACGCCGTGAAAACAAAATCTACGGTTGTTTCAATCCAACCTCGCATACGACTTTGTTCGGCCCCTTCAATCTTTCTCATATTTGTCTTCCTCTCTTGATTTGATCGAATTTGGGTTCGCTTGCATTCATTTTGTGATGTTGCGCTGGTGGTGAAGATTGGTCGAGTCGCGGTTGTGTGCTGCGTGAGTGGTGTTGGCAATAGGTGATGCAAGTGGTGGAAACAGATCTGCGTATAGATTGGACAGAGGAGGGTTGAAAGTGGCAGTGATACACAACCTTCGGCGATGAGTATTATGTTTTTAAAGCCTTGCAATCTTGCTCACTGTTGTACCCCGAAATTTGACCAACCGTTTCTTGTACTTGGTGTTGCACCCCAAATTTTGACCCCTTAGATCTTCATCATCATTTTAGGATCATATTCATTTTATTATCTAACCTTAACCTATTACAAGTTGGTCTTTGTTAAGATGCAGGTGAATTAGGGTTCCGCACAGCCGAGAATCGAGGTTTCGACGGTTTAATCAGTCAACGTATTGGATTGATTCACCATGAGATAAGTATCCATATCATCAAATATACTCTATTGGATCAAGTATGAATCCAATTTGAGGTTGTCACCCAAGGATCAAGAGCAGTGCAGTTCAGGATACCCGGTTAGGGTTTTCGATCAGGAAAAGTCAACTGTAGTTTGACTTTTGATTTAAATGGTGTTCCAATGGTGGGATCATGGTACATAAAGTTCATATGGATTAGTAAAGTTCACTCAAGAAGTTTCAAGGCTTCAAAAGACCTGGAGCATCAACAGTCGACTCGGTAGTCATCGATCGATCGTTCGGTTGACCAAAAAGTCAACTCTTCAATCATAAGGAATTTGACCTCAAAGTATGAAGAAAAAATGTTCCTAGTAACATATTAAACCTATCCATGAAGTTTCATGATCATTGGATCAAGGATTGAGGAGTAATCGAAAAATCGGGAAATTAGGGTGTTGAAAGAGGGAAGACCATAACTCCCTAACCACACATCCAATTGAGTTGGTTCAAAGCTCATTGGAAAGCTCTTGACAATTCCTACAAAAGTCCCACAGTGGTCCATGAGCATAAAATGCATAGATTTGGAGTTATGGCCAAAGTCATTACAAGAGGGGAAATAGCTTAGAAAAAATTCTAAGTTATTGGCCTTTTTAGGCATGTTTTTAGCAACTTTGAGTGGATTTTTGACCTAGTTCCATTAGGAATCTGAAGATCATGAAAGCATGAAAGTTGTAGAGCTACATGAGGGCTTTCCAAAATGTACTAGAACTCCTCCATAGCCCTTATGAGTTGAGAGTTATGGATCCAACAAGATGAGGTTTCAACACTTGAGTCCAACATTTTCACTTTTCCACAAATCCACTTTTCAACCACTTGAACCATTCTCAGCCATTTGATCATGATTTGATCTGATAATTAGAGAGTTTTATGAGTAGAAATGCAGAAGAAGTGAAGGATTTGAAAGGTATGGCAAGTTGCAAGGAAGGTTGCAATATTATATTCAAAGAAGTCAAAGAGGAAAGAGAAACTTTCCATGAAATCTGCAGCAGTTGCTTCCCTACCCTTTATTATCTCTTCAATCACTTCATGTACCTCATTTCACTTGAGTTTTTTTTCCTGCATTGAGCCAAGGGAATGATGTGCTCATCTTCCATACAATCTTGGATAGATTTCTTCCAAAATCTCCCTCCAAAAGGCAAAATACAAATTTGTCCTCACCCTTCATTTTTCCTATAAATAGAGGTTCCCCCTATGTTACTTATCACACTAGAGCACTCTAAACCTAAGAGAAAATCAAGCTCTCTCATCTTACCTTGATTTACTTGAAAGTGAACAAAGTCTCCAAAATCACCAAAATTGCCTTTGTGCAAATTCCACACCAGCTCCATTTCCAACCATTCAAACCTCACCAAAACCATATACACAACCTCAAAATAACCATCTAAAGTTGTTTCCATCATCACATTCACCAAAAACTCCATAGGTCAAAAAGTCAAACTTCACACCACCATAGTTTGACTTTTGAGCACTTTTCACACCAAACCACTACTTGTATCCACTCCTACCAATTTAACACGCAAAATACACCATATCCATGATGTTCTAGCTATCCACCATCTTAAATCATAGCTAGAAGTGAAGCTACTCAAACTGTCCTTAATATTTGGTTATTTCTTCAAAAGGAAACAAGCTTCACCAATTTGCTCCAAAGGAATCTCTGGTTTTCTTTCTGGGCAGCTAGCTGGTGTTTGGAAGTCTACAAGAGGTTGGTGACCTCTAACTTTTGTTTTCTTTCATGTATATATGCATCATCAAACTGTTGACCATAAAATTGGATATGCTTGCATTTATTGTCATAAATTCATATGTGCCATATGATGCATTTGATCCTTGAAGTTCAATACTGTTATTTTAAGTGTGTGCTTGTTAATGACAAAACCTGTTCCTCATGATCAAAGTTACATACTGTCAAGGTTGTAACCATCATGATAAAATATGCATTGAGTTTGATGTTTGACTTTGCCATACCAAGTTTACTTCTGTGATGTTTTGAACCGCTGTTTTGTGCTTGGTACATACGTGCTGTCATGAGAATGTAGTATCAATTGAATCATGTTCTGTTTAGATAGTTGACATTGTCATGTTTTGCATCAGTTGCTATCAACATTAGGTTTGCATACTAGGATTATTTAGGTTTGTTAACCTCTGATCCATCATTTTCCTTTGTCTGCATTTAATGTTTGTCATGAGTACAAAACTTTGGACTGATATGTGATCTTCTTGCACTTTGTAAAGTCAAAAACATGTGGTCTCTTAAAACAAACAGTTATGTTTGGTCTATGCTTTGATCTTGTTTCCAAAAATTGCATTTATGCTTGCTTGAATTTGTTCTTATGCAAAAGTTGGTGAGCTACTGTCTTGAGTTTTTTTTACTATCATGTGCCTGAACTTTTGAATAACTTTTGTTTGGAGTGTTGGCCTATTTTTTGGAATTCATAACTATTGCTTTTATGAAATGGGAGTTTGTCAACTCATGTGCTAACAGAGGAGTGACTGCCACTAGGGCAATATGAGTATGATGCCATTTTAGTAGGTTTAGCTTTTGTCAAATTATTGTGGATGTGGAGTTTGTCAACTCATGAGCTTTAACTGCATTGCATATGTTTGTTTTTACCTCTGTTGAGATGATTCACCTAATGCTGTCAAAGCATGTTTGGATTCTTGATGATCAACTTCTCTATAGATTCATGTTGGCTGCCAAGATGTTTTTTTTTCTTCCTTTTCACATGCTGCACTTTTGGTTTGAGCTTGATTAGACAAACTGATAGATGTGTCAAGCCTGTGTGTATTTTGTTTTAATTGATTGTCTTGAGGAAAGTTTGGTCACATTGTAACAAAAGATATTTTGTTTCTGTTTTCAACCAAAATCATGTTTTTACATTGAAAGATATTTGAGCTTGGCTGTTATGAGCTGTTGTTGGAACTAGTCAGAATTTATTGATTGATATGCCAAAACAATAACTGTTATGTAGAGATTTTTTGGACTGGCATTATTTCTTTCTTATGACAGATTTTTATCAACTTTTGAAAAACACTTTTGTTTGGTCTACTGTTATCTATTTGTTGGAGCTATGACTGGAATTCATCAATAAAACATTGATTGGAATACCAAGAGCTGGATACCAACTGCTGCTATTGAAAATGTTTTGGATTTTGAGTTAGTCAACTTATGGCTATGGCTGTTTCTAGTTAGTGTTCATGTTAAAGTTTGTTTGTGGTGGCTTGATAAGTTGTAACTTATGAGAAATATGATTAATCATTAACATTGTTATGTTCAGTTCACATCAATCACTGCCAAGACTTGGTATACATGCTAGAATTTGAAATCCTTGATAGGATGAGGTAATGACTTTAAGAGCAATACATTAAGGCTGTTATGTTTGAGTTGTTGGATTGGTCTGCTGTCCAATTTGTGCATAACTTACTGCTGCATATGTGCTTGCATTGTGATGCAATTTCTGTTTTGTGCCAAACTGTTTCAATTGGTTTACTATGGTAAAAAATTGTTTGTTGGCTTATGAGATTATTGTGTAAACATCTTTGTTGTTATGCATTGTTGCCTTGCATTTTGATTTAAACAAGTTCTATCAGTTCACATCTAGGGCCTGCCAGCTTCTGTTTGCACTTCATTTTCCTTTTTTTCAAGTTTTGCAATGTGTGTATGTGAGGTTTCTGGTCTGTGACAGTGGTTTAGCATATTGGCTGTTTATTTTGGATTCATTAATATTGTTGAGATACCAAGTTTTGTAAAACAAGAATTCCACCAATATCTCATGCTTCTAAAATGCTCATTTGAATCTTTAAAATCCTTGATTGTTTAAATTCATGCCTTGCTGAAATTCAAATTTTATGAAGTTGTGAATAATGTTGGAGGTAGATGCTTTATAACTGTTTTGAAAAACACCATTTCCATGTCATGAGTTTTGTTTGCAATCCATATGTCATATGCTAGTTTAAGTTGAGTTTGGATTTGCTTGCCATTTGGAATCAATTGATAACTCATTTAGAGCTTGTGCATACTTTCATTTGGCTTTAAATGCATCTGTTTTGAACCACAACATTGAAAACGCATTTCAAACATCATTTTTACATTTACCATCGTGTTTTATTTTTTGTGCATTGTTTTAAAAAACTAATGATGCCATCTTGATCCTTATTAAGTTTCACACAAGTTAGACTTTTGTTTTTTCAAAATTGATGGAGTTTTAAACTAGTTTGGGCCTTCACGTTTTTGGCCATGTTGCTTGTTAATTTTGCCCAGAAATACCTAAACCTTGAGGTTATTTATTTTTTGGGGTGGCATAATACACAGATGTATTGCCACCCCAGTGGTTGTGGCATATGCGCTAAGTACTTTGCCTTGCCATTGCCATGTCCTGGGTTCGATCCGTGTGGAGATCAACCTTTTTGCTTGTTTTTTCATTTTTCCTTGTTTTCACATTTTTTTTCCATCTCTTGCCTTCAAATAACACGCGCGCGCCTCTAGTTGAGTTGGTCAGATTTTGGGCTGGTAATCATGAGGTGGTGGGTTCAACACCCACCAAGCGCCCTCCCTCTTTTTTTTAATTGCTAAAATCTTTGGTTTTATTTAATTGTCATTAAAATTTCCAAATCACATAACTTCCTCATTTTTTATCATTTGTGAATGATTCTTTTTGCATTGGTCTTGTATTTTTGCATAGTTTCACATGGTATTTTTAATATCCTAGATTTTTTCATTTTTGCATTGAAAATTGTCATGTTTCTTTGTTAGGGTTTTTACCCTCCTTTTACATTTCAAAATTGTTGACTTCTTTTGAGTTTAATTTTGTACTTGATGTGAGCTTGGTGTTTGTCAACTACTTTGTGTATGTGATTGTAATTACTTTTGCTTGTAAGCATCATGATTGTTTCATTTGATTTCCATTTAGAATCCCCATAAAGTTTTTGAACTTTTGTATACCTTTGTTGTAACATTATTCGTAGGCATGATGCCTGTAAGTATACATGTCATCTTGTAAGCCCTATAAAACCTCATCTTTGTTAAGATGCATCTTTGTTAAGATCCCCTTCCATCTTTATTAAGACGTTCCCCATTCTTCGTTAAGATATGCTTTGGTTTTCACATTTCCTTAAGCCTTGTAAGAACTTCCCCCTTTCTTGATATTGTAATATCTTGATACTTGCTTGGTTGTGACCATCTATCTTGATTGAAATCATTAATATTGTAATATCTTAAATGCTTTCTTTGGTTGTAACCATTCATCTTGATTTAAACCATTGCTTAATGTAATATGCTTACTCATTCTTGGTTGAAACCATGCCTTTTATACTTGAATGATTTTATTCCCCAAAATGATGGAACTCTGTAGTTCTCATCCAAGTTTCCTCCTCTTTTCCCTTCCAAAGGAAAGTATCTCTATTGACCCTTGGGTCATAGATAGCTCAATACACTCATAGGTCTGGATAGAACCTTCTCCCCTTTTTGGTATGGATAGAACCAATAGGATTTAACTCATAGGTCTAGATAGAACCTTCTCCCCTTTTTGGTCTGGATAGAACCAATAGGATTTAAACTCATAGGTCTAGATAGAACCTTCCCCCCTTTTGGTCTGGATAGAACCAATAGGATTCAACTCATAAGTATGGATAGAACCTTCTTCCCCTTTTGGTCTGGAAAGAACCAATTGATCCTTATTCTGTAGTTCGTGCCCGAACTACGACCGCTTTGATTTCTCATTGGACAATGAGAATACATAGGCACAAGATGCAATATCTTGACGAGCAACCTTCCCCATTCTTCCACCTTTTGGTTTGGATAGAACCAAATGGTCTTACAACATAGAGATAGGTAGAGTTTGGTTAACTCTATGTAAGAATCATGGAGATGATTGCTTACTCCCCTTTCTTGAGTGTACAACATAGATCTAGAGAGTTTTCTTAAACTCTACACAAGCATGGATATGTTTGTTCCCCTTTGAACCTTGATCATAATCAAGTGTTCTTTAACCCTAGTGAGGTTAACTACGATTGATCTGATTCTATCCTAGTAAGGATACGTAGGCAGAGGACTCGATGTCTTTGCGAGCAAACTTAGAAACTATCCTTAGGTCTTAACCTTCACCTTTTACCAAATCCCAATCCATAGCAAACATTTAGCAAACTTAGCATACAAACAAAGAAAAGGTTCTTGTAGAGTACTACAGATGTTTAGGATGTGAAATACATACCCTAGGCATAACTAACCCCCGATCCCCGAATCTCTTAGCGTTGTTGTTACATCGCGCAAAAGGTTCTTTCTTTCTTTAGACCTTTCCTTTGGATAAATTAAAGTCCGGTTGTGAATTTAAGAATTAAGATTCGAGTTAATCAATAGCTTAGTATCACGATTCTCACCGCAACACTTGGCTTATGTTTTCTTTTCATTTTGCATTTTGCATAGCATAGCATTTGCTCTTGGGACAGGGGATCAAAGGTTTTTCTGTGGCTCAGGTCTCTTTTTAGTGCAAGAGACTGAACAACGAGCATCGGGAGCTCTGGCATTTACTTTTCCCGGCGATCGAGTGGCCGATTTTATTTTTATTTTGCAGGATAATTTGTAGCTCAGGAAGCAACACTCAAGCTATCTCAAGCATTCTCACTGTTATAATATTCAAGGGCAAGTTTCAGAGGCTGGACAGGGCTTAGAACGGATGAAAACGGGCGAATGTGCATTTTTCCCTCCAGAAGGCGTCAAAATTCAATTTTCAAGGTGTTAATCGATTAACCAATATGGTTAATTGGTTAACCAAAGCAAAATCAGACCAAATTTGAATTTTCAAGGGTGTTAATCGATTAACCAAAATGGTTAACCGATTAACCAAGGAAAATTTTGTCTCTGCACGTGAGTTTTTCAAGTGTGCCACTTTGAGGTCCATTTTGATCACTTGTGAAGTTGATTTTACACCAGAAGAAGGATCTAGAACCACTTTAAATTTTGATTAGTTTTTAAATTAATTCAAATTCCTTCCAATTTCCCACTCCTAATCCCATTCCTATTTTCATAACCACACTTCAAATCGTCATTCTACTCCTAACCTAGAGCATATTTAAATGATTTGCTCCAAACCTCACACACACAAAAATCCTCATAATCTCATTTCATTTTCAGAATTCACTCTCACTCTCTCAATTTTTCTCTCAACTTTTTCACTTCAAAACTCCATTAAAGCTCTCTTTGCTTGAATTCTTTGATTCTCCATTGGGATCATTGAATTCTAGAGCTAAAACTTCATCCTTATCATCTCCAATTCTCCATTCAATTTTTGTGCTAGTGTGGATCTGAACTTTGAAGCTGATTTGGAAGAGCTTATTTGGACCGGTTTTGCTTAATTTTGCTTGATATCCATTTCTACAACAAGAAAACACTTGTATCTTGATCATCACCAGATATTTTGGATGAGATCAACACCTTTTCATGTGGTATCTCTCATTAGTTGTTGTATTGGCTCAGCTTTACTTGATATGAGAAGAGTTTCGTGGTGTTCTTGTCCATCTCTGTTGTTCTTGTTCATGGAAACTAGAATCAAGGGGGAGATCTCCCTGTAAACATAGACATGTCTGCATACTACATCATTTCTCACTTTGCATCGTAGGTGTTCCAAGTTCCGTTAACCTTATCTCCTTTATGTGGTTTATAGCTTGTTTCAGGATTGAAAACAATGTGATTCATCGCTACTCTACCAGGGGAAATCAATGCAAAGTTATGGATTAGATTCAGGCCGAGCTACAGGAGTTTCGGGACCGTATGGCCCAGTTTATGGATATGATGCAAAGGGTCGCCAATGGCCAAGAGCAACTGAGAACACTAGTGCAACCGCTGATTGCAAGGGTTGACGGGAGTGGGGTTCTACATGGAGGAAATGCTGTTATACCTCCTACTGCTGACAATGTCACCCCTCATGCTAATACTGCCATCCCAACAACTATTATTCCTCCGGGCGGATGACCAAGATTATGTGTTGTGCATGGAAACGCTGGCCCTCAGTGGGATGAGGATGACCAAGATGGTGTCTTCTCTATGAGAGAGCTTGGTGCTAGTCTGCAATCTAATGCAGACAAAAGGTTTAAGCTGATAGAGGAAAAAATGAAGAATCTTGAAAATCAAAACTCGTTGGGGCTAGATATGTCAAATCTGGGGCTGATCCCAGACCTGAAGGTTCCTCCGAAGTTTAAGGTTCCAGACTTCGATAAGTATAAGGGGACAACTTATCCTAGGGTGCATCTCCACTCTTATTACCGAAATATGTCTGCACACTCCGACGATGAGAAGCTGCTCATGCATTTCTTCCAGGGTAGTCTTTCTGGTCCATCCCTGGAATGGTATATGAGTCTAGAGTCGGTCAACATCAGAAGTTGGAGAGATTTGGCTGAAGCTTTTGTCATGTATTATCAGTATAACAGCGATCTGGCACCAAACAGGGTACAATTGCAGAACTTGTCTCAGAGGAGTAATAAAGGTTTCAAGGAATACGCCCAGAGATGGCGCGAGTTGGCAGCAAGAGTTCAACCTCCTATGGTGGAGAGAGAGCTGATAGACATGTTTGTTGCTACATTGTCGGGAGTGTATTATGAGAAATTGATAGGTATTATTTCGGACAGTTTTTCAGACTTGATCATTACAGGTGAGAGGGTTGAAAATGGAATCAAGTTGGGGAAGATACAGGCCGAAGAAGGATCCTCAGTTGGAGGAGGCAGGAAAAGTTTTGGCAATAAGAAGAGAGAAAGGGAAACAAATGCAGTATCAGGTTTCCGAAACAAAAATAAGAACAGAAGTTAGCAATATCGTCAACAGCAACCTCAGGTCGCAAGCATTACAATTCCAGCTGCACCACAATAACAACCGCAGCCACAACAACAACAAAATTATGCTCCGCGATGATTCCAAGATCGGGAAAGAGCAGTGAGCAGACAATTTGATGCACCGCTGATGCCTTACTCATAGTTACTCCAACATTTGATGCAATTACAATTGATCCAGAAAAGGATGTTAGCTCCTTTAACTGGCGCACCACCTCCAGGGTATGATGCCAATGCCAGGTGTGACTTTCATTCCGGTGCTCCCGGCCATAACATTGATAATTGTAAAGCCTTCAAGCATAAGGTGCAAGACCTTATCGACAGTAAAGCTATCAATTTTTCACATGACGCGCCTAACGTTGTGCAAAATCCTATGCCAAATCATGGAGCGGCTGGGGTAAACGCCATTGTTGAAGAGGAAGGTTTGAATCTAGTGACTGATGTTGAAGAACTGAAAACTCCATTGAGTTTTGTGAAGGATAAATTATTGAGCGGAGGAGTATTTCCCGGATGTGATAAAGACTGTGCGAATTGTTTGACCCATCCTGAGGGTGTATGAATTTGAAGAGTCATGTTCAAAAGTTGATGGATGACGGTGTTCTACAGTTTGATAGAATTGGAGAAAGAGAAAAAGTAATTGATGAAGAGAAGGATGAAGTGGCTATAATTTCCATTCCTTATAAGACAATCACTATTTCTGCGCCGCCAAGGCCACCCACCATTATAATCACTAAAGCAGGGCCAGTGCCCTACGAAAGCACCAAGGCGATCCCATGGAATTATGGGGCTGAGGTCTACTGCAATGGTCAGAAGCAGGAGCTGAAGAGCTCACCGTTGGATTCTATTGACAATTTGGTAGGGACCGGGGGAATAACTAGAAGCGGAAGAGTATTTTCACCTCCGAAAGCAAATGCTGAAAAGTCCGATAAGGGAAAAGGAAAAGCTGGGGTTGAAGAGAGTTCTCAGAGCGGTGAGAAATAAACTTTATAGAAAAATGGGGAAGAGTTTATGCGCTTGATCAGGAAAAGTGACTATAAGATTGTAGACCACTTGCAACAAACTCCGTCGAAGATTTCAATTTTACCTCTACTTCTATGCTCTAAGGCACATCGGAATGCCTTGTTAAGGATTCTGAATAATGCATACGTGCCACAGGAAATTTCTATGAATCAACTCGAAGGAGTAGTGGCACACGTCAATGCTGGGAACGGGCTGGGATTTACAGATCTTGATTTGACGCCCAAAGGAAGAGACCGTAATCACGCGTTGCATATCTCCATTGAATGCAGAGGGGCGGTACTGTCGCATGTGCTGGTGGACACGGGGTCATCACTTAATGTGCTACCCAAGAAAGCTTTGATGAAGCTGGACACCCGGGGAATAATGTGCACCCCAAGTGATTTGGTTGTGCGAGCATTTGATGGGATAAGAAGGTCCGTTTTCAGAGAAGTGACTCTTCCAATCCAGGTTGGACCAGAGGTTTTCAATGCGGTGTTTTACATTATGGATATTCAGTCAGCGTATAGCTGCTTGTTGGGACGACCTTGGATCCATTCGGCGGGAGCTGTGACATCAACCCTACATCAAAAGCTGAAATATATGGTGGGTGGTAGAGTTGTCACTGTGTGCGGGGAAGAGGATATTATGATAAGCCACCTGTCTTCATTTAAATATGTAGAGGTTGACGGCGAGATTCACGAAACGCTGTGTCAAGATTTTGACACCGTGCAGATCAAGGAGAAGGTGCCAGTTGTGGGTAGTGTGCCTGAGGTTTCTATGTCGTCTTTTAAGGAGGCGCAGGCAGTGGTGAAGTCTGGAGCATCTCAGGGTTGGGGACAAGTTTTGAGCATCCCTAATAAATAGGACAAATTCAGACTGGGGTACAACCCATCCTCTTCCTCACAGAATGTGTCACGCTACAAGGGACCCGTCCAATTCACTAGTGGTGGGTGATTTTTGAGCAGATCAGCGTCGTGTCTGATGAAGAAGGTGATAGTGACTGCGACATGGATGCATGGATCTGACCATGTATTCCTGGTCAGAGCTTGAACAACTGGACTGTCAAAGAAGTCATCCAAGTGACCAGCAAAGAGTAATGCTTTGTTTTCTTGATTATGTGTAGCCCTATGTTCTACCCGGGACATAGTGGCCTTTGTCTGCAGGGCCTTATCTTTTATGTTTGAACTTTCGTTTTATCAATTAATCAAAGGGCATTTCTTGCATTCAAATATTGTGATCTCTGTCTTTCTTATTTTATTTTAACAATAAAATGGTAATGTGGTTTGTGCTTGTTTTCATATCATTTTAAGCATTAAATCATCATCATTGCAGGTTTCATATTGCAGATGCCACCAATTCAGACTCGTCTATGACTCGCTATGACTTTGATAACCCGATCTTCCAAGCTGAAGAAGAGATTGAGGAAGACGAAGATCTGCCTGAAGAGCTTATCAAGTTACTGAAACAAGAAGAGAAGGTTATACTGCCTCATCAGAAGGAAATTGAGGTCATCAACTTGGGTACCGAGGAAGCTAGAAAGGAAGTCAGGATAGGGGCTGCATTGCAGAGTGACGTCAAACAAAGACTGGTTGAAATGCTCCGGAAGTATAAGGATGTCTTTGCTTGGTCATACGAAGATATGCCCGGTCTTGATACATATATTGTGGTTCATCGCTTACCTCTTCGTGAAGAGTGTCCACCTGTGAAACAGAAGCTGAGACGAACCAGACCGGATATGGCGGTAAAAATCAAAGAAGAGGTCCAGAAGCAGTTGGACGCAGGATTTCTCGCCGTGACGAATTACCCTCCGTGGGTCGCTAACATCGTACCTGTACTTAAGAAGGATGGTAAGGTACGAATGTGTGTAGATTATCGTAATCTCAATCGAGCGAGCCCAAAAGATGATTTCCCGCTCCCCCACATTGACGTGCTTGTTGAGAATACTGCTCAGTATTCAGTGTTTTCCTTCATGGACGGTTTCTCCGGGTATAACCAGATTAAGATGGCCTGGGAAGACATGGAGAAAACAACTTTTATAACGCCGTGGGGGAATTTTCGATACAAGATAATGCCCTTTGGATTGAAGAATGCAGGGGCAACCTATCAGCGGGCAATGGTGACTTTGTTTCATGATATGATTCATCATGAGATTGAGGTTTATGTTGATGATATGATCGCAAAGTCCCAGATGGAGGAGGAACATCTGGTGAATCTGTTGAAGTTGTTTGAAAGGCTAAGGAAATTCAGACTAAGATTGAATCTGAACAAGTGCACTTTTGGTGTACGGTCAGGAAAGTTGATGGGGGTTCATAGTTAGTGAAAAAGGAATCAAGGTCGATCCTGCAAAAATAAAAACTATACAAGAAATGCCAGCACCGAAGACTGAGAAAGAGGTTTGTGGTTTCTTGGGTAGATTGAACTACATTGCAAGGTTCATATCTCACCTCACAGCCACGTGTGAACCAATGTTCAAATTGTTAAAGAAAGATCAAGCGGTGGTTTGAAACGAAAATTGCCAAAGGGCATTTGAAAGAATAAAAGAGTATTTGCAGGAGCCTCCGATACTGATGCCTCCAGTGGTGGGAAGACCATTAATAATATATTTAACGGTTCTTGAGAACTCCATGGGTTGCGTTCTCGTTCAACATGATGAGACGGGAAGAAAGGAGCATGCCATCTATTACTTGAGTAAAAAGTTCACAGATTGTGAGTCCAGATACTCAATGTTGGAAAAGATGTGTTGTGCACTCGCTTGGGCTGCCAAACGCCTAAGGCAATACATGTTAAACCATACAACCATGCTGATTTCAAAGATGGATCTGATTAAGTACGTATTCGAAAAGCAATCACTTTCGGTAAGGATTGCCAGGTGGCAAATGGTTTTGACAGAGTACGATATTCAATATGTTTCCCAGAACGCTATTGAGGGGAGTGTTCTGTCTGAATATCTTGCAGAGCAACCGATTGACGATTATCAACCGATGAAGTTTAAATTTCCAGACGAAGGCATCATGTTCTTAAAGATGAATGATTGTGATGAGCCGTCACCTGATGAAGGTCTTGAGAAAAGCTCCCAGTGGCAAATAATCTTTGGCGGTGCTATTAACTCCTATGGCAGCGGGATTGGGGCAATCATTACCACTCCCCATGGTTCGCACATACCATTCACTTCCAGTTTAAATTTTCCCTGCACCAACAATGAGGTTGAGTATGAAGCATGTATCATGGGTATTGAAGAAGTGATTGATTTGAGAATCAAAAACCTTGATATCTATGGTGATTCAGTTTTGGTAGTCAATTAGATCAAAGGAGAGTGGGAGACTCGGCAGCCTAATCTTATTCCTTATATGAACTATGCAAGGAGGTTGTTACCTTTCTTTGATAGGGTAGAGTTTCATCACGTGCCAAGAGCGGAGACTCAGATGGCAGATGCCTTGGCCATGTTATCCTTAATGTATAAAGTGAACTATTGGAAAGATGCTCCGAGAATTGTCATCTCGCGCCTTGATAGGCCGATATTCGTATTTGCAATAGAGGAGGCTTCAGATGGGAAGCCATGGTATTATGATATCCAGAATTTTCTCAAGAACTAAGAGTATTCTCCTGGGGCTTCGCCCCGGGATAAGAAGACCTTGAGGAGGTTGGCTGGAAATTTCTATTTGAACCAAGATGGTGTACTCTACCGGAGGAACTTCGACTTAGTGCTGCTAAGGTGCATGGACGAAAAAGAAGCGGGTTTGCTTATGGAAGAGGTTCGCGAAGGTGCCTTTGGTACACACGCAGGGGAGCATGCCATGTCTCGAAAATTGTTGAGGACAGGCTATTATTGGTTGACTATGGAGTCTGATTGCTTCAAGTATGCTAAAAAATGCCATAAATGCCAGATTTATGCCGATAAGATTCATGTGCCGCCAAGTCCTTTGAATGTCATGGCGTCTCCTTGGCTCTTTTCCATGTGGGGCATTGATATGATTGGCAAGATTGAGCCAACCGCGTCCAACGGACATCGCTTCATCTTAGTGGAAATTGATTATTTCACTAAGTGGGTTGAAGCAACTTCTTTCGCCAACGTCACCAGACAAGTGGTAGCCCGGTTCATCAAGAAGGACATCATCTGTCGTTACGGAGTGCCCGAAAGAATTATTACTAATAATGGTGAAAATTTGAATAACAAGATGATGAAGGAATTGTGCCAGAGTTTCAAGATTGAGCATCATAATTCTTCTTCCTATCGTCCGAAAATGAATGGCGATGTTGAAGTGACCAATAAGAATATAAAGAAGATTGTGTAGAAGATGGTTGTGACCTACAAAGATTGGCACGAGATGTTGCTCTTTGCGCTGCACGGATATCGTACTTCAGTACGTACTTCAATTGGGGCAACCCCTTTCTCGCTGGTGTATGATATGGAAGTTGTCCTACCATTGGAAGTTGAGATTCCTTCTTTGAAAGTTCTGGTTGACGTCAAGCTTGACGAGGCATAATGGGTGAGGAACAGATTGAATCAGCTTAGCCTGATGGACGAGAAAAGGCTGGCATCCGTTGCATAGGGTCGATTATATCAGAGAAGGACGAAGAAAGCTTTTGATAAGAAGGTGCGTCCTTGGAGATTTCAGGCAGGCGAGTTAGTGTTGAAGAAGATTCTCCCTCCACAGACAGATCACAGGGGCAAATGGACTCCTAATTACGAAGGTTCATATGTCATAAAGAAAGTCTTCTCAAGAGGAGCTTTAATACTGTCAACCATGGATGGTGAAGATTTCACATCCCCTGTGAATGCATACACAGTTAAAAAATACTTTGCTTAAAAATGACCCGCTGGAGAGAAAAAGAATATCCTGGCAAAATGGGGCATCCCGGCGAACAATAAAAAGAATGGGTTCGGGAAAAAGGTAGGGATAAAAACAAAAGATGTAAACCCGCAAAGTTGAAAACCTGAAAAGGCGACTTTGGCAAAAATGGGTATCCCGGTGAATCGAAAACCCGCGAGGGCGATTCAGGCAAAAGTTAGGGATTTGAAAAGCAAATGACTGCGGTCTACGTGTTGATCTTCAGAGCATAGTGGATTACGGGAGGACCCGAGGGCTATCCGTTCAAATTAGTCTCTTCAGAGGACAAAGCATCGGAAAAGCATCGAAGTCATGCGAGTCATAGATAAATCGACACATGGTGGTTGTCTGTACCATATTTCCGACATTTTGTATATCTTTGTGCATTTATGTAATTATTTTTTTGCGCAGCTTTCTCTTTCCAGGAGTTGCTTCTATTGTAAATTCGCCTATTTACAAGCCACTTACCAATGAAGTATATACTATTTAGTAAATCGTTGTTTTAGCTTTTACTGTTTTGTTTGCAAAAAACGCCTGATGTTTTTGATAAAACTTTGCATACATAAACTTGTGGGCTTCGCTGATAATCATTAAATTTGCTTGAACGACGTCACGGGTGATGACCAAGATAGTTTTTGTTGTGCAGGATATCTTTTTTGTTTGTTCATTTGCAAGGTTTGTTAATGGGGAAAAATTCCAGAGGTGTATCCTGGGTAGGATCACCATTATCCCCATAAAAAGCAGATTGTATGTACGCATTATTTCCTCAGTGGATGGAGTTTGCGCACCTAGTCTCAGTGGTCCAAGTGCGTGCTATGTTATTCCCAGGAGGAGGATATGTAACCCCTCCCCAACAGGTCTGAGACTGCATGTGATTAGAGTTTTCATCAGCAGTTCAAGTTTGACTTCCTCAACAGAGTAAAGTCGTCCCCAGAGGGTCGAGATTGATATCCCTCATGCAGTTTGAGCGTGTACACCTTTCCCCAGCAGATCAAATGTATGCGCTTATTCCCTAGTAGGTTGATATTGAAGTTCTCTTCACCCGACAAATTTGGGATTATCCCAAGCAGTGGAGAGGATTCAGGGTTTCGTTTCCCTACAGAGTCTAAGCCCTTGACTCCTTTCCCATCAGAGTCTAGGTCGTTGACTCATTACTCAAGCAAAGGTCGATATTGGTTCCCTCATTGAGTAATCCCCAGCGGAGTGGCTGGAGTGAATTATTTTTCATCCTCAGCAGAGAGAGTTTGGGATAGATTCCCAGTAAATCTTATTCGTTTACTCCTAGCAGATTGGATTGAATCTCCAACAGGTTGAAATCTACGGCAGAGTCGAGGTATTCCCCCAGCAGTTTGCCTACTCCCCGGTAAAGTCGTGTTCTAGGAGGCCATCCAGGGCTGATTTCCCCAATAGAGTTGAGATAATCTCAGCAGTTGGCTGCCTTTTTTCTAGCCAAGTCTTTTGTTCCCCAAAAGAGTGGTATTCTGGTAGGCCATTCAGAGCACTTTCCTCAACCGAATTTGAGTTGATTCCCAGCAGAGTGATTTTTTGTTCTCGTCATAGCAGTATTACCCAGGAGAGTTCTTTTCTTGGAGGCCATCCAGGGCTCGTTGTTCCCAGCATAAGTTCAATTGTAATTGGCATATCTTGTCTTTCCCCGGCAGGGTTGCTTTCGTCTCTTCAGATTTATTTTGCTGGAGCAGTTCTTTTGCATTTGCATTGCGCATAGCATCTTCAAACGCGTAGAATTTCCATTTCGTATGGAGCATTACGCCATATTCAAACATATGCATTTGAAATATAAGCCAGGTTGTTACCTCTTATTTTCAGGTGTGTCTCCAGCAAACAATGATGGTTTATTTATCTTTGTGGTATCCAGACCTTGGAAAATATCAACTTTTTTTCTTGAGCCTGTGTGGTATTCAGACCTCTAGCAAAATCATTGACAGATGTGTTCATCTTATCATTTTCTCCCCAACAAAGCTTGTTCGTTCAATTTCCCTTTTCCCCAGCGGAATTCTTCTTTCAGCTGGTGAATCAGTGAGAGGTTCTCAACTTTGTGTTGAGTCGGCCTTCAGGTTCGATGCCTGCTTGGATTAGCATATGACCTTAATTGCGTGTTGAGCCGACCTTCGGGTTCGATGCTCGCTTTTATTTAGAGAATGCCTGCTTGGATTAGCAGATGATATCAACTTCGTGTTGAGCCGGCCTTCGGGTTCGATGCCTGCTTGGATTAGCAGATGATCTCAACTTCGTGTTGAGCCGACCTTCGGGTTTGATGCCTGCTTGGATTAGAAGATGATCTCAACTTCGTGTTGAGTCGGCCTTCGGGTTTGATACTCGCTTTTATTTAGCGAATGTCAGCTTGGATTAGCAGATGTTCTCAACTTCGTGTTGAGCCGGCCTTCGGGTTCGATGCCTGCTTGGATTAGCAGATGTTTTTAACTTCGTGTTGAGTCGGCCTTCAGGTTCGATGCTTGCTTGGATTAGCAGATGTTTTCAACTTCGTGTTGAGCCGGCCTTCGGGTTCGATGCCTGCTTGAATTAGCAGATGTTCTCAACTTCGTGTTGAGCCGGCCTTTGGGTTCGATGCCTATTTTTATTTAACAGATGCCTGACAGCGAGGTCAGATGTTCTTCTCAACTTTGTGTTGAGCCGACCTTCGAGTTCGATGCCTGGTTTATTTGCCTTATGGTGAAATCAGATGATTTTTTCGACTTAGTGTCGTTGCATGTGCGTTAGCAGATGTTCTTCCGACTGTGTGTCGATGATTCCTAATCGGTAATCAGTCAGCTTATTATTGTTGCAGTTATCAGATATAGTTATCTCGGGTTATTCTACTCCAGTATAACAAGTTTGCAGTTATACTCTTGCGGTTGTCAAATTTCCGGGTTCTTTGGTATTCAACCATCTTCTACCTTGAATGTTTGAAAATTGTTCGTTTTTCATCCCTTCAGGTCCAAGTCGCTTGAATAGAGGCAGCTGTTGTACCCCGAAATTTGACCAACCATTTCTTATACTTGGCTTATGTTTTCTTTTCATTTTGCATTTTTCATAGCATAGCATTTGCTCTTGGGACAGGGGATCAAAGGTTTTTCTGTGGCTCAGGTCTTTTTTTAGTGCAAGAGATTGAACAACGAGCATCGGGAGCTCTGGCATTTATTTTGCCCGGCGATCGAGCGACCGATTTTATTCTTATTTTGCAGGATAATTTGCAACTCAGGAAGCAACACTCAAGCTATCTCAAGCATTCTCACGGTTATAATATTCAAGGGCAAGTTTCAGAGGCTAGACAGGGTTTAGAACGGATGAAAACGGGCAAATGTGCACTTTTCCCTCCAGAAGGCGCCAAAATTCAAAATTTGAAGGTGTTAACTGATTAACCAATATGGTTAACTGGTTAACCAAAGCAAAATCAGACCAAATTTGAATTTTCAAGGGTGTTAATTGATTAACCAAGGCAAATTTTGCCTATGCACGTGAGTTTTTCAAGTGTGCAACTTTGGGGTCCATTTTGATCACTTGTGAAGTTGATTTTACACCAGAAGAAGGATCTAGAACCACTTTGAATTTTGATTAGTTTTCAAATTAATTCAAATTCCTTCCAATTTCCCACTCCTAATCCCATTCCAATTTTGATAACCACACTCCAAACCACCATTCTACTCCTAACCTAGAGCATATTTAAATGATTTGCTCCAAACCTCACACACAAAAAATCCTCATAATCTCATTTCATTTTCAGAATTCACTCTCACTCTCTCAATTTTTCTCTCAACTTTTTCACTCCAAAACTCCATTAAAGCTCTCTTTGCTTGAATTCTTTGATTCTCCATTGGGATCATTGAATTCTAGAGTTAAACCTTCATCCTTCATCCTTATCATCTCCAATTCTCCATTCAATTTTCGTGCTAGTGTGGATTTGAACTTGAAAGCTGATTTGGAAGAGCTTATTTGGATCGGTTTTGCTTAATTTTGCTTGATATCCATTTCTACAACAAGAAAACACTTGGATCTTGAAGAATCTATGGGTTTCTTGTTTGGATCTGCTCAATTGAAGTTGAATCAACATTTACCAAAGCAAATCTCCGCTTTGTAGGTTGGAAATTCTAGATCTGATTCTATTTTTGAGCTTATTTGCATAATCATCATCTCGATCTTCATTTTCGGTTGATTTTGTTGATTTTGATTTATGTGGTTTGTGATCTTACTGTTTGAATGTGTTTAGATGTTGTTGGATCACTGAATTCTGGTGTTAAATTCGTGCATAATTGATTATATGATCACTTGGATTATTGCATAAGTGATTAATTGCTGAAAGTGCTTTTGAGCTGCTGTTTTCTGCTTCTGCTATAGTGTTAATCGATTAACCAGTTGCAGTACAAATTGGTTAATCAATTAACCAGTGCACATTTTCAAAAATTTTTAAGTGGTTAATCGGTTAACCAATAGTGTTAACCGATTAACACTGAACCAGAATGCCATTTTGGCTTGTTTTCAAGCATGTTTTGGTTGCTTCTCACTTGAAATCTTCATGGATAAATATGATGCATTTAAGTGAGATGCTTTGGATATGTGTCACTGTTCTTGATTATTTAATCGTCATTCTTTGACACGCGTGGTTCGATTTCCACTTGAATGCATACTTTGTGGATGTTGTTCAAGTGATGGTCATTTGCTTTATTTCCTTTGCTTGCATTGCTTGGTTGAGATGTGCTCATGGTGGCTGATATCCCACACGTTTTTCCTCCCACTTTTCTTTGATGATTGAGGGTAGCATTTCATGTTTGCATTTCATCTTTCATTTCTTTCTATTTGTGATTGAATTGCTTTGTGTTTTCTTGGTCCTTTGCCATGATCCCTTAGGGTTCCTAGTCCCTCCGTTTAGGATGGGAGTAGGAGAGATGTTAGGTGTTCAATCCAAGCATGCAAACATTAGGGTAGATTTCCCTTTCAATCCCAACTTTAGGTCCATTTTGCATGACAACTTTAGGGCCGAGTTTCCCTTAGACCTTCCGTGCGTCTCTCTTCTCATCTCAAAATGCATTCTAACTCATCTAATAAGTATGATGAATGTTGTACACTACGAGCCTTAAGCACGTGGGATATGATGTGTGAGGGGTCTCCTTTTGCTTCTCTAGAGTGTTTAGTGTACGTCCCGTTTGGGGACGATATGCGACGTATTCATTCCTATGTCATAGTCTTTAGTGCAACGTGAATCACAAATCAAACTAATTCACTTTACTAAAAAACACAAACAAAACATCAAACCTTTTTATCCTTCGGGATTAATTGAAAACCATTTTCAGAAAGAGTATGGTAAGCTTTAGTTCTACCGCAAACAGGCATCGTCCCTAACTGTTGGAACGAAGGTTTAACCCTACTCGGTTAAAACACTTGAACCAATCTGTAGTCGTATCAGACCGAACTATGTTTGCTCTGATTTCTCGTACCAGACGAGGATACATAGGCACAAAACGAAGATGTCTTGGCGAGCAACCTTCCCCACCTTCACCCGTAGTTTTCTGAACTACGTTGACTCTGACTTTTCTGTTGCACGAGGGAATACGTAGGCATAGAGCGGCAATGCTCTATCAAGTCTCTTTTCTTTTCTTTTGTCCCTGTGAGCCTGCTTAGATATATAAACACACCCTTTGATTAGACAACAAGCGTGGATCCCATTGAGTACAACGGACGTGATGGGTGCTAATACCTTCCCCTTGCGTAACCGACTCCCGAACCCAAGATTTGGTTGCGATGACCTTGTCTTTTCCCTTTTTCGTAGGTTTTCTCTAATCGTTTCCTTTCCCTTTCTTTGGGATAAATAATGAACAGTGGCGACTCTTCTGTTTTTCCGCCAGGTGTTTTCGCAGTTGCGACACTCACCACACGTTTGATGAAAGTATTGAACCAAATTCTTTCTTCTCCTTCTATTTCAATCCTTATTATGCTATTGATATTGATAGGTGAAAATGATGGAAAATAACAGAGACTTTGCTGCATTTTTCCTCTTTTGTTGTTTTTGTTGTTTGTAGGAACACGATGGGAATACGAATCGTGAGGTTGAAGGGAGGTTTTGAGGTAGAAAAAGATTGATGAAGGGGGCGGATGAAAATGAAGTGTATCGTTTGATTATGGGTTGTGAAGGTGTGATCTGTATGTGTGTGGAAGGTTATCACATGGTGGTTAAGGGAAAGAGGAAAGAGTTATTTATGTTGTTACAGTGTCCGTTGATAACTCATTTCTCTCTTCTTCTTTTTCTCACTGTTAAGTGTATTTTGTGTATTCTGAATATGGGAAAATAGCAGAAAAGGAAATTGAGAGAGACAACCCCTAGGATGTGTTTAGCTATCCAAAAAGAAAGGAAAAACATTTTCTAATGGTGAATCAAGAGAGAGGGAGTTTTAGTGTTGTTTGGAAGGAGGTAGCATAAAGGTTTCTTTGGTGTCTCAAGGTGATTTTTTTGAAATATCAGAAATATTGGTTAAATGGATAAAATTGGATTTAAAATAGAATTAACAAAGTGGATAGAAATGATCATGAAATGAAAAATGGTTTAGAAACATGAATTGTCCCTCAATTGATATTCTCCAACAACACATCTATGAATCCTTGACTTTCATATCTTGAATCTTGAATGGTCTGTAAACTGAATCCACCAGATGAACTTGAATTGGCACCAAAACCCTAATATGCTGATTTTCAAACATAAAGTACTAATTCCTGACAAAATCCATCTTGAGTATGAAACAATCTCCTCTTTCTTAAAGAAGATGGAGTCACAACCAAATGAACTTCACAATACTGCTCACATATCCAGACTTGCTCGCCTCAGGTGAAACTCAACTGAACGACATTTGTCGATCATAAACATAAAGGGTGAGAAATTCTAATCTTCGCCTTTATTGTATATTGATGAAACAATGACTTGATGTGAACCAAAACCCTGATTCAAAAATTTTCCAGTCAAGCGACTGATTAAACCCTAAACACACGACACCCTTGTGGCAATTTAGAGAAACTAATGTCGTGCCTTGATAAACCTCTGATAACAACTGCTCATGACGATTGAAAACCCAACACATTTGTATTAAACTTGAGTACAATAACCAAAAGAAACAACCTCTGAACATTGAAAATCCAACTCAACAGAAAACCTTCAATCCCACGTCTTAAGAGCTTCAATTGTGAATGACCTATCCAAAACCCTAATTTGCCAACCCTTGAAGTCTCTTGAAGCAAACCCTAATTCACAAGTGAAAAATAAACAAATTCCGATAATCTGGTTAGTTATGCAAGGATGATTGACCTAAAATGTTGTGCAAAGATCAAAGAATCTAAGGATAAAATTTGGGGTATGACACTATGTTCTAATCGTGTATAGAATTTCATGATAGTTTTTGCAAATTCTAGGGTTTCTATGTTCATGCGTGATAACTCTCTCCACACTTAAAAGAAATGAAATTAATTGCCATCATCATGTTCCTTGTTTAAAAACGAACGAAATCCATGTTTATATCATTTGATTTCATTGCGTAATAAGAAAGATAAGTGAGCTCTTGCAAAACAGCCATGGAGAGAGACGCGAGGAAGAAGAAGGAGTCGTTGGCGCCTTTTTTCAAATATTTGAATTTTTTTAATATTTTAATTATTTTGTTAGTTATCTTCACAAATTTATTTCTCTCTCAATTTTAATCATTTTCAAGTGATTTTTTAAACATAAATCCTTCACATATTTAAATATGTTACTCCACAAAAAAAATTATTTGATATATTTTTAAATATTTTAAAGAATTTTATTTTAATTTGTTTTAAACATTTTAAATAATTTCATTTTCTTGATTTTTCAAAACCAAATGAATTTTAAATCATCATGTGAATAAAACCTTATTTTCCAAACCCTAACCATGGTTCATAACTTGCTTTTTGAATTTATTTGATATTTTTCATCATTTTAATTGTTTTTTCCTTTTAAAAATGCAAAATAAAATAAAATTAGGGTTTCCCTTTTGATTGAATCTTTCAAAACTTCATTTCAAATACACCATGGGCCTCTATTAGAGTTTAAGACCCAACCCTCTTTATAAATAAACCATTTCATGGGCCTCTGCTATAGTATAAGTCCCATTGCGCTTTTCAAAATCATGGTGTGATCATTGTTTTCAAAATTATCTGGGCCTCTGCTAGAAGTGTAAGTATGATCTCTCTGTACATAAACCTTATTTTCAAAATCATTTGGGCCTTTGCTAGGAGTGTAAGTCTCATCTCTTTGTACATAAACCTTGTTTTCAAAATCACCTGGGCCTCTATTAAGAGTGTAAGTCTCATCTCTCTGTACATAAACTTTATTTTCAATAACCATAGGCCTCTATTAGAGTGTAAGACCTAACACCTTTTGTAAATAGAAAACCTTTTAATCTCATTCATCCTGGGCTTTGTATAGGATACAAACAACCATGGGCCTCTATCTAGAATGTAAGACCCAACACCTTTGTTTAATTAGAGATCAAGTCATCTTCAAAGTCAAAACTTTCTTCAATTTCTTAAAACCCTAACTCAGTCTTGAAGAAAACATCTAATCAATCACAATACACTAGGGTCTCTATCCAAAGTATAAGACCCACCACCATTTTCAATTCAATTCATACTTGTTTATATACTTATATCATATATCTGTATATATGCTTGTACATATCTTATTAAGTTTCTCTTAGCATTTGAATCATCCTTAGTTTAGACTAGTTCAAACAATAAGATCCTTGTCAATCAGTATAACTTAGTTCAAACAACTAGTTCCCCCTGTACAAAGGAATTCTTATTCACAATACAGTCATCCTCCTCTTGAGCTTTGTTCAATTGATTCAACCTTGAAAAACTTCAATAAGGAGAGGATTATTTCCCAGTAAAACCTCTTATTTAACCCCTTTAAACTTGGAACAGTTCAACAAAGAAAGGATTATTTCTCAGCGAAACCTTTCTTAAACTCTTCTTAAGACTTGGACAGTCTAAATTCCCCAGCCTCCTTTTGGGCTTAGTACAAGGACCCACATGCTTCATAGAAGCATCCCTAGCCTCCTCTCGGGCTTACTACAAGGACTCTCAAGCTTCCTAGAAGCACAGGATAGACCCTAGTCATCCCTATCCCTACACCAATTCTCAGGAGGGTCAAAACCTCTAAAACATTCAAACTCATCCTTTGAGTCTCCTCTGATCCTCAACAAGGCTTGACTTCCACCTTAAATCTCCAGCAAGGGTTAGGTTACAATAAAAAAATCCCCAAAAGAATCAAAGCCTTTATGGCAGTTCAATAAATCCAAATCTCTTCTAATTTCCAGCAGGATTCAGTTTCTTTTTTGATTCCTTGGAGTAGTTGTATTCTGCTCTTAGATTTAATTTTCCTCAGCAAGAGTCAGTCTCCACTTAAATTCCATCAGCCTCCTTTTAGGCTTCATATAAGGATTTTCCCTAATCAACCTCAATCTTGGGCTTTGAACAAGACATATATAATACTCCTCTAGTTGAGTTAGTTTTTAATCCCTTTTTTAGCTTCAACCTTGGGCTTTGATCAAGGCACAAGATTCAACATCCCCACAGATGAGACTCTGAGTCCTCTCTGTAGGAGGATATTTCCTCTATACATCATATTTCAAAGCAAACAATTAAAAACTCTTTTCCAGGTGATTGATGTAAGTGGTACACTTGTTAATTCAAAATCTAAGTTGGAGTCCCTTCTTTACCGTGGCCAAAGTTCTCTTTCATCTAAGTGATGCAAGTGGAAAGCCTCTGGAATACATCCAAGCCAATGTCCCTCTCTTAGCATGCAAAGATTCATAAAAGGAATATGTGGCATTACTCTACACTGAGTTAAAGCTTCTTCCTTCATGATATTTCAATTCTCTTATAAAGGAAGATGTGGCATTGCTGGATTCCATATATCCCATTTAAAGAAACTTCCCTTATAATCAAATCCTCAATAATTATGATGAATAGGTGATATATCTCCTTTTAGAGATGACAAATTTCTCTCTCAAATAATCCTTTAGCTTCAACCTTGGGCTTTGAACAAGACATAAATACTCCTTTAGCTTCAATCTTGGGCTTTGAACAAGACATAAATACTCGTTTAGCTTTAATCTTGGGCTTTGGAAAAGACACAAACTTCTCTTTTAGATTCAATCTTGGGCTTTGAACAAGACACAAACTTCTCTTCTAGCTTCAATCTTGGGCTTTGAACAATACACCAAACATTTTTCCTCCCATAGAATAGGAGAAACTACAAACGCTTTGATTTCTCAGTTTCCTTTTTTGAGAATATGTAGGCATAAGATTGTGAAATCTTAGCGAATGCACTAATCAAAAACCTTAGGTCTATATACCTTTAAAAAAACAATATAAAATCCTAAAACAACAAAAACATTTCCTCAACCTCCCAAAGGAGAAAATTTCCCCACCTGACAGAAAATAGACTCAAGAAAGCAATTCAAACAGTAAAAACAGATGTAAATGAAGGTTTCTATAGATTACTATAGGTACTATGGGTGTTAATAGCTTCCCTTTGTATAACCAACCCCCGATTCTAGATCTCTTCGCATTTGTAAGGAAAAAACTTGCGCGCAAGGTTAGTTTAAGATATCTTCCCCTTCCTTTTAAGATTCATAGGATAAATATAGAAATCAGAAAGTAGCACGAGGAGCGGTAGTGGTAGCACCACAAAAACCGACGCTACAAGACCAATTCTGAATAAAACATCGTATGAATTATTTAAAGGTAGAAGACCAAGCATCTCTGATTTTCATCAATTTGAACGTACTTGTTACATTTTGAATAATAAGGTCTACCTAGAGAAATTTGATGCTAAAGCTCAAATAGGTATCTTTTTGGGATACTCTGAACGCTCAAAAGTATACATAGTGTACAATTCAAAAACCATAATGGTTGAAGAGTTTGTGCACGTTAAATTTGATGAAAAAAATACCTGACTATGATAAGTCAGAGTCTTTGATTCAAGATTATAATCTTGCAGGTACTCCGAATTTTGATGACCAACTTGTGGTATGTATTTCAAAGGAAAAGAGTATAGATGACGATATATCAAAATCTATTACTATAACTGAAGAGATACCAGAAGCTGCAGAAACTGAAGTTACTCCTACTGGTCCTACTGCCTGATTCAGTAATTGCTAAAAATAGTGTTGAAGCCTCTGTTCCACTTAAGAGACCATTTATATATAAATCATTTCATCCAGAAGGACAAATCATTGGGAATAAAGACGAGCCATTGCGAACCAGATCTGCCTTAAGGAATGGTCAATCAATGTTTGGACTTCTTTATAATGTGTGGTCCTACTTCTGAAGTTACTCCTACTAGTCCTATTACCTACTTCTATTGATGATGCCTTATTAGATTATGGGTGGATTGTAGCTATGCAAGATGAACTAAATCATTTTCAAGGAAATCATGTGTGGGATCTTGTTCTAAGACCACAGATGAAAAACATCATTGGAACCAAGTGGGTCTTTCGTAACAAGCTTAACAAACAAGGAGAAGTCGTAAGAAACAAAGCCAGACTTGTAGCTCAGGGCTATAATCAGCAAGAATGAGTTAACTTATTTGAAACCTTTGCTCTTGTGGCAAGGTTAGAAGCAATTAGACTATTTCTTTCTTATGCCGTTAATCACAACATTGTCCTTTATCAGATGGACGTCAAAATTGCTTTTCTGAGTGAAGTTAATACTGAAAAGTTATATGTCAATAACCTCTTGGATTTGAAGATCCAAACCATCCATACTTCGTCTACAAGCTTAAGAAATCTCTCTATGGATTCAAACAAGCTCTAAGAGCATGGTATGAGAGATTGAGTAATTTTGTGCTTAAGAATGGTTTCTCTAAAGGCAAGGTTGACACTACACTATTTAGGAAAACTCTAGAAGAAGAACTCTTGATTGTTCAAATTTATGTTGGTGACATAGTTTTTGGTCCACAAATGCATCTCTTTGTCAAGTTTTTTCAAAGATTATGCAGGCTGAATTTGAGACGAGCATGATGGGTGAACTAAAATACATTATTGGAATTAAAATTAATCAGAAGAAGGAAGGTATATACATTCATTAGTCAAAGTACATAAGAGGGATCTTGAAGAAGTTTAATCTTGATGAATGCAAAGTCACGTTAACTCCTATTCATCCTACCTGCAACCTGAATGGTGAAGAATGCAACACCAAAGTGAATCCAACTAAATATCGAGGTATGATAGGTTCCTTACTCTATCTCACTTCTTCCAGACCAAATATTTTATTTAGTGTATGTTTGTATGCAATATTCCAATCATATCCTAGAGAAACTCATTTAACATTTGTTAAGAGAATCTTTAGATATTTGAAAGGAACTATCAATCTTGGACTTCTTTATAAGAAATACTCAGCATCTCCTTAAACTTGGAAAACATTCTTGCCTCATCTTCATGAATAGGTTTCCTCTTTATTACTGGGTATAATGCTTTTGTGTAATCCGGTAACTCTGGATTAGGGTCATTAAGGATTTACTTCTTGGTTCTTCTCCAAGGGGAATTTTTTATTATTAATTGATAAATGGTGACTCCTCTATCTTATTCGTCACCCTGAATTTCACTTTCCTCCATTCCAATCCTTAATTCTCCTTTTCCCATTATCACCTCTTCAATTATTTCATCCTAACCCTTATCAGTAATCACTTCAAAACCTGTTTCCACCGCCTTGCAAGACTCATTCTTAGAATTATCTACCGTATTACCTGAGAATCCTCCACTTGAGCTTAGCAAAACAACTATTTATCTAGACAACTCACCAATCTGCACTCCAAAATTTTGATGGATACATCGTGGTTTCTACTCATGGTCTTAGGATTCTTATTTACCTAATCAAAGCTACTTTGAGCGACGTTGAGGAAGTTTTGCAAGGTTTATTCTAACGGTGAATGTTTTCTTTGGATTGGGGGCTTGCTGGTTTGTTTTCATACCTTGATTTCTACTTGGGTTTTGGTTATTGCTCTATCAGAAATCCAGGTGATCCTTCCATCCCGGATTGTAAGTGTTGGAGTAAGGACTATTCTTTTAGAAATTGGTAAATTTAGCTTCCCCGCTTGGCTCTTCTAACAGACATCTTCCGTTAGCATGTCCTCCTTCATATGAATCACACCTAAGTTCTTGTACTTGGCTCACATTAGCTTTATTTAAGCTGCTTTCAACCAGCTACTTATTCAATAATTCCATTTGAGCTAAAAGAGCAGTTTGAGTAACAACAGCTAACATACCTTTAAGGGTGCCCACCGTTTCACTTTTTATTGGCCTTTCACTCTTAGTTTGGTACTTATTCAAGCACATATTCTCAATTAGATCTTTAACTTGAGGTTCGGTCATTTACCTGATCGTGCCTCACATGGAAGTATCTAGCAACACGTGTGTCTGACTCTTGAGGCCTTTAATGAAATTTTTTATCTACTTCATATTATGATTTGAGCATGTGCGTAATAATAATTTGAATCTCTTCCATGAGTCATACAATGATTTTGTGTCTTGTTGCTAAAAATTCATAATTTTCGCTCTTCTTTCTGTAAACTGGTTGGTGGTGAAAAATATTTATTAGAACTTATCCTCCAACTTCTTCCATGTTCGAATGGTTCCATTTGAAAGACACAGTAACCAGTCTTTCGCACTTCTAATGAGTGAGAAACCAAACAACCGTAACTTCACTCTGTCTTCTGTGACATTATTTGGTTTGTACATCAAAGCGATTTTGTAGAAGCGTGCAAGATGAGCTCACATATCTCTGATAGCGTTCCCACAAAACATATTTTCTCTTAAACATGAAAGCACATAATTTTTAATATCAAAGTTAACGGGGTCTTCCAGTACAAACCCACTAGAAACATGTCCATCGTCGGTCCTTTTACAGTAATCCCCCATAGTTTGAGGTGTTGGTGTTGCCATGGTATCATTCTCTTCAATGCCCGAAGAAAGCAGTGGTGGATCTTCTTCTGGGGTCCCCTCGGCCAAAATTGTTTCTCTAACTGCTTTTCTGAGAGCACGTGCGGTTTTTTCAATTTATGGATCAAATGATATTAATGTCGATCCTGAATTGTGCATACACAAAAAGAAAATACCTCAATAACACTACGATGAACAAGAAACAAAAAGCAATAAAAAATAAAATAAAAAATAAAACCTTGCAGAAGCATTGCCCTTTTGCAATCAACAGTCCCTGGCAACATCGCCAAAAACTTGATGACTTCTCGGCAAGTGTACCGATAGTGTTAATAATTAAGATCGAATCCACATGGATTGTGTTTGAACAAGATAATATTTGTGCAACGTAAAGAAAATAGTAAGGGGGTTCAGTTTGCAGTACGAAAAACAAAATAAGAGTTTTAAAGCAGAATTACAAAAGCGGTCAGGTTGTGTAGTGAATCCATATTTCTTTATTGTTGATGTTTGATGCCTTGTATTAATGATCCTATCATTATATTCTCATGCCGAATTAACAAAGTTACTATAACCGATCCCTCGCAAAATAACTCACTAATCACTACTCGAGCTTCCTATCCCTAATCCACCAGCGTAACCAGAATTAGGCGATGTACAGAGAGTTAATTCCCTATGCCACTACTCGGGGTCTCTTATTCCTATTCAACCAACGTAAGTATCACAATTGTCCTAGGTCAAACACATAGGCTAAGGGTCAATATTCCCTATGTACCCACAATCAATTTAAAAGAGTATCCTACATAAAAAGCTTTAAGAACAAGAAACAGTTGCATAAAATTATATATCAAAGGGTTCATACAAAGTCAAATCAACATATAATTCAACAATATTGAAACAGGTTCATCACACACAACCTAACCTAGAGGAGTTTAGCTACTCACACTCAAAATACAATATCAATTGAAATAAGGAGAATAACAAATGATTTTCCTTGAACGATTGACCTCCAACGGCTTCAAATGCTCTTAAATCACCCTTGATGCTGTAAAAATCGTACTTGCAGTGCCAAAATTAGTAACCTTTACAAAAATGCATAATTTCCCTTTAAAAAGAGCTCAGAACAGGTCAGAATGCGTTAGGAAAAACCCATAAAAAGGCAACATCACGCGCGTGATGCAACTTGTACATATCTACTGCGCGTGCGATGCTGTGCGTGATTATTCCAATAGCTGCATGTTTTTGCTTTCTTTTCACATGATTTTTCACTAAGTCCAATTTCTTCACACTTAACTATTTTCCCCTCATTCTTTGGTCTTTCTTCTTCTTTTTGGCTCATCTTTCACTTGTTTTTCTCTGTTTCTTCGCTTAATTTCATGCCATTACGGGCTGTCATCACCTGTGTCTCAAGGAATTTGTACCATATTCTTCTTCCTAACATTTTGGCGATAACTCCTCTTTTCCAAAGTTTCATTGAACTCGGGGAAATCGTATTCTCCAAACTTCCTCACCTCAATCTTTAAGCCTTCAACATCTTTGATTTCGATTTTTACATGAGTTCTTTGGATCTCTTCCTCCATGTAAGTAGAAAATCCTCCCGTGATCATATCTTTGTATGACATAATCACCTTTCTGATGGGATCTTCCAAGGTATTCAATGCTATCTGCATGCTTTTCTAAAGAGATTGTCACTTCTCCCTTATCTTTAACCTTCTTGGTACTGTGCTCCTTCAAATTTTCTCTCTTAAATATGATTTTCTTAATTTACAGAAACAAATCCAGATTAAAGTAAGTTCATCACTAAAAATCCTAACAAAGTAAAATGTTGTAATTATCCAAAATTTCACATATTAAATAATATGAATAAATTAGTATTTTGTGTTTAAATCTGGGCTTTGCAAGGTGATAATTATAATTAAGTTTTATGTAGAATTGGAAATATTTGTATTATAAAAAAAAGTAAAACATGGTACACGAAGTCAAATTTATGAACCGTTTGATCAAGTATGGTGTCTAACATCTATAACTACAAGGGCTCATGATCAAGCTTCATTTATAAAGCAAGAAGACTCAACCATACATGATTAATACTCCTAAAATCCTAAAAACTAAAACCCTACATCTTCATAACTTTCATTTCAGGTTTTACTCCATCCTTCTCTTTTCAACAACTCCATTTCACTCTCAATCGCTGCCATTCCATACAAAATGACAAGTGCTATTCTCAGAAGATCTTCTTCCATATTCTCACGGCGTTTCTTCGCCGCCGTAACTTCCGTTGAACCACTTCTGTCACGTCACAACAACCACGCTTTGTCCTCCGCTGTCTACGGCAAAGGAGACATGCTGTTTCACGCCAAATCTGGACCGTTGAGTTTCCACTCGTCGCCGGTTTCTCGCGGTGCGCAACTTGCCGTAGATTATGATGATGACACGCAAGATGAAGGTGACGAAGGACTAGAGATCGCGAAGCTTGGGATTTCTAAGGAAATTGTGAATGCTCTTGCAAAGAAAGGGATCACGAAGCTCTTCCCTATTCAGGTATGGTTATGTGCTGTGTTTTTCAAATTTCAAAGACAATTATTATTGTAATTATTAATTGAAGTAGTTTATTTCAGTTTCATAAATCTATGCTCTCTAAGGTCATCAAAATTTCAGTTTTAATCTATTATTGTTGTTAATATTATTATCATTCTATTAGAACTATTAGTGATAGTGATAGTAGAAGTATAGAACTGTGCTGAAATGCTCTGATTAATGTCCTGTTATCTTTTTTCAATTTTCATTTTGTTTCAAAAGTTTGGTTGAAAAAGAAGGGAGGTGTTTGCGTTTATATAAATTTCAAGAAAACCAGTTTGTCTGGAATGAATTGATTATCATTCAGAGTTGTGTGTGGTGTATGGTGTGTGGTGTGTGTGCGCGTGTGCGTGTGTCTGTGTGAAGCTTGAACTCCTCTTATTGTTATTGTAGAAAGCTGTGCTGGAACCTGCTATGCAAGGGAGGGATATGATTGGTCGAGCTAGAACAGGAACTGGGAAAACTCTTGCTTTTGGGATACCTATCTTGGATAAGATTATTAAGTTTAATGCTAAGAATGGGTTGGTTATTTTATTGACACTTGCGAAATACTATTAATTGATTCTGTAACCTTATGTTTCTGTTTATTAGATCCCTACTTTTGTCTTTAACTAAGTGAATTTCTGTGGTTAATTTTGGTAGGAAAAGAAGAGATCCTTTGGCTTTGGTGTTGGCACCGACCAGGGAACTTGCACGGCAGGTTGAAAAGGAATTCAATGAGGCTGCACCTAACTTGGAAACAGTTTGTCTATATGGGGGTATGCCTATTCAGCAACAAATCTGCCAACTTGGTGGTGGCGTAGATATTGTAGTTGGCACACCTGGACGTGTTATTGATCTTCTCAAAAGGGGTTCCCTGAAATTGAAGGATGTTAATTATTTAGTTCTTGATGAAGCTGATCAGATGCTTCAAGTAGGATTTCAAGAAGCAGTGGAGATTATTTTGCAGAAGTTGCCTTCAAAGCGTCAAACTGTTATGTTCTCGGCGACAATGCCTTCTTGGATAAAGACTATTACACGCAAATACCTGAACAATCCCTTAACCATTGATCTTGTAAGTATGCAAATCTGTTTTAGGATATTGCAGTTTTCAAATGTCATTTTTATTCAGATTGTAGTCTGGTACAATAACAGCCCAAGGGTTTTATGAGGATTCATTTAAAAATACCTGACAAAAGCTTATTATTCAGACTCCATAAGGAAAAATATTTCCAATTAACAACATTTTCTAAAGGAGGAGTACTTGTATTGTTGTAACTCCCAATTTGAGGTGAAAGTTTAGCGCGTGAGCTTGGAAAATTCACATTGTAATCAAGAAAAGTTCCACTAACAGCCTAGAAGATTTTTGTCTCTGATTATGATGAAACACAAGAAAAAAGGATATAACAAAAGAGAATAATTCATTATCTCAATGAATAAAAGTTCACCACCCTAAGAATAGATGACCTGCAACCACCTTAGAGGTATAGAAGTAAAGAGGATTGCCCCACCCAAGGGATGGATTTTCCCAAAAAGAGCATATCTATGCTATGCATAGGACAATGCTCCTGGCATGGTTATAGATTCTGAATTTTGATATATTTCCCAAAAACTAATAGTTTTTGACTAGATGATACCAAGGCCATACACCATTTTGATTTTTATTAAAGCTTATAAAAAAAAGGTTTCATAACATCACTTGAAAATTACAAAAACAAATTATTGATTTTATATTTTTCAACTTGCTCCAGATATGAACACATTCTGTCTCATCAACTTGCATTCTTGAATTTTATTGGGATTAATAGATGTCCCCAATCTCTACAAGGTGGATTGTGGACACTACTCCACTGTCACCCAAAAATGCAGAGTTAAGTTTGTTAAAAAAATCATTGGTCAGATAGACCATTATAGCTGGGTGAATTTTTAGCAACAAATCCTTTATGTAGAACATTGATGCATATATTTTGATTATATTTGTGGGTTTCAATGTTTGTGTTCTCACCCTTGAAAAGAAATTGTAGGTTTTCCTTTGAGTTCAGATAAATGTTTTCCTGTGTTTCATTATTATGTATATATTTTTTGAACTTTTTCCATGTGCGCGAAATCTTCATTTAATTATTAGCTTGATGTTTAAGTGAGTCTGATGGTTACTGATGTTTTCTTTCCTGACATCTGGAAAGAACAAGTCTGTACTGGTTTTTTCCCAGTACACTTTTTTGAATGATTGTTGTTATTTTATAAAAAAGAAGAGGAGATGATAATATTTGAGATTGAAAGTTAATCTGTTTCAGATTTGATAAGTTATATGAATAATTTTTATATTTGATTTGTAAGAAGTTAATTGGGATCTTATTGGAAATGGTGGTAATGACACAGGTTGGAGATTCTGATCAGAAGTTGGCAGATGGAATTTCAATGTACTCTATTGCATCCAATGCGTATGCTAAAGCAGGAATTCTAGCACCTCTTATAAATGTACGACTTTAGATACTATATTTTCTCATGACTTTTGTGTTACATATGATTAACAATTGTTACTGTCTATTGTCACAATTTATTATAACTCACTATTTAAAAATTTGTTTGCTTACTAAAGTGATTGGAGTTGAGTTTGTCTGGGATATATTTGTCTCCATTTCTCTGCGTTAATGCAAACGCTAGGTGGGCAATCTTGTAACTCTACTGGCTTTGTTGTCTTAACGATTTATCCTCTGATAGGAACATGCTAAAGGAGGAAAGTGTATTGTTTTCACTCAAACCAAACGTGATGCTGACCGACTATCACATATAATTTCAAAAAGCGTTAAATGTGAAGCTTTGCATGGAGATATTTCACAAACTCAGAGAGAAAGAACTCTTACTGGCTTTAGAAACAACTATTTCAATGTTTTAGTGGCAACCGATGTTGCTTCCCGTGGGCTTGATATACCAAATGTTGATCTTGTAAGTTTAATCTGCTAAACTTTTTGTTTGAAATCATATATTATCCTATCAAGTACAACGTTTAGTTTCTGCATGATGGTACCTCCATTCCTATGTCCTTTGGGGAAAATATTTGAGATAGTTTATTAACTACATTTGGCTATGGTGTGTCGTAGTATATGGGGAGGGGTGCGGCAAAAAGAAAGTTCCTATAGGAGTGGGATATTTCTATTTTGGAGTTTGAACTTTCCAAAAGTTTGAGTAAAAAGGAAGTTATATGATCATGTTTCTTATTTGAGTAGTATATCTACTCAAGCTTGCTTGGGCTCATTGGTAAGTAGCTAATAACTTACTTTAAGCATTCAACAATTCATCATGACTAATAACTTTACACTCATTCAGCAATTTGTCTATAATCTGAAAGTTGTTTTCTTAATATGATATATCTGTGTATATGTAAACACTTTGTCATTCACCTCAGCATCTATTGTTGCTCAATTTTTAATTATGTGGGTTTTTGATCTGGTTTCTTCATATAGGTAATACATTATGAACTTCCAAATTCTTCAGAGATATTTGTTCATCGAACTGGACGAACAGGACGCGCTGGGAAGAAAGGAACTGCTATTCTTGTCCACACAGAAAATCAATCCAGAGCTGTACAGTCGATTGCACGAGATGTTGGATGTACATTCACAGAGGTGGCCTCTTACTTCCTTTTTATATACATCCTTCTGTATATTTTTAACTTGAATTGGCCTTTTTTTTTTCAAATTTGTTGCTACTAGACAGATGGATAGTCTCTATCATCTTGCCATAAATCCCATCCAGCTCATGTTTCATGCTAAATGTCCATGTTATTAGTATGTGATGGAATCCTGGAAAACAATCGTTATATTTTTTCCAGGGTTTTCTATTGCACCTGTGCACTAGTTTTTGATAAATTTCAAGTTGCTGAATATTAATCAAATCCATTACTGTGTTCTATATCTAAACTGAGTTCTTCCAGTGAATCAATATCCTTAAATTGAGTAGTTAAGCTTATCAATCTTAAGGCTTATGCTGGATGTTATCTTGATAGGTTCAAAGGATTATAGGTATGTATATATATATTTATACATGAATCCAAGTTCTATGGTTTACTTTAGCATTCATAACATAGTTGGTGAAGAGGTAGGGACAGAGCTGCAAAATTCTTTCAAAACGAGTAATAAAAAAACATAATGGGTTTAAAAATAAAATATCATTAATACTTGTCCATTTTCCATATTGGTCAATTTTATTTTCAGGAATTAGTATTAAAATATTAATTAGTACTTGTCCATTTTCCATATGCATTAGTACTTGTTTTGTTTTGAATTAAGTAATTTTACCTCATAAGTTATTGGTCCTGGAAAGTTAAAAGTAAAGAATTGCCAGATCAGAAGATCTTTGTTGTGAGATGTTATGGTAGATGCCAAAAATCTTAAACTGTTTGGGTTCCTTGGAACCACTTGGGGAGTGATTTCAAAAAGGCTGAAGTTCTATACGGTTGCTGGATAATTATTAAGAGGAAATTGAATCTTTTGTCTTGATTTTTAGGAAGTGGAAATAAACCGACATTCCAAGGGTGGACATTTGTTATTAACCTTTGGTGTTGATTGTGGTGTTACAATTGTATCTACATGTCCATATTATACATTCTTTTATGCTCAACATGTTAAACGTAAACTCAAACTTCTTCAATTGTAATTGTTTTCCCCTTATATGCTACTTTAAGCTTTAGGTTACTGATCACTGTGTTTAAATGTTGTGTGATGATTAAATGCTTGCATCTTATCTTATACCTAAATTTTTGTTCAGTTGCCTAAGATTGCTGGTGAGAGTGGATCAGAAGACATGTTTGGTGGCATGAGTGGGAGCCGATATGGCTCTTCAGGAGGTAGGGATCGTCAATCAGGCGGTTCAGGTTTTGGTGGTAGTTCTGGATTTGGCCGAACTAGCAATGGAAAATCCAGTCGCTTTAGTAGCTCTGGTTCAAGTCAGTCAGAAGGTGGATTTGGGGGATTTTCTGGTAAAACAGATAAATATGGTGGTGGAGGATTTGGCAATTCAGGTAGTTCTTGTGGCTTTGGAAAATTTGGCTCTGGTAAATTTGGGTCATATGGGGGCAGAAATTGATGTCAAAACATAGGAGGAGATTAAAGGGGGTGGCTTTGTTGCTGTTGGGGATAACCCAATAATAACAGATAAAATAGAGGAAGACCATTTTAAATCCTGGTAAGTGCACACCATCTCCTATGTTTTGGGTTATTGCATAGTTTAATTTACTAATCCCCTTATCCTTGACATGGAGAAAATCATGGCACATAATAAATTATTTATTCTGTTTTAAGGGGCATTGAATTTTTCTTTCTCGGCGCAGTCTTCAGCTCATCCTGAATTCCATCCATAGATAAGTGGAGGGGGTGCTGTATCCTGTGTTGCACGTTCCTGCCTCTACCATGCATTTGTTTGGATTAGTTTCGTTTATTCTCTTTTAAGTTGTGTGGTAGTTTATAATTCTGAACATGCACCGGGCGTGTGGGGGTAGTCATGAAGAGTCATATAGCAATGGTGATATGTTTTATTTAGTAGTTGTTCCTCAGTATGCAACAGACAGATATACAACATTTCAGAAATAGATAGGGGGGTGTTCTCTTGTTCACATTATAGTGACATTTTGTTATACAGGGAAATTCTCATCGTCTATGTAATATGTGATATTATCAGTAACTCTTATTTTTTTGCTTACACATTATGTTACTTTCAGAATTAATGAATATTCATTGTTCACATTCTGTGTGGTTGTGTTCGAATTATGGGTGTTTAAAAATATGGATAACTTAATTGAAGTGAATTGTACTATAAAAAAAAAAACTTTTAAGTGTTAATGATCTGAACTATTTAATTAAAACAATTTAAATTTAATTTAAAATAGGTTCAGAATGAATTTTTTTTTTATAAATTGGCTTAATTATAAAAATTAATTAATTTTTAATAAAAAGAATAAAAATTTAACTGAGAGTAAAAAAAATTCTGAAAATAAAATTTTTATTTTCCAAAAATTAATAAAAAAAATATTTTTTATTTTCTAAAAATATTTTTTTTTCTTGAAAATAAAACTAATATTATTTTTTCAAAAATACAAAACATCAATTTTTTTTTAAATTAATACAAAAAAAATCTAGTTTTTTCAGAAATATGAAAAAACCGATATATTTTAGAAATATGACAGTTGAATTTTTTCGAAAATATAAAAAAAGTCGAGTTTTTTCGGAAATATGAAAAGGTAGAGTTTTTTTTTTCTTTTCAGAAATATAAAAAAAGTAGAGTTTTTTCGAAAATATGAAAAGGTAGAGTTTTTTTTTTCTTTTCAGAAATATGAAAAAAGTCTAGTTTATTTTTGGAAATATAAAAAAGTCGAGTTTTTTTCGAAAATATTAAAAAATTGAGTTTTTTTTTTCCAGAAATATGAAAAGTAGAGTTTTTTCAAATATATGAAAAAGTTGAGCTTTTTTGAAAATATGAAAAAAGTCGAGTTCTTTCGAAAAATGAAAAAGTAGAGTTTTTTCGGAAATATGAAAAAAGTCTAGTTTTTTCGGAAATATGAAAAGGTCGAGTTTTTTTCGGAAATATGAAAAAGTCGAGTTTTCTCGAAAATATGAAAAAGTCGAGTTTTTTCAAAAATATGAAAAAGTAGAGTTTTTTTGGAAATATGGAAAAGTCGAGTTTTTTCAAAAATATGAAAAAGTAGTTTTTTTTTTTCGGAAATATGAAAAAGTAGTTTTTTCGGAAATATGAAAAAGTCGAGTTTTTTTAGGAAATATGAAAAATTTGAGTTTTTTTTTACGAAAATATGAAAAAGTCACGTTTTTTCAAAAATAGGAAAAAGTCGAGTTTTTTTTTTTATGAAAATATGAAAAAGTCACGTTTTTTCAGAAATAGGAAAAAGTCGAGTTTTTTTAGGAAAATATCAAAAAGTCAAATTATTTTCGAAAATATGGAAAAGTCGAGTTTTTTCGAAAATATGAAAAAGTCGAGTTTTTCAAAAATTTTAAAAAAACAAGTTTTTTCAGAAATATGAAAACGTCGAATTTATTTTTGAAAATACAAAAAAAATCGGTGTTTTCCAAAAACATGAAAAAATCAAGTTTTTAGAAACATGAAAATTCGATTTTTTTCAAAAATAAGAAAGAAGACCTATTTTTTTTGGAAATGTGAAAATATGAAAATATGAAAAAATAAATATTTTGAAGAATATTTAAAAATAAAATAAAATATGAAAATATAAAAATAAAAAACAATTTGATTTAAAAATAAATATTTTGAAGAATATTTTTTTAATATAAAATTAAAAAAATTGGTTTTAAAAGAGTTCAAAATATATAACTGGTTTAAAATTGTAAACCGATTATAAACTAGTTTATAAATATAAATTAGTTCTAAATTAGTTTTAAATTGAATTGAAACCTGTTCTGGATTGAGCCTAAGGCTGACCCACCGTCGGTCACGACTCAATCCAAGTCTTCGTTGAGGAGGGTTCAATTGAGGTCCAACCCACCTGCACGTCCAGGGAGCTCTCACACGTCTCTCCCACGGACTCCACGTGCCCCCACGCGGGGACACGTCATCAGACAACAACCCACTTCCGAAAGAACTGACCAACTCATCTTTCGAAGATCATGGGACAATTGATCCAAGGCGAAGACCACATGCCGGTCTTCCATACACCACATAAGTCGTGACAGTTACTCGTATTGAGCCTTACAATTTAACCCAATGCAAAGTAACCGTTGGCCCTGCGCTGATGACACATTATAAATACCCTCTTTCACTAGAGGGTCAGGTATTCTATTCTCTACACCTTTTCTCTATACTTGTTTTCTCTCTTGCTGAAACTTACTTTGGCATTAGAGTACCTTGCAGGCACACCCCCTCCTCTTCTCCACCACTGGCGAACGAAGGAGCTCATGACGTGTGCTGACTGCTGATCCTTTTTTGATCCGGTAAGATCAGTGGCGCCGTTTGAGGAAACTCTTGCTTCCCCGTTCTTTCTCCTATATAAACCCAAGAACCAAAGTAGTTTACAACCTCCGTTGATCATGACCAGCCCACGCATTGACGACAACGCTCCAGAAACCGCCTTCACTCTGTTCACCAACGGTGACGGTCACGACCCCAACGTGACCATTCACGTCGCCGACACTTTGATAGCCTGGCTGTCTACCAGCCTATCCCTTTGCTGCCTAACGCTGACCCGACCACGGTGGCTCTATTCGCGGCGATCAATTAGACAAATCTGATGATTTTCCAACAAAATAAGCGGATAGGGATACTCGAGAAGGAGCGACAATCACACTCTCCCCCGCAGAGACATCGTCGCCCCGTTTCTCGTAGTCCCTCCCTTCCCCCACGGAGGACACGACACGATGACTCTGGGAGTCCTTCTCCCCGAAAGTCTAGGCGTCGCCCTCGCTTGGAACGACCTCAGCTTGTGGCCACCCAGAAGCGCGACCGATCCCCTCCCTGGAAGGAGCGACACTCCCCTACTCATAAGAGGAATAAAGCTGCTGACGGATGCGTCGAGAAGCCAAAGAGCCGGCCAAGGAGTCCTCCCCGGCGGAGCAGAAACGACCGAGGTGACCTTTCCCCGTCTCGATCACCTGTCAGGAGCGACGAGGACGATCAGTGCATAATGGTACGACCATATTGAAAACATCAATGTGATGCTCGACTACCAGAACGTCCAGGGAGCCATCAAGTGCAGGCTCTTCCCCACTACCCTAAGGAAGGGTGTTATGGTGTGGTACAAGAGCCTCGCTCCCGAGTCCACCACCTCCTGGAAGGAGCTGAAGAGGCAGTTCTCTAGGAACTTCACCTCTCCCTGGTGCCATCCGGAGACGGAAGAATCCTTGGAAGCCATCATCCAGGGAAAAGACGAATCTCTCCGGGATTACATAGAGAGGTTCAACCGAGAAGTTGTCCAAGTATCCACCTCGAACGACATGAAGAGATTTTTGATTGAGCGAGGATTGTGACCTCACACCGAGTTTGCCAAGGCAGTCGACATTGAAAGGCCCAACACCTTAGACGCACTCTTCCACAAGGTCCAGACATACATTCAGTATGAGGAGATAGAGGCTGCCCACTACATCCGCGACTCGCGGAATCAAGAGGGTGCCAAGAGCTCCAGGCACGAGGATTCCACTGCTATCCGACGAGGCGGGGAAAGAAGAAGAGAAGACCGGCCCCGAGACACTCGAGAACGGAGGGGGCCAGCAGGCTGGTTCACTGAGTACACGCTACTCACAGCTCCTCGCGAGCTCATCCTGGCCGAGTCCATTAACTCGGAGTTCCAGCGTGGAGGTGTCCGCTTCCCGAAGCCGACACCCCCTAAGCCAAACGTTGACAAGTCCAAGTACTTCCAGTTCCACAGGAGCCACATGCATGTCACAGAGGATTGAATCCACCTCAAGGATGCCATTGAAATTCTAATCAAAGAGGGTCACCTGAAGCAGTACATAAAGAGGAGCGAATCCCCCCGACAAGAGACTTGGGAGACGAAAAGGGTCAAGGAGGCGACCCCGTCCTCCAGCGACAGCGGGCTACAAGTCGCTTTATGTGTTACCCGACCAGAAGACTTCTACTTCCCCTGCAAGCCTGACACGCATGTAACCGCTCGTAGCCCATGGGAAAGCTTCCCTGCTGCCATGGTCATATCCGGCGGAGGGTTCAACAAAGTCTCGGCGGGGTCGGTGAAATGAAAGTTCGACGAATTGATAGAGGCAAGCTCGGCACAGAACGCCACCTTCGAGAAGGTCCAGGGAAGATCGAACCCATCACCTTCTACCTCGAAGAATTTCTGGGCGGCACCCCTAACTCCAACATCCCCCTCCTAATCAGGGCATAGCTAGAGAACTTTGACGTCCGTCGCATCCTGATCGACCAAGGGACTCAGTGGACATAATGTACGCTCACTTGTTCACAACCCTTCAGCTCAACGAGACACATATGACCCCGTATGTCGATTCAAACTTGTAGGATTTCAATGGCACCACCACCAGATCGTGGGGCTACGTCGAGCTAATGGTCACCTTCGGTAACGACGAGACTGTCTGATAAGTTAAGGTCTGATTCCTGGTAGTAGAACACCCCTCTCTATACCAGTGCATTCTTGGAAGGCCGACCCTAGCTGAGCTCACAGTTGTGCCATATACAATCCACCTGAAGATGAAGTACTACACGACCAGGGGCCGTGTCGTCACCCTCCACGGGGATATTGTGGATGCCATGAGATTTTTTGAGGCTGCAACCAAGGGTTTAAACTCGATCAACATCAAGTCGAAGACCGCAGGTAAGTCAGCCCAGGATGAAGGTATTAGCACCCCTCACGTCCGTCGTACTCGACGGGATCCATGCTTGTTGTCTATCTAAAAGGGTGATTGAAACTATCTAGCTAAAGGCTTGAGGGTAAAAGAAAAACAAAAAGAAATGACTCGGCAAAGCAACGGCGCTTTGTGCCTACGTATCTCATCTGGAATGAGAAGTCAGAGTCAACGTAGTTCGACTAACTACGGGTGAAAGGGGGGAAGGTTGCTCGCCAAGACATCGCGTCTTGTGCCTACGTACTTTCATTTGGTATTAAAGATCAGAGAAAACGTAGTTCGGGCTAACGGGGGAACACAAGTTTGTTCAACTATTTTTTTAGGTCCGAGTAGGGTTAACAAGTAGTTCTAGCAGTTGGTGTATGCAGCTCGAGCATGGGAGACTGGCGTTACCGTTTGCGGTAGAACTAAGAGTTAACAACACTTTTGTTATGAAAATGATTTTCCAAAGTTAAAGGCCCCAAAGGGAAAAAAGAAGTTTGAATGATTTTGTTTTGTGTTTTTTAGAGGAGAAGTGTTTTTGAATTGGTTTGCAATTCGTATCGCACTAGAGACTATGACTTAGGAGTGATTGCGTCGCATATCACCCAAAGGGTGCTATACTAAACAATCAAGCCATTGAAAGGAAACCCTTCAACAACCATTTCCCAAGTAGCTTAAGGCTAGTAACGTACAATACTCATTAACCTTTATTAGGTGTTTTATGATTGTTTTGAGATGAGAAGAGAAAAGACGCACTAAAGGGGGACTAAACCAAACCTAAAGTTGTCATGCAATGGTGATCCTAAGATTAAGATGAAAGGGAATGAAACTATCCTAACATTATCATGCAAAGGATTGAACACCTAATGTCTCTCCTACTCCCATCCTAAACGGAGGGACTAGGAATCCTAGGGGGATCATGGCACAAGACCAAGTAAACAACAGATGAATCAATCGCAGATGAAATGAGAAAGAAAATAAAATGATGAATTCAAAATGAAATTAAAAACCTAGGATATTAAAATATCATATGAAAATATGCAAAAATATGAGAAAATTGCAAAAATAACAAAAATTGACAAAGTTATGAATTTTAGAAATTTAATAACAATTAAATGAAAAAACAAAGGAATAAGTGATAAAAAGAGAGGGAGGTGCTTGGTGGGTGTTGAACCCACCACCTCATGGCTGCCAACTTAAAACCTTACCAAGTGAGCCAAGGCGCGCGCGTGATAAGGAAGGGAAAAGAAACAATAAATGCAACAACATGAAAAATAAAAGAAATTAAAAGGCAAAACGGCCCAAGCTGGGCTCGAATCGGGGACATGATAGTGAAAGGAAAGGCAAGTAACCACTGGGGTGGCGATACATCCAAGTATTTATGCCACCCCATGTGTACATATACCAAACATAGTGGATTTCTGGGCAAGCCAAAGTGGGCAAAACACAAGGTAACAACATGAAAACGAGAACACCATAACTCAATCAATACTCAACCAAATTCAGTAAAATTTAGGTCTATCTTGAGTGAAATTCAACAAGGAATGCAATGGAACTGTTATTTTTTAAAGATAATGTGCCCAAATTAAAACACGATAGCAGCTGTCATATGAAGCTTTGAAGTGCATTTTGAAAGCTATGGACTAAACCAAATGTCTTTAAACTCATGTAATGGCCTGAGCAACTTTCAAATATGTTAATTAATGATTCTAGATGCCAAGACCAAACAGAAACAACTTCAATCAAGGAACTGATGTGCAAGTGGTAAGGTGAAGCTTGAAATTGCAATTTGAAGGTCACAACTCAAAACAGAAAGAAATATGAACAGGTGAGGGTATGCACAACTTCAAAATACATAAACCAATGATTCTTGATGCAAAAGTCATACCAAAACAAGTCCAATAAAAAATTGATAAGCAAGTTGCACAAATTGCCTTGAAAATGCATTATGATGGTCATAGCTAAAAATAGAAGGGATCATGATTAAATGAAAGTGTGCACATCTTCTAAACATGTTATCCAATGATCCTAGATGCCTAGATCAATAAAAATCAGTTCCAAACCAAAATTGGAATGTAAGTTGCAATTATGGACCAAAATGCTTGACATATGGTTTTGAAGAATAAGATTAGTTCAACATACATACACAATTCAAACACCACACATTAAAGGATTCTCAACTGTCAAAACAATGAGTTCAAAGTATCATGCAAGATCAAATCAGATGGCATATGAATTGAAAGCATAAAACAGAAACTGGCAGCAATTTGCCTCTTGGCCAAAGCAACACACACACATACATGGTTTTCAAATTAAGGCAACTTGAAATTGAACAAAAGAGCCTAACAAATTAATCATGGTAAAGTGACTTTGCACATCAAACATATCAAGCAGAAACAGAATAAGCTGCAGCCAGGTTTGGTTATCACAACAACATGTGTTCATATATGGCTCAATGTACATAACAGATTGGCAAGATAATGGCAATTTGGCTTTAGACAGTTCTAGCAGCTAGCATCATATCAAACAAATGCATACTGTCGCTACTGCGAAAGTCGGCGCCGGCTATGACAGAAGAGTCGCCACCGTGCGTTATTTATCCCACCAGAGGGAAAGGAAACGCTCAGAGTAAACCTGACGCAAAACGGGAAAGGAATGGTCATCGCAACCAAATTCCTGGATTCGGGAGTCGATTGCGCAAGGGGAAGGTATTAGCACCCCTCACGTCCGCCGTACTCAACGGGATCCACGCTTGTTTTCTAGTACGGATTGTTATTCTATCTACTCTACAGGTCTGGGTTAAAAAGAGAAGAAAATGAGAAAAGAGACTCGATAGAGCTTCGCCGCTCTATGCCTACGTACTCCCTCGTGCAATGGGAAAGTCAGAGTCTACGTAGTTCGGCTAACTACGAATGAAGGTGGGAAGGTTGCTCGCTAGGATACGACATCCTATGCCTACGTACTTTCATACAGCATGAAAGATCAGAGCAAATGTAGTTCGAGCTACGGAAGACACAAACTTGTCTGACTGTTTTTTATTACCTTATGAAAGGGTTTTTCTTGATTAAGAGTCAAAGCGGACAAAAATGACACTTTGATGTTTGTTTTGAATCTTTTACGAAAGAAGTGTTTTTTAGTTGGTTTGCAATCTCTGACGCACTAGAGACTATGATTTGAGAGTGACTACGTCGCGTGTCACCCAAAGGGTGCCACACTAAGCAGCCAGACTACTGGAAAGAAGCTCTCCAGCAACCCTTTCTCAAATAGCTTAAGGCTCGTAACGTACGACATCGATTAACCTTATTACTGTATTTTTGAGTTGTTTTTGAGATAAGAAGAGAAAGAAGCTCTAAAAAGACTAGGGTTGAAAAGGGGATGAAAACTAACCTAATGTTGTCATGCATGGATAAGAATCCTAATGTCTGTCATAATTCCCTCCTGCACAGAGGAAATCAGAGATCCTAGGGGATAAACGGAAAAGAAAGCAAGCAAATACAGTAAAATGCATGCAATGCAGCAATACAAGCGAGGCAAGGGAGTCCCACTCAACCTCGAACCTGGGAAAACAACAGGCAAAGTGAATCAACATTCACTTCAAACCTAGGGGGCAAGCTGCACAAGCCAACAAACAATACAGAAAAACAAAAACCAAAGCAGAGGAGGCAGCCCAAGCAGCAGCACCAAACTCCTACAGCAAACAGCAGCTCTGACAGCAACAAGTTGATTAAGCAGCAAAAAGTTGACAGCAACAACCTTCATCTTCATGAATAGCTCCTATCTTCAAGCTCCACTAAACCTTCAATCTTCAACAAGCACCAAGCTTCAACAAGCTTCAACCTTCAACCAGCAACCAGCTTAAACCAGCAAACTTCAACCAGTAAACAACTTCAACAAACTCCTGACTTCATCAAGCAAGCAGCAAAACCCTAGCTTCAACAAGCAACCAGCTTCACCAAGCACAAACTTCATCTTCAACCAGCTTCAACAAGCAACCTCCCAGGGAGAATCATTCAACAAGATCAAGTTGAAGTGTTAAGAAACTCAATGACAACCAAGGGAAGCCACTAAGATCTTAACACTGTAATAGGAAGGCATCCTCAAAGTTCTACTCTTGAAGCATGCCACTCATCCCTCCAAAGGAGATATGTGACTTCTTTAAGAGGACTTTATGTCATTGGATTGAATGGAGATGAACAATATACTCCATGTTTGAAGAAACAAGCAAAACTAATCTAATGCTCTTCCTAAAAAACCCTAGTTTTCCTAAGCTCCTGACAAGCATTCCACCAGATGAGAAATCTTCATGTCCAAGCTCCTTCAAGCTCTCCAAAGCATCTTCAATTGGTCTTCATGTCCTTCCAAGCACAAGAGCACCACCACCCTAATCTAAGGGGAACTATTGAGTTAAACTAGTCAAGTTAGTTCACTAGAAACACCTAGAAGTTAGTCCTAAAACTAATTCTAATTAAAATACCAAAAGTGATTGTAAAATCCTATAAAAAATTCTAAGGGTTCCTAAACCTATTAAGAACCTCTCATACAAAAACCATGGGGTTAACCATTCATTAGGATCTAAAACTATGCCCTAAACCTAAGGGTACTATCTTAAAACCCTAAATCTACACCACCTATTGTTTAATGTCCAAACTAGCCTAAAATTCTCTCACAAAATTATGAGAAAATTACTAGGGGTACATGTATTTCTAAGCTAACTAGCCCAAAAAGAATCAACTCAAAAATCAACACCAATCACCCATACTAAAATCAGCAAGATCATGTATCAACTATATTCAAAAATAAAAGCAATTAAACTTCAAAAAATGCAATTAAATTCTAAAATGCATGAATTAATAAAATTATAATCCTATTAAATTCTAGACTCTTTAAGGAGTCAGGGAAAAAAACCTAGCCTAAAAATGTTAATTTTCCTATTTGTTATGATTTATTTCCTAAACTATATGCAAATGACAAAATAAAAGAAATATAAAGAAAATTAATAAACCTGCGTTGCAAATAGCAATATAAACCAGTTGTATTCCAGGTTGGGCCCAAAAGGGGGGGTGCGTATATCAAATGTCATTAAGCCCAAAACAAAATTAAAACACAATCAGAAAAATGGATGGAAATTGGAAAAACGCTTGTGGCAAATAACAACTATTTCTAGTGTATTTTCTCGTTGGGCCTCAGTGCAGGGTGTGGTTAGCAAGAGACTCATTAAGCCCACCCAAACTTGAATAAATGAAATGCAGAGTTTTGATCTAAACTCAACTCTCTTCAGATTTCAACTTGTAATCCTGGTTGTTGGTTCATGTTTTCAGTCAAAGTCAAACCCTAATCCAACGCCTAAACTTCATCTTCCCCAAAATTTGAACCTGGGAGGGAAATGTTCAGGATGGTGGCCTGAGCTTTGTGCCACCGTCGTCTCCGATTGCAGGCACACAAAACACCACCAAACATTAAAACTTAACATCCTATCCTACTTGAAATTTCATCCTGAGCACGACTATGGCCTCTAAATCCATTGATCCTCATCCTAACTCCAAAATCGATCCAAGTTGCAGAGAAATCACCAAATCTTGATTGCCGCGATTCTTGTATTTAAAGTCATCAATTTCATCTACATGCTTCAGTCATCAATTCTAACTGTCTAACCATGCTTAAATCCTCAAGAATCAAGAGATATATGCCTCAACAGAAATTGCATCACACCTAGTTTGGTCTCTAATTGCTCAATTCTTGTGCCTAAATCATTCTAAGCATCATCCCTAACCTAACCATATACCAAATTCTACTCAATTCACTACCAATTATGCTGAAACTTGAAGAATGCAAACCTGGTAAAAATGGATGAACAATGTAGGTTTTTGCTCGAATCAGCCCTCAATCTCCTCCAGATTCATTCAAGAGCACCTTCTCAAGCTTCTGAAACACTCAATTGGCCTTGAAATCAACTCAATCTCCAAACACGATTCTTGATACAACTGTGAAATTTTCAATGGCTCCTTCTTGTTTCTCTCCAATTCTTGCCCAAAAAACCATCTGAACTCATTGCAATGGTTATATAGAAGCTATTGGAAACCTCTAGAAAGTTCTGTAACAACCACAATGAGAAATTGAAAATCTCATATTCCTTGAAAATCTCATATGCCAAAGTTGGGAATTTCCTTTTCTAGCTCTCAATTTCCCCTGAATTTCTCTCCTCATGACATTTTGAATTGAAGGGGATAGTAACTTCCTTGTTTTTGATCCAAAGGATGTGAATTGAAGTGTTGCTTCATCCTTAAGTTACAAAAGGGAACCATGTGTTATTGGCCTCAAATCCAAAAAGTAACAATGTCATCATTCTCCAAATGTAATTTCTGATCAAAATGACATATAACATGATCTTGTTTGACCCTAAATCAAGAAATTCCATTTTTTGGCCTTTACTTTTAATTTCTTCCTTTTTAAGCCATCTCAAGTGAATTTGTGTTCCAAGCCAATCCAAAATCCCATAACCACTTGGTTGCACTCAAAACATCATTTTGAACAAGTTTCATGTTAAACAATTTTCCATTTGAAGCTTGCAAGTTGGAGTTATGGACCTATGATCACAAATGACCTATAATCACCAATACCAAAAATACCCCTGGCTTGCAAAGATCATAACTTGAGCTCCACAAATCCTATCAAGGACTTCTAGTACTCTATGGAAAGCTAAGATCAAGATATACAAATCCCATGTTGGCCAAAAATCCATTTGAAAACTCCTTGAAGGGAAAAATTTGCTTGGAAGTCAAGTGACTTTCACAGATAAATTTCATAGTCATCTGATGACCTGTAACTTGCAAGGACCATAACTTGAGTTCTATAAATCCTCTTGAGGACTTCTAGTACTCAAATTAAAGGTATTGAGATGCTCTACAAGTTTCATGTTGTCCAAAGATCCATTTGAAACTTGTATTTTGAATTATGTGGCTTTGAAGTTAGGCACTAAATAGGGGATTTTACACTGAAACCCTAATTTAGCAACTCCCCACATCCTTGATTCTTCTTTGCTTAACCTTGGCACAACACCACACATGTATCAATCCATGAATCCCATGACCTCAAAGTAGGCTTTGATGCTCTTCAATTACTCAATTGACCTAGGATTGACCCAGATGAAACCCTAGTTGACTGCACCTCAACTGTGGCTGTCATACTTGAATCAATGACCTGCCTCAGCTTCAATATGGCCCTCTAGGCATCCCATGAGATCCATACACACCTCAAATTCACATTCCATGTTTCACATCACATTGATGATTCTCAATATCCCCCAAGATAGGAGCAAAACCCACATGTAGGCACTCAAACTTCTCAAGACTTCAAATCATTTCTTGATGGCCTGGATGACTTCTCAATCTTGGATAACACCTCTTGCTAGGCTCTTCTCTTGATAGACACCCTTGATCCCTTGTTGGATGCATGCTATGCTATGATATGACAATGATTGAACTATGTGAATGATGTAACTATGCAAATGAAATGCAATGAAACATAAATCAGGCAAGAAAAGGTTGAGCAAATTTTGGGGTGCAACAACTTCCCCTATTCAAACGGCTTGGACCCGACTGGGTGAAGAGCGAACGACCTTCAAACGATCGAGGTACGAGACGGTTGAATACCAGGAAACCTGGAAATTTTCCAACCGCAAAAATAAACTGCACAACTGCTTGGGGAGCAACATCCCCTATCTGAATCCGGTTGTTACGACAACAACTGATCCAACGTCTGATAATAATTCTGATTTCACCTTCAACTACCTACGTAACGCCACAGGTACTGAACAATTTTCGCAAAAACACCTCCGTCCACAACTGGACTAACCTTGTCAACACAAGAAGAGAAACAAATTCGTCAACACGAATAGAGATTCTGTCGTCACAGGAGTAACCTTGTCCATCTCTGGACCCAAGTTTCGTCGAATCACGAATAAATACAAATCTGTCCACGTCAGGACTCGCATTTTGTCAACCCGAAGAAATCTCAACAACACAGGAATAGAACTTTGTCCACGTTAGGACGCTGGTTTCATCAACACGAAGAAATCCCCTCAACAAGAGCAAAACTTTGTCCATGTTAGGATGCACACTTCGTCAATACAAGGAAACCCCATCATAAACTTGTCCACGTTAGGACTCAAATTTCGTCAACCCGAAGAAATCCTATCATCATAGGAATAAAATTTTGTCCACGTCAGGACTCCATATTCCGTCAACACGGAGAAATCCCGGCGACTTCGCTGGGGATGAGTTGTCCGCATCTCATCAACACGAGGAGATCCTATCAACATAGGCAATAAATTCTTATTTGCGTCTCGTCAACACGAGGAACTCCTATCAACATAGGAATAAATTGTCCACGTCAGGACTCACATCTCGTCAACACGAAGAACGGTAAACTTAATTTGTCCACGTCAGGACTCACATCTCGTCAGCACGAGTAAATCCTATCAACATAGGAGTAAATTGTCCACGTCAGGACACCGTTTCGTCAACACGAAGAAAGATATCTGCTGTGGATAAATGGTCCATGTCAGGACACCATTTCGTCAACACGAAGAGTAATCAATTTGTCCACGTCAGGACTTCACATTCCATCAACACAGAGAAATATATTCTGCCCACGTTAGGACTAGCACATCTCGTCAACACGAGGAAATAAATCTGTCCACGTTAGGGCACGCACTTCGTAACAGCCCAATTTTTCAATAAGTGATTAATTGTGCTAATTAATTGGTTTATGTGATTTATCTGATTTAAATAAATTATTGGATTTATTTAAATGAGTTAATGGATTTAATTAATTTATTCTACTTGGTAGAATAATGTGGATTTATTAGATATTCTCTAATTAATGATAAGATGAGATATTTTGTGAGAAATGAATTGATAGGTATTTTTTAGAGAAGAATTATGATGGAAAGAAAATAGAAGGATATATAAGGGAAATTGGAGAGAAAAGAAAAGAGATAGAAACATAAGAGAAAGAAAGAAAGAAAAGGAGAGAAAGAATAGAGAAAGAGGAGAAAAGAGAAGAGAAGAGGGAAACTTGGAGAAATCATCAAGAATCAACTTCAAGCTTCAATCCAATCAAGGTAAGGGTGAGAAACATTATTATTTGATCAATGTGTATGATTATGTATGAGTTGTGTTGGATTTGTTGGGTGTTTTTCTCTATTTTCCATTTCTAGGGCAAATGAGTTAAATCGATAGAATCGAGTTTTGAACGGTTAGAATTCAAAATAAATTGCATAGTTTAGTCGGGTAATGTTTAGCCGTGATTATTGGATTTCGTTTGATTGAATTTGATTGAGTTTGTGAGTTTTGACATTTTTGGATAATTGAGGGTTTGAGATTTGAGTGAAAATCGGACGTCGTAAAAATCGTGTTTAATGGTTCTAATTCACTGCTATATGTTAGGTGAGTATAAGTATGTGTTTGTTTCGAAAAAAAGAATTGAATCGGTCGGATTTTCGGTTGAAAATGCAAAATCCCGCAGCCGTGTTTAGGCAAAATTCTGGTTTTTCGGAAAACTTCAAAAATTCATAACTCTTGAACCGTAAGTCGGTTTTGACCCCCGTTCGAAACGTTGGTAAGTTAACGAGATTATCTTTCTAGAAAAAATGGCTTTGAGGCCTGTACCTGGTTTAATTATAGCATAAAATTGAAATCATATTGTTGTGTTGATTTTTACCGTCGCGAATGTGTGTGATTGATGTGTTATTGTGCAGAATACTTTTGTTATAGAATGCATAGCTTGTGCATGTTGTGATATGATATGCTGTGGGTAGCCGTATGACGTGAATCCTAGATGGTGGAATCGATTATGAAATATAGTCTTTTGACAAATATATGCGTATTGTTTGTACGTGAAGAATGCATGAGAATATATTGTGAATATGTGTGCATTGTTTGAAAAGGTAATGAGGTTGAATTATGAATGCATATTTGTTGTATCCGATTATTGTGAATTAATGTATGAGAGCATATTGTAAGATATGCGTGCATTGTTTGACAAATATGTTGATGAAAAGTATGAATACTTGATTATATGATATGTTGTGTGTGCAATCTTGTTTAATTCTTGAAGGGAGGAATTATGTGAATGCATGAGATTAAGACATGTGATCAGTCTTAAGTGCATTTTGTTGTTGATTGCATATGCATCATTTAGTCAAGAGGCAATGTTTGCTAGTTTCGTGGAGGCTAGTGACTTGTCCCAAACCTAGAGCGGGGTTTGAAAGCTTAGGGAACGAGCTTTTGTTGTTATCGGTCTAGGGAACGGACCCGATTTAAGTGTAAAAACCGAAAAATGATAACAAGTGTTGGTACCACATGGCATGAGTTGCATTGAGTTGCATTGAGTCTCATGGAATGAATATATGATTGTTGTATGAAGTTATGCATAGGTGTATGTACATGACTTGTGTAATTGTGAACTATGAATATGTTTGATGATTGACCATGTTTGTATATATATATATATATATATATATATATATATATATATATATATATATATATATATATATATATATATATATATATATATATATATATATATATATATATATATATATATATATATATATATATATATATATATATATATATATATATATATATATATATATATATATATATATATATATATATATATATATATATATATATATATATATATATATATATATATATATATATATATATATATGCTTTGTGAAGTATATGATGAGTTATGATGAAGTATGGTGAGAATGGTGGAATATGCGTATGTGCATTACTTGTGTAATTGAGAGTTGTGAATATGTGATCATTGTATGAAAGTATGCTTATGAACATGAATTGTTGGTTTGAGAATTGTGAATGTGTAATTGTGAATTAGTGAGTAAACATAATATGTGTATGTTCATGCGGAATGTTGAAATTTATGGATACGTGCATGATGAATATGCTTGGTGATTATGCATATTTGATTATATATATGTTGTATTGTACATGATGAGTTATAATGAATTGTGGTGAGAAAATGTGGAATATATGTATTTTGTGCTTGTGTATTTGTGTATATATAATTATATGCATTGTTATTATGATAATATTTCTCACCCTTTTGCTGGAATGATGTCCTACATAACATCGTGCAGGTATCAAGGAGTAGTATTGCTCGTAGTTACGAGGTCGCTTTTGGTGTAGCCGTTTAGTGATTTAATTATGTTGGGTCGAGTCATGCTCTGGTCATGTAACACTAGGATTGCTTCGGTTGTGTTTAAGATATACATTATGTACTCTATAAACGTGTTTATATCCATTGGAGTATTATGATGTTGGCCTTAGTGCCTAAGTGATGTTGTTTTATGTGATAAAAACAAATGTTTCTTTTATGAAAATTGTGGTATAATTGAATCCGCTGCTACATGCAAAGTGAAATTTTGTAAAGCATAATTTTATATTGAAATAGTAATGAGCATGACAGGTGGTTTTGATATTTTGAAAGTTATGTGTAATGCCCTTTTGTAAATGAATGGAAATTTACTCTAATTATTCATATATTATCCGTGGGGTTTAGAAGGGTGTTACATTAGTGGTATCAGAGCAGGTCGGTCCGTCCGGCCAAGTTGTCTAATGTTGGTTGTTCCCTTGTATGCGACACGTGTGTGAAAACACTGTCGATACATGTTTGTTGTCTAACCTTTGTCTACAGAAGTGGGAATGATCTAAGTGGGGGGAGAAACTTGTGCTTCTCCAGGATGCTGCAAGTGTGGAGTTGTAGCTCAGTGTGTGGTTAAACGCTCTTATAGTTTGGTAAAGATGGTTTATACCCCATCATGATTTTCAGCTGTCTATCGATAAATTGAGGAACTGATCACCCTTAATCTCTTGTTGATAGTAGTTGGGATTGTGTTGGATGGGATAGACGTGTCTTGCAAGCTTAGATGGCGTGAGCAATGAATTGTTTGGAGTTAAGCCAAGTGCTGAAGAATTGTTTTGATGAGTCGGCGCAGGACAGTGATGAGATGTTTCATTTTGATAGAAATTTTGAGTGTTAACGAAAGTGGGGAGTTGGCGGTTTGCCGATTAATTGTGGTTGTCTGGAAGTTATTCTGACAAGATAGTGATATACAGCCAGGACGTGAAGTGGAGTTGTGATTGACTTAGCTACGGGAACTAGTCCGATATTAAGAGCTCTATATTGTATGTCTATTTGGATAGTCAAGGAATTAAACTGATTGAGTAGTTTTGAGACTTGTGTCTGGTGTGTGTGTTGTGGCAACAGATTGTGAAGTCAAGTATATAAAGGATGGATAGTGACTTCTGGTGATTATTAAAGGAAGTAAGGTGTGGGATACTATATTGGTATAATTAGACCTTTAAACATTTCAAGAGTTGAAGATGTGTTGAATGGCCTTCTAAGTGTGGAAATGTTGTTTTCGTATTTTTGTCGTAACGGGAGAACCGTAACTCGGAATGACGCAAGATTAGAAGCGCGGGAAGTATTACAATGTTTTATGTGATGGTGAAGTAGTGACATGGAATTAAGTATTTATTGATGGAGTATGTTTGGTTGTTGTAGTAAGTGCGGTTTGTATTTCCGCCATGACTCACAAATTGAGTGTCCGTTTAGCATGGGATTCTCCATACTTAATTGAGTGAGTCAATGGTTGGGTAACCGATGATATTTGGATATACTCGAAGAGTATAGAGGATCATGTTGAGCATCGGGAACTTGAGTTATTAGTGTTGGAGAAGAAGTAGTAATATTCTACTATGAAGAAAGTTTAAGGAATTGTTAGGAAAGCTGTCAACAGCTCGTGTATTGGTTTTTTCAAATCCGACAGAACAAATTGTTGTGTTTTGTGATGTTTAGTTTATATGATTGGGGGATATGTTAAGTACAACATCAGCGAGTTTTGGTTATGCTTTAAGGCAACTTAAAGTACATAAGGGAATTATCTGACAAGTAATTGGAGTTGGTTGCTGTTGCGTGTTTGTGCCGGAGTTTGGAAGCCTCAATTGTTTAGTTGATATTTGAGATGGTTGGTGATCTTAAGAACTTAAGGTATTTGTTGATTTGAAAAAGAGTTTAATATGGTGCAGAGGAAATAAATATGGACTTTTGAAGGAGTATGGTTTTGGGTTGAATTACCATTCGAGTGAGACCAAGTGGTAGCAGAGGTATCGAATTGGAAATTTCTGTATATACCAATGATGATGGTAATGAGTTAGAACTGATGAAGCAAATTCGGGATATGAGTTTGGTCTGTGAAGGAAATATCTTAGGGAGTTGAGCTTTGTATCTTGAGACTGACTATAGGTATTCTTGATAAGATTCGAAGAAGTCGAAGTTCTAATTTGAGTTAATAGATTGATTGAATTTAATGAATTGAAGTCGAAGAGCTAATTTTCGGATTAATGAGAATGGTACCATGAGATGTCGTGATGGAGTGTGTGTTCCAAATAGTGTGAGTTGGATAAGAGTACTCTGGAAGAAGAACATTGAGATAGATGGAGAGAGAAGTGGTTGAAGTGGTATGTGCTGGTTTGACTTATCGGAAGTCGAAGTGTGAACATCAGAGGTTGTTGGACCTGATACAACTGTTGAATATTTCTAAATGGTATGGGATAGTATTCCCATGGATTTTGTATCGGGTTTTCTGAAGAAATGTGAAGGGATATGATTCGACTTGGGTGGTTATGAATGGATTGGCAAGATTAACTCATTTCTTACTAATGAGGATGAATCATTCTATGCTGAAGCTAGCTAAGAGGTATAGTGAGGAAGTTGCGGGGTAGTATGGGTTACCGTCGAATATTGTGTCAGATGGGAATCTGAATTTTCATTGAGATTTTGAGAAAGTTGTAGACGCTTTGGGTGTCATGTTGAAGTTGAACTTTGTCTAGCATCCGTGGACGGAATGGACAGACAAAGAGAACTATCTAGTATGTACGAGATTTGTGGAGAGCTTGTGTGTTGGATCAAGGTGGATCGTGGGATAGTTAACTATCGTTGCTTGAATTACCTACAATGACAATAATCATTCTAGTATCGGAATGACATTGTATGAGGCTTTGTACGGTAAGAGGTGTAGGAATCCTTTGTGTTGATGTGTGCCAGGCGAGAGTGTTGTACTCGGACCTGATATTGTGCAAGAGACGACTAGAAAGATTAAAATGACCCAAGAAAAGACGTGTTTCGAGAGTTACAATAGTAACTGGTGTCGTTCGAGCTTGAGGTCTCGGAAGCACCCACTGTGTTTTGTTGATCTGTATCAGAGTGGCGCAGCAGAAGCATGGAGAAAATAGCATGTTAGATTGTTTTACGGCTGTCGCTTGTGGGAATTGCATGATGTGTTCATGTGTCTAAGTTGAGGAAGTGCATTGATTCAGATGGATAGTGTACGAGTGAGAGAGGATTTGATTGTTGAGACATTGCCAGTTCAGGTTGATGAACGAGAAGCAACTTCGAGGTATAGAGATTCCTTTGGTGGAGGTAGTTGGGAGATTAGGATGCGAGAGTCGTATCCAGAGTTATTTGAATCAGGTAACATTTTCGAGGACGAAAATTCCTAAAGTGGGGGAGGGTTGTAACAGCCCAATTTTTCAATAAGTGATTAATTGTGCTCATTAATTGGTTTATGTGATTTATTTGATTTAAATAAATTATTGGATTTATTTAAATGAGTTAATGGATTTAATTAATTTATTCTACTTGGTAGAATAATGTGGATTTATTAGATATTCTCTAATTAATGATAAGATGAGATATTTTGTGAGAAATGAATTAATAGGTATTTTTTAGAGAAGAATTATGATGGAAAGAAAATAGAAGGATATATAAGGGAAATTGGAGAGAAAAGAAAAGAGATAGAAACATAAGAGAAAGAAAGAAAGAAAAGGAGAGAAAGAATAGAGAAAGAGGAGAAAAGAGAAGAGAAGAGGGAAACTTGGAGAAATCATCAAGAATCAACTTCAAGCTTCAATCCAATCAAGATAAGGGTGAGAAACATTATTATTTGATCAATGTGTATGATTATGTATGAGTTGTGTTGGATTTGTTGGGTGTTTTTCTCTATTTTCCATTTCTAGGGCAAATGAGTTAAATCGATAGAATCGAGTTTTGAACGGTTAGAATTCAAAATAAATTGCATAGTTTAGTCGGGTAATATTTAGCCGTGATTATTGGATTTCGTTTGATTGAATTTGGTTGAGTTTGTGAGTTTTGACATTTTTGGATAATTGAGGGTTTGAGATTTGAGTGAAAATCGGACGTCGTAGAAATCGTGTTTAATGGTTCTAATTCACTGCTATATGTTAGGTGAGTATGAGTATGTGTTTGTTTCGAAAAAAAGAATTGAATCGGTCGGATTTTCGGTCGAAAATGCAAAATCCCGTAGCCGTGTTTGGGCAAAATTCTGGTTTTTCGGAAAACTTCAAAAATTCATAACTCTTGAACCGTAAGTCGGTTTTGACCCCCGTTTGAAGCGGTGGTAAGTTAACGAGATTATAGTTCTAGAAAAAATGGCTTTGAGGCCTTTACCTGGTTTAATTATAGCATAAAATTGAAAACATATTGTTGTGTTGATTTTTACCGTCGCGAATGTGTGTGTTTGATGTGTTATTGTGCAGAATACTTTTATTATAGAACGTATAGCTTGTGCATGTTGTGATATGATATGCTGTGGGTAGCCGTATGACGTGAATCCTAGATGGTGGAATCGATTATGAAATATAGTCTTTGGACAAATATATGCGTATTGTTTGTATGTGAAGAATGCATGAGAATATATTGTGAATATGTGTGCATTGTTTGAAAAGGTAATGAGGTTGAATTATGAATGCATATTTGTTGTATCCGATTATTGTGAATTAATGCATGAGAGCATATTGTAAGATATGCGTGCATTGTTTGACAAATATGTTGATGAAAAGTATGAATACTTGATTATATGATATGTTGTGTGTGCAATCTTGTTTAATTCTTGAAGGGAGGAATTATGTGAATGCATGGGATTAAGACGTGATCGGTCTTAAGTGCATTTTGTTGTTGATTGCATATGCATCATTTAGTCAAGAGGCAATGTTTGCTAGTTTCGTGGAGGCTAGTGACTTGTCCCAAACCTAGAGCGGAGTTTGAAAGCTTAGGGAACGAGCTTTTGTTGTTATCGGTCTAGGGAACGGACCCGGTTTAAGTGTAAAAACCGAAAAATGATAACAAGTGTTGGTACCACATGGCATGAGTTGCATTGAGTTGCATTGAGTCTCATGGAATGAATATATGATTGTTGTATGAAGTTATGCATAGGTGTATGTACATGACTTGTGTAATTGTGAACTATGGATATGTTTGATGATTGACCATGTTTGTATATATATATATATATATATATATATATATATATATATATATATATATATATATATATATATATATATATATATATATATATATATATATATATATATATATATATATATATATATATATATATATATATATATATATATATATATATATATATATATATATATGCTTTATGAAGTATATGATGAGTTATGATGAAGTATGGTGAGAATGGTGGAATATGCGTATGTGCATTACTTGTGTAATTGAGAGTTGTGAATATGTGATCATTGTATGAAAGTATGCTTATGAACATGAATTGTTGGTTTGAGAATTGTGAATGTGTAATTGTGAATTAGTGAGTAAACATAATATGTGTATGTTCATGTGGAATGTTGAGATTTATGGATACGTGCATGATGAATATGCTTGGTGATTATCCATATTTGATTATATATATGTTGTATTGTACATGATGAGTTATAATGAATTGTGGTGAGAAAATGTGGAATATATGTATTTTGTGCTTGTGTATTTGTGTATATATAATTATATGCATTGTTATTATGATAATATTTCTCACCCTTTTGCTGGAATGATGTCCTACATGACATCGTGCAGGTATCAAGGAGTAGTATTGCTCGTAGTTACGAGGTCGCTTTTGGTGTAGCCGTTTAGTGATTTAATTATGTTGGGTCGAGTCATGCTCTGGTCATGTAACACTGGGATCGCTTCGGTTGTGTTTAAGATATACATTATGTACTCTATAAACGTGTTTATATCCATTGGAGTATTATGATGTTGGCCTTAGTGCCTAAGTGATGTTGTTTTATGTGATAAAAAAAATGTTTCTTTTATGAAAATTGTGGTATAATTGAATCCGTTGCTACATGCAAAGTGAAATTTTGTAAAGCATAATTTTATATTGAAATAGTAATGAGCATGACAGGTGGTTTTGATATTTTGAAAGTTATGTGTAATGCCCTTTTGTAAATGCATGGAAATTTACTCTAATTATTCATATATTATCCGTGGGGTTTAGAAGGGTGTTACACACTTCGCCAACACGAAGCAATCCCGTCAATACAGGAATAAATTGTCCACGTCAGGACTCATAGCTCGTCAACACGAGGAACTCCTATCAACATAGGCAATAAAATTTTGGCGACTTCCGGGGGAATACTTCTGCCAACCAGTAGGAAAATACATCCATTTATCCATACGGGAAGATACTCTGAATACAGTTTCTCTGCTTATCTCTGCAGTAGCTAACTCCATTGGTCCCAACCCACAAACCTTTTAGCACTGACGCGACAACGACTTTGAGGCGGACTCTACTGGGGATATTTGGAAACCAAGCTGCCAGACGTCTGTTCCAATAACCAACGGCAGCTTCTGAATTTTTGATTCATGAAACCCTTTGACGCTGACGTAACATCAAATTTGGAGAAAATAATCCGCTGGCCGGATAAGAGAAGCTTCAACAAGCAACTCTGTGGGGAAAATAGTAAGATGAACCGTATCATCACACGTCTCACGGCGAGACCTCGAATGCCTGGTAATAGATCTGAGCTAGAACTCCATACTCCTGCTGAGAAAACACACCTGAAAGCAAAAGGTTAACCAACCTGATTTATGTTTTAAAATGCGTATGTTTGAAAATGGCGTAATGCTCCGCACGGCACGGAAATGCTACGTGTTTGAGTAGATGCAAATATGACGATATATGCAAATGCAAATGCAGGCTCAAGCTTCCGGGGCCACTCTGATAATGATATCTCGACAACATGAATGCTGGGGATAAAGCCAACTCCGCTGGGGAGAACAAGTATCATAAGGTATTCCGGTAAAATAAATGCCGGAAACACAGTCAACTTTGCCGGGGAGAGATTAAACATCAATTTCCACTGGGAGGAAAGAACAAACACCCTGCTGGTGAACAAACTTAGCTGGGGAAGAAGCGACACTTCTGGGCAAAGCACACTGTCTGGGCACAATTTACACATTCAGAGTTACCACTCCGCTGGGGACAATCATCCCAACGGAGGCAAGACGACCTGTGGCGAGCAAGAGAATCATCCTTCGCGGGTATAAACCTTTTGAACCAATAACTTGGTTAACTATTGCGGGAATCTCCCATGTTGGAGATTGAACGCGCACATCTTCGATTTGCTAAGGAACGCAACCTCTGCAGGGGACATTGACTTTGACTTGCTGGGGTTAATCCTATGGACGACTTTCCATGAGGACACTCTCCTGGGGAAAACAATTCTCTCCTTCGGGAAGGGATAAATGTCATTTCACCTCTCTGGGGATAAGCTGCGACTAGCTGAGGAATGACATCAACTGGATTCAGGTCTTACGTCAAGCGACCTTGGTTGGGGACTACAATTCCTGACCGTTTGCTCCAAAGGTAAGAAACCTGCAAAACACAAACGAGACAAAACAGGCCTATACAACAGAATCTATCCGGGTTAGTATCTGTGACATTACTTCAGTCAATTCGAAGTTTTAGCAATTATTGGCAAGGGCCAGCAAGATTATGTAAGTGCAAGTTTATCAAAAACATCGGCGTCTTTCACAAACAAAACAGTAAAGAACAAGCATCAAGTATTGAATAACATGTTTTATTGATAACAGGCCTCTGAATAGGCAAATTTTTGTACACTGGATGCAACTCCTGAAAAGAGGAAGTTACGCACAAACACCCATAAATATATGCACAAGAAGCATAAAGAGAATACAAAACAATATTTGTATACATGTCGGCAACGTGGCACAGACAAACACCATGAGCTGATCCTCCTATGACTCGCCTGACCCTGCGCTTTTCTGGTACTCGATCTTCGGAAGAGATTGTTTTTGGATAGACGGCCCCCAGGTACTCCCAAACCACTAAGCGATGCCGTATCAAATCCGGACCGCAGTCATTTGCTTTTTCAATCCCTAACTTTTGCGTGAACCGCCCTTTGCGGGTTTTCAATTCACCGGGATACCCTTTTTTGCCGAAGTCGCCCTTTTCAGGTTTTCGACTTCGCGGGTGTACATCTTTTCAATTTTATCCCTAACTTTTTCCCGAACCTTTTATTCATATTTTATGGTTCGCCGGGATGCCCCATTTTTTCCTGGACTCTCTTTTTACTGTCCAGCGGGTCACTTTCAAGCAAAGTATTTTTTAAACGCGTCCGAATTCACAGGAGATGTAAAGTCCTCACCATCCATGGTGGATAGTAACAAGCCTCCTCTAGAGAAGACCTTTCTGACAACGCAGGGACCTTCGTAATTGGGAGTCCACTTGTCCCTGTGATCTGTTTGTGGTGGGAGAATCTTTTTCAAAACAAGATCGCCCGCCTGAAAGCTTCGAGGGCACACCTTCTTGTCGTAAGCTTTCTTCATCCGACTCTGATATAACCGACCGTATGCTAGAGAAGCCAACCTCTTCTCATCCATTAAGCTGAGCTGATTCAGTCTATCTTTAACCCATTCTGCCTCGTCAAGTTGGACATCACGTAAAACCCTCAGGGAAGGAATCTCGACCTCCAACGGTAACACCGCTTCCATCCCGTATACCAATGAGAAAGGGGTTGCCCCGGTTGACGTGCGTACCGTCGTACGATAACCGTGCAAAGCGAAAGGTAACATCTCGTGCCAGTCCTTATACGTCACAACCATCTTCTGAACAATCTTCTTTATGTTCTTATTGGCCGCTTCGACAACGCCATTCATCTTGGGCCGGTAAGGAGAAGAGTTGTGATGCTCAATCTTAAAATTCTGACACAGCTCTTTCATCATCTTGTTATTCAAATTCGAACCGTTGTCGGTGATAATCCGCTCAGGCATTCCATATCTGTAGATAATATCTCGTTTGATAAATCTGGCTACCACTTGTTTGGTCACATTGGCATATGATGCTGCTTCCACCCATTTGGTGAAGTAATCGATTGCCACCAAAATGAACCGGTGTCCGTTTGATGCCGTAGGCTCAATCTTGCCAATCATATCAATTCCCCACATCGAGAAAGGCCACGGTGATGACATCACATTCAGAGGGCTCAGAGACACATGGATTTTGTATGCATAAATCTGGCATTTATGACACCTCTTTGCAAACTTGAAACAATCTGTTTCCATAGTCAGCCAATAGTAACCTGCCCGCAACAGTTTTCTTGTCATAGCATGCCCGCCAGCATGTGTACCAAATGTACCCTCATGTATCTCCTCCATGAGCAACTTCGCCTCTTTCTCATCTACACAGCGTAACAACACCAAATCGTGGTTTCTTTTGTATAGGACCCAGTCCGGGTTCAGATAGAAATTGCCAGCCAATCTACTGAGAGTCTTCTGATCTCGACTGGATGCCCCAGTCGGATACTCCTTGTTCTTCAAGAAATTCTGGATGTCAAAGTACCAGGGTTTACCATCGGGAGCCTCGTCAATGGCGAATATGAAGGCAGGCCTATCAAGCCGAGAGATAACAATCTGGGGAGCCTCGTTCCAGAAGTTAACTTTATACATTGAGGACAATGTTACCAGGGCGTCAGCCATTTGATTTTCAGCTCGCGGTACGTGATGCAATTCCACCTTGTCAAAGAAAGGCAACAATCTCCTTGCATAATTCATATAGGGTATCAAATTGGGCTAACGTGTCTCCCATTCTCCTTTAATCTGATTCACCACTAGAGCTGAGTCTCCGTATACATCCAGGTTCTTGATTCGCAAATCAATGGCTTCTTCTAGACCCATGATGCAAGCCTCATATTCAGCCTCATTATTGGTAACAGGAAAAGTCAATCGGGCAGTAAATGGGATGTGCGACCCCTGAGGAGTAGTGATGATTGCACCTATTCCGCTACCATAGGAATTAACTGCTCCGTCAAATATCAACTGCCATTTGGAACCCAACTCTGGTCCTTTGCCCGACAACGGTTCTTCACAATCTTTCATCTTCAGGTACATGATATCCTCGTCAGGAAAATCAAACCTCATCGATTGGTAGTCCTCAACAGGCTGCTCCGCAAGGTATTCTGACAGAACGCTACCTTTAATTGCCTTTTGCGAGACATATTGGATATCGTATTCTGTTAACACCATTTGCCATCGGGCAATTCTTCCGGAGAGTGCTTGCTTCTCAAACACATATTTGATTGGATCCATCTTTGAAATTAGCATGGTTGTATGATTCAGCATGTATTGCCTCAAACGTTTGGCGGCCCAGGCTAGCGCGCAACACGTCTTCTCGAGCATTGAGTATCTGGACTCACAGTCGGTAAACTTCTTACTGAAATAGTAGATCGCATGCTCTTTACGTCCGATCTCGTCGTGTTGACCGAGAACACAACTCGTACTTTCCTCAAGAACCGTCAAATACATAATCAAAGGTCTCCCGGCCACTGGGGGTATCAAAACAGGAGGTTCCTGCAAGTATTATTTTATCTTGTCGAACGCCTTTTGACAATTTTCATTCCAGGTCAACACCTGATCCTTTTTCAATAACTTGAATAATGTCTCGCATGTCGCAGTTAGGTGAGATATGAACCGAGCAATGTAGTTCAACCTCCCTAAAAACCCACACACTTCTTTTTCTGTTTTAGGCGTCGGCATTTCTTGTATAGCTTTTATCTTTGCAGGATCAACCTCTATTCCCTTTTCGCTCACAATAAACCCCAGCAGTTTACCCGATCTCACCCCAAAGGTGCACTTGTTAGGGTTCAGTCTCAACCTGAACTTCCTAAGTCTTTTGAACAGTTTCAGCAGATTAACCAAATGCTCTTCCTCCGTCTGGGATTTGGCAATCATATCATCAACATAAACCTCGATCTCTTTGTGCATCATGTCATGAAAGAGAGTCGTCATAGCACGTTGATATGTTGCTCCAGCGTTCTTCAGTCAGAAGGGCATCACTTTGTAGCAAAATGTTCCCCAGGGAGTAATGAAGGTAGTCTTCTCCATGTCTTCTGGTGCCATTTTGACCTGGTTATAGCCTGAGAAGCCGTCCATGAAGGAGAATATGGAGAACTGAGCAGTGTTATCAACCAACACATCAATGTGAGGAAGTGGAAAGTCGTCTTTTGGGCTCGCCCTATTCAAATCACGGTAGTCAACATACATTCGCACTTTACCGTCTTTCTTCGGCACTGGTACTATATTAGCGACCCATGACGGATAAGTTGTAACGGCTAGGAAACCAGCATCCCACTGTTTTTGAACTTCCTCCTTGATTTTCACAGCCATGTCTGGTCTGGTTCTTCTGAGTTTCTGCTTAACAGGCGGACATTCCTCTCGCAACGGCAGACGGTGCACAACCATGTCCGTATCCAACCCAGGCATGTCCTTGTACAAACAAGCAAATATATCACTATACTCTCGCAGTATCTCAGTCAGCCTTTGCTTGATGTCGCTCTGCAGCGCAGCCCCTATACGGATATTTCTCACAACTTCTTCCGACCCCAGATTGATAATCTCAATTTCCTCCTGATGAGGCATAATGATTCTCTCTTCCTGTTTCAACAAACGAGTCAGCTCCTCTGGCAGGTCGCTATCCTCAACAATCTCTTCCTCTGCTTCGAATACCGGGTGCTCGAAGTCGAGACGAGTCCTAGGCGGTTCGTAGGAGATGTCATCTGAAATATTAGTCCTGCAAAGGAAATGGTTAAACGCTTCAACACACAAACAAAGCAAATAACCACGTTGCCATTTATTGTTAAAGTAAACAAGAAAAATAGGGATCACAATATTTGTATATGAAAAACGCCTTTATTTCATGATTAAAACAGTGCAATACACATAATCAAGTAGCCCTAAGGTAAAATCACTATGCTCCGGGTAGGACATAGGATTATTCAACAATTGACAAGACAAATCATTACTATTTAAGAGTCACTGGGACAGTTTCCCGGATGGACCAGTTGCAGAGACTTTGTCCTGGCACGCTTGGCTTGATCCACGCGTCCATATCGCAGTCGCTATCTCCATCTTCAGCATCAGAAATAGCGTTGATAGTCTCAAAGCACACCCCGCTTGGCGTAATCGTGACCGGTCCCTTGAACCTAGGCGCTCCTGAAGATGACGCTGACGACGTCGGTCGATACCCTAGCCCAAACTTGTCATTCTTCACGGGAATCTCCAGTAGATGCCCCCAGCCTTTAGTCTCACCAGTCTGCACTAAAGCCTGAGCTTCCTTGTAGGACGACACTGCCACCTCTGATATTTTGCTTGGACCCTGAGCTTTGTCTTTAATCCGCAACCCTTCGAAGGCTTGACAAGGTGTCTCGTGTATTTCTCTGTCGACCTCAACATATCTGAATGATGACAGGTGACTGACCAAAATATCCTCCTCCCCGCAAACGGTAACAACACTATCACCCACCATGTACTTCAACTTCTGATGCAATGTGGACGTTACGGCCCCTGCAGCGTGGATCCACGGGCGCCCTAGAAGGCAGCTATAAGCTGGGTGGATATCCATGATGTAGAATTCAGTATCAAAAATTTCTGGCCCCACCTGAAGCGGTAATGTTATCGACCAAACACTGATCTTTTCGTCCCGTCAAACGCCCTCACAACCAAATCGCTGGGCGTGCAAATAATTCCCCGTATGTCCAACTTCATCATGGCTTTCTTTGGTAATACGTTCAACGACGATCCAGTATCCACCAATACACGCGACATCACGGTGCCCCGACATTCCACCGATATATGCAAAGCCATGTTGTGCTCTCGACCCCTGGGTGTTAGATCAAAATCTGTGAAACCCAGACTATGTCCAGCATTGACATGTGCCATTACCCCCTCTAACTGATTTACAGAAACTTCTTGAGGCACAAATGACGTATCCAGAATCTTTAGCAAGGCGTTCCGGTGGGCCTCGGAACATAACAACAACGACAAGATAGAAATCTTCGATGGCGTCTGCTGTAGATGTTCCACAATTTTGTAGTCGCTTTTCCGAATCAGTCTCATGAACTCCTCTACGTCCTTGAGTGACGTATCCTTTTCTTTCGAATGAGTAGGCCCACTTTCATTTACTTTGGCTTTGCCTTTGGCCAACCTCTTGGCTTCTATTTCAGGTGAGGTAAAGATCCTTCCGCTGCGGGTCATGCCCCCCGTTCCAATGTCATTATCAACAGCCCCAGTTGGCTGGCTATTCACCACAATCTTTTCAGTGTTGCAATATGCTTCTAATCCGTACGTCCACGGGACAGCTTTCGTACTCTCAAAGGGAACAGGCCCTGCTTTGGTAATTGTAATAGTTGGCCGCTGGACAGGCGCTGTTATCGTTATCGTCTTCCTCGGGATCGTCACCTGATCCTTTTTCAACAACTTGAATAACGACTCGCATGTCGCAGTTAGGTGAGATATGAACCGAGCAATGTAGTTCAACCTTCCTAAAAACCCACACACTTCTTTTTCTGTTTTAGGCGTCGACATTTCTTGTATAGCTTTTATCTTTGCAGGATCAACCTCTATTCCCTTTTCGCTCACAATAAACCCCAGCAGTTTACCCGATCTCACCCCGAAGGTGCACTTGTTAGGGTTCAGTCTCAACCTGAACTTCCTAAGTCTTTTGAACAGTTTCAGCAGATTAAACAAATGCTCCTCCTCTGTCTGAGATTTGGCAATCATATACTCAACATAAACCTCGATCTCTTTGTGCATCATGTCATGAAAGAGAGTCGTCATAGCACGTTGATATGTTGCCCCAGCATTCTTCAGTCCGAAGGGCATCACTTTGTAGCAAAATGTTCCCCAGGGAGTAATGAAGGTAGTCTTCTCCATGTCTTCTGGTGCCATTTTGATCTGATTATAGCCTGAGAAGCCGTCCATGAAGGAGAATACGGAGAACTGAGCAGTGTTATCAACTAGCACATCAATGTGAGGAAGTGGAATGTCGTATTTCGGGCTCGCCCTATTCAAATCACGGTAGTCTACACACATTCGCACTTTACCGTCTTTCTTCGGCACTGGTACTATATCAGCGACCCATGACGGATAGGTTGTAACGGCTAGGAAACTAGCATCCCACTGTTTTTGAACTTACTCTTTGATTTTCACAGCCATGTCTGGTCTGGTTCTCCTGAGTTTCTGCTTAACAGGCGGACATTCCTCTCGCAACGGCAGACGGTGCACAACCATGTCCGTATCCAACCGAGGCATATCCTCGTACGACCAAGCAAATATATCGCTATACTCTCGCAGTATCTAAATCAGCCTTTGCCTGACGTCGCTCTGCAGCGCAGCCCCTATACGAATATTTCTCACAACTTCTTCCGACCCCAAGTTGATAATCTCAATTTCCTCCTGATGAGGCAGAATGATTCTCTCTTCCTGTTTCAACAAACGAGTCAGCTCCTCTGGCAAGTCAATGTCCTCAACAATCTCTTCCTCTGCTTGGAATACCGGGTGCTCGAAGTCGAAACGAGTCATAGGCGGTTCGTAGAAGATGTCATCTGAAATATTAGTCCTGCAAAAGAAATGGTTAAACGCTTCAACACGCAAACAAAGCAAATAACCACGTTTCCATTTATTATTAAAGTAAAAAAAAGAAAAACAGGGATCACAATATTTGTATATGAAAAACGCCTTTATTTCATGATTAAAACAGTGCAATACACATAATCAAGTAGCCCTAAGGTAAAATCACTATGCCCCGGGTAAGACATAGGACTATTTAACAATTGACAAAACAAATCATTACTGTTTAAGAGTCACCGAGACAATTTCCCGGATGGACCAGTTGCAGAGACTTTGTCCTGGCACGCTTGGCTTGATCCATGCGTCCATATCGCAGTCACTATCTCCGTCTTCAACATCGGAAATAGCGTTGATTGTCTCGAAACACACCCCGCTTGGCGTAATCGTTATCGGTCCCTTGAACTTGGGCGCTCCTGAAGATGACGCTGATGTCGTCGGTCGATACCCTAGCCCAAACTTGTCATTCTTCACGGGAATCTCCAGTACCTGCCCCCTAGCCTTTAGTCTCACCAGTCTGCACTAAAGCCCGAGCCTCCTTGTAGGATGACACTGCCACATCTGGCATTTTGCTGGAACCCTGAGCTTTGTCTTTAATCCGCAACCCTTCGAAGGCTTGACAAGGTGTCTCGTGTATTTCTCCGTCGACCTCAACGTATCTGAACGATGACAGGTGACTGACCAAAATGTCCTCCTCCCCGCAAACGGTAACAACACTATCACCCACCATGTACTTCAACTTCTGATGCAACATGGACGTTACGGCCCCTGCAGCGTGGATCCATGGGAGCCCAAGAAGGCAGCTATAAGCTGGATGGATATCTATGATGTAGAATTCGATTTCAAAAATTTCTGGCCCCACCTAAAGCGGTAACGTTATTGACCCAAACACTGATCTTTTCGTCCTGTCAAACGCCCTTACAACCAAATCGTTGGGCGTGCAAATAATTCCCCGTATGTCCAATTTCATCATGGCTTTCTTTGGCAATACGTTCAACGACGATCCAGTATCCACCAATACACGCGACATTACGGTGCCCCGATATTCCACCGATATATGCAAAGCCATGTTGTGCTCTCGACCCCTGGGTGTTAGATCAAAATCTGTGAAACCCAGGCCATGTCCAGCATTGACATGTGCCATTATCCCCTCTAACTGATTTACAGAAACTTCTTGAGGCACAAATGACGTATCCAGGATCTTTAGCAAGGCGTTCCGGTGGGCCTCGGAACATAACAACAACGACAAGATAGAAATCTTCGACGGCGTCTGCTGTAGGTGTTCAACAATTTTGTAATCCTTTTTCGAATCAATCTCATGAACTCCTCTACGTCCTTGAGTGACATATCCTTTTCTTTCAACTGAGTAGGCCCGCTTTCATTTACTTTGGCTTTGCCTTTGGCCAATCTCTCTGCTTCTACTTCAGGTGAGATAAAGATCCTTCCGCTACGGGTCATGCCCCCCGTTCCAACGACATTATCAACAGCCCCAGCTGGCTGGCCATTCACCACAATCTTTTCACTGTTGCAATATGCTTCTAATCCGTATGTCCACGGGACAACTTTTGTACTCTCAAAGGGAACAGGCCCTGCTTTGGTAATCGTAATAGTTGGCCACTGGGCGGACGCTGTTATCGTTATAGTCTTCCTCGGGATCATCACCGTTGCAATATCATTCTGCTCATCACATAATGCCTCCACAGGCTTCTCAACCGCAGTTCGATCAAATTGCAAGGTCCTTTCGTCAATCATGGCCTGAATGCCCTGTTTCAAATCAGTACAACCCTCAGGCTGGATCCAACACTCTAAACAGTATTCATCACAACCAGGGAATACTCCCCCTCTGAGCAACCTGCTTTTCACCTCACTCAATGGTGTCTTTAGTTTGTTAACATCCATCACCAAGTTCAAATTCTCTTCTGTTAAGATAGCATTTGCCCCATGATTAGGCATAGGATGCTGTACAATATTGGGCCCCACCTGGCCAAAGTTGATGGCTTTACTGTCCAACAAGTCTTGAACTTTATGCTTAAAAGCGTGACAAGATTCAACATCATGTCCGGGCGCCCCGGAATGGAATTCGCAATGCTTATTAGCGTCATACCCATAAGGAAGTACCGATCCTGTAGGCGGTTCCAATGTCCTTTTCTCAACCAAATTGAAACCCAGCAGTGTCTGAAGAAGCTCTGCATATGTCGACGGAGGCTTATCAAATACCCTCTTCGGCTTTGCATTCTGAAACCTTCTCTGACCCTGATTCTGCCTTTGTTGTTGCTGTGGTTGTTGCTGCTGCTGTTGTTGTTGAGGAATTGGAATAGTAACACTGACTATTTGTTGAGGTTGAATGTACTGATTTCTGCCTCTGCCCCGGCCTTTGCCACCAAATACAGCGCTTGTATCACCCTGTCGTCTCCCGCCGAACGCTTTTCTCGCACCCCCAGCTGAAGTAGATTCACCTGCCTGAATCTTTCCAATTTTAATTCCATTTTCGATCCTCTCTCCCATAAGGATCATATCGGAGAAGCTACCCATCGAAACATTGAGCAACTTGTCATAGTACATTCCTGTAAATGTCCCCACAAACATGTCATTCATCTCCCTTTCAACCAAAAGAGGGTGCACCCGAGCTGCCATATCGCGCCACCGTTGCGCGTACTCTTTGAAACTTTCACCATTTTTCTGTGACAGACTCTGCAACTGAACTCTGTTTGGCGCCAAATCGCTGTTATATTTGTAATGCATAACGAAAGCATCAGCCAACTACTTCCAGCTTCTAATCTGAGTGGGCTCCAGTCCCATGTACCATTCCAATGATGGTCCAGATAAGCTATCCTGAAAGAAATGCATGAGCATCCTTTCATCATTGGAATATGCAGACATCCTTCTATAATAAGAACGTACATGGACCTTTGGGCAGGTATCCCCTTTGTATTTGTCGAATGTTGGAGCCTTGAATTTTAATGGCACCCTCAGCCCTGGTACCAACCCCATAGTAGTCATATCTAACCCATCGGAGTTCTAATTAACCACACCTTTCATCTGCTCTTCTAGCATTCTGATCCTCTGAACAGGGTCAATGGGGCCCTCAGGTCCCATACCTCTTCCCGAAAAAGCGTCGTCCTGGTGATCCACATTCCAATCATTGCCATACCCATCGTAACCCATGTTACGGCCAAATCCTTGCTGATTGAACATAGGACCCTGTCCTCGGTTGCCGAACCCTAGATTGACCTCAGCAGGTCCAAAACCATTGTTGAAAGGGAATGCTCCAGCGCCGTTGTTATTCACATTACCGAATCCACCATTACCGTGGCCATACCCCTGATTGTTGCCATAACCGTCATTACCAAAGCCTTGATTGTTGAACCCGAAGTTCCCGTCCGGATTGACATTGCCATACTCATTATTTCCAAAGCCATCATTGTCCCCGAATCCTTGATCGGCATCCCCAGTGTTGCCTTTGTTGTTAACAACATGCCCATCACCACCATTTCCAATATTACCATTACCAGCGCCAGCACCTGCACCAGTACCAGTGTTTCCGTTGACAGTCACAACAGGTGGAGTAACTGCCGGTACCTCATCCTCCCGGTGAGGAGTTCCAACAAAATTATGGTCAGTATTGCCATTTCCATTTGTCCGCGTCAGCAGCGGCTGCACCAAGGTCTGAAGATTCTCTTGGCCCTTGGCCATGCTCTCCATAGCTTGCATGAACAGAGTTAGCTTCTCACGGATTTCATGCATCTCGACTTGAACTTGATCCATTGCTTTCTTACAGTTGTTTCTGGTTGAGTAGCGGTGGATTCTTTGGTCGTCAATCCTGAAAAACCTGTGAGATGCAGGAAATAAGATACAGATTCAACAAGTAACTGGCAATGCAAAATGAATATGCAGATGCAATATGTGTCTGTGCGTTAGGGAGATCAACCCCCGATTCTAGTGCCAAAGTGCCAGTGTAGTGACAGTGCTAAGAAACTTGGATTCATCCATGGAGAAAACATCTCATATATTGCTGAAAAGCCCATCAAGGCAGAAATACAATATCACTGAGTGTACAGTAACAAGAAGGCATGACCTCAACCAACAATCCTGGTGATGGCCAGCACAATGCAAATAAAGCATATACCACAGTGCATAAGGTAATCAAGTGCGACCATATGCCCGATTCTCCTCTAACAATCTCTTGGACTTGGGATGGTCCGGCTGGGAAATCAACCCTTCAACGAGCGAGTCTCTTTGCCTGATAACACGCTGGAGATCCCCAATGGATTCCTCCCAAGAACCCTCTCCAAAGCACTCCTCCAGCTTCCGCTTCTGGGATGCAGACTCTTTCTTACGCTTGACAACTTTGTTCAACGAATTCTGAACGCCGTATCTCCGCATAACCTCTTCTTCAAACTTTTTCTGGCTAGCCTTCAACTGATCTTCTAGTTCAGAGATCTGCTGCTTCAGTTTGTCTTCTCTTTCTTTATTATTGGCCAGTGTAGCATTCCAGGTTTTGTTGAATATGGAGATCTCCCGGTAGTCTATATCAAGTGCTTTCTTCTTAGACTCCAGCATATCATGGGAGCTCTTGAAGTCTATCCCCAAACGTTCACGCTTCTTTCGTTGTTCAGTCAGTTCTGTGCCTAACTGGTTCACCAGCTTTGTTTGCTGCTCGAAGGAATATACGACTTCATTTCTTTCGCTTCTGAGTTGCGCTAGCTCTTCTTTCAACTTCTCGTTGGCTTTCATCAGCTCTTCTTTCTCCTTCACAACCTGCTCATATCTCTCAATAGACACAATAGTTGGCTCTTCAACCACGAGGGGAACAGGAGGTAATACTGTAGGAAATGGAATCAGCGCCTGCTTTGCCCTATCTTGGATCCAGACTTGGTACAGAGGATAGGCTTGACTATCATTCTTACCCAACAACGGTTTCCCTTTCTTGCAGATGTTATTCCAAGCACGCTGAAGCTTGGATAACAACTATCCCTTCAAATCACCTGTGAAGTACAGAGATTCCTGCACTTCCTCCTCTTTTGGCGGGCTTCTCAAAGCATAACCAAATTTCCTGATCAACAATGACAGATTGTAGTTAATGCACCCTTTCCTCCCAATCAGAGGAACGTTAGGATATCCTGTGCAGTTGTAGATGATCTCAAATCCCAATAAATCCCTATCAAACCAGACAACATCTTCTGAAGAAAGCCTTATCAGACGCTCAGACCATTCTACCGTAGCTGCAGACTCAGCAAAGATACCCTTCTTGGGCAGGTGACTATCAAACCACATATACAACAAAGGCACACAACAAGAGACGTTCTTGCCCCTCCTATTCTCGTTCTTATAATGCAGAGAATGATAGAAGTCTCCAACCAGTGTAGGCACAGGATTGCCTGAAGCAAATATATGGAATGCATCCAAATCAACAAAGTCAGGCATATTAGGGAACAATACAATGCCATAGATACACAAAGCAAGGATAGCATTAAACACAATCCAACAACCACTCTTGGCATACTCTTGTGCTTTCCCAACCAAGAACTTGAGAGAAAAACCAGAAACTCCATTCCACGAGGTTAACAGCAACTCTGAGGAATCTAAATGCAAAGCAACAGCCAAATCCTCCAGTTTGGGCTCAGCATCCATATGAATGAAGGGTACCCTGTTCTGAATGGTTAACTCCAAGATCTCAGCATATTCCTCCATGGTCGGAGCTAGAGTGAAGTCAGGGAAAGTAAAACACCTCAGTGGGGGATCATAGAACTGCATCAGCGCGTACAATCCGTTCAGCTCATACGTGGATGGTTTGCAAACCAACCTAAGCAGTTTCCCATGACTCTTCCTGAAGCTCCTCTTCACATCATCATCAGCTAAAGACATCAAACCAAACAAAGAAGAAACATTTAGAGTAGGCAACTTGTATGCCACAGTCTTCTTCAAAGTATCCATAATAGCAGCAGACAGAAATCCGGGCAACTAGAATCAGAGGGTATGAAATGCACATGTAGCACAGACACGCGTTAATGATATGCAAAATGAGTATGCAACAATGCAATATGCAAACATGCAACAGGGATCGGGTGATATATTGCTGAAGAGATCCATCCACATCTGTCTCAAAAGACCCGTAATCCTGCTCAAACTTGGTCTCAACAGACCCATAACAATGCTCAAACCTGGCCTCAACAGACCTATAACAATGCTCCAGCTTGGTCTCAACAGACCCATAACACTGTCCTGATGAAGAACCCCAAGTGACCACACATACTGATCCAATATTAAGAAAACCGGGTAGTCTGGAGGTCAAGTTTCCTGCATGCCCCCAATCCCTCTCACAGGTAGGTGTCCTATCAACTGATACAAGGTACGACATCCTATGCGGTCGTCGGCGTCACAGACTTTCAAGACTGATGATACGATACCCAGGAGGTGTGGCATCATCATGTCCTGAAGATGCCTCACTTAGCCAACTTCCAATTGATCGGTCCCCAGAGTCGACAATCCAACTAACCAACAACCCCCTCAACCCAAAGGGTTGAAAAAGAAGTCAACCAGAAGAACCTCGTCCGAGCGTGGATTTTGCGGGACACTAGTACATGCAAAGCATGCACGCGCCCACTACTTTCCACAATTAATTCTAGGTGCACTCAAGCCCAGGTCCGACTTATCTCTCAATCTGACCCCCTACCCAGCATAACAACAATAATATAATGCTAAAAGTAAATACAGAAAAGTAAATCCATACAAAACCCCAGACGGGAAAACAAGCGCTAGGATTGACTCGCGTAGGGAACCGTTGGAGTCCCCAGTAGAGTCGCCAGCTGTCGCTACTGCGAAAATCGGCGCCGGCTATGACAGAAGAGTCGCCACCGTGCGTTATTTATCCCACCAGAGGGAAAGGAAATGCTCAGAGTCAACCTAACGCAAAACGGGAAAGGAATGGTCGTCGCAACCAAATTCTTGGATTCGAGAGTCAATTACGCAAGGGGAAGGTATTAACACCCCTCACGTCCGCCGTACTCGACGGGATCCACGCTTGTTTTCTAGTACGGATTGTTATTCTATCTACTCTACAGGTCGGGGTTAAAAAGAGAAGAAAATGAGAAAAGAGACTCGATAGAGCTTCACCGCTCTGCCTACGTACTCCCTCGTGCAATGGGAAAGTCAAAGTCTACGTAGTTCGGCTAACTACAGATGAAGGTGGGAAGGTTGCTCGCTAGGATACGACATCCTATTCCTACGTACTTTCATACAACATGAAAGATCAGAGCAGACGTAGTTCGGGCTACGGAAGACACAAGCTTGTCTGACTGTTTTTTATTACCTTATGAAAGGGTTTTTCTTGATTAAGAGTCCAAGTGGACAAAAATGACACTTTGATGTTTGTTTTGAATCTTTTACGAAAGAAGTGTTTTTTAGTTGGTTTGCAATCTCTGACGCACTAGAGACTATGATTTGAGAGTGACTACGTCGCGTGTCACCCAAAAGGGGCAACACTAAGCAGCCAGACTACTGGAAAGAAGTTCTCCAGCAACCCTTTCTCAAATAGCTTAAGGCTCGTAACGTACGACATCGATTAACCTTATTACTGTATTTTTGAGTTGTTTTTGAGATAAGAAGAGAAAGAAGCTCTAAAAAGCCTAGGGTTGAAAAGGGGATGAAAACTAACCTAATGTTGTCATGCATGGATAAGAATCCTAATGTCTGTCATAATTCCCTCCTGCACAGAGGAAATCAGAGATCCTAGGGGATAAACGGAAAAGAAAGCAAGCAAATATAGTAAAATGCATGCAATGCAGCAATACAAGCGAGGCAAGGGAGTCCCACTCAACCTCGAACCTGGGAAAACAACAGGCAAAGTGAATCAACATTCACTTCAAACCTAGGGGGCAAGCTGCACAAGCCAACAAACAATACAGAAAAACAAAAACCAAAGCAGAGGAGGCAGCCCAAGCAGCAGCACCAAACTCCTACAGCAAACAACAGCTCTGACAGCAACAAGTTGATTAAGCAGCAAAAAGTTGACAGCAATAACCTTCATCTTCATGAATAGCTCCTATCTTCAAGCTCCACTAAACCTTCAATCTTCAACAAGCACCAAGCTTTAACAAGCTTCAACAAGCTTCAACTTTCAACCAGCAACTAGCTTAAACCAGCAAACTTCAACCAGTAAACAGCTTCAACAAACTCCTAACTTCATCAAGCAAGCATCAAAACCCTAGCTTCAACAAGCAACCAGCTTCACCAAGCACAAACTTCATCTGCAACCAGCTTCAACAAGCAACCTCCCAGGGAGAATCATTCAACAAGATCAAGTTGAAGTGTTAAGAAACTCAATGACAATCAAGGGAAGCCACTAAGATCTTAACACTGTAATAGGAAGGCATCCTCAAAGTTCTACTCTTGAAGCATGCCACTCATCCCTCCAAAGGAGAGATGTGACTTCTTTAAGAGGACTTTATGTCATTGGATTGAATGGAGATGAACAATATACTCCATGTTTGAAGAAACAAGCAAAACTAATCTAATGCTCTTCCTAAAAAACCCTAGTTTTCCTAAGCTCCTGACAAGCATTCCACCAGATGAGAAATCTTCATGTCCAAGATCCTTCAAGCTCTCCAAAGCATATTCAATTTGTCTTCATGTCCATCCAAGCACAAGAGCACCACCACCCTAATCTAAGGGGAACTATTGAGTTAAACTAGTCAAGTTAGTTCACTAGAAACACCTAGAAGTTAGTCCTAAAACTAATTCTAATTAAAATACCAAAAGTGATTGTAAAATCCTATAAAAAATTCTAAGGGTTCCTAAACCTCCTAAGAACCTCTCATACAAAAACCAGGGGGTTTACCATTCATTAGGACCTAAAACTATGCCCTAAACCTAAGGATACTATCTTAAAACCCTAAATCTACACCACCTATTGTTTAATGTCCAAACTAGCCTAAAATTCTCTCACAAAATTATGATAAAATTACTAGGGGTACATGCATATCTAAGCTAACTATCCCAAAAAGAATCAACTCAAAAATCAACACCAATCACCCATACTAAAATCAGCAAGATCATGTATCAACTATATTCAAAAATAAAAGCAATTAAACTTCAAAAAATGCAATTAAATTCTAAAATGCATGAATTAATAAAATTCTAATCCTATCAAATTCTAGACTCTTTAAGGAGTTAGGGGAAATAGACCTAGCCTAAAAATGTTAATTTTCCTATTTGTTATGATTTATTTCCTAAACTATATGCAAATGACAAAATAAAAGAAATATAAAGAAAATTAATAAACCTGCGTTGCAAATAGCAATATAAACCAGTTGTAATTCAGGTTGGGCCCAAAAGGGGGGGTGCGTATATCAAATGTCATTAAGCCTAAAACGAAATTAAAACACAATCAGAAAAATGGATGGAAATTGGAAAAACGCTTGTGGCAAATAGCAATTATTTCTAGTGTATTTTCTCGTTGGGCCTCAGTGCAGGGTGTGGTTAGCAAGAGACTCATTAAGCCCACCCAAACTTGAATAAATGAAACGCAGAGTTTTGATCTAAACTCAACTCTCTTCAGATTTCAACTTGCAATCCTGGCTGTTGGTTCATGTTTTCAGTCAAAGTCAAACCCTATTGCATCACGCCTAAACTTTATCTTCCCCAAAATTTGAACCTGGGAGGGAAATGTTCAGGATGGTGGCCTGAGCTTTGCGCCACCGTCGTCTCCGATTGCAGGCACACAAAACACCACCAAACATTAAAACTTAACATCCTATCCTACTTGAAATTTCATCCTGAGCACGACTATGGCCTCTAAATCCATTGATCCTCATCCTAACTCCAAAATCGATCCAAGTTGCAGAGAAATCACCAAATCTTGATTCCCGCGATTCTTGTAATTAAAGTCATCAATTTCATCTACATGCTTCAGTCATCAATTCTAACTATCTAACCATGCTTAAATCCTCAAGAATCAAGAGATATATGCCTCAACAGAAATTGCATCACACCTAGTTTGGTCTCTAATTGCTCAATTCTTGTGCCTATTGACATTTTGAATTGAAGGGGGATAGTAACTTCCTTGTTTTTGATCCAAAGGATGTGAATTGAAGTGTTGCTTCATCCTTAAGTTACAAAAGGGAACCATGTGTTATTGGCCTCAAATCCAAAAAGTAACAATGTCATCATTCTCCAAATGTAATTTCTGATCAAAATGACATATAACATGACCTTGTTTGACCCTAAATCAAGAAATTCCATTTTTGGCCTTTTAATACTTTTAATTTCTTCCTTTTTAAGCCATCTCAAGTGAATTTGTGTTCCAACCCAATCCAAACTCCCATAACCACTTGGTTGCACTCAAAACATCATTTTGGACAAGTTTCATGTTGAACAATTTTCCATTTGAAGCTTGCAAGTTGGAGTTATGGACCTATGATCACAAATGACCTATAATCACCAATACCCAAAATACCCCTGGCTTGCAAAGATCATAACTTGAGCTCCACAAATCCTATAAAGGACTTCTAGTACTCTATGGAAATCTAAGATCAAGATATACAACTACCATGTTGGCCAAAAATCCATTTGAAAATTCCTTGAAAGGCAAAAGTTGCTTGGAAGTCAAGTGACTTTCACAGATAAATTTCATAGTCATCTGATGACCTGTAACTTGCAAGGACCATAACTTGAGTTCTATAAATTCTCTTGAGGACTTCTAGTACTCAAATTAAAGGTATTGCGATTCTCTACAAGTTTTATGTTGGCCAAAGATCCATTTGAAACTTGTATTTTAACTTATGTGGCTTTGAAGTTAGGCACTAAATAGGGGATTTTACACTGAAACCCTAATTTAGCAACTCCCCACATCCTTGATTCTTCTTTGCTTAACCTTGGCACAACACCACATATGTATCAATCCATGAATCCCATAACCTCAAAGTAGGCTTTGATGCTCTTCAATTACTCAATTGACCTAGGATTGACCCAGATGAAACCCTAGTTGACTGCACCTCAACTGTGGCTCTCATACTTGAATCAATGACCTGCCTCAACTTCAATATGGCCCTCTAGGAATCCCATGAGATCCATACACACCACAAATTCACATTCCATTTTTCACATCCCACTGATGATTCTCAATATCCCCCAAGATAGGAGCAAAACCCACATGTAGGCACTCAAACTTCTCAAGACTTCAAATCATTTCTTGATGGCCTGGATGACTTCTCAATCTTGGATAACACCTCTTGCTAGGCTCTTCTCTTGATAGACACCCTTGATCCCTTTTTGGATGCATGCTATGCTATGCTATGCCAATGATTGAACTATGTGAATGATGTAACTATGCAAATGAAATGCAATAAAACATAAATCAGGCAAGAAAAGGTTGAGCAAATTTTGGGGTGCAACACATACACAACAAAATAACTTGGCCTTAAGCAAAACAATCTATCAAACTAAACATGTTGATTGGTTTTGGTACAACAAACATGAATACAAACCATTTCCAACAGAAAAAACCTAGTTCTAGCATGCTAACCATCACAAACAACAAATTCTGTTTACAAGTAAATCAAGACAAACAAAGTTTGAAAATAAAGCATAGCAGCAAGGTAATGTCCATGAATTCAGGCATATATGACAGCAACATATGACAGTACCAATGCTCAATGGCTAGCCCTAGTTCTATATGCACAAATCATCTTGCAAATATATGTCAAATGCTAGTCTATAACAAAATGGTGCCAAGGCAATTTCAAATGAACTTAGACAGTTGGCAGCAGGCATGGATTTACCAAAAGGCAAGGCTAGCACAAATCAACAAATGATCCTAATGCTCCTAATGCATACAACAGTTTGCAAGCTTAACAAGGCATCATGGCAGTTTGGTTTTTCAACAGAAAACACAAGGCACAAAGATGCAAGTAAACAAAATTAACCAATGAGGCTGTCTAGCAAGTTAAAAACAGATCCATACCACAAGCTTGCAATGTATCAGAATAGGACATACAAGTTTATCACAGTTGGCAATGTAAAAATATGTGAACAAAACATGGTACAATCACAACCCTATCCTAGTGCCTAAGTGATGATAGGGGTGATGCAAGGGATGAAACAAAACCAAATATCTAGCAAACAGGATCCAACAAGTATCATGGTTCATGTTAACAAACATATGCAATAAGGACAATGGCAGGTAACAACTTTAATGAACATATCAAGTTTGAAAACAGTCATGCCATGTAGACCTTAAGAAAAAACACCAACTGATGCAAATATCACAGTGTGAAACATAACACATGATTCAAGGTAACAAGGCTCTCATGTTAACAAACACAAGGCAAAAGCTCAAAGCAGTATAAAGGCACACTTAACACAACCAAAGGCAAGTATTACGATAAAAGCACATGTCATAACAGTTACAAACATCAAGATCTCAAAAATAGGTATTGGTCCTCATTATTCTTATGAGTCATTCCAACAACCTTTGCCAAGTTCAATGAGGCAGAACCACTCACAAGCATGTTCAAAATGTATTAAAGACCAAGCTAAAACATACAAATGATCTCAAAAGATGGTAGAACCAAAAATGACTTATTGGTTGAAAAGTGCACATGGGCTGAAAAATGCAAGAACAAGACTGCTGCAGAACCAAAACCAAACTAGTTTTCAACAGAACAAACATCACAAAAACACCTATATGAGGGTTTCTAAATCAAAATTTTAACTAACATGATCATGATATAAAAGTGGTAATGCAACAGAAGCAAGTTAATATTCTCACAAACAGAATTAAATAAGACAACATCAAACTTTAAAGACATTTGTAAACCAATTTTCACTTGTTCATACATGATTCTTGGTAGCATTTGAGAGAAACTGAAGATTTAGCACATAACAACATAACATGGTAGAGTGATACACATTGATGAGCAAACAAGCAGAATAGGACAGATTCAAACATGAAGTGCCTTGCATTCAAAACACATTGCTTTTAATCTCAAACCAAACTAATACACATCAAACAATATCATGACAGTTTAAAGGGGTATAGTAACTAACAACCTCTTGTAGAGCTCCAAGCAAGTTTGTGCAGTATGGAAAACCTTGAAGCCTTCAAGTAAAATCCAGCCTTGATGAAGATGACAACCTTTCTTGCACTTGAAGTAAACAAGTGAACCCTTAGGACAAAACTTGAAACAAGTGATGATGATGGTTTTTCAGGTTATGGACAGTTGGTACATCATAAACCAAGGGTGTTTGGAGGCTTACAAAGATCAAAACAGGCCTGGTATGTGTTTTGGCAGATTTTGAGTATGAAGTCAAACTTTCTTTGGTTGAAAGTTGACTTTTGGGAAAATGAGGGTTATGGCTGGTTTAAGAGTTTGAACACCTCCCACACATCATTTGTGGATTGTGTGGATGGTTTGTGGTGATTTTGAATGGGTGAAAATGACTTTGGAAGATGTTTTGCTCAAGGCAGATTTTTGAGGTTTTGGATGGTTTTCTTCATTTGTAAGAAAATGCAAAGCAAGATGAGAGAAAGGATTTTATCTTGGGTTGTAGAGTACTCTGGTGTACCTCTCAACATAGAGGAAACCTCTATTTATAGGCAAGGAAAGGCTTGGGCCAGATTGGTACTTTGACACTTTTGGAGGGAGTTTTGAAAAAGTGATCTTGCTTGAGATTTGTTGCAGCTGCAAGTTCAAGTCTTTGGCTCAAGCTGATGCATTACTCAAGTGTCATGAATGACATAACAATGATTGAAGTGTGGCTAGGCAGTAGGAGGGCTGTTTGCTGCAAGACTTCCATAAAGTTTCTCTTTCTTCCTCTTCTTTGATTAAAATAATACAAGTTGCCTCCCACTTGCAATGTCTATCAAACCTCCTAATTTTCTGCATTTCTTCTCCTCATATCCTATAAATATCAGATAGAAACATGATCCAATGGTTGAGAATGGTTCAAGTGATCAAAAAGTGAGTTTGTGAAAAAAGTGAAAATGTTAAACTCAAGTGTTAAAACCTCAACTTGCTGAATTCATAAATCTCAACTCATAAGGGCTATGGAGGAGTTCTAGTACATTTTGGAAATCCCTCATGTAGCTCTACAACTTTCATGATTTCATGATCTTCAGATTCCAAATGGAACTAGGTCAAAAATCCACTCAAAGTTGCTGAAAAACATGCCTAAAAAGTTCAATAACTTAGAATTTTTCTAAGTTATTTTTCCCTCTTGTAATGAATTTGGCCATAACTCCAAATCTATGCATTTTCTGCTCATGGACCACTGTGGGACTTTTGTAGAACATGTTAAGAGCTTTCCAATGAGCTTTGAACCAACTCAATTGGATGTGTGGTTAGGGAGTTATGGTTTTGCCCCTTTCAAAACCCTAATTTCCCGATTTTTCGATTACTCCTCCATCCTTGACCCAATTGTAATGAAACTTCATGGGAAAGTTCAATATGACATTAGGAACATTTTCTATTTACACTTTGAGGTCAAACTTCTTATGGTTGAAGAGTTGACTTTTTGGTCAACGAAACGATCGATCGACGACTACCGAGTCGACTATTGAGGTTCTGGGTCTTCCGAGGCCTTGAAACTTCTTGAGTAGACTTCAATAAGCTATATTAACTTCATGGACCATGATCCCCCCATTGGAACACCATTTAAACCAAAAGTCAAACTACAATTGACTTTTTCTCTTGATTTTCAATTGACCGATCAATTGAAGCTCTTATGATTAAAATTGATGGTCAATATCTCATCCCCAAACACCTTAGGACATATGTAGATCCATGGAAACTAATTTTCTTGAAGAAACAAACTTTATCCTGATTAAAATTGAAACCCTAATTTCAACCTTTTCAACTGTAGCCACTTGCACTTGATATAAACACTTGGATGAGCTCCACAATGACCCTCAAGGTTTCCAATGAGCTTAAATGATAATCTCCCTCCATAACCATGGACTTGTGGTCTTCAGATGACCTTCAAATGGCCTCCTAGACAAGAGGTGAACCACATACACTTATCTGCCTATCCAAAGGGCTTTGACTTATCTCTGATGATGATAACCACTCTGTTGACTTGAATACAAACCCTTGATTAGGTTTATAACCCTTGGCAAATTCCTCTTGTTACACACATGTCTTGATCCCCTGTAAATGCAAAATGATATGCTATGCAATATGCTAGAATAGTGAAATGAAACATAAACCAAGTAAGAAAAGGGTTGGGCAAATTTTGGGGTACAACAGCTGCCCCTATTCAAGCAACTTGGACCTGAAGGGATGAAAAGCGAAGGGCTTTCATACATTCAAGGTAAAGACGGTTGAATACCAAAGAAACCCGAAAATTTGCCAACCGCAGAAATAAACTGCCAATCACTTGGGGAGAAAATATCCAGAAAGCTGAATCCAGTTGCAACGGCAACAAACTGATTGAACACATGACTTCACCGCCAGTTATCTGTGTAACTCCACAGTCATTGAACCCACAGACTGGATCAACATGCACTTGATCCTTTCCATTTTCCAAAACCAGATCAACATGCACTTGATCTTTTCACATCGTCTAAAGCCGGATCAACATGCACTTGATCCCTTCACATTGTCTAATGATAGACAGGAAGAAAAATACCCATACTCACATCGTCTAAAGATAGACGGAAAGACTCCAAATGCTCACATCATCTAGGGATAGACGGAAAAACACCATCCCGAAGGTTCACATTGTCTAAAGATATATAGAAAGAAAATATTCATACTCACATCGTCTAAAGATAGACGGAAAGACACCATAGACCACGTCAATGAACTTCACAACCACCCATCAAATTTCAGAATCCTTTCGTCCATAGGAGTTAATGGACAAATATCTTCAAAGGGGCCACATCATCAATAAGGACTGTCAGGAATAAAAACCACCTTCAAAGAGCCATGTCGTCAATAAGAATCGACAACTAGGGAGTCCTAACATTCTTCAAAGAGCCCTGACATCAATAAGGATCGACAGCCATGAAAAACCCCTCTTGAAATGTCATCTCGTCCAATAAACAGGAAGAAAACCATATTTTAAACATCACCTTGAAACCTCGCATCGTCTAAAGATAGACGAAGAGAAAACCATATCCAAAACTTATATCGCCTAATGATAGACGAGAGAAAAATCATGTCCAGAACTCACATCGTCTAATGATAGATGAGAGAAAAAATCATATCCAGAACTCACATCGTCTAATGATAGACGAAGAGAAAACCATATCCGAAACTCACATCATCTAATGATAGACGAGAGGAAAATCATATCCAAATCTCGCATCGTCTAATGATAGACGAGAGGAAACCATATCTGAAACTCACATCGTCTAATGATAGACGAGAGGAAAATCTTATCCAAATCTCGCATCGTCTAATGATAGACGAGAGGAAAATCATGCTGGGGAGACACGTCGTCAATAGGAATTAGCGGAAAGAAAAACTGTCGGCATCAGAGGACTGATGGACAAAGCAACTCTGCTTGGGGATGTCATCATCAGAGGACTGATGGACAAAGCAACTCTGCTTGGGGATGTCATCATTATAGGACTGATGGACAAAGCATAACCGATGTATGATCTAAAACCCGAATAAACCGATAAGCTGTCTGAACAAAGCTGCTGGATAAATGCCCCTGTACTGATTGAAGAACGATTCATGTTGCCACGGAAGGCTGACAGAAACTGGCTTATGCTTCACATGCATATGCGTATGTTTGAATATTTCGTAATGCTCCATACGAAATGGAAATGCTACGCATTTGAGGATGAAATGCAAAGATGATGCAAATATGATAACTATATGCAAATGCAGGCTCAGGTTGCCGGGGAAAGATGGATAACCAAAAGGACCACTCCAGCAAAATAAATGCTAAAGAGATGAAACCAACTCCGCTGGGGATAACCAGATGTGCCAAGTATGACTGGAATCTACTGGGGATAGCTTACACGTGCCAATGATGATTGGACTTTTGTTGGGGAAAACAGACGAAGTCTTCCTGTGTATTAAAGGGAATTGGATTTGCAAAGGATCAGGTACGACTGATGCTGGAAAAATATCTTGTCTAAACTCAAAGGTTCTTTTCGGTTGAAGGATAGTAACATGACTTCCCAACATTCGTCTTGATCTTGAAGATTAGATAAACCTGCTTGAGTAGCTTCAAATAGCTCTGATGACACGGAGAAGAACAATTCCTTCGCTTCTAATTTGCCCCAACCTGTGGGATCTCTGTGGGGATGTTCCTCGAAAGGGAATTTGAAAATTCTTATACTTTGACGGATCAAGATAAACTGCCTCAGCACTTGAACCTCAAAGAGGCGCCTCAGATTAAATGCCCTCTGAGTCAGGAATAACTTCTTGGAATGGTCTGCCTCAGTCCTGTAATGACTTTGCCCCTGATTGGCTGATTAGTGGAGTAGAATTTCTGGCTTCGAGAGATTTACCGAATCTCGGCCTGATTGCCTCAGAATAACTGCCTTTGGATGGCTGACTTCACTAGGGATCATTTAATATAGCTTGCCCCGACTCACGGAGTATTCAGACGTTCTGCATTCTACCCTGATCAGACTTTCCACTGTAGGAAACTTCCCTGCCGTCAAGCACTCACTCGCAAGTAAAACAAGTTATTTAGAATAAAAGATATATTAAATGCAACGCATATGACGGTTTTGAAATCCAATCTGTTCACTGGAAAGGAAAAACAGTTTATGGCACATAATGAACAAATCATTTACCAGAATATCAACATTAATACCAACATGGTAAGAAGAATCCTTTTAAGAGTCAGTTTCTACGCGATCTTTACCGAAGTACGCTTTCAAAACAAACCTGCTTCAATTAGGACTTTTTCAGGTTGTAACGTGGTTAGGTTCAAGGTTTTGAAGGAAAGGATAAAGGCTCAAAATTTATTTTAACCCACCCATTCTCCTTGATGTTTTCCGATCCTATATTCAGCTAATTCGACACAAGCGCTCACTTTTCAAATATTGAACGACAGGAGTGATGGTTCAGGAAACCATAGGTTTTTTTTGAGTGACAGTCACTCACTCTTCGTCTTTGACACTTGGGGTCACACGACTTGTATTTATTCGAGGATTTTTATTTTGTAATCCTTTTCATTTTAACTTTTTTCTTTTCCCTAACTTTTGTCTGGACTGACTCTCTTGAGCTTCTTTTGATTTTGAAGTCCAGCGGGATGCCCCAATTTTTGCTTAAGCCACTTGTTTTCAAGTTCGACTAAGCGGGCTTTTGATTCTCTTTTTTTCTTTTTTATTCTCTTCTCTTTTTGCACAAGTCGTGTGACACTGGTTGTCTGACTCTTTGGGGAATAACGTGACCGTATCACTCCTGAAGCTTAACCATTATGGTTTTTTAGGTACGACCTCTAGGGGTGTGATTTTTCCTCGAACGATAACGATTCTGTTGTAATTTGGATGCTTGGTCAAATTAGCTAACACCTACCCTCCCCCAGGTTAAGATTGAGGGTTTTTTCATTATCAGAAAGAACTCCTACTACTAGGATCGAAAGGGGTTAACGAGGGATTATCTTCCTTATATCTCCAGTGTTTAGGAATTTGAAACAATGCCTGTACATCATCAGCAGGTTTTATTCAAAAGCATACAATCGGAAGCTTACGCGCATTTAAATTTCGTCATCCTCCCCGGATTCTGCTTAACCAAGCATTGGATATCTGTAAAAACAATTAATGAACACGAATGGATTTAATCAAAACATGCATATTCATTTCATTATCATTATCACATGAAAACAAACAAGTTTTACACACAAGATTGCAATTTAAACAGGTAAGAAACTACAAATATAAAGAAATGACAAGATAAAACGAAAATTGCCAGCTCCCGAGAACTGGGCTTTCAAACTGATTTGGTGCTGGAGGATGCGCCCCTTGAAGTCTTCAAACTCAAGCAGATAAGCGATTGACGTGTATGACTAGCCTTCCGCCCGGCGTGAACTCAATTGCCTTTGAGTCAATCAGGTCCTGGATTTTATGCTTAAAATCTTTACAGTCCTCAATGCTATGCCCCAGTGCCCCAGAGTGGAAATTGCAATGGGCATTCATATCAAAACCTGGTGGAGGCTCACCAATCAAAGGATTCATGGTCCGAAGCTTAATCACCTGGTGTTGAAGAAAAGGTTGCAACAGCTGAGCATATGTCGTAGGAATCTGATCGAAAACTCTGTTGCATAGCCTTGTCTTCTGATACCTCCCAGGCATATGATTAACCTGAGAAGCAAGGCGTTGACGAGAAAATTCTAGAGCTCTCTGTCGTGTATGAGATATCTGTGGCTTATCACACCTTGGCACAAGTTCCACAGGCACAAGCGGAACAAGCATTTTTGCTGCGGTCTCAGGTAGCTGATCACCTTCTTTTCTGAGCATATTCTTCATCACCTCCATGATCAAGCCCACTTGGGTCTTCAAATGATGGTTTTCTTCTCTGAGTGTCTTCTGATCCAGACGCAACTCTTGCATGTCCATTATAACATGCCTTAGCTGGCCTCGGACTTCAATCAATTCAGCTTGAACCTGCTCCATAATTCTGCGGGGATTTCTGCAACAAACTTACGGAATACAGGGAATAAGACCCACGGTTCTGAGGTACTTGTTATGCGAGAATGCAATGCAGAAAGAAAACAGACATCTATAACAAGACAAAAGGAAACCCAAGATATAAGCACAGAGATAAACACCTCACACAACTATGTTAAACCAATAAAAGAAGCAAACAAGCACAACCGAGTACAAAATACAATGACCCCAGCCAACAAGCCTGGTGATGGTCAGAAAACAGCAATGAAAAAAAGCTAAACACATAAGCAGAGAAAACAAATGCGACAACCGGCACAGAAACCTCTAGCAACTTCCTTCATATTCAACTGAGCCCTCAGTTTGAAACTCTTCAGGACACACACTCTCGGTGGATCCTTCCATAACAAGAACTGTTGTACCCCCATGGCTGGATGAAGGGGAATCATTAATCCGGATAATACCCTGAGGCGTGATGGAGAACTTGTTAGAGTCTAACAGAGTCTGAACTTGGCTTCTAAGCACCTTACAATTGTCTGTTGAATGCCTCTGTGCCCTAACATGGTACTCACAGCAGGCGTTGACATCGAAACCTGAAGGGTACGACGAGATCACTGGATTAGTCTCTTTTGGCACTATCAGCCCACCTTTGACCAAATCTGGAAACAACTGACTGTACGACACCGGTAGCTGAGTAAACTGCCTTTCAGGTTTCCGTGGTCTTCGTCGGACGTGTTGACGCAGCTGATGACGGTATGACTGTTGGCTTTGAACACTTGAAACGTCTGAAAACTGAACCTGAGATACTGAAGATTCTGAGATAAGATCACTTCCTTTCTCCCATTCTTCTTGTGAACTGACAACTGACCCATTTTCCTCAACTGAGATAAGGGGAATGTGTCTAATCTTTCCATTCTTGAGTCCGCTCTCAACATGTTCCCCTGCCATCATTAAATCAACAAAGTTTAACGTTCCGCCACTAATTAATATATCATAGTAACGACCCTTCAAAGTACCCAAGAAGATGTCAACCAGTTCTCTATCCTGAAGCGGTGGTTGAACACGAGCAACAAATTCTCTCCATCTTTGCACGTACCCTCTAAAGGATTCATTCTCCGCCTGAGATAATTCTTGTAACTGCACGCGACTGGGAGCCATGTTGAGATTGTAGTTGTACTGCTTCACGAAGGCATTGGCTAGATCTGACCATGATCTGATGCTACCACTTTCCTACTGCATATACCAACTTAACGATGCTCCGCTCAAACTGCCTTGAAAACAGTGAATCATAAGCTGATCATTGTGAACATGTCAAGTCATCCTCCTACAAAACATTACCAAATACTGCTTTGGACAACTATCTCCTTTGTACTTCTCAAAGTTTGGCACCTTAAATTTCGGAGGCATCACAAGACCTGGCACCAAACACATGCTCGAAGCATTCAGATTAAGAGTATCCCGACTCATTAGGGTATCGAGCTTTTCTTCCAACAGCTGACATCTCCTCATAAACTCAACTGTCTGTGGGTCTCTAGCATTAACCTTTTGAACAACCCTTTGAGAATCTGGCACAAGGAAGGTGAAATTCTGATAGTCCATGTCGTGAAGGGAAGATAAATCTCTATCTCTGGCGATAGGATGTTCTTGATCTTCAACAGGAATCTGCACAGGCTGAGCTTGAGTAACATTGTTCATTGGAGTTCTCTGAATACCGGCCTCTCCTATGGTCATAGATGTCATGGCCTCCATGAGTTGATCCAATTGATTCTTCATCGACTCAAACTCTGCTCTCGTAACAACCAAATTCTGCTCTCCTGAGTCCATGATTCTTCCAGAAGCTAACTCAAATCCAATGCGAATGTCGGGAAATCAACTGACGGAGTTGGACAAAAGATGGGTGAGCTTCCTGATCCGGCTGAGGATGGATATGCAAAAATGAAATGCAAATGCAAGACAAATGCAAAAATGCAAATGCAACAAACAAGGGATCAAGATTACTGCTGTTGATCGAGGAGAATCGGCGCTTCGCCTTAACATAACACCGCTCTGATAGGAACCAACTGATACCAATAATCCAGGTTCAGACTGTAGAGAAAACCGGGTAATCTGAAGGTAAAGGTTTCCTGCATAACCCTAGTCCCACTCACAGGTATGGACCTAATCCACTAATGAAGGTACGTCATCCTATGCGTTCATCAGCGTCACAGACTTTCAAGAAATGATGATACGTTCACCATTTCTGGTTTGGCATCATCACCTCTCGAAGAGGCCTCACTTAGCTGAATCCCAAATGAATGGTCCCCAGAGTCGACAACCCTCAGATCCAAAATCCCTTCGAGCCCAAAGGGCCAGAAAGAAAATCGTCAAAGAGAATCTCGTCCGAGCGCGAATTTCATGGCTAGCTGGTGCATGCAAGGTATACAGGCTCACCACTACTTTCCACTTCTAATGCTAAGTCTATACTCAAGCCTGGGTCTGGCTTATCTCTCATCAGAACTTCCCTCCCTTAACAGCATAAAAATAATGATAGCGCTGAAAAGTAAAATGCGAAAAGCAAATAAAGAAAGATAAAGCACATATGTACACACCCAAAAATAAACAAACGCTAGGATTGACTCGCATAGGGGATAAGGAAGTCCCCAGCAGAGTCGCCAGCTGTCGCTACTATGAAAGTCGAGATCGGAAATGACAGAAGAGTCGCCACCGTGCGTTATTTATCCCAAGAGGGGGAAAGGAAACGCTCAGAGAAAACCTGACGAAAAGAGGGATAAGATTGGTCGTCGCAACCAAATCTCGGGTTCGGGAGTCGGTTACACAAGGGGAAGGTATTAACACCCCTCACGTCCGTCGTACTCGACGGGATCCATGCTTGTTGTCTATCTAAAAGGGTGATTGAAACTATCTAGCTAAAGGCTTGAGGGTAAAAGAAAAATAATTGACTCGGCAAAGCAACAACGCTTTGTGCCTACGTATCTCATATGGAATGAGAAGTCAGAGTCAACGTAGTTCGACTAACTACGGGTGAAAGGGGGAAGGTTGCTCGCCAAGACATCGCGTCTTGTGCCTAAGTACTTTCATCTGGTATGAAAGATCAGAGCAAACGTAGTTCGGGCTAATGGGGGAACACAGGTTTGTTCAACTATTTTTTTAGGTCCGAGTAGGGTTAACAAGTAGTTCTAGCAGTTGATGTATACAGCTCGAGCATGGGAGACTTAGCCGTTACCGTTTGCGGTAGAAATAAGAGTTAACAACACTCTTGTTATGAAAATGATTTCCAAAGTTAAAGGTCCCAAAGGGAAAAAAGAAGTTTGAATGATTTTGTTTTGTGTTTTTTTAGAGGAGAAGTGTTTTTGAATTGGTTTGTAATTCGTATCGCACTAGAGACTATGACTTAGGAGTGATTGCGTCGCATATCACCCAAAGGGTGCTATACTAAAAAATCAAGCCATTGAAAAGAAACCCTTCAACAACCATTTTCCAAGTAGCTTAAGGCTCGTAACGTACAATACTCATTAACCTTTATTAGGTGTTTTATGATTGTTTTGAGATGAGAAGAGAAAAGACGCACTAAAGGGGGACTAAACCAAACCTAAAGTTGTCATGCAATGGTGATCCTAAGATTAAGATGAAAGGGAATGAAACTATCCTAACATTATCATGAAAAGGATTGAACACCTAATGTCTCTCCTACTCCCATCCTAAACGGAGGGACTAGGAATCCTAGGGGGATCATGGCACAAGACCAAGTAAACAACAGATGAATCAATCACAGATGAAATGAGAGAAAAAAAGGATGAATTCAAAATGAAATTAAAAACCTAGGATATTAAAATATCATATGAAAATATGCAACAATATGAGAAAATTTCAAAAAGAACCAATCAAAAATAACAAAAATTGACAAAGTTATGAATTTTAGAAATTTAATAACAATTAAATGAAAAAACAAAGGAATAAGTGATAAAAAGAGAGGGAGGCGCTTGGTGGGTGTTGAACCCACCACCTCATGGCTGCCAACTTAAAACCTTACCAAGTGAACCAAGGCGCGCACGTGATAAGGAAGGGAAAAGAAACAATAAATTCAACAACATGAAAAATAAAAGGAATTAAAAGGCAAAACGCCCCAAGCTGGGCTCGAACCGGGGACATGATAGTGAAAGGCAAGGCAAATAACCACTGGGGTGGCAATACATCCAAGTATTTATGCCACCCCATGTGTACATATACCAAACATAGTGGATTTCTGGGCAAGCCAAAGTGGGCAAAACACAAGGTAACAACATGAAAACGAGAACACCATAACTCAATCAATACTCAACCAAATTCAGTAAAATTTAGGTCTATCTTGAGTGAAATTCAACAAGGAATGCAATGGCACTATTAGTTTTTCAAGATAATGTTCCCAAATTAAAACACGATAGCAGCTGTCATATGAAGCTTTGAAGTGCATTTTGAAAGCTATGGACTAAACCAGATGTCTTTAAACTCATGTAATGGCCTGAGCAACTTTCAAACATGTTAATTAATGATTCCAGATGCCAAGACCAAACAAAAACAACTTCAATCAAGGAACTGATGTGCAAGTGGTAAGGTGAAGCTTGAAATTGCAATTTGAAGGTCACAACTCAAAACTGAAATAAATATGAACAGGTGAGGGTATGTGTCGCTACTGCGAAAATCGGCACCGGCTGAACAGAAGAGTCGCCACCGTGCGTTATTTATCCCAACAGAGGGAAAGGAAACGCTTGAAGTAAACCTACCGCAAAGACGGGAAAGGAATGGTCATCGCAACCAAATCCTGGATTCGGGAGTCGGTTACGCAAGGGGAAGGTATTAGCACCCCTCACGTCCGTCGTACTCGACGGGATCCACGCTTGTTTTCTAGTACGGATTGTTATTCTATCTATTCTACAGGTCTGGGGTTAAAAGAAAATAAAATGACTCGGCAAAGTATCGCACTTTATGCCTACGTATTCCCGTCTGGAACGAGAAATTAGAGTCAACGTAGTTCGCCTACCTACGGGAAAGGAGGGGAAGGTTGCTCGCTAGGATATCGCATCCTATGCCTACGTACTTTCATACAGCATGAAAGATCAGAGCAAACGTAGTTCGGGCCACGTACGACACAAGTCTGCCTTGATTGTTTTTATCCTTCTGAAAAAGGTTTTCTCCTGATTATGGGTCCAAGCGGACAAAAATGACGTTTTTGATTGGTTTACAGTCTTTTACGCAAGAACTGTTTTTTATGGTGTTTGAAATGTTTATTGTGTTTTTCTGATTGTTTTGAGAAAGAAGAGAAACAACAGCTCTAACCTATGGTTTAAAAAAGGGAATCAAAATCTAACCTAATGTTGTCATGCATGGATAAGAACCTAATGTCTGTCATATTTCTCTCTTGCGCAGAGAGAAACAGAGATCCTAAGGGGATAAACGGAAAAACAACAACATATATACAGTAAAGCAGTAAAATGCATGAATGCAGCAGTACAAGCTAGGCAAGGGAGTCCTGCTCTTCCTCGAACCTTGAAAACAACAGGCAAAAGCGAACAAAATTCACTTTCAACCTAACAGATTAATTGGCAAACAATACAGTCCCGGAAACTCAAACAATACATTAAAAGCTTCTAAACAGCAAAAAATAAACCGTAAACAACAACTCTACACAGCAAGCTCCATCAACATCTTCAAGCAAAGTCTTCATCAACAAGCTTCCATCAAGCATCTATCTTCAAGGAGGAAAACTCTAACAGTAATCATCTTCCACAGCTTCAAGCAGCAGGGCTTCAAACAGCAGCAGTCACATGCACAGCTTCAACAACACAATCTTCAAACAATGACTTCCATCTTTAATCTTTCATGGCTTTTCTTCAAATCAAACTCTCCAGGATGAGGAATAATTAATAGGATGAATTGAGATGTTAAACAGTTAGTTGACCACCAAAGGTGGCAAACAGACTGTTAACAAAATGTAGAATGTTTCTCTCAAGAGTTCTATCTCTTAGATACTGTCACCAAGCCTTCCAAAGGAAGGGGGTGAGTATCCTAGAGAGACTCTGAATCATAGAGAGGGATGGAGGCAAACAAATCCATCCATGTTTAAGAATCAAATTTCTACTCTAAGCTCTACCTAGCTCCTAGTTCCTGTGATCTTCAACAGCTACAAGCAAGCTACAATTTTCATCAACTCTTGAACTTGTTCTTCACTCCTTTGCTTTGTCTTTGTCTTCAATGCTTCACCATCCATGGTCTTCAAGCCAAGCCCAAACCCCAAGCAAGCCCAACAAGCCCAAATAACAAGCAATAACCCCAAAACGGGCATACCATACAATCAAACAATTACAAAAATATACTAAATATTAATATAATAGGGGAAATTCTAATACTTATTCTAAGGGATCTACTACACTTTCCCATAATACTCCTATAGTCCCATCTTCTAATTCAACCTAAAAAGCCCAAAAAGGAATTGTTTTGTTGCACCTATGTTATGTTCAAAACCCTAATTATTCTAAGTTTTTTTTATTACACCATATCTATTTCAACATTTTTTGTTACCATTTTTATTCTAAAGTTTTATCATATTATCCTAAGGGAAACCCTAAAGTATATTAATATCTATATTATTAAGATCGAAGATCAAACCCTATATCAATTTCTAAGGGGTCTAAACAATTCCTAACATGCAAGGGGTCAAGGTTAACCATCAATTGGGAAGGTCCTAATCAACAACCCTAAAACAGAACCAAATTACCTCTAGAAAATCTACAAAAATTACTAAGGAACATGCGAGTGTTAGCTACAATCTACCAAAAGATCTAAGCAAGAATCATCACCAATTGAGAGAACAAAATTCTACAAAACAGCGGTATCAAATATGCAAAGCAAACATCATGCAAAATACTCATCAGAATGTAAAATGCAAAAGAAATGGGGAAAAAATCCACAAAAATATAAGAAAACTTATACAATATCCTGAAGATGTTAGAAACCTATGGTAAAACAATTAAAACCAAAATCTAAAGTTAAGGTCACTTTCTAAAGGAAAACCTATAAAGTGTCCAGGGAACATTCAGATGGCGATGGCTCTAAAAAGAGGATTCAAAACAAAACTTAGAGTCGTCTATAAATTCCAATAAAATTTTTGGGGAACTCTATCCATATCATCTAAAACATATCCAAAAATCAGCTCAAAATCATGAAGAATTAAAGAGAACAAAATTAAACAAAACAGATGAACAGTTATGTACACCAATGGATATTAGCACGAAAGAAAAATCATAACTAAATCAAAAAAAATCTAAAAAATGCAAACTCAGCGCCTAAAATTTCTTAAGATAATCAAGATCTGTAGAAAAAGGTTTCATAATTTCTTGAACATTTTTACTATTTTTGACGTAATAAAAGCAAACAGGCCTCAAAACAGAAAAATAAAAAGAAAAAGGGAATAAAGAAAATCTCCAAATTAACAATCCTAAAATCATCCATAGGTGTTCATGATCCTAACCGCATAAGAATTTCTAATTATCTCATCCTAAATCCATGGGAAAGTGAAAGTTTACATACCTTGATCGGAGCTTCGAAACGGAGTATCTCCGGCTCTTTTCGTACTTCCGAAAGCTTCAAATTCGTTCAACAATATGCAAGGAAAGTGCTACAATCTTCGAATCGAACCGAAATCGCCTTGAATGAAGAATCACCACTTGATTTTCTATCTTGAAAATTGATATGCTCTCTTCCAATCCAACTCCAATCAATCACCAACCTTGCTTCAAATGAGTTTCTAAACATTTATAGAGATGATTGGAATATTCTAGAAATGAAGCCCAAGCCCAAAATAATAAAATCCATTTAACTTGGAACTTTCTAGATTATTCATGTATCTTCCCTTGGAAATTTCTAGATTGTTCATGTATCTTCCCTTGGAAGTTTCCAACCAAAATAGCCTTCCAAATGCCTTGTTAAGTGGTTTGGATTAGTGACTTACATTTCAAGTAACCACTTTTACAAAGCAAGTCATGAAATTATTGCTCAATTCAAAAATGTGCCAATTCCATTGTCTTTAAAATTCATTTTACAATCAAATTGGTATGTCATATGGCTTGTTTGTGACCTCTAACCCAAAATTTGATTTTTTTTCACCACTTTATTTGACTTATTCCCCTTTTTTAGGCCATTTTTATCATTTTTTGATACAAGCCTTTTTAACATCTCATGACCTCTCTACTAGCCTTAAAACATCATTCTAAGCAAGTTTGATGTTGAAGATTTTTCCATTTGAAGCTTGGAAGTAGGAGATATGGCCTTATGCTTGAAATGACTTATAACCTCCAAATGCCCAAAATGCCCTTGGCTTGTCAAGATCATAAGTAGAGCTCCACAAATCAGATTGAGGCATACCATACCTTTCTAGAAAGCTAAGATTATGAGGAACAACTTTCATGTTGGCCAAAAATCCATTTGAAAACTTGTATCTTGAATTATTCTGCCTGGAAGTTTGCCCTAAATCAGGGGATTTTACACTGAAACCCTAATTTAGAAACTTCTCTTCTTCTTGATTTCTTTTGATTTCTCCTTGGCACAACACCACATCCATATCCACATATCAAATGATGGATCCCCCATTCTTCAAACAGGCCTTGATGTCCCTTCAATCAAGTATTTGACCTAGGGTTGACCCAGATAAAACCCTAATTGACTGTCTTCAACTGTAGTTCTTGTAATCACATCAATGACTTGTCTCACTATAAAAATGACCCTCTAGGTCTTCCATGATGTCTATATACATTCCATGCCCTCAATTCATAGCCCACAATCTCTGTGATAGTCTTCAAACCCCCTCAAGATAGGAGAAAAACCCACTGATTGGTCCACTAACTTCTCAAGCTTCAATTCCTTTCTGATGACTTGCATAGGCTTAAATTTTGAATAAGAACCTCTTGATAGGCTCATAGAGATAAGAATGGCACTCGGTCCCTTGTTGGATGGCTTGCCCATGCTATGCTATGCAGATGAATGAATTATGTACATGACCTAATATGACCTAATATGCAAATGCTAAAGCTATGAAACATAAAATCAGGTGAAATAAGTTGGTCAAATTTTAGGGTGCAACAACTGCCCCTATTCAAATGATTTGGACCCGACTGGGTGAAACGCCCGGAGCCTTCAGACAATCGAGGTACGAAACGGTTGAATACCAATAAACCCGGAAATTTGCCAACTGCAAAACAACTACACCACTACTTGGGGAAAATTTTTTTACTGATCCGACTTCATCACTATTCTGTCAATACTGGAACAATCCTTAGTGGCTTCACCGGAAGAAGACTTTTGTAAGAATGCAGCTCTATCTTGTCATGGGACACATACTATGCTCCCTACGAGTAAATCATCCGCCTATCCGAAACGGGAACACACCTTTTGCTTATGTCACACAAACTCTTCATCCGCCTATCCGAAACGGGAACACACATTTGTGTATAACTGCAAAGAAATCGTCATCCGCCTATCTGACACGGGAACATACTTCTATCCACTTTACTGAAAATCCTAATCTGCCCATTACACAGAAAAACCTTCATCTGCCCATCACACAGGAACGTCTTCGTCTGCCCATCACATAGGAACGTCTTTGTCTGCCCATCACACAGGAACTCTGAATTCTGCCCATCACACAGGAATTCTGACTTCTGCCCATCACACAGGAATGTCTTCGTCTGCCCATCACACAGGAACTTTGACTTCTGCCCATCACACAGGAATGTCTTCGTCTGCCCATCACACATGAACTTTGACTTCTGCCCATCACACAGGAATGTCTTCGTCTGCCCATCACACATGAACTTTGACTTCTGCCCATCACACAAGAATGTCTTCGTCTGCCCATCACACAGGAACTTTGACTTCTGCCCATCACACATGAATTCTGACTTCATCTGCCCATCACACAGGAATGTCTTCTTCTGCCCATCACATAGGAACTTTGAATTCATCTGCCTATCACACAGGAATGTCTTCGTCTGCCCATCACACAAGAACTCTGACTTCTGCCCATCACACAGGAACTTTGACTTCTGCCCATCACACAGGAATGTCTTCTTCTCGGACATAGCTTCTTTGCCTATTCTTTGCAGTAACTAACTCCGCTGGGGGATGTTCCGAGAATAACTGTCAAACACTCGCGTCAATACCAAGTGACCACCTCTGAATTTTGATTTCGTGAAAACCTCGTGCCAATGCACAACAATCTTGAAAAAACACCCCGCTGGCCGGGTACAACAATGCCTCAATTGGCAACTCTGTGGGGAACAATAAACTGAACTACATCACACGTCTCCGGGCGAGACCTCGATTGTCTAGTACCATCTGATCTTTAGAACTCCATACTCCTATTGAGAAAATACCTGAAAGCAAAGAGTCAATCAACCTGATCTATGCTTCAAAATGTGTATGTTTGATAATGGCGTAATGCTCCATACAATATGGAAATGCTACGCGTTTTATTTGGTGGATGCAAATATGACACTATATGTCGATGCAAATGCAGGTTCAAGCTGCTGGGGATAAGCTCTGACGAGCTTGCTTCACCAATCCTTGCTGTTGAGGACAAATAACACCATGCTGGGGAGTGAACGGGTATCACGAAGTATTCTGGCAAAATAAATGCCAGGACATACAACCAACTCTGCTGGGGAGAGATCTGAACTTTAATTTCCACTGGGAGGAAAGAAAATTCTTGCTGAATAGAGATAACTCCGTTGGGGGGAAGAAACGACTCTCTTGGAGACAAAACTGGCTCTGCTGGGGGGAGAATAAAGGATCCTACCGGGAAGGAAACCTCTGCTGGAGAGAGTAGACGACCCTACTGGGGATAATGGATCTTCCTTGAGGAATGTACACTGTCTGAGCACAGCCTGCCAACCTGGAATCATTACTCTAAGGCTAAACAACTCTGCTCGGGATAGGAAGTCCTTATGGAGGAAATCATACTGTCTGAATACAAATCACAATCTTGAGATTATCAACTCTTGTTGGAAATAACTGACCCTGCGGGGGAAAAAGAAAAACCATCTTTCTGAACCAATTTTGACTTGGTCATCCATCTTGAGAACCTTCTCAACTGGGGATTGCATCTACACATGCTCAATTCTGTGGGGATTACCACCTTGCCGGAGACATCTCTATTAAGATACTCTTCTGGGGAATTAATCTTGTCCTTCAATAAAGGGGCGTCATTTCCACTTCTGGGAACACGACCTGCGTGGGGATTTACATCAACTGTAATCACATCTTTCATCCAATGCCCTGGCTAGGCCATAGTAATTCTCTTTCGATTGCTTCAAACAGGCAAGGACCTTGCAAAACAGCACAAACGCGACAAAACAAGTCCATACAACCGAATCTATTCGGGTTAGCATTCGTGACATCATTTCAGTCAATTCAAAGTTTTAGCAATTATTGGCAAGGGCCAACACCGTTATGTACATGCTAGTTTTGTCAAAACAATCGACGTTTTTTCACATACAAAACAATAAAGAACAAATATCGAGTACTGAATAACATGTTTTATTGATAGGGCCTCTAAATAGGCGGAGTTTTGTACACTGGATGTAACTCCTGAAAAGAGGTAGCTACGCACAAACAAGTACACAAGTATGCACAGGAAGCATAAATACTAACACAAATATGTACACATGTCGGCAACGGGATGCAGACAAACGCCATGAGCTGATCCTCCTATGACTCGCCTGACTCTGGCGCTTTCCCGGTATTCAACTTTCCGAAGAGGTTGTATCTGATAAACGAATCCTCAAGTATTCTCCGGCACCAATGTGCAATGCAGTATCAAATTCGGACCACAGTCATTTGCTTTTCAAATCCCTAACTTTTGCGTGAACCGCCCTTTACGGGTTTTCAATTCACCAGGATACCCTTTTTTGCCGAAGCCGCCCAGTGTAGGTTTTCGACTTCGCGGGTGTACATTTTTTCAATTTTATCCCTAACTTTTGCCCGAACCTTTTATTCTGTTTTTGGTTCGCCAGGATGCCCCATTTTTGCCTGGACTCTCCTTTTTTGTCCAGCGGGTCAATTTCAAGCAAAGTATTTTTTAACTACGTCCGAATTCACAGGCGATGTAAAGTCCTCACCGTCCATGGTGGACAACAACAAAGCTCCTCCTGAAAATACTTTTCTGACAACGTATGGCCCTTCGTAGTTGGGGGTCCACTTGCCCCTGTGATCTGCCTGTGGCGGGAGAATCCTCTTTAGCACAAGGTCGCCCGTCTGAAAGCTCCGAGGATGTACCTTTTTATCATACGCTTTCTTCATTCGGCTCTGGTACAAACGACCATATGCTAGAGAAGCTAACCTCTTCTCATCCATTAAACTCAGCTGGTTCAACCTGTCTCTCACCCATTCTGCCTCGTCCAGTTGGACATCTCATAATACCCTTAGGGAAGGAATCTCAACTTCCAGTGGTAACACTGCTTCCATTCCATATACCAACGAGAACGGGGTTGCCCCGGTTGATGTGCGTACCGTCGTACGATAACCGTGCAAAGCAAAAGGTAGCATCTCATGCCACTCCTTATAGGTCACCACCATCTTCTGAACAATCTTCTTTATGTTCTTATTGGCCGCCTCAACAACGCCATTCATCTTGGGTCGATAAGGGGAGGAGTTGTGATGCTCGATCTTAAAACTCTGACACAGCTCCTTCATCATTCTGTTATTTAAGTTCGAACCGTTGTCGGTAATTATCCGCTCGGGGATTCCATATCTGCAAATGATATCTCGCTTGATAAACCTGGCTACCACCTGCTTGGTCACATTTGCATAGGATGCCGCTTCCACCCATTTGGTAAAATAATCGATTGCTACCAAAATGAAACGGTGTCCGTTAGATGCTGTCAGCTCGATCTTTCCAATCATGTCGATTCCCCACATTGAGAATGGCCACGGTGACGACATCACGTTCAGAGGACTCGGAGGCACATGGATCTTATCTGCATAGATCTGGCACTTATGACACTTCTTCGCAAACTTGAAACAATCGGTTTCCATAGTTAGCCAATAATAACCTGCCCGCAGCAGCTTCCTCGTCATGGCATACCCACCGGCATGCGTACCAAATGTACCCTCGTGTATTTCCTCCATGAGCAGCTTCGCCTCTTTCTCGTCTACACAACGTAGTAGCACCAAGTCATGATTTCTCTTGTATAGGACACCGTCTGGATTCAGATAGAAATTACCCGCCAATCTCCTGAGAGTCTTCTGATCGTGACTGGATGCCCCTATTCCGCCACCATAGGAGTTTACAGCTCCGTCAAAGATCAACTGCCATTTTGAACCCAACTCTGGTCCTTCGTCCGACAACGGTTCTTCACAATCTTTCATCTTCAGGTACATGATATCCTCGTCAGGAAAATCAAACCTCATTGATTGGTAGTCCTCAATAGGCTGCTCTGCCAAATACTCAGATAATACACTCCCCTTTATAGCCTTCTGTGAGACATACTGGATGTCGTATTCGGTCAAAACCATCTGCCAACGGGCAATTCTCCCCGATAATGCCTGCTTTTCAAATACGTATTTGATAGGATCCATCTTCGAGATGAGCATGGTTGTATGGTTCAGCATGTATTGCCTCAAACGCTTGGAGGCCCAGGCTAGCGCGCAACAAGTTTTTTCGAGCATTGAGTATCGAGATTCACATTCAGTAAACTTCTTACTCAGGTAGTATATCGCATGCTCTTTTCTTCCTGTCTCGTCATGTTGACCGAGAACACAACCCATACTTCCCTCAAGAACCGTCAAATACATAATCAAGGGTCTCCCTGCCACTGGAGGTATCAAAATAGGAGGCTCCTGCAAATACTGTTTTATTTTATCGAACGCCTTTTGACAATTTTCATTCCATGTTACAGCCTGGTCTTTTTTCAACAGCTTGAATAACGGCTCACACGTAGCTGTCAGGTGAGATATGAACCTGGCAATGTAGTTCAGTCTCCCTAAAAATCCTCGTACTTCTTTTTCTGTTTTAGGCGCTGGCATCTCTTGTATTGCTTTGATCTTTGCAGGATCCACCTCTATTCCTTTTTCGCTCACGATAAACCCCAGCAGTTTACCCGATCTCACCCCGAAGGTGCATTTATTAGGGTTCAGTCTCAACCTGAACTTCCTAAGCCTCTTGAATAGCTTCAGCAGATTTACCAAATGTTCTTCCTCCGTCTAGGATTTGGCAATCATATCATCGACATAAACCTCGATCTCCTTATGCATCATGTCATGAAAAAGAGTCGTCATTGCACGCTGATACGCTGCCCCAACATTCTTTAATCCAAAGGGCGTCACTTTGTAACAAAATGTTCCCCAGAGCGTAATAAAGGTAGTCTTCTCCATGTCTTCGGGTGCCATCTTGATCTGATTATACCCCGAGAATCCGTCCATAAAAGAAAAGACACAGAACTGAGCAGTATTGTCAACCAACACATCGATGTGCGGAAGTGGGAAATCATCTTTTGGGCTCGCTTTGTTTAGATCACGGTAATCCACGCACATTCTGACTTTACCGTCCTTTTTCGGCACTGGAACAATATTTGCGACCCAAGTGGGATATTTCGTAACAGCCAGGAACTCTGCGTCCCACTGCTTTTGAACCTCCTCCTTAATCTTCACTGCCATATCAGGCCTAGTTTTGCGAAGCTTCTGTTTAACCGGCGGGCACTCTTCCCTTAACGGCAGACGGTGCACAACCATATCCGTGTCCAGCCCAGGCATGTCTTCGTACGACCAAGCGAATACATCACTGTACTCTCTGAGCATCTCAACCAATCTTCGCTTGACGTTGCTCTGCAGCGCGGCTCCTATACGGATGTTCCTTTCAACCCCTTCCAACCCCAGATTGACGATCTCAATGACCTCCTCATGAGGCAGAATGATTCGTTCTTCTTGCTTTACCAACCAAGACAACTCTTCTGGAACGTCGCCATCTTCAACAATCTCTTCTTCGGCCTGAAATACCGGGTGCTCAAAGTCGAAATGAGTCATAGGCGGTTCAATGATGTCATCTGAAAATATTATCCTGTAAAAGGAATGGTTAAATGCTTCAAAATGTGCGTAAAGCGAGTAACCACGTTGCCATTTTATTGTAAAACAAAAACAGGAAAGACAGAGAGCACAATATTTGCATGCAACAAAAAACGCCTTTTTATTTAATGATCTAAACATCACAATGTACATAAAAGAGTAACCCTAAGCAAAGTCACGATGTCCCGGGCAGGACACCGAGTTATTCAACAATTGAAAAACAAAGAAATTACTGTTTTGTAGTCACGGGAACAAATTCCTGAATTGACCAGTTGCATAGCCCTTGCCCCGGCACGCTTGGCTGGATCCAAGCATCCATGTCACAGTCACTATCCCCCTCCTCTGAATCGGAGACAACATTGATGGCTTCAAAACAAACCCCACTGGACGTGATCGTCACTGGTCCTTTGAATTTTGGTGCCCCTGCAATGTGCGCTGATGATGACGGCTGATAACCCAGTCCGAACCTGTCCAGCTTCACAGGTATGTCTAGTACACGGCCCCAACCCTTCGTCTCTCCTGCTTGCACTAAAGCCTGCGCTTCTTTGTACGAGGATACGACCACTTCCGGCGCTTTACTGACAACTGGAGCTTTATCCTTGATTTTCAAACTTTCAAACCCCTGGCAGGGCGTCTCATGAATTTCACCATCAACCTCGATGTATTTGAATGAGGACAAGTGACTCACCAAGATATCCTCCTCTCCACAGACGGTAACGACACTGTCACCCACCATATACTTCAATTTCTGGTGCAAAGTAGAGGTAACTGCCCCAGCACCATGTATCCACGGGCGTCCTAGTAAGCAACTGTACGCGGGGTGAATGTCCATAATGTAAAACTCCGTTTCAAATACCTCTGGTCCCACTTGCAAGGGTAACGTTATCAATCCAAACACCGATCTTCGGGTGCCGTCAAATGCCCGAACCACCAAATCACTCGGCGTACAGATGATTCCCCGGATGTCTAGCTTCATCATGGCCTTTTTGGGAAGTACGTTCAAAGAAGATCCTGTATCTACCAATACGTGGGACATAACCGTGCCCCGACATTCAACAGAAACATGCAACGCCATGTTGTGTTCTCTCCCCCTTGGGGTCAAATCAAAATCAGTGAATCCCAAACTGTGACCGGCGTTCACATGGGCCAGTACCCCCTCCAACTGGTTGACAGACACATCCTGAGGTACGAATGAAGTATCCAAAATCTTCAACAATGCATTCCGATGTGCTTCGGAGCATAACAACAATGATAGTATGGATATCTTTGATGGTGTTTGTTGCAAGTGCTCGACAATCTTGTAGTCGCTTTTTCTAATTAGGCGCATAAACTCCTCTACGTCCTTCAGTGACGTTTCCTTCTCATTCCTCTGTACAGGTATACCCTCGTTCACTTTTTCTTTTCCTCGAGCCAAGCGCTGAGCTTCTACCTCTGGTGACACAAAGATCCTTCCACTTCGAGTCATCCCACCAGTTCCAACAATGTTGTCAACAACTTCAGCTGGTTGCTTATTCAATTCTATCTTCTCGCCATTGCAGTAGGCTTCCAACCCGTAGGTCCAGGGTACGGCTTTAGTATTTTCATACGGGACAGGCCCCGCTTTTGTGATGGTGATCGTTGGCCGCCTGGCTGGCGCCGTTATAGTAATCGTCTTTCGTGGGATAGTCACCATCGCTACATCATTAGCCTCATCCATCATAACCTCCGCAGGTTTCTCAACGGCTGTGCTGTCAAACTGTAATCTACCCTCGTCCATCAAAGCCTGAATACCTCTTTTCAACTCAATGCAGCCCCCATCTTGAGCCCAGCAATCCAGACAATACTCATCACAACCCGGATGAACACCTCCTCTCAACAATTTGCTTTTAACCTCGCACAGTGGAGTCTTGAGCTCATCGACACTCAATACCAAATTCAGCTCTTCCTCTGTCAACACAGCATTTGCCCCATGGTTGGGCATAGGTGAATTCAAGATATTTGGGCCAGCTTGCCCGAAGTTGATGGCTTTGCTATCTAGCAGATCTTGTACCACATGCTTGAAAGCATGACACGTCTCTATGTCGTGGCCAGGAGCTCCGGAGTGAAACTCGCATTTCTTATTCGTATCAAAGCCAAATGAAGGGGTACCCTTCATTGGCGCCATGGTCCTCTTTTCTACTAAATTCAAACCCAGCAATGTTTGAAGCAATTCCGCATATGTATAAGGAGGTACATCAAAAACCCTCTTCGGCCTCGTGTTAGGAAATCTCCTTTGACCCTGGTTAGGTCTCTGCTGCTGCTGTTGTTGCTGTGGTTGTTGTTGCGGCGGTATCTGCTGTAACGGTACTAATTGCTGAGGGAATGGAATTGTGACACTTGCCACCTGTTGCGGATGATTGTACTGATTACGTCCTCTACCTCGGCCTCGGCCTCGGCCTCCGAATACTGCACTCGTGTCACCCTGACGGCGACCACCATAACCTTTTCTGTTATTTCCTGATGAAGTGGATTCCTCAGCGCGGAATATGGCCACTTTAATATTACTTTCGATTTTCTCACCCATCAAGACTAGGTCCGAGAAACTACCCAAGGAAGTATGAGCTACTTCAATCTTTATTCGCTAAAAAAGAGAAGCTGGGTTCCGATAAGAGTTGTTTCATCTGGATTGTGTTAGTGTTAAGTGTACCTTTCTTTCGATCCAATAATCGTGTCGGGCTCTATCGATTAAGTAGTCTAAGTAGTCCCTCCCTCCTTCTTTTCTTGCTCTCGAGCTAATAGGGTTATAGGCGGACCTATCATTTCTTCGATCTAAATTTTAGGGGAGTTAGAAGTGCTTCTGTCTGTAATTCCTTCTGGCTTTGATTCTGCCTTCGGGCCAAACAAGCCAGTGGTCTAATCTAAGGACCTTGAAGCAGGAGTCTTTCCTTCAGTCTCATAATGTGAGGGCTTACACCAGTAAATGTCCCTACGAACATATCATTCATCTCTTTGTCATCCAGCGGAGGATGAACTCGTGCGGCCATATCGCGCCATCTCTGCGCGTATTCCTTGAAGCTTTTATCTTTCTTTTGGGACAACCCCTGTAACTGGATCCGATTCGGGGCCAAGTCACTATTGTATTTATAATGCGCCACAAATGCGTCGGCCAACTGTTTCCAAGTCTTTATTTGGGTAGGCTCTAACCCCATGTACCATTCAAGAGAAGGACCAGACAAACTCTCCTGAAAGAAATGCATCAGCATTCTTTCGTCATTCGAATAAGCCGACATTCTTCTATAGTACGACCGTACATGAACCTTGGGGCAAGTATCTCCCTTGTACTTGTCAAAAGTTGGAGCCTTAAATTTCAAAGGTACCCTCAGACTGGGTACCAGTCCCATCGTGGTCATGTCCAAACCAGAAGCACTTTGATTCACAACACCTTTCATCTGCTCCTCGAGCATCTTAATTCGCTGCGTGTTGTCTACAGGACCGTCAAAACCTCTACCAGAGAATGCATCTTCCTGCTGATCTTCGTTCCAGTTGACATTTTCATTGCCAAAGCCATCATACCCTTGATTGCGGCCAAATACATTCTGATTCATCATTTGTCCTTGACCTCTAATTCCGTATCCCTGATTGATACCAGCCGGTCCATACCCATTATTAACGAATCCAGTGCCGTTACCATTATTAGCCATTCCTCCATAACCTTGGTTAACCATACCAGCACCGTCGTATCTAAAGCCAAACCTGCCATCCTGACCACCATAGCCAAAGCCTTGCTCATTGTATCCGAAACCCGCGTTTCCGAAACCATTATCTCCGTTATTATTGACGCCACCCAGATTGGCATCCTTGAGTCCAACATTATTAACAACAACTTCATTTCCAACTCCATTGTTACCATTTCCGGTGCCAGCCCCGTTGTTCGCATTCGCGCCCGACACATTTACCACAGGAGGGTTCACTACAGGCTGAGGAGTATGCACACTGCCTCCATGAATAGTCTCAACTTGTACAGAGTGGTGGTCCTCGTTACCACCTCCATTTGCCTTTGCCAATAGCGGCAACACCAGAGTCTGCAGGTTTTCCTGCCCCTTCATAACCGTTTCCATAGTCTGCATGAACTGTGTGAGCCTCTCCCGCATCTCCTGCATCTCTTGCTGTACTTGATCCATAATCTTCTTACAGTTTGTGCGAGTGGGATACCGATGAGGACGTTGACTTGCAATTCTGTAAACCTGTCGAGATGCAGAAGATGAGATACAGTTTCAATAATTAGCTGATAAATGCAATATGTATGCACATGCAATGCAATATGTGTCTGTGTGTTAGGGCGTATTATTTCCCCAACTCTAGTGCCATGTGCTCTGTGTCGTGTCGTGCCGTGACAGTGCGGTGATAATTGGCTGATAATCATTCACAGAAGACGAAACAACTTGTATATAACTGATCGGGCAAAGTTATATATCAATGTGAGGTAGTACAATAGAAGGCATGACCCCAACCAACAGGCCTGGTGATGGTCAGCTCAAAACAACAATATGCAAATCAAGTCAAGTAGGTTCGTAGCCCCTGTACTCCTTCAATAGCCTTTTGGTCTTTGGATGGTCCGGCTGAGCAAGCAATCCTTTAATCAGTGCGTCACCCCGCCTGATCACACGCTTCAAATCCTCGATAGATTCTTCCCATTCACTGTCCCCAAAGCAATCATCAACCTTTCTCTTCTGGGAACGAGCTTCTTTCTTGCGTTTGGCTACCTCATTCAATGCGTCCTGAAAAGCCCATCTAGCCATAACTTCCTCTTCGTACTTGAGCTTGCTAGTCTTCAGCTGGTGTTCCAAGTCAGAAATCTACTGCTTTAGTTTGTCCTCCCTTTCCTTGTTATTGGTCAGCGTGGCATTCTACGTTTTGCTGAAGGAAGAGATTTCTCGATAAGCTACGTCTAGTGCCGTTTTCTTTGATTCAAGCATATCATGTGAACTCTTGAAATCCTTTCCCAGACGCTCCCGTTTCTGTTTCTCTTCAACGAGCTTAGCATTCAACGAAGCTACTGTTTCAGTCTGTTGTTGGAGAGAGTATGCAGCTTCATTCTTCTCTCTTCTGAGCTGAGCCAGTTCTTTCTCTAATTCTTCATTAGCCAACAGCAAGGCTTCCTTCTCTTTTACAACTTGCTCATATACTTCCCTGGTAATGGTGGTTGGTTCCTCTACTGGAACAGGAACATGGACTGGTACAGTTGGAAACGGCATTAGCAACTGTTTTGCTCTTTCTTGTACCCAGGCTTTGTACGGTGCATAAGCTTGACTGTCGTTCTTTCCCAATAGTGGTTTCCCTCTCCTGTTGATGCGTATCCAAGCGTGCTGAAGTTGGGCTAATAATTCTCCGTTCACATCACCAGTGAAGTACAGATATTCCTGTACTTCTTCCTCCCTAGGTGGATCCTTCAATGCATATCCAAATTGGCGAACAAACAGAGATGGATTATAATTGACGCATCCCTTCCTTCCTATCAAAGGCACGCTTGGATATCCAGAGCAACTGAAAATCACCTCAGACCCTAGCAAATCCCTGTCAAACCAATCAATGTTTTCAGAAGAGAGTCTCATCAGGCACTTCGGCCAGTCAGCTGTATCTGCAACCTCCACCAAAGGTTTTTTCTTAGGAAGGTGGCTCTCAAACCACATGCTCAACAATGGCACACAAAAGTGAACACTTTTCCCTCTCCTTTTTTCATTCTTGTAATGCAACGAATGGTAGAAATCCCCGAGCAATGTGGGTACAGGGTTGCCAGCGGCAAACAAATGAAAGGCGTCAAAGTCCACAAAATCTGGGATGTTGGGAAACAATACTATCCCATAGATGCACAGAGCCAACACAGCATTAAAGACTATCCAGCATCCACTCTTGGCGTATTCCTGGGCTTTACCAATCAGGAACTGGAGGGAGAAGCTTGAAACCCCGCGCAAAGAAGTCACCAATAGCTCAGAAGCGTCCAAGTGTAAAGCCTTTGCTAAGTCTTCCAACCTAGGCTTAGCGTCAAAGTGAATGAAAGGAACCTTATTCTGCACGGGCAGCTCAACAAACTCTGCGTACTCTTCCAAGGTGGGCCCCAAAATAAAGTCCTTGAAAGTGAAGCATCTCAAGGCAGGGTCATAAAATTGCATCAATGTATACAGCCCATCCAGCTCAACCTCAGTTGGTGTACGAACCAACCTCAACAGTCTTCCGTAACTCATCCTGAAGCTTCTCTGGACATCCTCCTCACCAAGGGAAATCAAACCAATCAGGGGTTGGTAATTTGTATGCAACTGTCCTTCTCAAGCTAGCCATGATCAATAATCAGAAATCCAGACGCTAGAATCAGGGAAAATGCAAATGCACCTGCAGCACAGACACACGTTAATGAAATGCACATGATAATGGTTATGCAACAATGCAATGCAAATAGATGCAACAAGGGAACCAGGTGCCATGGCTAAGAAGCCCAAACCACATCATAAGTCTCAAACAGACCATCCAGAAATCCTTAACTCTGGTCTTAGACAGACCCAATACGAAGCTCCAATCCCGGTCTCTGATAGACCCCTCAACTGTCCAAAAATATCCTGAATCTCAAATCAAGAAACAAACCGGTATCTGGAGGTCTAGTTACCTGCATAGTCCCAGAACCCTCTCCCAGGTAGGTGTCCTAATAACTGACAATGGTATGGCATCCTATGCGGTCGTCGGCGTCACAGACTTTCAGGGTTGACGATACGATTCCCAGAAGGAGTGGCATCATCAAATCCTGAAGAGGCCTCACTTAGCCAACTTCCAATTGATCGGTTCCCAGAGTCGACAATTCAACTAACCAGCAACCCACGCCACCCAAAGGGTGGGACAGGAGGCCAACCAGAGGAACCTCGTCTGAGTGTGAATTTTGCGGGACACCAAGACCTGCAAAGCAAGTGGGCGCGCGCTACTTTCCACTCTAATTCTAAGTACACTCAAGCCCAGGTCCGACTTATCTCTCAATAATAGAACACCCGTCACAACCCCCAATAACAACAATAATCAATAATATAGTGCTGAAGGTAAATGACATAAATGTAAATCCATACAAATTCCTCGACGGGAAAACAAACGTTAGGATTGACTCGCTTAAGGGACGTTGGGTCCCAAATGCATAAGGAACTATCGCAGTCCTTAGCAGCCAGGGGACGTTGGATCCCCAGCAGAGTCTCCAGCGGTCGCTACTGCAAAAATCGGCGCCGGCTGAACAGAAGAGTCGCCACCGTGCGTTATTTATCCCAACAGAGGGAAAGGAAACGCTCGAAGTAAACCTACCGCAAAGACGGGAAAGGAATGGTCATCGCAACCAAATCCTGGATTCGGGAGTCGGTTACGCAAGGGGAAGGTATTAGCACCCCTCACGTCCGTCGTACTCGACGGGATCCACGCTTGTTTTCTAGTACGGATTGTTATTCTATCTATTCTACAGGTCTGGGGTTAAAAGAAAATAAAATGACTCGGCAAAGCATCACACTTTATGCCTACGTATTCCCGTCGGGAACGAGAAATCAGAGTCAACATAGTTCGCCTACCTACGGGAAAGGAGGGGAAGGTTGCTCGCTAGGATATCGCATCCTATGCCTACGTACTTTCATACAGCATGAAAGATCAGAGCAAACGTAGTTCGGGCCACGTACGACACAAGTCTTCCTTGATTGTTTTTATCCTTCTGAAAAAGGTTTTCTCCTGATTATGGGTCCAAGCGGACAAAAATGACGTTTTTGATTGGTTTACAGTCTTTTACGCAAGAACTGTTTTTTATGGTGTTTGAAATGTTTATTGTGTTTTTCTGATTGTTTTGAGAAAGAAGAGAAACAACAACTCTAACCTATGGTTTAAAAAAGGGAATCAAAATCTAACCTAATGTTGTCATGCATGGATAAGAACCTAATGTCTGTCATATTTCTCTCTTGCGCAGAGAGAAACAGAGATCCTAAGGGGATAAACGGAAAAACAACAACATATATACAGTAAAGCAGTAAAATGCATGAATGCAGCAGTACAAGCTAGGCAAGGGAGTCCTGCTCTTCCTCGAACCTTGAAAACAACAGGCAAAAGCGAACAAAATTCACTTTCAACCTAACAGATTAATTGGCAAACAATACAGTCCCGGAAACTCAAACAATACATCAAAAGCTTCTAAACAGCAAAAAATAAACCGTAAACAGCAACTCTACACAGCAAGCTCCATCAACATCTTCAAGCAAAGTCTTCATCAACAAGCTTCCATCAAGCATCTATCTTCAAGGAGGAAAACTCTAACAGTAATCATCTTCCACAGCTTCAAGCAGCAGGGCTTCAAACAGCAGCAGTCACATGCACAGCTTCAACAACACAATCTTCAAACAATGACTTCCATCTTTAATCTTTCATGGCTTTTCTTCAAATCAAACTCTCCAGGATGAGGAACAATTAATAGGATGAATTGAGATGTTAAACGGTTAGTTGACCACTAAAGGTGGCAAACAGACTGTTAACAAAATGTAGAATGTTTCTCTCAAGAGTTCTATCTCTTAGATACTGTCACCAAGCCTTCCAAAGGAAGGGGGTGAGTATCCTAGAGAGACTCTGAATCATAGAGAGGGATGGAGGGAAACAAAGCCATCCATGTTTAAGAATCAAATTTCTACTCTAAGCTCTACCTAGCTCCTAGTTCCTGTGATCTTCAACAGCTACAAGCAAGCTACAATTTTCATCAACTCTTGAACTTTTTCTTCACTCCTTTGCTTTGTCTTTGTATTCAATGCTTCACCATCCATGGTCTTCAAGCCAAGCCCAAACCCCAAGCAAGCCCAACAAGCCCAAATAACAAGCAATAACCCCAAAACGGGCACACCATACAATCAAACAATTACAAAAATATACTAAATATTAATATAATAGGGGAAATTCTAATACTTATTCTAAGGGATCTACTACACTTTCCCATAATACCCCTATAGTCCCATCTTCTAATTCAACCTAAAAAGCCCAAAAAGGAATTGTTTTGTTGCACCTATGTTATGTTCAAAACCCTAATTATTCTAAGTTTTTTTTATTACACCATATCTATTTCAACATTTTTTGTTACCATTTTTATTCTAAAGTTTTATCACATTATCCTAAGGGAAACCCTAAAGTATATTAATATCTATATTATCAAGATCGAAGATCAAACCCTATATCAATTTCTAAGGGGTCTAAACAATTCCTAACATGCAAGGGGTCAAGGTTAACCATCAATTGGGAAGGTCCTAATCAACAACCCTAAAACAGAACCAAATTACCTCTAGAAAATCTACAAAAATTCCTAAGGGAACATGCGAGTGTTAGCTACAATCTACCAAAAGATCTAATCAAGAATCATCACCAATTGAGAGAACAAAATTCTACAAAACAGCGGTATCAAATATGCAAAGCAAACATCATGCAAAATACTCATCAGAATGTAAAATGCAAAAGAAATGGGAAAACAATCCACAAAAATCTAAGAAAAATTATACAATATCCTGAAGATGTTAGAAACCTATGGTAAAACAATTAAAACCAAAATCTAAAGTTAAGGTCACTTTCTAAAGGAAAACCTATAAAGTGTCCAGGGAACATTCAGATGGCGATGGCTCTAAAAAGAGGATTCAAAACTAAACTTAGAATCGTCTAGAAATTCCAATAAAATTTCTGGGGAACTTTATGCATATCATCTAAAACATATCCAAAAATAAGCTCAAAATCATGAAGCATTAAAGAGAACAAAATTAAACAAAACAGATCAACAGTTATGTACACCAATGGATATTAGCACGAAAGAAAAATCATAACTAAATCAAAAAAATCTAAAAAATGTAAACTCAGCGCCTAAAATTTCTTAAGATAATCAAGATCTGTAGAAAAAAATTTCATAATTTCTCGAACATTTTTACTATTTTTGACGTAATAAAAGCAAACAGGCCTCAAAACAGAAAAATAAAAAGAAAAAGGGAATGAAGAAAATCTCCAAATTAACAATCCTAAAATCATCCATAGGTGTTCATGATCCTAACCGCATAAGAATTTCTAATTATCTCATCCTAAATCCATGGGAAAGTGAAAGTTTACATACCTTGATCGGAGCTTCGAAACGGAGTATCTCCGGCTCTTTTCGTACTTCCGAAAGCTTCAAATTCGTTCAACAATATGCAAGGAAAGTGCTACAATCTTCGAATCGAACCGAAATCGCCTTGAATGAAGAATCACCACTTGATTTGCTCTCTTGAAAATTGATATGCTCTCTTCCAATCCAACTCCAATCAATCACCAACCTTGCTTCAAATGAGTTTCTAAACATTTATAGAGATGATTGGAATATTCTAGAAATGAAACCCAAGCCCAAAATAATAAAATCCATTTCCCTTGGAACTGTCTAGATTATTCATGTATCTTCCCTTGGAAATTTCAAGATTGTTCATGTATCTTCCCTTGGAAGTTTCCAACCAAAATAGCCTTCCAAATGCCTTGTTAAGTGGTTTGGATTAGTGACTTACATTTCAAGTAACCACTTTTACAAAGCAAGTCATGAAATTATTGCTCAATTCAAAAATGTGCCAATGCCATTGTCTTTAAAATGCATTTTACAATCAAATTGGTATGTCATATGGCTTGTTTGTGACCTCTAACCCAAAATTTGATTTTTTTTCACCACTTTATTTGACTTATTCCCCTTTTTTAGGCCATTTTTATCACTTTTTGATACAAGCCTTTTTAACATCTCATGACCTCCCTAATAGCCTTAAAAAATCATTCTAAGCAAGTTTTATGTTGAAGATTTTTCCATTTGAAGCTTGGAAGTAGGAGATATGGCCTTATGCTTGAAATGACTTATAACCTCCAAATGCCCAAAATGCCCTTGGCTTGTCAAGATCATAAGTAGATCTCCACAAATCATATTGAGGCATACCATACCTTTCTAGAAAGCTAAGATTATGAGGAACAACTTTCATGTTGGCCAAAAATCCATTTGAAAACTTGTATCTTGAATTATTCTGCCTGGAAATTTTCCCTAAATCAGGGGATTTTACACTGAAACCCTAATTTAGAAACTTCTCTTCTTCTTGATTTCTTTTGATTTCTCCTTGGCACAACACCACATCCACATCCACATATCAAATGATGGATCCCCCATTCTTCAAACAGGCCTTGATGTCCCTTCAATCAAGTATTTGACCTAGGGTTGACCTAGGGTTGACCCAGATGAAACCCTAATTGACTGTCTTCAATTGTAGTTCTTGTAATCACATCAATGACTTGTCTCACTCTAAAAATGACCCTCTAGGTCTTCCATGATGTCTATATACATTCCATGCCCTCAATTCATAGCCCACAATCTCTTTGATAGTCTTCAAACCCCCTCAAGATAGGAGAAAAACCCACTGATTGGTCCACTAACTTCTCAAGCTTCAATTCCTTTCTGATGACTTGCATAGGCTTAAATTTTTAATAAGAACCTCTTGATAGGCTCATAGAGATAAGAATGGCACTCGGTCCCTTGTTGGATGGCTTGCCCATGCTATGCTATGCAGATGAATGAATTATGTACATGACCTAATATGACCTAATATGCAAATGCTAAAGCTATGAAACATAAAATCAGGTGAAATAAGTTGGTCAAATTTTGGGGTGCAACAGTATGCACAACTTCAAAATACATAAACCAATGATTCTTGATGCAAAAGTCATACCAAAACAAGTCCAATCAAAAATTGATAAGCAAGTTGCACAAATTTCCTTGAAAATGCATTATGATGGTCATAGCTAAAAATAGAAGGGATCATGATTAAATGAAAGTGTGCACATCTTCTAAACATGTTATCCAATGATCCTAGATGCCTAGATCAATCAAAATCAGTTCCAAACCAAAATTGGCATGTAAGTTACAATTATAGACCAAAATGCTTGACATGTGGTTTTGAAGAATTAGATTAGTTCAGCATACATACACAATTCAAACACCACACATTAAAGGATTCTCAACTGTCAAAACAATGAGTTCAAAGTATCATGCAAGATCAAAACAGATGGCATATGAATTGAAAGCATAAAACAGAAACTGGCAGCAATTTGCCTCTTGGCCAAAGCAGCAGACACACATACATGGTTTTCAAATTAAGGCAACTTGAACTTGAACAAAAGAGCCTAACAAATTAATCATGGTAAAGTGAATTTGCACGTCAAACATATCAAGCAAAAACAGAATGAGCTGCAGCCAGGTTTGGTTATCACAACAACATGTGTTCATATATGGCTCAATGTACACAACAGATTGGCAAGATAATGGCAATTTGGCTTTAGACAGTTCTAGCAGCTAGCATCATATCAAACAAATGCATACACAACAGAATAACTTGGCCTTAAGCAAAACAGTCTATCAAACTAAACATGTTGATTGGTTTTGGTACAACAAACATGAATACAAACCAGTTCCAACAGAAAAAACCTAGTTCTAGCATGCTAACCATCACAAACAACAAATTCTGTTTACAAGTAAATCAAGACCAGCAAAGTTTGAAAATAAAGCATAGCAGCAAGGTAATGTCCATGAATTCAGGCATTTATGACAACAACATATGACAGTGCCAATGCTCAATGGCTAGCCCTAGTTCTATATGCACAAATCATCTTGAAAATATATGTCAAATGCTAGTCTACAACAAAATGATGCCAAGGCAATTTCAAATGAACTTAGACAGTTGGCAGCAGGCATGGATTTACCAAAAGGCAAGGCTAGCACAAATCAACAAATGGTCCTAATGCTCTTAATGCATACAACAACTTGCAAGCTTAACAAGGCATCATGACAGTTTGGTTTTTCAACAGAAAACACAAGGCACAAATATGCAAGTAAACAAAATTAACCAATGAGGTTGGCTAGCAAGTTCAAAATAGATTCATACCACAGGCTTGCAATGTATCAGAACAGGACATACAAGTTTATCACAGTTGGCAATGTAAAAATATATGAACAAAACATGGTACAATCACAACCCTATCCTAGTGCCTAAGTGATGACAGTGGTGATGCAAGGGATGAAACAAAACCAAATATCTAGCAAACAGGATCCAACAAGTATCATGGTTCATGTTAACAAACATATGCAATAAGGACAATGACAAGTAACAACTTTAATGAACATATAGAGTTTGAAAACAGCAATGCCATGTAGACCTAAAGAAAAAACACCAACTGATGCAAATATCACAGTGCCAAACATAACACATGATTCAAGGTAACAAGGCTCTCATGTTAACAAACACAAGGCAAAAGCTCAAAGCAGTATAAAGGCACACTTAACACAACAAAAGGCAAGTATTATGCTTAAAGCACATGTCATAACATTTACAAACATTAAGACCTCAAAAATAGGTATTGGTCCTCATTATTCTTATGAGTCATTCCAACAACCTTTGGCAAGTTCAATGAGGCAGAACCACTCACAAGCATGTTCAAACTGTATTAAAGACCAAGCTAAAACACACAAATGATCTTAAAAGATGGTAGAACCAAAAAAGACTTATTGGTTGAAAAGTGCACATGGGCTGAAAAATGCAAGAACAGGACTGCTGTAGAACCAAAACCAAACTAGTTTTCAACAGAACAAACATCACAAAAACACCTATATGAGGGTTTCTAAATCAAAATGTTAACTAACATGATCATGATATAAAAGTGGTAATGCAACAGAAGCAAGTTAATATTCTCACAAACAGAACCAAATAAGACAACATCAAACTTTAAAGACATTTGTAAACCAATTTTCACTTGTTCACACATGATTCTTGGTAGCATTTGAGAGAAACTCAAGATTTAGCACATAACAACACAACATGGTAGAGTGATACACATTGATGAACAAACAAGCAGAATAGGACAGATTCAAACATGAAGTGCCTTGCATTCAAAACACATTGCTTTTAATCTCAAACCAAACTAATGCACATCAAACAATATCATGACAGTTTAAAGGGGTATAGTAACTACCAACCTCTTGTAGACCTCCAAGAAAGTTTGTGCAGTATGGAAAACCTTGAAGCCTTCAAATAAAATCCAGCCTTGATGAAGATGACAGCCTTTCTTGCACTTGAAGTAAACAAGTGAACCCTTAGGACAGAACGTGAAACAAGTGATGATGATGGTTTTTTAGGTTATGGACAGTTGGTACATCATAAACCAAAGGTGTTTGGAGGCTTACAAAGATCAAAACAGGCCTGGTATGTGTTTTGGCAGATTTTGAGTATGAAGTCAAACTTTCTTTGGTTGAAAGTTGACTTTTGGGAAAATGAGGGTTATGGCTGGTTTAAGAGTTTGAACACCTCCCACACATCATTTGTGGATTGTGTGGATGGTTTGTGGTGATTTTTAATGGGTGAAAATGACTTTGGAAGATGTTTTGCTCAAGGCAGATTTTTGAGGTTTTGGATGGTTTTCTTTATTTGTAAGAAAATGCAAAGCAAGATGAGAGCAAGGATTTTCTCTTGGGTTGTAGAGTGCTCTGGTGTACCTCTCAACATAGAGGAAACCTCTATTTATAGGCAAGGAGACGCTTGGGGCAGATTGGTACTTTGGCACTTTTGGAGGGAGTTTTGAAAAAGTGATCTTGCTTGAGATTTGTTGCAGCTGCAAGTTCAAGTCTTTGGCTCAAGCCGATGCATTAATCAAGTGTCATGAATGACATAACAGTGATTGAAGTGTGGCTAGGCAGTAGGAGGGCTGTTTGCTGCAAGACTTCCATAAAGTTTCTCTTTCTTCCTCTTCTTTGATTAAAATAATACAAGTTGCCTCCCACTTGCAATGTCTATCAAACCTCCTAATTTTCTGCATTTCTTCTCCTCATATCCTCTAAATATCAGATAGAAACATGATCCAATGGTTGAGAATGGTTCAAGTGATCAAAAAGTGAGTTTGTGAAAAAAGTGAAAATGCTAAACTCAAGTGTTAAAACCTCAACTTGCATAATTCACAAATCTCAACTCATAAGGGCTATGGAGGAGTTTTGGTACATTTTGGAAATCCCTCATGTAGTTCTACAACTTTCATGCTTTCATGATCTTCAGATTCCAAATGGAACTAGGTCAAAAATCCACTCAAAGTTGCTGAAAAACATGCCTAAAAAGTTCAATAACTTAGAATTTTTCTAAGTTATTTTCCCCTCTTGTAATGAATTTGGCCATAACTCCAAATCTATGCATTTTCTGCTCATGGACCACTGTGGGAATTTTGTAGGACTTTTAAAGAGATTTCCAATGAGCTTGGAACCAACTCAATTGGATATGTGGTTAGGGAGTTATGGTTTTGCCCCTTTCAAAACCCTAATTTCCCGATTTTTCGATTACTCCTCCATCCTTGATCCAATGGTCATGAAACTTCATGGGCAAGTTCAATATGCCATTAGGAACATTTTCTATTCACACTTTGAGGTCAAAATCCTTATGGTTGAAGAGTTGACTTTTTGGTCAACGAAACGATCGATCAACGACTACCGAGTCGACTATTGAGGTTCTGGGTCTTCTGAGGCCTTGAAACTTCTTGAGTAGACTTCAATAAGCCATATTAACTTCATGGACCATGATCCCCCCATTGGAACACCATTTAAACCAAAAGTCAAACTACAGTTGACTTTTTCTCTTGATTTTCAATTGACCGATCAATTGAAGCTCTTATGATTAAAATTGATGGTTAATCTCTCATCCCCAAACACCTTAGGACATATGTAGATCCATGGAAACAAATTTTCTTGAAGAAACAAACTTTATCCTGATTAAAATTGAAACCCTAATTTTAACCTTTTCAACTGTAGCCACTTGCACTTGATATAAACACTTGGATGAGCTCCACAATGACCCTCAAGGTCTCCAATGAGCTTAAATGACAATCTACCTCCATAACCATGGACTTGTGGTCTTCAAATGACCTTCAAATGGCCTCCTAGACAAGAGGTGAACCACATACACTTATCTGCCTATCCAAAGGGCTTTGACTTATCTCTGATGATGATAACCACTCTGTTAACTTGAATACAAACCCTTGATTAGGTTTAGAACCCTTGGCAAATTCCTCTTGTTACACACATATCTTGATCCCCTGTAAATGCAAAATGATATGCTATGCAATATGCTAGAACAATGAAATGAAACATAAACCAAGTAAAAAAAGGGTTGGGCAAATTTGGGGTACAACAATGACCAGTGCATTGAGACGAGTAGTTTAGACACAAAAATTGTGCAGTTTGGTTAGGTCTAGATCCCCCTGCAACTTTGGGTGGCCGGAGAAGACAACCGGAACCACCGTAGGGTTCATCTTCTCCGACGTGTACAAAACCAGTCCAGAGCGTGCGTGGCAACCACCTGTAGCATTGGATCCATTGACTCAATTCAAAATGGACGGCCACGATTAAGTCTGAGCCTTGTTGACTTCCATTAAATGAAGCCCTGAGTTTCATGCTTGGACTCAGCTGGTTTCATCTTGGGCCCAAAGTGCTATATGAACCCCCCTCAATTCAAGGCCCAACGCGCATAACTGTTTCTAGTTGCTAATTGCACCAAATCTTTTTCCATTTTATTTCTTTTCATTCTTTTCTTCAATTTTTTAATCTGTTTTATTTTAATCAAACTAAAATACTTCCAAATGCCAATAAATTCCACAAAAATAGTTTTTAATCATATCAAGATGTAAATTGAGTTTAGAAATTTTTAGTTTCATTTTTATGGATATTTTCCAATTAAAAAATAAATGTTCATTTGGAAGGGTTTTAGTTGGATTAAAAGTTCCATACCTTTCATTCTTGATTTTATTTGGTGATGAAATTTTCACATAAATGCCTGATTTTTCTTGTACATATTCTTGATGCATTAATTGATTTTTGGATATTTTTCTCCCTGATTTTTAGTACCATTTGAGTAGGTTTTGGTTGAACCTTTTAGGATCCTTCTTTTGTGCTAGTTCTTAGGACACCCTTAGAACTTTCCCCTCTGTTTGCCTAGTTAGGTTTAGATATTTTCTCCATAGTTTGGACCCCTGGTTCCTAACACCATAGGAGTCCTGTAGGATTTGTTTTGGATTTTTTAGAATTAGTTTACTATTTTTAGTGTATTTTACACTTTAGGTCACCCTTGTATGACTTTCACCCTAACACTTGTGCTAGTTTGATTCTATTTGGAATTTTTTGTATTGTTTGAGTACCCAATCTTCATGTATCCATGTCATGTATATAATAAAGCATTTGTATGTTCAATTTTAGGCCTTGATCAATGTCATAACTTGGTTAAGTTTAGGCATCTCTTAGGAGTTCCATTTAGGGTTTTTCATGTGTATATGTTGAATGCTTTTCACTTTTTGGATGATCCTCTTGCCATATTTTGTTCATTCCTTTTCAATTAATTTATGTACATTCTCATTCCATCTCCCTTTCTGTCCAAGGACTTTGGAGAATCATTTAAAGTTGCTTAATCCCTCCTTAGGAGGTATTTGAAGCTTGACTTGAATGGTGAACCATGAGGACACTTTTTGTGCATCTTTTGGCACAAGTCATAATGAGACTTTGGTTGAATGACATTAGGGATATCATGGCTGTTTTCTCTTCTTCTTCCACTTCTCTTTTGGTTTATGATTCATCCTATGTTCAAGTTAGAGGCCTTAGGGCATTGTTTGCACTTGTTAAATGTGTGTTTTGCACTTCTTTTTTCTTGCTTGCATTTGAAGGTTGAGATGAGCTTGTGGTGGTCTTTACCCCACAAAATTTCCTCCCTTGCTTGTGTGTTTTCTATTTGTGTATCTATTGTTTGCATTAAAGGTTGAGGTGTCCTCCCTTTTCTTGTAATGTTGCATTGCATGTGCATTCATTCACATTCCCATTTCAATTCAAATATTGTATGTTGCTTCTTTTCTTTACATTACCATGTTCCCTTAGGAGTTCTCACTTCCTTGTTTAAGGATAGTGATGATAGACATTAGGTTGAATCCTTTGTATGCAAACATAAGGTAGTTTCCCTTCTTAACCTCAACTTTAGGACCATGATGCATGACAATTACTAGGTTTTGAACTAGTTTCCCTTTAGTTTGTCCTCTCTCTCTTTCTCATCTCAAAACAACTTCAAAACACATAATAAAGGCTAATGAGTATTGTGCGTTACAAGCCTTAAGTACTTGGGAGATAGTGATTGGGGGGTCACCTCTCAATTTCTTAGAGTGTTTAGTGTACGTCCTTAGGATGATACGCGACGCATTCGTTCCTTAGTCATAGTCTCTAGTGCAATATGAATTACAAACATTCATTCAAAACACTTCTCTAATAAAAGACCAAAACAAATGAATCAAACCTCATTTTGTCCCTGTAGACCCTTTGTCGCTACTGCGAAAAAAGGTGTCGGCAATGACAGAAGAGTCACCACCTATCGTTATTTATCCTAAACGAGGGAAAGGAAACGATCAGGAGAAACCTAGCGAAAAGGGATAAGATCGGTCGTTGCAACTAAATCTCGGGTTCGGGAGTCGGTTACGCAAGGAGAAGGTATTAGCACCCCTCACGTCCGTTGTACTCAACGAGATCCACGCTTGTTTGTTTATCTAAAGGGTTAGTAATCTATCTATCTAAGGGTCTGGGTCAAAAGAAAAAGAAAGGACTCGACAGAGCGTCGCAACTCTGGGCCTACGCATTCCCTCGTGCAATGGGAAAGTCAGAGTCAACGTAGTTCGGCTAACTACGAACAAAAGATGGGGGAAGGTCGCTCGCCAAGACATCGTGTCTTGTGCCTACGTACTCTCAACAGGTATGAGAGATCAGAGCTCACGTAGTTCGGGATAAAACAGAACACAGACTTGTTCAATTGTTTTTACGCGAGTAAGGTTAACAAATAGTTCCAGCAGTTAGGGACAAAGCCTGTTTGCGGTACAACCGAGGCTACATCAGGTTTAGAAGTGTATCAACACAAGAGTCCATCTAAGGCTCAACCTCTTTATGGAATGCACAAAGTACTTCCTAAGGAAGACTAGGCTCTCACAAGAGGGATCTTGAGATAATAGGACATATGAGCAGAGAAGGTATGTACAAGGTACTTGAGTCCTCAAGGCTCAAAATTCTCATGGAATGCGCAGATTCCTTCCTAAGGAAGAACCAGACTCTCGCAAGAAGGATCCCGTGTCATAGGACTTAGAGGAGAAAAGGAGCATAGTGTGAACCTAAGGAACCCACCATGTCATTGAATGTCCATCAAAGGCTCAAACCTCTCATGGAATGCACAGAGTTCTTCCTAAGGAAGGACCAGGCTCTCACGAGAAGGGTCCTAAGAATGTAGGACTTGAGAAATGAAAAGAATAATGATGGGAGACATAGTGAAAACCTAAGGAATTCACCATGTTCTCAACCAAACTCATCATTCAAGAATAGTCCTCAATGGTTCAACTTCTCATGGAATGCATAGAGTCCTTCCTAAGGAAGAACTAAGCTCTCACAAGAAGGACCAAAATATCACAGGACTATGATTTAGAAGAATCATATGAAGAAAGAAAATCATTCAAAGGCATCTAAGGAACCCTAAAAGCAAAGCTCTAAAGGACATCTATCCTGATCAAGCTATGAGCATGTTAAGGGCTTGGAATTAACCTACAAAGGCTTCAACCTATGTACTATGGGATCATGTGAGGATTGGGTGCCTAAAGATTGCAAAAAGATCACTTATAATGCAAGACTAGGTGAAGGTCTAATGGGGAAACACACTAACATCAGCCAGAATGTAAAATCTATGAAAAATAGGAAAACAATCCTAAAAAGTCTAATAAAAATCCTAAGGTATCCTCATGATGTTAGAAAGCTATGGTTAAAATTTGAGGTCAAGATTCCAAGCCTAAGGGTGCTAACAGAATGCAAAACCCTAATGTGTGCTATGGAGGATGCAAAGGGAAAGGGTACTAAAGATGTACTTCAAACCTTAACTAAATGGAACCTAAACATTAGAACAAAAATATTAAAATATCACACAATGTGTCTAGAATCAACATGCAAAATATTAGACATTTATTTGATGTATTGAGCAAGAAAGAAAATCAAGAAGATGAACATGTCAATCTCACATTTATTAAAAGCACATAAGATGAAAAATATGAAATTAAATGGAAAATAACCAGAAAATCAAAATAAAAAATATGAAAAATTCATATACATGTCAAGGCATACACCATATTTTTCTCATGATTTATTGGAGCAATTATCATTTTTAAAAGAATTAAAATGAAACAGCAAAATGACATGAAAATAAAAGAAAAAGGAAATGGAAATTGGAAAATACGTGTGGTGAAGAGCAAAAATAACACGTTAAAAAGCTCCATGGACCATAAAGGGGGGGGGTGCTAGTATCAAATCAAGCCCAGGTCCATCAGGACTTAAGCGAATCTCATGCGCTTCAGTTAATGCGCCCTCATGGTACGTCTTAATCCTAACCACTCAACGTTTAAGTAGTCTGATCCTACGCATATCATGATGCCACATTATTAAAGAAGTCAAAACCCTAGCTGACTTTAACCATGGCCGCGAGATGAAAGGAAAGAGTCAAGGAACTATCAAGATCCAAGGGTCCTGAACGCATCTGGTAATTTCAAAAGGGAAAGGGAGGGAAATGCACCAGCGGTGGCCGGAGAAGACTCCGTTCGTCTTCTCCGGTGGAGTTATACAGTGACAGTCATGAAACTTCATCAAAACTAAAGATTTCTGGTACCGATCAACTCGCCTCTCCTCCTAGATTACAGATATCATGTTCTTTCTCATTTTTAACCTAAAATCAACTCAAACTGAAGGCTACAAGAATTGGTGCTCTGTTTAAAATTGTTGTAATCAAGCCTAATAATTATCCTAAATCCGTCTACACCTCTCAAGGGACCTAACCACATGAATATTGAGCTCCAAATCATCAAGAATTGTGAGAAATGTTGAAAGATAGAAACCTGATCAGAAGCTTGCGTAGAACCTTGGATTGAGGCTGATTCTTGCTCCAATTGATCCAGATAGCTTCTATGAACCCTCTTGGAGCTTCCTTGATCTTCAATTTGGCTTGAGAATGACTGAAATATTAAATTCGATTTCTCACTTCTCTTGAGTTTGTTGCAACTGTAACTGCTCTAACTGCCACCAATCTTCATCTCTGAACCATTGTACATGATCACCAGATTATATATTTTGGATCTTGATGGATAATAAGCCCAATGAAGGTCTAAAACAACCCAATTGATTTTCACTTTTTCAAGCTTGTGGTGAATGTGAAGCTTGCAAAATAGAGCCTGCAAAGCCTTGGAATTGCTTCAATCATGTTGTTGGCAATGTGGGGAACATGAATGGATGGGATTATCTCCTTGTTTTGGATCAATGGTTGATGTTGATTATGTTTCTTCAAGCTTAAGTAACATGAAAAATGGTGTATTTTTATGGCTCAATTTTCAAATCCATGAATCCCATTGTTCTTGAAATGTGAAGTGTGCTCAAAATTTTCACAAATATGTCTTGAAATGGTGCATTATGAATTAATTTGGATTTTTGACTTTTTATGGCCTTTATCTATCATGAAACTTTCTTCATCAAATCTTCAATCCAAGCCATATCAATGATTCCTTGATGTTTCGTTGAACAAATACCCCCATTATAAGCAACTTTCAAGTTGGAAATATTTTCATTTGAGGTATGCAAAGTGATGAAATTGACCTATAATGAAAATGGCCTATAATCAAAGTTTCCCAAAACACCCTTGCCTTGTAAGCTTCATATCTTGAGTTCTATAAATCAAATCAAGGACTTCTAGTACTCTTTGGAAAGATAGGATTATGAGGAACAACATTCATGTTTGGGTAAAGGATAGGAGAGACATCCTTCTAGCTCAAAAATGTCTTAGAAGTTGGTTGACTTTCAAGGACCAAAATCACATTCATCTGATGACCTGTAATTTGTCTGCCTCATAACTTGAGTTCTACAAATCCAATCAAGGACTTCTAGTACTCAAAAGAAAGCTAAGAACATGATATATAAGTCTCATGTTGGAGTCAAGGTCAAATGAAACTTGTATCTTAAGTTATGTGGTCTTGAAGTTAGACACTAAGATAGGGAATTTTACACTGTCAAGCTTAGAAACCCTAGCTCAATAACTTCTCACACTCTTGAGTATTAATGAATTGATCTTGAAATGATCTCTTAGGTGTCTCAACATAACATTCCATGATCATAGTTGCTTGTAATTGAGTCTTAATCTCCTCAAGACTCACAGTTGACTCAGGGTTGACCAGGTGAAAACCTTAATTGCACCAACTTTGGTTGTGGCCTCTTGTACTTTGAATAATGACTTGCATAAGCTCCATAATGACTCTTAAGGCATCCCATGAGCTTTCTTAATGCTTTACACCTACATCCATGGATTCAAAATCATCTGATGATCTCCCCTGACCTTCAAGTTAGGAGATGTGCACACTTGTATCCATCTTCAATTCTTTGACTTTTCTGATGGTGATAGGCTCTAGGACAGCTTGAATACACCCTCTTGAATAGGATTAGACCTTGATATCTTCTTCTTGATAAGAACATCCCTGTCAATCCCCTGCAAATGGGCTATGATATGCAAATGCTAATGATAATGCTAATGCTATGAATGCAATGAAACAAAAGCCAGTTAAAGAAAAAGGTTGGGCAAATTTTGGGGTGCAACAACTGCCCCTATTCAAACGACTTGGACCTGACTGGGTGAAAAGCGAAATTTCAGACAATCAAGGTAAAAGACGGTTGAATACTAAAGAAACCCAGAAATTTGCCAACTTGCAGAAATAAACTGCAACACTGATTAGGAACGATATCTCTAAAAATTGAACACAGTTGCACGGCAACACTGACTGATCTTTTGATAAAGAACACCTGACTTCACCGCCAGTCACCTGTGTAACGCCACAGGCACTGAACCCACAGGCCGGATCAACATGCACTTAATCCTTTCACATTGTCTAAGGATAGGCAGCAAGAAAACAAGTACTCACTTCGTCTAATGATAGATGAGAAGACACCAACGGTCATATTATTTAAGGATAGACCGAAAGAAAACCACCATGCCCACATCATCTGAGGGTAGACATCCAATACTCACGTCGTCTAAAGAAATATGGAAAGACTCCAATACTCACATCGTCTAAAGAATACTCACATCGTCTAAAGAAAGACGAAAAGACTCCAATACTCACATCGTCTAAAGAAAGACGGAAAGAAAGTATCCAAAACCGTATATCATGTCAATGAACTTCAAACCCATTCAGCAAACTTCAGAATCCTTTCGTTATCGGAGTCGATGGAAAGAAAATATCTTCAAAGGGCCACATCGTCAATAGTGATTGACAGAAAGAACCACCTTCAAAGAGTCATATAGTCAAAAGTGATTGACAACACGAACCAAACATTTTTCAAAAGAGCCACGACGTCAATATGAATCGACAGTATGAAGAAAACCCTCCTGAAATGTCATCTCATCTAATAACTAGAAAGAAAACCATGTCCGAACCTTGCATCATCTAAGAATAGATGGAGAGAAAACCATATCCAGATCTCATATCCAAATACTAGGCGCACAGAAGATCATCTTCAACACTCACATCGTTTAAGAATAGACGGAGAGAACACTAAATCGAAATCTCGCATCGTCTAAGAATAGACGGAGAGAAAACCTGTTGGAGAGACATATCCAACTCTCGCATCGTCCAAGGATAGACAAAGAGAAAACTTGCTGGGGAAACTTATCGTCAATAGAAATTGATAACAAGAATCTGTTGAGATGTCGTCATCAGGGACTGATGGACAAATTTTCTTAGAGAAGTCACCTCAACGGGCCGATGAACAGAGAAAATCTGACGTACGATCTGGAACCCGGTTAAACTGATGAGTTATCTGAACACAAGTGTTGAATAAATGCCCCTGTATTCATTGCAGAGATGATTCACGTTGCCACGGAAGGCTGATAGAATACTAGCTTATGTCTCATATGCATATGCTCGAATGTTTCTATGGCGTAATGCTCCATACGAAATGTAAATGCTACTCATTTTAGGAGGAAATGCAAATATGATGATTATATGCAAAACGCAAATGCAGGCTCGGGCTGCCGGAGAAAGCTGGGTACAACAGATTTGCTTCAGCAAAATAAATGCCGAAGACAACGCCAACTCCGCTGGAGATAACCGGATGTGCCAAGTATGATTGGAGTTTTGCTGGGGAAGACAGGTGAAACCTGACGGTGATTAATTAACATGACTTCCCGACATTCGTCTTGAACTTGAATGTTGATTGAACTTGATTGATTAGCTTTGAGCAACTCTGATGATACAGAAAGGAACAATTCCTTCTATCTTTGATCTTGTCCCAGCCTGCGGATCTCTGTGGGGATGTTCCTCGAAAGGAAATCTACAATCTCTGCACCCTGATCTGCCTCATCATCTTGAACCTCGAAGAGGTGATTCGCATTAACAGTCTCCAAGTAAGAATAGCTTTTGTGCTCTTGGGGTGACCTGCCCCAATCTCATTGTGATTTTGCCCCTGATTGGTCAATTCGCGGAGCAGTACCTCTGGCTACGAGAGATTTATAGAATATCGACCTGATTGACCCAGATTTATAGATTACCTGCCTGAATCCCCTGATCATGATCATAGCTTTCCCCGGTTCGACGAAGTGTTTGGGCGTTCTGCATTCTGACCTGCTCAAACTTTCCATCGTGGAAACTTTCCCGCTGTCAAGCGCTTACTCGTAAGTAAAACAAATTGTTCTGCATAAAAGACATATCAAATGCAATACATATGACAGTTTTGAAAATCAAGTTCGGTTCATTGGAAAAAAGTTTATGACATATAATGAACAAATCATTTATCAACATGTCAACATTAATACAACGCTATAAGTAAAATCCTTTCAAGAAGTCAGTTTCGATGCGATCTTTACCGAAGTATGCTTTCGAAACAAACCTGCTTCAATTAGGACTTTTTCAGGTTGTAACGTAGTCAGGTTCACGGTTTAAAAGGAAAGGATATGAGGCTCAAAATTTATTATAACCCACCCATTCTCCTTGGTGTACTCCGATCCTACGTTCAGCTAACTTGACGCAAGTGCTCACCTCTCAGAGGTTGTATGATAGGAGTGCTGGTTCAGGGAACCACACCTTTCGGAGTGACGATCACTCGCTTTTTCTCCTTTGAGTGCTTGTAGCCACACGACTTGTTCTTTTTGAGGATTTTTTTCTTTCGTAATCCTTTTCGCTTTTCTGCTTTTTCGTTCCCTAATTTTTTTCCTGGACTAACTCTTTTGAGTTTCATTGCTTTTGAAGTCCAAAGGGATGCCTTCATTTTTGCCTAAGTCGCTTGCTTTCAAGTTATCGACTTAGCGAGCTTTTTCTTATGATTTCTCCTTCTTTTTTTTTGAACAAATCGTGTGACACCGGCTTGTTCGACTTGTTAAAAGAGATTATGACTGTTTCACTCCTTGTAAGCAAGGTTTAACCATTGTGGTTTTTTTTAGGCTCGACTTATAGAGGTATGATTAGTCCTCAAACGGGAAAAATCGTTTTCAATTTGGACGCTCGGTCAAATTAACTGACACCTACCCTGCCCCGGGTTAAGACTGAGGGTTTTTCATTTTCAGAAAGAAACTCCTACTACTAAGCTCAAAGGGGTTAACAAGGGATTATCTTCCGTATATCTCCGGTTTTTATGGATTGAAACAATGCATGTACATCATCAACAAGTTTTATTCAAGGCATAGCATCGGAAGCTCACTCGTCTTTCGATTTCATCATCCTCCCCGGATTCCACTTAAACAAGCGTTGGAAATAAATGAAAGCAACAGAGTGAACACAGATGGATTAATTCAAAACATGCATATTTATTTCATTTATCAATATCAATTGAAAAACAACAAGTTTTACAAACGAAAATTTGCATATAGACAGGAAAGAAACTACAAATGCAAAGAAATAACAGAATAAAACAAAAATTGCTAGCCTTCAGTAACTGGGCTTTCACACTGATTTGCTGCTGAGGGGAGCGACCCTTGGAAGTCTTCAGACTCAATCAGACGAGCGGTGTACGACCAACTTTCCTCTCGGAAAGGATATGCACCTTCTATCCATCAACTGTTGTACCCTGACCTGAAAAGCCTCACAATCCTCGATCGAATGCCCCATGGATCCCCCATGATATCCGCATCGAGCACTAGGATCATACCCGGAAGGGTAAGGTTCTGGCAACGGTTTGAGAGCTTTGGGCTCCACCAAAGAGTTCTGAATTAGGTGCGGCAGCAGCTGAATGTACGGCACAGGCACTGGATGAAGGGGAGCGTTCCTCCTTTTCAAATTGTTGTGAGGCCTATTCTGATTCTGGCACTGATAGCTTTGCTGCAAAAACCCAACAGGTCGTGGATTCTAAATAGCCAAAACATCCGGAGACGGGGTTTGAATCATTGAGGATTCTCTTTGTTCAGGCGCTTTCACTCTTAAGCTTGACCCAGGAACAAGCAGCAGCTGTGGGCAAGGGGATTCTGACACCAGAGACTGCAGGATATACTCCTGACTTACTGCAGCTTTAGGGGGAGTAGGAACAAATTTGCCTGATACATTCATGCCGCCCGACACAAATTCAATTGCTTTCGAATCAATCAAGTCTTGAACCTTATGCTTAAAAGCTTTACAGTTCGCGATATCATGCCTTGGTAAGCCAGAGTGGAAGTTGCAATGGGCATTTACGTCACAGCCGAGTGGTATTTCCTTAGTCAATGGAGCCATAAGCCGGGGTTTAACCAATTGAAGTTGGAGCAAGAGTTTCACCAACTGAGCATAATCCATAGGTATTGGATCGAGGATTCTGTTGCAGGGTCTCATATTTTGCCCGTATTTCCTAATCCTGGGATTGCCTTGAAGAACAGGAGGTAGCTGCTGACGGGAAATGTCTTGAGCCTCAGGCCGTGCAGAGGGTCTCAGAGGCCTATCACTCCTGGGTATAGGTTCCACAGACGCAAGTGGAGTAAGCATTTTTGCCGCAGCTTCGGGCACTTGATCACCTTCTTTTCTGAGCAAACCTCTTATTACCTCCATGATCAAGCTCACCCGAGTCTTCAACTGCTGGTTCTCCTCTCTGAGCATCTGCATGTCCATCATGAACTGCCCCATCTGGCCTCGAATTTCTCTTAGCTCTGCTCATACCTGTTCCATAGCCTTGTGGGGATTTCTGTAAACTTCCTGATCAGATATCCTGCAACAAACTATTGAAGCACAGGGAGTAAGATCAATGGTTTTGAGGTACCTGTTATGCACAAATATCAAAGTTATGCAGAATGCAAACACATATGTATGCAACAGGGAAAAATTCAGAATAGCAACAGGACAAACAGGAAACCCAAGATCCAAGCATAGGGATAACCATCACACATATATGCATCATACAGGAGTAACTGAGTGCAAACAGAGTGACCTCAACCTACAAGCCTGGTGATGGTCAGCATACAGTAATGAATAAAAGCTACACGAGAATACAACCCTCAACTGAGCCTTCAGTTTGATTCTCTTCTGAACAACTGCTCTCGGTGAATTCTTCCATGACATGAACTGATACACCCACCTGGCTGGATGAAGGAAGATCATTGATTTGAATACCCTGAGACGTGATTGAAAACCTGTTGGAATCCAACAGAGTCTGAACCTGGCTTCTAAGCACCTTACAGTCTTCAATTGAATGCCCTTGTGCCCCAACATGTTACTCACAGCGGGTGTTGATATCAAAACTTGGCGGATATGGTGGAATCGCAGGATTAATTTCTTTTGGTACAATCAATCCCCTCTTGATCAAATCCAGTAACAACTGACTGTACGATACCGGCAACTGAGTAAACTATCTCTCTGGATTCCTTGGCCTTCATCTGGCGTGTTGACGCGGTTGACAATGATATGATTGTTGACTTTGAACACTTGAAGCATCAGAAAACTAAACCTGAGATACTGGAGATTCTGGGATGACATCACTTTCTTTCTCCCATTCTTCTTGAGAACTGACAACTGATTCATTTTCATCAACTGGGATATAAGGAATGTCTCGAATCTTTCCATTCTTGAGTCCACTCTCGACAAGTTCACCCGTTATCATCAAGTCAGCAAAGTCCGATGCACTCCCACCGATCAACTTGTCAAAGTAGTGGCCTTTCAAAGTAACCAAGAATATGTCAACCAATTCTCTGTACTGAAGTGGGGGTTGAACACGAGCAGCTAATTCTCTCCATCTCTGCATATATCCTCTGAAGGATTCATTGTCCGCCTGAGATAATTCTTGCAATTGCGTACGGCTAGGAGCCATGTTAAGATTCTAGTTGTATTGCTTCACGAAGGCATTGGCTAGACCTGACCATGATTAGATACAACCACTTTCCAACTGCATATACCAATTCAACTATGCTCCACTCAGACTATCCTGAAAGCAGTGAATCATAAGCTAATCATTGGCGACATACGAAGTCATTTTTCTGCAGAACATCACCAAATGTAGTTTCAGACAACTATCCCCTTATACTTCTCAAAATTTGATAGCTTAAATTTCGGAGGCATCACAAGACCTGGCACCAAACACATGCTCGTAGCATTCAAATCGAGAGTATTCTGACTCATCAGGGCATCGAGCTTTTCCACCAACATCTAACATTTTCTCATAAATTCAGCAGTCTGTGGATTCTCAGCATTAACCTTTGGAACAACCCTCTGAGGATCTGGCACAGGGAAAGTAAAGTCTGATAATCTGTGTCATGGAGAGAAGATGCATCTTTATCTCTGACAGGGATCTGCACAGGCTGAGCTTGAGCAATATTGATTACCGGAGTCCTCTGATCATTGGCCTCTTCCCTAGTCATGGCTGTCACAGCTTCCATGAATTGACTCAACTGATCCTTCAACAGTTCAAACTCTGCCCTTGTAACAACCAAGTTCTGCTCCTCTGAACCCATGATTCCTGAAGCTGATTCAAATCCAATGCGAATGTCAGGAAACCAACTAGCGAAGCAGACAAATGATGGGTGAGCTCCCTCTTCAGACTGAGGATGAATATTCAAAATGAAATGCAAATGCAATACAATGCAAAATGCAAAATGCTAATGCAACAAACAAGGGATCAAGATAGTTTTGCTGAGAATAACCAAAGTTCTGCCTTGACAAGAACATAGCACTGCTCTGACAGGAACCAACTGATACCAAAATTTCCGATTCAAACTATAGGGAAAACCGGGTAATCTGAAGGTAAAGGTTTCCTGCATAACCCCAGTCCCACTCACTGGTATGGACCTAATCCACTGATAAAGGTACGACATCCTATGCGTTCCTCAGCGTCACAGACTTTCACGAAATGATGATACGTTCACCATTTCTGGTTTGGCATCATCATTCCCTGAAGAGGCCTCACTTAGCTGAGTCACAAATGATCGGTCCCTAGAGTCGACAATCCTTAGATCCAAAATCAATTCCAATCCTAAGGACCAGAAAACAAATCATCAAAGAGGATCTCGTCTGAGTGTGAATTTCATGGGAACTGGTGTTTGCTAAGCAAACAGGTCCCCACTAATCTCCACTCTAATGCTATGTTTCCTCTCAAGCCTGGGTCTGGCTTTTCACTCATCAGAATCAACCCATCCCAACAACAGCACAACAAATAATAATAATATGCTGAAAGTAAAGTGCGGGAAAATAAAGCATAAAGTACGCCAAGTATGTACAAAACCCAAAAGGTAAACAGGAAAGCGCTAGGATTGACTCGCATAGGGAAACATCGGAGTCCCCAGCAGAGTCGCTAACTGTCACTACTGCGAAAAAAGGTGTCGACAATGATAGAAGAGTCGCCACCTATCGTTATTTATCCTAAACGAGGGAAAGGAAACGATCAGGAGAAACCTAACGAAAAGGGATAAGATCGGTCGTCGCAACTAAATCTCGGGTTCGGGAGTCGGTTACGCATGGGGAAGGTATTAGCACCCCTCACGTCCGTTGTACTCAACGGGATCCACACTTGTTTTTTTATCTAAAGGTTTTTTTTATCTATCTATCTAAGGGTCTGGGTCAAAAGAAAAAGAAAGGACTCGACAGAGCGTCGCAACTCTGGGCCTACGTATTCCCTCGTGCAATGGGAAAGTCAGAGTCAACGTAGTTCGGCTAACTACGACCAAAAGATGGGGGAAGGTCGCTCTCCAAGACATCGCGTCTTGTTCCTACGTACTCTCAATAGGTATGAGAAACCAGAGCTCACGTAGTTCGGGATAAAATGGAACACAGGCTTGTTTAATTGTTTTTACCCGAGTAAGGTTAACAAATAGTTCCAGCAGTTAGGGACAAAGCCTGTTTGCGGTAGAACTAAGAGTTAACAACACTCTTTTATTTGAAAATTATTTCCTGATTAAGGGAGCCCTAAAGGGCAAAAGGAGGTTTGATGTTTGTTTTTGTCTTTTACGGAAAAGAAGTGTTTTGAATGAATGTTTGTAATTCATACTGCACTAAAGACTATGACTTAGGAACGAATGCGTCGCATATCATCCTAAGGACGTGTGCTAAACACTCTAGGTAATTGCGGAGAGGCCCCCCAATCACCACTTCCTAAGTAGCTTAAGGCTCGTAACGTACGGTACAAATTAGCCTTTATTATGTGCATTACTGTTGTTTTGAGATGAGAAGAGAGAAAAGGACTCTACAGGGGGACTAATCAAAACCCTAATGTTGTCATGCAAGATGGTCCTAATATTGAGTTTGAAAGGGAATCTATCCTATATGTTATCATGCAAAGGACTCAACCTAAAGTCTATCATCACTGTCCTTAAACAAGGAAGTGAGAGTCCTAAGGGAACGTGCCAAAGGAAAACAAAACAAAGCTATCAGGCAGATGAAATATAAAATAACTGGATGCAGATGCAATGCAACAGTACAAGCAAGGGAGACAAGCTCTACCTTTAAATGCAAACAGGAGATGCAAACAGAGATGCACAGAGTAAGCACACAAGCAAAGGGAGACTAGCTCAACCTTTAAATGCAAACATGGAAGTGAAGACAAACAATCAAGCAAAGGGAGGCACACCTCAACCCTTAATGCAATCATGCAGCTAAGCCTAAGGGTATCTACACATGCAAGTCTATCCTAATGCATCACAATAAACAATCAGTCAATCACGAAGGAGAGAGGTAAACAAGATGAGCAATAAGGAAATCATCCCAAGGCTACATCAGGTTTAGATGTGTATCAACACAAGAGTCCATCTAAGGCTCAACCTCTTTATGGAATGCACAGAGTACTTCCTAAGGAAGATTAGGCTCTTACAAGAGGGATCCTGAGATAATAGGACATATGAGCAGAGAAGGTATGTACAAGGTACTTGAGTCCTCAAGGCTCAAACTTCTCATGGAATGCACAGAGTCCTTCCTAAGGAAGAACCAAGCTCTCACAAGAAGGATCCCGTGTCATAGGACTTGGAGGAGAAAATGAGCATAATGTGAACCTAAGGAACCCACCATGTCATTGAATGTCCATCAAAGGCTCAAACCTCTCATGGAATGCACAGAGTTCTTCCTAAGGAAGAACCAGGCTCTTACGAGAAGGATCCTAAGAATGTAGGACTTGAGAAATGAAAATAATAATGATGGGAGACATAGTGAAAACCTAAGGAATTCACCATGTTCTCAACCAAACTCATCATTCAAGAATAGTCCTCAATGGTTCAACTTCTCATGGAATGCATAGAGTCCTTCCTAAGGAAGAACCAAGCTCCCACAAGAAGGACCCAAATATCATATGACTATGATTTAGAAGAATCAGATGAAGAAAGAAAATCATTCAAAGGCATCTAAGGAACCCTAAAAGCAAATCTCTAAAGGACATCTATTATGATCAAGCTATGAGCATGTTAAGGGCTTGGAAATTAACCTACAAATGCTTCAACCTATGTACTATGGGATCATGTGAGGATTGAGTTCCTAAAGATTGCAAAAAGATCACTTATAATGCAAGACTAGGTGAAGGTCTAATGGGGAAACACACTAACATCAGCCAGAATGTAAAATCTATGAAAAATATGAAAACAATCCTAAAAATTATAATAAAAATCCTAAAGGATCCTCATGATGTAGGGAATCTATGGTTAAAAATTTAGGTCAAGATTCCAAGCCTAAGGGTGCTAACAGAATGCAAAACCCTAATGTGTGCTATGGAGGATGCAAAGGGAAAGGGTACTAAAGATGTACTTTAAAACTTAACTAAATGGAACCTAAACATTAGAACAAAAATATTACAATATCACACAATGTGTCTAGAATCAGCTTGAAAAATATTAGACATTTATTTGATGTATTGAGCAAGAAAGAAAATCAAGAAGATGAACATGTCAATTTCACATTTATTAAAAGCACATAACATGAAAAATATGAAATTAAATGGAAAATAACCAGAAAATCAAAATAAAAAATATGACAAATTCATATACATGTCAAGGCATACACCATATTTTTCTCATGATTTATTGGAGCAATTGTCATTTTTAAAATAATTAAAATGAAACAGCAAAATGACATGAAAATAAAAGAAAAAGGAAATGGAAATTGGAAAATACGTGTGGTGAAGAGCAAAAATAACACGTTAAAAAGCTCCATGGGCCATAAAGGGGGTTGCTAGTATCAAATCAACCCAAGTCCATCAAGACTTAAGCGAATCTCATGCTCTTCAGTCAATGCACCCTCATGGTACGTCTTAATCCTAACCACTCAACGTTTAAGTAGTCTGATCCTACGCATATCATGATGCCACATTATTAAAGAAGTCAAAACCCTAGCTGACTTTAACCATGGCCGCGAGATGAAAGGAAAGAGTCAAGGAACTATCAAGATCCAAGGGTCCTGAACGCATCTGGTAATTTCAAAAGGGAAAGGGAGGGAAATGCACCAGCGGTGGCCGGAGAAGACTCCGGTCGTCTTCTCCGGTGGAGTTGTACAGTGACAGTCATGAAACTTCATCAAAACTAAAGATTTCTGGTACCGATTAACTCGCCTCTCCTCCTAGATTACAGATATCATGTTCTTTCTCATTTTTAACCTAAAATCAACTCAAACTGAAGGCTACAAGAATTGGTGCTCTGTTGAAAATTGTTGTAATCAAGCCTAATAATTATCCTAAATCCGTCTACACCTCTCAAGGGACCTAACCACATGAATATTGAGCTCTAAATCATCAAGAATTGTGAGACATGTTGAATGATAGAAACCTGATCAGAAGCTTGCGTAGAACCTTGGATTGAGGCTGATTCTTGCTCCAATTGATCCGGATAGCTTCTATGACCCCTCTTGGAGCTTCCTTGATCTTCAATTTGGCTTGAGAATGGCTGAAATATGAAATTCAATTTCTCACTTCTCTTGAGTTTGTTGCAACTGTAACTGCTCTAACTGCCACCAATCTTCATCTCTGAACCATTGTACATGATCACCAGCTTATATATTTTGGATCTTGATGGATAATAAGCCCAATGAAGGTCTAAAACAGCCCAATTGATTTTCACTTTTTCAAGCTTGTGGTGAATGTGAAGCTTGCAAAACAGAGCCTGCAAAGCCTTGGAATTGCTTCAATCATGTTGCTGGCAATATGGGGAACATGAATGGATGGGATTATCTCCTTGTTTTGGATCAATGGTTGATGTTGATTATGTTTCTTCAAGCTTAAGTAACAAGAAAAATGGTGTGTTTTTATGGCTCAATTTTCAAATCCATGAATACCATTGTTCTTGAAATGTGAAGTGTGCTCAAAATATGCATAAATATGTCTTGAAATGGTGTATTATGAATTAATTTGGATTTTTGACTTTTTATGGCCTTTAAAGCTTCCATCATGAAACTTACTTCATCAAATCTTCAATCCAAGCCATATCAATGATTCCTTGATGTGTTTTTGAACAAATACCCCCATTATAAGAAACTTTCAAGTTGGAAATATTTTCATTTGAGGTATGCAAAGTGGTGAAATTGACCTATAATGAAAATGGCCTATAATCAAAGTTTCCCAAAATACCCTTGCCTTGCAAGCTTCATATCTTGAGTTCTATAAATACAATCCAGGACTTCTAGTACTCTTTGGAAATATAAGATTATGAGGAAAAACATTCATGTTTGGGTCAAGGATAGGAGAGACATCCTTCTAGCTCAAAAATGTCTTAGAAGTTGGTTGACTTTCAAGAACCAAAATCACATTCATCTGATGACCTGTAATTTGTCGGCCTCATAACTTGAGTTCTACAAATCCAATCAAGGACTTCTAGTACTCAAAAGAAATCTAAGAACATGCTCTACAAGTCTCATGTTTGAGTCAAGGTCAAATGAAACTTGTATCTTGAGTTATGTGGTCTTGAAGTTAGACACTAAGATAGGGAATTTTACACTGTCAAGCTTAGAAACCCTAGCTCAATAACTTCTCACACTCTTGAGTATTGATGAATTGATCTTGAAATGATCTCTTAGGTGTCTCAACACAACATTCCATGATCATAGTTTCTTGGAATTGAGTCTTAATCTCCTCAAGACTCACAGTTGACTCAGGGTTGACCAGGTGAAAACCTTAATTGCACCAACTTTGGCTGTGGCCTCTTTTACGTTGAATAATGACTTGCATAAGCTCCATAATGAATCTCAAGGCATCCCATAAGATTTCTTAATGCTTTACACCCACATCCATGGATTCAAGATCATCTGATGATCTCTCCTGACCTTCAAGTTAGAAGATGTGCACACTTGTATCCATCTTCAATTCTTTGACTTTTCTGATGGTGATAGGCTCTTTGACAGCTTGAATACACCCTCTTGAATAGGCTTAGACCTTGATATCTTCTTCTTGATAAGCACATCCCTCTCAATCCCCTGCAAATGGGCTATGATATGCAAATGCTAATGATAATGCTAATGCTATGAATGCAATGAAACAAAAGCCAGTTAAAGAAAAAGGTTGGGCAAATTTTGGGGTGCAACACCCTTTAATCAGGAAAACATTTTCATAAACAAGAGCGTTGTTAACTCTTAGTTCTACCACAAACGGTAACGCCTAAGTCTCCAATGGTCGAGCTGCATACACCAAACTGCTGGAACTATTTGTTAACCCTGCTCAGGTAAAAAACATGTGAATAAACTTGTGTTCTCTTTAGCCCGAACTACGTTTGCTCTGATCTCTCATACCTGTTGAGAGTACGTAGGCACAAGATGCGATGTCTTGGCGAGCAACCTTTACCCCTTTCACCCGTAGTTAGTCGAACTACGTTGACTCTGACTTTCCCATTGCACGAGGGAATATGTAGGCCCAAAGCTGCGATGCTCTGTCGAGTCACTCTTCTTTTCTTTTGTCCCAAACCTTTTGTTAGATAGTTTCAATCACCCTTTTAGATAAATGACCAAGCGTGGATCCCGTCGAGTACGACGGACGTGAGAGGTGCTAATACCTTCCCCTCGCGTAACCGACTCCTGAACCCGAGATTTGGTTGCGATGACCAATCTTATCCCTTTTTCGTCAGGTTTTCCCTGCTCGTTTCCTTTCCCTCGTTGGGATAAATAACGAACGGTGGCGACTCTTATGTTATTGCCGGCACCTTTTTTCGCAGTAGCGACAGACGCGTACTTGGCATACAATCAAATCCCCACGGCGAAGGCCGACAAGTAGTACACAGCTTTCCTGACTGAGTCGAGAAACTCTTACTACAACGTAATGCCCTTCGGTCTAAAGAACGCCGGAGCGACCTACCGACGGATGATGAACAAAGTCTTCCACGACCAGATCAGAGACATGCTCAAGGTCTACAGGTACGACAAGATCGTAAAATCACGAGAAGAGGTCGACCACACTGCCCATCTCAGAAGAGTCTTCGACACGGCGAGGAGATGAAAGATGAGGTTCAACCCGGAGAAATGCACCTTCGGTGTCTGAGCAGGCAAGTTCCTCGGGTTCTATCTCATAAAACGAAGAATCGAGGCAAACCCCGACAAGTATACGACGTTCTCCGAGTTCCCCACGCCAAACTCGAAGAAATCGATCCAATCGCTAAATAGGATACTCACCTCGTTGTCCTGCTTCGTGGCCAAATCGGTCCAACACGCACTTCTATTTTTCAATCTCCTAAGCAAAGAGGCCACATTCGAGTGGACCGAGGAGTGCGAGCAGGCACTCCTCTACCTTAAACAAGTCCTTTCACAGCCCCTGGTCCTCTCACGACCAGAAAATGGGGAGACTTTATACTTGTACCTCGTCGTCACGACCGAGGTGGTCAGCGCAACTCTTATCAGGGAAACCCCTAAAAGACAGAATCCAATATACTTCACAAGTAAATCCCTCCAAGGCCCCGAGCTTAGGTACCAACAAATAGAAAAGGTTGCTCTAAACCTCGTCACTGCAGCCAGAAGTCTGCGGCACTACTTCTTGGCCCACACGACCATGTAAGGACGAACCAACCCATGAGGCAACTCCTCGTCCGGCCCAACATGGCAAGCAGGATGCTCAAATGGTTGCTCGAGCTCTCTGAGTTAGACGTCCAGTATGAGGGTAGGAAGTCCCTAAAGGTTCAAGTACTAGACGACTTTGTTGCGGTGATGACCACCCCGAAACCCTCAGCCGACGGATCCTAAAAATGGATGATCTACGTCGACGGGGCATCTAGTTCGGCGGGAAGCAGAGCAGGCATCATCCTAGAAAGTGAGGAAGACATCTTGATCGAGGTCTCTCTCAAATTATCCTTTCTAAAATCAAACAACCAGGCCGAGTACGAGACCTTCCTCGCCGGACTACGCCTGACCGAGGACATCGGCGCGAAATAGGTAAAAAAATTTACCGACCCCCAGCTCATGGCCTCTCAGATATGGGGAGAGTACTAGTCCAAGAATGACAGCCTCATCGAGTACTTGGCCCTAGTAAAAGAGAAGATGAAAAATATTGTCTTGGTGGAAGTAAGTCACGTCCTACACGAACACAATACTTGGGCAGACATCCTATCTGAGCTAGAGAGGACGAAGAAATAAGGCGGGAACAAATCAGTCGCCCAAGAAATGCTTCCACAACCAAGTATCGAGAAACCCACCTCGATTGTCGACGTAAACACCATCGGTGACGACCACTGCTGGATGACCCTGGTATACAAATACCTCAGCACAGGGAAATTTCCTGACGACCCCAAGGAGGCTAGCGTAGTCAGGCGACGTTCCTGCTCGTATGCCGTTGTCGATGACAAGTTATACCGACGGGGTTTCTCCATCCCCTTCCTCAAATGCGTCGAAGAGTCTAAGGTCCCTAACATACTCCAGGAGATCCACGATGGGATCAACGCGTAGCACCTCAGCGGGCGGTCCCTATACCATAAAGCATTGCAGGAAGGGTACTACTGGCCTGCCATGCAGCAAGACACCAAAGAGCATGTCAAGAAGTGCGACAATTGCCAGCGACACGGGGACATGCACCTGGCCCCGCCCAATGAGCTCAAAACGCTCTCATCCCCATGGCCAATTCTCTGGTGGGGGATGGACATCCTCGGGCCCTTCACCATAGGGTCATACCAAATCAAGTATTTTGTAGTCGGCGTCGACTACTTCACTAAGTGGATAGATGCCGAAGCCTTAGCCAAAATCACGGCCCACAACATACTCTGTTTCTACAAAAGGAATATACTTTCTCGGTTCGGCATACCCCAAACAATCGTCACCGGCAATGGAACACAACTCACCGGCAAGAACTTCCAGGACTTCATTACCAAGCTGGGCACAAAGCAACACTTCATATTGGTCGAGCACCCACAGACGAACGGGCAGGCCGAAGCCGCAAACAGAGTGATCCTACGAGGGATGAAATGAAGATTGGGTGACACCAAGAAAAGGTGGGTCGAGTAGTTGCACAACATGCTCTAGGCCTACAGAACGACCCCATACTCAACCACAGGAGAGACTCCGTACCGACTGACCTACAGAACCAAGGCAGTAATTCCAGTAAAAATAAAGGAACCCTCAAGAAGGACTGAATTCCCCCTCGACGAGGAGACCAACAATGAGGCCCTAAGGGAAGAACCCAACCTAGTCGAAGAGATCCGGTTGGGAGCATCCCTCCGGGAAGCCTCGCTCAAACATAAATAACTTTAAGACATGACAACAAAGTCACCAAGCAAGAATTTCAGGTCGGCACCCTAGTCCTACAAAGGAACTAGAAAGATTTGCGCGAAGGCAAGCTCGCCGCGAATTGGGAGGTCCCCTATCGCGTCCGTGCGAAAATGGGGACCAGAGCCTACTACCTTGAAAACCTACACAGGGAGGAACTTGCTCGACCATGGAACACTGAAAAGCTTAAACAACACTATAGTTAAACACTGTCGCCGACCTATTCGCGTCGCGACCATATGGGCGCACTAAGGTACAAGCGCGAATCTTAAACTAGAGACAAGAAGATAAGGGCCTGCTCTTGTATGTGCGAGCGAACTCTTGATTCGATGGGGGCACCTCCATCGAGCACCACCGTTGTCGTACCAACTAGGCAGAACACCTAGCTCACAATGGGAAGTTCACGCCTCAGAGCAAAGACCTCGATTGAGCTCTTAGCTTCGTCGAAGATCGAAACTCGACTCCGACCACTCGGCCAGTTCCCTACACTGTCGAGGACCAATAATGTCGAGCAAAGGCCCTAAGTACTAAAATAAAAACACGCAAATATAAAACACGTATTCGGCATACAAGCAGCACGCACAAAATATAAACATACCAAAGACAGAACACAATGCATTATGTCGGGCAAACCCATGTTCAAAAAATACAAGTTAAAGCCCCTAGCACGCAGGCGGGGCAAAGTCAACTACTAACCATGACACGCAGGCTGAACAAAACAATTCAAATGACATGCAGGTCAACCACCTAAACATGAAATCAAACAGCAGCTTCCTCCTCGGGCCTGGATCCCCCGTCACCAGCTCCCTCGACGGACTCCTCGGGGACAACCACGTAACCATCGACCACCCGGTAGAAAGGACCAATCCCCTCGAAGGAAAGCGGAGCCCCAATATTTGTGATGTGGACCTACTCCAAAGCATTATTGAAGCCCACCTCGAGAGCCTCCAAGTAGTTCTGCTCGAGCACCCGGATCCGAGCGACCAGGGCACGACGGGCCGCAAGGACTCTCTCCTCCTTTGTCTCATCCTCAGCAAGCTTGGCAGTAGCCCATCAGCCCAACAACCTTATTTAGAAGGTGATCCCGCTCCTCCTTAGCTCCCTTCAACTCTTCCCTTATTTCAGTCATATCTTGGAGGAGGTGCACCTTAGCTTCGTACCTCGGCTGAGCCTCTTGCAGATCATTTTATGTCTTGTCTTTCTCTGCCACACGGACGAAGTTCTCATCTCATATCTTTTTCAGCTAAGAGGTCAGGCTGGTTTCACCATTTAGGACCAAGGCCATCTCAAAGATCCTCATTATGGCGGCCATATCCTCGGTTAACGCCTTCCTTCGGGCCGCCCATCCGATCTTCATGACCGCCTTGGTTTTAGCCTCAGCCACAGTCAGGAATGGTCCCCGGAGAAGAAGTCCCGATGGTTGTGGCAAGAGGGCTGCACAAACTTCTCCACAGGCGTACTCTCCTCGAGGTCGTCAAGTATGGGCTCCCCGGTTCGCTGTCTTTTAAAAGGGGTCTCTTGCAGGGGAGGAGATTGGCTGTATTTGGGGGAAGAGGAACCGCTTTCCCCTTCGTCGGGCTTCAGCATCTGCTGGACTTGGGAGACTCTACCCATGGTGGCTTTCTTTGCACCCTTGGTGGCCGCAAGCTTCATGATACGTTCCTACACGTTCGACATCTTACCTGTGAAAGTGAACAGAAAAATAAGTACAAAAAAAGAGATAAGGACAGACACCCGAGAAAAGCAAGCATTCACTACCTAGGAACTTCAAGGTTTCCTCATGAGACCCACACTCGAGGAGGGCCTTGGTGTTAATAAAACGAGCCTCGCGGAAAACTTCCCCACGATCGTCGAGGATGAAACTCCCATCCTTATACACACATTTGGCGGTGTAAAACCGGAGATAAAGTCGACCATCTTCTTGTATGCTTCCTGGTCATTAGCGTCCATGTCGCCATTCTTCACGATGTAGCTTTCTGTGCCTTTCGCAAAGTGGTCTTCCTCCCACTCAAGGGGAAACTTCAACACTAATGTCTCCTCACCTCCCTCGTTGATCACAAGGTTATATAAGGAGTCGACGACCACGTGCAAGACGGGCTTGACGACATAGAACCGGTCTTTAAAAGTGCGGACAGAGTCTTGGTACGCCCATAACAGCTTCCTCGACTGCTTCAGGGATACCCAACTATGCCGACCATTAGCAGACTCCCGTTGTAGGTGAAAAGTGCGGAAGAACAAAGGAAGCATGGTCCCAATACGGAGGTGTTCACACACAAGTTTGAACGCCCGCACAAACGCTATCACATTGGGGTGAAGTTGTGAAGGCGCCAGACGCAACCACTGGAACACCCCTTTTTGAAAATCGCTGAAGGGGAGAGGGATTCCTGCGTCTCAAAATGTGAACTCATACATCAGGAACCTCATCCCCCTGAAACACGAGCAGATATGGTGGTTTTCTCTTGGCTTGTCGACTGTCTAATTCGGGGAAGATCCCACGACGAGGTCCTCGACGATGGTGAAGGCATCCTTGTCGTCAATGACAAAGCACAATGTGAGGCTAAGAGGTTCCTTCCCGGTCCAATCTTCGGGAGAGCTGGCTCGTTCGATGCCAACTTATTGGGTGGGTGCATTGGGGTCGATCTCATCCTTGATATGAATGACACCCTCGATCCTCACGGCCATTTTACTTGAATAGCAGAGGAGAACATTGAATTTGACTTCTGAGATCAAATACACCCTTCCACCGCAAATCAAGTGAAAGGGAAAAGAGAGGAACGGGGATCCACAAACAAATTATCCCTAACACGGAGTTGCGAGCCCCTTCAATGGGGAGACCCATCCACGAAGAAATCGTCCATTGACATGACACGAAAAACCTCTTTGACAGTAAGGCTCCCCAATTGAGAAGACCCTAATAAATGCGGGGAGACCCCTCGAAAGAGACCTCCTTGCAATGTCCGCACACTTGGGAGGATCATGGCTTCCTGAGGCCTTAATCCCAACTCCCCGAGACCTTCATCGCGGGTCCTCGAGGCCTTCATCAGGAACTTCATGATGTTCCCAGAATCCTCATGAACTTCCCGGCATCTTGACTAGAAACTTTATGAGCACAACCGAAAAACTCATAGTTCCGCCAAAAAATTCAAACGTCCCCCCTAAATTCTACATGCTCCCTATAAAATTGCCGGTAAATTCATAATGCTAGAGATTGGAGACGAAAACTTACTTGAAGAAAAAATATCTGGACGATGAAGAGTGGTTGACGGTGGCGGCGGCGGTGACGGTGGACGTGGTGTGAAGAAATTGGAGAGACTTGGAGAGAGTTATGATGGAGATGAAAGGGAAGCATGGAAATGAAGGGAGCTTTCCTCCTATTTATAATCCCAACATGGGAAGTGAGGCAGCACTAGGCACTAAAGTGCCCCTACACGTAGCCTCCCTAGGCATTAATTACTCATGACACTTGGCGCTAGAAGACACAATGCGTGTCCTCTCAGCTTCCCCTCGTGCCCGGAGACCAAGCATGCCTGTTCCCTTTCCATCTCTGCTGTATTGTCGACCAGAGCACCAAACTGGGGCATACCAAGAGGGAGAAGAAGGGCCAGTGGTACGGCTGACAAACAGACCTCCCCGCAAACTCTTGTCTTGTCGAGTATCTCTTACTCTTGGCCATGCACATCTCCCACAACTCGGTGTTCCGAACAGACTGACGCTCCTCGACGTTCAAACTCGCTCTTAAGTCCTTACTCTTATGCCTCGCAGCAACGACTTGGGGGGCTCCTGTTTTGGACTGGACCTAAGGCTGGCCCACCGTCGGGCATGGCCCAACCCAAGTCTTCGTCGAGGAGGGCCCAACTGAGGTTCATCCCACCTGCACGCCCGGTGAGCTTTCACACGTCTCCCCCATAGACTCCATGTGCCCCCACGCAGGGACACATCATCAGGAAACTATCCACTTCCGAAAGAACTGGTCAGCCCACCTTCCGAAGATCACGAGACAGTTGATCTAGGTCGAATACCACATGCTGGTTTTCCCTACGCCACATAAGCCCTGGAAGTTACTCGTATTGGGTCTTGCAATCCAACCCAATGCAAAGTAACCGTTGGCCCTGTGTTGATGGCACATTATAAATACCCTCTTTCACTAGAGGGTTAGGTATTCTATTCTATATATCTTTTCTCTGTACTTTCTTTCTCTCTTGCTGAAACTTACTTTGGCATTGGAGTACCTTGCAGGTACACCCCCTTATTTTCACCACCACCGGCGAACGAAGGAGCTCATGACGTGTGTTGGCTGCTGATCCTTTTCTGATCCGGTAAACTAATTATAATTGGTTGAAAATTTTAAACTGATTATAAACTAGTTTATAAATATAAACTAGTTCTAAATTAGTTTTAAATTGAATTGAAATATTTTTAGCAGTTAACTGAATTTTTATTGAAATGGTTATTACAAAGTAAACGAAACCATAAATGTGGTTCGATTCAATGCAGTTCATGAACCATAAACACCCCTAGTTGGAATATTAGTTTTCACACTTATTTTCGAGTTAATTGTTTCATAATTTGGGAGGAGTTTGAATTACTGCTTCAGTTTTCCTAGACGATTAAAAATATGTGTGCTATAAGTTGGTCCACCCGTTTTCAAAGCTCCATTTCCCTAGTGTATTTCTTTTTAAGATTCTCATTAGTGACAAAAGTTAGGTACAGTGCATTATAGATAGTTCCTACTGTCTTTTAAAAATATATTATAACTAAAATTGCACCAATAATTTTCAAATGTTGTTTCCTTACTAGGTTTTAAAAAACCAACTCAGGAAAAGTAACACCGTCTACATCATTGTATTTAAGTTCTGTTCAAATGATTTTTTATTTTGGATTTTAATTTTAGGGTTCATATTAGTCTCTTATTTTTAAAAAAAGTTTATATTGATTCTTTTATTTGATTAAGGTTGTACTGACATGTTTACAAAAACATAAGTTTGCTCAACTTTAGCACTCTATGTGGGAGTCTCACTACAAGAAAAAAGGAGATTTATGACACTTGATTTGCAACAGTTATCTCAAAACCGTCCTTATTCTTGGATTGTGACGGTTGTCACGACAGTTAGGGTCAACTGTCGTAGATTTTTTGCGACAGTTATCAAAAAATTGTCCTTATTCCTGGACTACGACGGTTCTTACGATGGTCCGAGTCAACCGTCACAAATTTTTTAGGCATGTTATATAAAGTAATGCGAGTATGCATTTCTCCTATTCCTCACACGATTTCCCGAAGAACTTACATCTCCGAAATGTGAAAAGAAGCTTTCGAAGGAAACATTTCCAGACTCCTTCGTAACGAAATTCAATACGAGATTCAATCCTCTTCTTCTTCCAAACCAGTACGTCCTTTTCCCCTTTTCGTAATTTGTGGTTGTGTGTGTAATTGGTGTTGATCCATTGAAAATTGGTAATTAGGGTTTGCTTTGTTCTTGAAAGAATGATAGAGGAGCTAACGGCTTTTAGAACAATTTGATTTGACGTATTTGAACTTATCTGATGATAGTTTCAGAGTTTATTCAAACAATTTATGATTTTGATTCCGAAAACAACTTATAATTTATATGAAAATGGTTTGATTTTAATTTAGCTGTTATTATGGACGTAGTTTATGTAGAAGCACTTATATGATAAGTTCTATAAACACTTAAGCTATTCATGTTGGATTTCGAAATATCTAGTACGTTGTTTGAAAAAGCTACATTGCTACATTTTTAGCTTCTTCTGGTTTCATAGCTACAAAATGTTTACCTAGTACGGATAAGCTATTGTGGAAGTACTTGTAAGAGAGAAAAAATGAAATGATCTTATAATGTTATAATAGCAATGATTATTATAAGGTTTCAATAGTTTCTCTCATTGGAGGGGCCTTTGATTCAAGGATTCAAAAGTGATTCCCAGGAATAAGTTATCAGGAATAAAAATAGGGAAGTCTGATTCTTGGGGATTCTTAAGAAAATGTGTTTGGCATATTATTTGATAGTCCTAGGAAACTTCGTAGTTACATTTTTGATAAAAAAAATCATGTGAGATTTCATTGGAATGATGAGTTATGAGTTATGAGTTATGATGATTTATGAGTTACTTTTGGGTATGATTGGATTGACTTATTTAATTTTATCTATTAGCATAAGCATTTGTAAGACTCTTTGAAATAATTTATGAAAATAACTCATGATAGTTTATTTTCATAAACTCTTCATTATGGCTTATGAGAACGACTTCTAGCTATATGAAAATATTTTGACTGTTGGGTTTTCCAAACATGACCTAAACATATATTCCATATTGTTTAAACGCTGTTGCGTTTGTGTGTTTTCTGTTTTGTTTCAGGCTGTCATAGTTGAAGAAGATAATGTCACGAAACATGTGGGTATGAAATTATAGCATTGAATTTTTATTTCTTTATAATGAATGTCTAGTATTTCTTACTTTGGTGGGTTTTCGGTTCTCTTGAAACATACTACTTACAAACACAAACATTGATGGTTTTTAGTTACCAATGGAGGAGACAGAGGACGAGAAGGACATCAAACTCCTGGCATTCCTACTGGTATGTTATCAGTGTCATTATTTCCCTGGCTATTTCTTGATGAAAACTACTGAATTGTGTATACTTCGTTACTTTGTAATGAACTGATTGATCACTGATACAGAGAATATTTGACCTTTGTTAAGTTGTGGGTAATCTTATAAATGGTTGACTTAATTATAGACTTCAAGCAGATACTGTTTTTCTTCACATGAAATTGATGACAAGTTTTCATGTGCTGCATCATCTGAATTTGTTTCCATTTTCATTTTAGTTTTTACTGGTTTGAAATCGGAGAATTAAAAAATCAATTATGATGTGATCTCTTTAATTTGTTTCTCTTGTAACCCAAAATATGTTATACTATCTGTTTTCATACTTCCAAGTATGCTTTCTTAACTCTCTTCATTTTTTATCTTGTTCTTTTGGATTTTGGAGCCAGTTTGAAGTAGAACCGCTTTATTATGGCTGTATTAGTATGTTCCATTGTATAATTTATTTACTTCATCTCTCAAACATAATATTCTACCAAGCCAATTTATATTGACTTTTTTCCTTATACTTAAAGAGGAACACTTTAGGCAGTCTCTTAATCAAATAAACTTTAATTTTCTGTTTACACTTGCACTGAAGATGCCTCTTATCAACAAAAAGAATTATTGCTAATAAGTTGGCTAATATATTTATTAATTTCAGTTATTGTTTATATATTTTTTCTTATTTTCTTATTTATTTTCCAATATGCCATATTAGATGCTTCTCAATAAAAAAAACTAACATTTACATGTTTGAGATATTTTATAAAATTTTATCATACATTGTATGCACTTTAGTTTCATTTTTGAAACCAAGGAAGTGTGTAACTGAGTCGTATTTTCCAGGCTTCTATATACCTGCAACATAATCTGTTATTTAATTTTTTGTTTTATTGTAATTATGTTTACATACTTTGTGAATGACATTGACATGCTAGTCGCTTTATTCCCTTAGTAATTGCATATCTCAAGTGTCAAGGTTCTAGCAGTTTATCCAATTGTTTTGTTTTTATTGTTTTTTTAATGATTTTGAGTGTAGTTTCATTTCTGACCATGATTCACACCCCTGTTGATTTGAATCTGTGAGCGGACCTGAAAATAGTTGCCATTTGTATTTTCATTGTCATTTGATGATATAATAACATCATTCATTAATTTTTGGCGTGTCCATTCATGCAGAAGCCTTTGAACAACAGCCAACAAACAACTGGAGGGGTTTCTTTAGTGTATCTTCTTATTCGTAGTATTTCAATGTAGATACAGATGCTGTTATGACCAGATTGATAAGTTCCTTGAATCCAGTTGGTGGAGACTTCTTCAGCAAGATAGATGCCAACCCTGGTTTGTGCGTTCTGTTTTTTTTACTTTTGATGCTTCTATACTTTCTATATTCAAAATAGAGTTACAAATTTTAATGTGGGAGTATTTTTTAAGGAATATCTTGTAATTTTTCTTCCAAAATGCATAGATTGTGCATGTTAATCACTATTAAATACTAATAATGTGATTCTTTTATGTTATTATAGATATGGGCTTATATGGATCTCAACGACATTGATTTTTGTACTTGCCTCACTTGGAAATCTTGCCACATTCCTTATGCAAAAACATGCAGATAGCAGAACCTCATGAAGCTTTAATGTTAACTATTTGAATGTGGCTGCATCGTCTATCTATGGTTATGAAATAGTGGTCCCCGTGGCATACTACTTCTTCCTTCAGTATATGGGTTCAAATGCTAGCCTTATAAGGTTTTGGTGCATGTGGGGATATTCTCTTTCCATTTTCATCATCTCTTCGGTAAGTTTCTGCTCTCCAATGTGGGAAATTGTTAATTGCTTTTACTGTAAAATAATATAGCACAACTCTATTTTAGACGCTTTAAATATGGGAAAATTGACCGAGACACGGCACAACAAAGTGAGGAACTCCTTAAACTTTGGTTAAAAGACCTTTTGGTCTAAACTCAAATCCCTGATCAGCAAGTAACCATTTAAAACAAAGTTTTCAGGCGATTATAAGATTACAAAGCAAAAGGGTGATCAATGTTTTTATAATAATAATGACGGGATTCAAACCGTCGTAACTTACAAATTACGACGGTTAAAACCGTCGTAATCTATCAAAACGAACCGTCGTAATTTGCCAAATTTCTTGTAGTGTCTCGACAATACCATGAATAATATGGCATAAAGGATGACGAACATTGATTTTTCAGTTAGTTTCAGAAAAGTATTTTACACTTACATGACTAATGTTTGAAAGACTATGTAAATATTATAAATTTATGTGCTTGTAAGTATAACTATTTGCAACGGTCAAATATTAACAATGGTTTTGATGATGATAATACAGTATGTCAAATGACATTATGTGAAGTTTTCATATTTCAAGAAGCAATATTCTAATGTTCTTTGGGAGATTGAGATATTAATCTAAATTCAATGAAGACAACATTTAAGGTTAAACCCCGTTTGGTGAAGTCTTTAATGATTTCCTGTCTAATGAATCCTGATGGTGGAGTATATCAAGAAGCTACATCAAGTTTCATCAGTTAAAAGAATCAAGTCTTAGATGACATGTTAAATCAATGATGAATTCATCTGCTATCGCACACGAGTTAAAAACGAATTTAAAGAAACGTAGTATAACGGAAGCAACAGCCAAGTTGTATCGTAAGGACTCTCGATATGATTTAACCAACCAAATGAAAGAGTGGATTTTTAAGGTTCAGAACTTAAATTGAAGATGATTGAGGTAAAAGAAAAATTGATAAATAAGCTAATATATTATATCGATTTCCGACTTATCATCGATTCTTATATTTTAAAATCCTAAGAGGATTCGTTCCTATTTGACTATAATACTCACTGACAAGCGCAATTGGTATTATATGATGTATGTTCCTAATTTTTGAATTAAGCAAACAGATTTAAGCAGTAGCGAATAAGCAAACACGACTTAATAAAACTGATAACGAGAAAACTATGCTAATGTGATTATAGTTAAGGATCATACAAACAATCAAATTTAATCAACTATATCCTATAAGAAACAGTCGAATCAAGAAAATCAAAGTAATCGAATTAAGAAAACAAGTTTATAGGAATAATTGAAAAGAAACCGAAATTAAACTGAAATTTATAAAAACCTCAAAGTGGAATTCAAATACAACATATGAGCTCTTTTGGAATTAGTTCTCCATAGAAGTTGTAATCCCTATATCTTATTTTGTGAATGTTGCATAGTGAATTATAAAACTACTAATTCGTTTAAATATAGCAAGGGAGTTCAGACCTTATAGCAACCGTTCTGGAAAAAAAAAATACAAAAGCGGCCCAAAAACTAAGTATTTTCTCAAGTCTGAATTGAAAACAAATTATGAAAATCTTCTACACTCCGAATTTGCTTTTGACTTCAACACGAAACTAGTATCTTATCCTCTCAGCTTTCCAACGTATTATAGAACGCGTCAATCTGATTCTCGTAGCTCAAGTTATGATATGTACAACAAGATGGTGTAAATAACTGTTTATTAAGAAAATAAGCACTTATTCAGAAAAGAAGCATAACTTAACTTAACTTTCAAAAACCTGTTAAAAGAAATTAAAATAATGTGAAAAGTCATATAAAAGTCTTAGCACAAAAAAAAAGATAGTGCATTAAAATACACTGATCAAATTCTCCCATACTTAAACTTTTGCACTCCGAGCAAAATTCTAAAATAAAAATTGAAAACAGAAAAATTAGAACAAAATAGAAAATGCAATTTCAAATATTTTCAGGATCGCATAGGTAGGAAAAATTCTCATTCTCAAGCTTCAAAAAATATGACGTTAGTGTTGTGACAATAACAACAAATTAGAGGATAATTTACCAAAGAGTACATCATAAGCAGCAAAATCTTCACATGATGAAATTCGCTCAACTCTCAAGTGTTCAGTTGGACTGTTTACTCTTAAAGCACACAATGAAAGAAAACACTACCATAACCTTGAAAAGACTCTAACATCCATACTTGAAATACACACACAAAGATCAAAAGGAATATATTTGAGATTTGTAACTTTGTCACGGTAAGGGTGAGATAAATCATAAGAGGCACTAGGCTAAAATTCAAAGGGTCAAAAGAAAATTCAAAGAAACTATGGGAGTTGAACTAAATAAAACTTCATTCACTTTCAAACAACAACCTTGTAACTATTTCTCTTATATTTTATCTTTTTATTCTTTTTATTCCAGAAGGAATATGTATTGTCATCCTTCTTTTCTTTTTTCTTTTTTTTCTTCTTTTTCTATTTTTTTCTTTCTTTTCTTGCCGACTTTTGAAATATCACAACTATAATTATTCAACCTAACACAACTCTAAACAAGACTCTTTCAACCCTTTGAATAAGGTGATACCATTATTTTTTACTTTTAGGCTTATAACGAGTTTCAAATAAAAAATGAGATAAATAAGTTCAAGGGGTTTTCAAACAAGAGAGAATATTATTCAGGGTTGGCTTTTTGGATAACTAGCCAAAAAAATAAAATAGAAACAACTTGACTTTATCATATTAGTGTGCACAAGTAATCAACAGTTTTAAAAAGAGTCAGATCAAGTTCTAGAGACTAACATACATTAGTGAAATCAGACAAAAAAGAAAAAAGATAGATTTGTGAATGTTATCTATTATTAGGCTCAAAATCTCACAAAGGTTAATGATCTATGCACAATTTAACATTTAGTCCTACCTATCATACTAAGAATGCACAATAAATCGATCACATCACACCACAAGTCTTTAATCCATAAAAAAGAGAAATTACTCACACAACTCTTGTAACCTAAAAACCAATGAGAAAGCATGTAATTTATTTATTTATTTATTTAAGAAAACAAACAAAACAAAAATGAAAACAGAATGAAAGAAAATAAAGTAAATGGTTCCCTCCACCACACTTAAAACACGCATTATACTCAATGAAAGAAAATAAGTATAAAATGAGAGAGAGAGAGAGAGAGAGAGAGAGAGAGAGAGAGAGAGAGAGAGAGAGAGAGAGAGAGAGAGAGAGGAATGAATACACCCGAGTAGATAAAGTGGATATATGATCGCATAAGCAGCCTTTCCCAAAGAGAGCTCTTATACAGTCTCTTCTTCCAAAGTGGGGCTCGCATGAAGTAGTTTTGGGTAGTGTCCATTGAGCTTGAAATTTTTATTAGTGGCTTCTTTTATTTTAGGATCAAAGGAGGATCTTTGATAAGTAAAAGTGTCGAATGGGCACTTGAAAGTGATTTCATTTTCCACAACATCAAGGATCAAAGTATTAAGGGACAACCTCACTACTTTTGTTCCATCTTTAAGCAAAATCATATGCATACACATGAAAGAGCTAATACCAGGTATGCCAGCCAAGGTTCACCCAATCATCTTCTTATGATTCTTCAAAACTTGCAAAATCTTGTCTTCTTGATAAAAATCAAGTTTAGATGAAATTATTTATGGTAGCTTTTCATTTTCTCCAAAAATGCATATTTCAGATTGTCAATAAGTGATTTAAGCTTTAAGGAAGGTGGTTGTTTAACAGACGATTTGGTTGGGCTAGTCAGGTTGGGGTAATCATGAATCAAGAAAGAAATCCTAAAGTTTCAAATTCTAAAAGAGAGTAAGTGTAAAAGCTTACATTGTCTTTTGTATGAGTTATGACTTAAATGTAAAAGTATAAGTGTAATTCTCGAATCACACACACGCATGCAAACATCTCTCCCCCCACTGTGCGCATGCATATACATACACAACCACTTTTAAGGTTCACGCGGAATTGATCAAGAGTGATCATGATCAGTTGGGAAGTATTGTTTCACACTTCCTAATCAATTAGATCATCGAAAATGATTATTTAATCAATTATAAATACTCTTAATTAATTAACACATGACTGTTGTAGGGTTTTGTTTCCATTTTGGGATTAGATGGCTTCCTTTTGAAGCTTTTAATCGATAAAGTCATTAAAAGATCCATGAACCATTTTCCTCTTTGAGCAAACTTGTCTTCTATAAATAGAAAGCATATCCTCATTTTTTCTTTACACCACAATTTAAATCTATAATTATTTTTTCTCCTTTCTAGTCTCTCATATTTCATCCTTTTATATTTCTTAACAAAATTTCCTTCGTGCATATAGGATGAAAAGACACGTGAGAGTTTGATTGTAATAGTGGGGTGTCGCATTTACTCTTGTCCAAGGGTGCGATTATCTTGAGAAATATTTTGTTTGGTTTAGATTAACTTGCTAAAATATCTATTTAATTCTTGAGATCAGCCAGTTAAATTCTATATTTAGTTTATGAGCTCGGCTTGTTAAAAGTTCTGTTTGGTTAGGGGACGCGCCTGTGTAAAATCTTTTGTTGTTGTAAAAGGTTCATGAGCATATTCTTAAAAGCTCAGAACTAATTATTAGTATAAATCTCAAGAAAAAACTCTTGGGGACAAGAGTAGACCAAATAGTAGGTTGAACCTATATAAATCTCTGATGTACTATCTCTAACTTTATCTCTTTAATTTCTATATTTTACTTTTTTTCTTCTTCTTCTCCGCTGTGTTATCTTTCTTAAACTAACATAAATTATTTTTAAGAATTTTTTTAATTAAAATTAATTTATAAATAACAAAAGTAACCCCTTTTGTGTTTGAAGTCACTTGTTCAACAAGTGACATCATAGTCTAACCCTTGTTTTAAGACTAATGGTCCTAGGAGGAAGGAATGACTTCTAACAATTCACCAAACAAACCCCCATCCTTTGATAGAGAAATGTATGCTTCGTGGAAAGAGAATATGAGAATATTTATAGAAGCGATGAATTTTGTTATTTGATTTTTTTTATTTTTAAAATGGATATTTTTTTCTCACACATCAAGTTAATGGTGTTATGGTGAACAAAGAGGAATATGATTGGACTAAAGAAGAAAGAGAAAAGTCTTAGCGCAATTTGAAAGGGAAGACTATCATCTGTACTACTCTTAGGATTGATGAGTTTTTATATGTATCTCATTATGAGTCTACTAAATAAATGTGAGACATCCTTCAAGTTATCCATGAAGGTACAACCAAGGTAAAAAGCACAAGGATAAACACATTAACTCGTGAATATGAACTCCTCGGAATGAAAGTTGAAGTAAATATTTATGATATACAAAAATAATTTATCAACATTGTAAGTCTCATGAGAACTCTTGAAAAAGTTTTTCAAAAAGAGGACTTGGTTGTAAAAGTCCTTAGATGCTTAACCTGTAGTTCACAATCAAAGTCAATGCGATTTATGAATCTAGGGATTTGTCATTCATGAACTTGCCTACTATTTTTGGTAAATTGCGGGAACATGAGATAAAGATGAAAATACTTGTAGATGATGAGAAATGCGACAAGAATAAGAAAACTTTAGCACTCAAATTCGAAGAAGTAAAAGATTCTGACTCCGATGAAGAAGTGACACTAATCGTTCAAAACTTCAGAAGATTTATGAAACATGAAAATTAGTAAGAGTAACAACAAAAAACGAAGGAGTATCCTCTATTACACCTATATGATTTCAATGTGGGAATAAGGGACACATAAGACCAAATTACGCTCATAACTAAATAAGGAACCAGAATTAGAGAAAGTTCAAGAAACCACAAAAAGAAATTAAGAAAGTTTACATCTTCTGGGACAATAAAGACATGGATTCTTCAGATGATGAAGAAGTTAACATGTGTCTCATGGCAGATCATGAAGAAAACAAGATAACCTTCCATTTCTTTTATCATGACTTATTTTGTATTTGCAATAAGTTATAACGAAATATGTAAGTTGAAACAACTTGTCTCCATTTTTAAAGAAATTATTTCTTTATTTAAATTTGAAAATAAAAATCTCTTGGTAGAAATAGAAAATCTTAAAGAAAATCAAAATCTTTTTACTCAAATCTCTTCCCATTCTCAAGAAGTATTAGATAAATATATTAAGTGCGACTGATGTGACACTGAAAAGTGAAAATAAGGATTTAAAAAACACACTTGATAATTTCACTAAAGGAAGGGATAACTCGAATCTTCTTCTTGGAAATCATCATATACTAAATTTGGTCTAGGTTATGTACTTGAGAATAATGTTAAGAATTTTAACAAAACAAGCCATGCTCATCAAACTCTTAAATGTAAAACCATAAAATCTGATTATTGTATTAAAAATGAACATACTGCATTATTTTCTTTCATTAAGAGGAGCCATGAAAGTAAACATGGTTATCCTCCTTCTCAATTGTTATAAAGAGCATCAAGATCATAAAATGAGAAACATATCAACTTCTTGTAATTATGATTATGAAAAGAAATCATGTAAAAGCATTTATCAAACTAACATTAGAAGACCCAAAGTGATTTAGGTACCTAACGTTAATACCTAACGTTAATACCAAACATAAAGTAGCACTTTGATAACTTTTATAAAAAGCATATGACTAGAGACAAATCTCTATTTTCTTCATCCATTCATAAAAATGGAGGTTTTGTCTCCTATGGTGACAACAATAAGGGAAAAATCAAAGGTAATTATAGTGTTGGTATGTTCCTCAATCCAACGATTGGGGAGGCTCTTTTAGTTGATGGTTTAAATTATAATGTACTAATTATTAGTCAATTAAGTGACAAAGGTAACAATGTAGCATTTGATTCTTCTAGATGCAGGGCTATTAAATCAAAATCAAATCAAACAATCTTTACTAGATCAAGAATTAGAAATACCTACATCGTGAATTTAAACAAAATTTCTTCAAATGATGTTTGTCTTCTTAGTAACGAGGATGAACATTGGTTATGGCATAGGATAATAACTCACATTCACATGGACCACTTAAACAAGTTGGTCTGCAAGGACTTAGACATTCGTATGTCAAACTTACATTTTAAAAACAATCTATTATGTGATGCACGTCAAAAGGGTAACTTGATGAATTCTTTTAAAGCAAAAAATGTTATTTCTACAAATCGTCCCTAAGAACTTTTTCACATGGACATTTTTGGTCCATATAGAACTTAAAGTTTTGGTGAAAATTTCTGTGCCTTTATAGTTGTGGATAACTACTCTCATTATAACTTGACATTGTTTTTATATCAGAAAAGAGATGTGTTAGCTGCCTTACGAAAACTAGCTAAGATTATTTAGAACGAAAAAGGATTAAGCATTGTATCAATCCAAAGTGATAATGGTGGAAAATTCTAAAATGAGTAATTCAATTTTTTTGTTTGTAATGAGAATGGTATTCAACACACTTTTAACATCGACGGTTAGGGCTAACACCGATTATTGCAAACCTAATAACACTGTTAATTAGGCTAAACACCGGCTCTTCCAAACCTAACATAATCAATATTGATTCTTATCGAACATTCAAACTACATTGAAACAATGGTTCTTATCGAACCTTCAACATAATCGCCACATTAGTGCTTCAAAATATTTTACCAAAATCTGAACTCACCGCTAATTACACAAGTATTCATTATTCACTGAATTATTTATAGAGTGAGGATCAATTTACTCCAAGAGTATGTTTTTTTAGCTTACTTCAAGTCCAAGATTTAAAATTAGATTTAATTGAATTACTAATTAATTAAAATACTAACTTAACCCTTAGATTAGATTCAATTTAAAGGTTATGATTTGAAGTAAGTTAAAAAAACTTACAATTTGAGTTTATATATATATATATATATATATATATATATATATATATATATATATATATATATATATATATATATATATATATATATATATATATATATATATATATATATTCTAACTCATCTGATCACATTAATATCTGAATTACAGAACTCGAGTTATACTATTTTCAATTCTACAACATACTTGAAACATCAAACAACTACAGTTGGCCAAAGCTAATGCTACATGTAATAATGGTATTACATAAGTCATGATATTATATAGTTATATCATTGGATTAATACTAATGATAGTGTATTAGATGCTAGTGTACCATTGCAACATCTCACATTTATTTTGTTGTATCATGTGATTACCTGTTACTTATTATTATGTGTATTTTTGATATGAAGTTTTCCTATCAAAAGCTATGAAACTAGGTTTCATAGCAAAAGAGGTGGAATATTAAAATTATCTAAGAAAATTAATATAACATTTTTCATTTGATTCATAATCTTTCATCTCTTATTGAGAGTACATATATAATATTACTAATGGATAGTAGAATAAAGGCTCAACCAACTAAATAACAAAAGCCCAACTAATATAAATTCTACTTCTAACTTTAATAATTAAATTGCCTAAAATTAACTCCATGATCCTAACGTTACCAACTCCTTCAAAAACAACCTCTTGTAAAATTTTATGATTACAATAACTTTCCTGGATGCTGATAAACTAGTGGCTTCTTCAAGTTTGTTTCCTTCCACGTGATTAGGATGACATTGATCAGTACTTGATAGATGTTATCCTTGGTCAGTACTTGTAATTGAGCTGGCAATTTGTTAGGGGAAGTGGTTGTTGCAACATCAACAACAACTTGAGGTTGAATATTTTCTTGATTGACAGTGTCATTAGCAGCTGAACTGGGTTTAGGGTCATTAGCTGCAATATGAATGTTCCTATGATAGAAAGGCTCAGTAGGTGGCTCAATGGTGTTGCACCCCAACATTTGACCAACTGCTTATCGCAATTTGGCTCATGTTTCGACTCATTTCATTTTGCATTTGCATACCGCGTACATTGCATTTTTTCAGTCAGATTGACTTTATCAGGATTACAGCCCTCTGATCACGTTTCAGGCAGTTTCATACCATTTCGAATACGAGGATTTATTTTGAGAATTGGTGCTCGTCCCGGTGTTTTCAGCTCTCGCTGTTATTTTGAGGACATCTCGGTGTCCGGTTTTTACCGTTTATTTCGCTATGTTCGCGTATCTGTTTGCTAATCGATTTAATCGGCTTCCTTGCATTTTTAGTTTTTTCTCTTAATTTCTAGAATTTTTAAAAGAGATTTTAATTGTTTTTTTAGATATTAAATAGATTTTTTACTAACTTTAATAGATAATTCTTCTATAGATATTAAATAGAATTTTTATAGTTTTAATAGAATAATTGTTTTTTCTAGGTTTGAAATAGATTTTAAATAAGTTTTAGATTTAATTTCTTTTTTACGAATTACTTTAATCATTTTTAGAGATTAATTGGTTTAATAGAGTTTAAATCATTTCTTTTTTTAGATTAATTTCTTTTTAGAGTTAACTAGATATTAATTAGCATTTTAGGAGGTTTAATTAGATTGATAACTTTAACTAGTCATTAGGTTAATCCTTTTTTAATTAGGGATATTAATTAGTTGTGGTTAATTCGGAGTTAATTGAGTCTTAGTAGTATTAATCAGGTCCTTTAGATTTAAGTGAATCATTAATCCATTAATTAGTGTTATTTGAATCAGAGTTTAATAGTTTCGGTGGGACAGATGGCATATTTTTGGAGGCCCACAGTCCAGTACGCGCCACATGTCATGCATATAAAGTGCCACATGCTTCACTCTCTCTCCGCCAACTCACTCCTCCATATTGCATGCATGCGTGACACTTCACCCTCCACTCAACCTCTCTTTCTTCCATGCGTCCCCACTCCCACACGCATGCAGAGCCACGTGTCTCACGCTCGTGCTTCACCTTCCCCCTCACCGGCCGGCCATGCAGCCGCCGCAGGTCAGTCCTAACCACTCACCGGAGCCACCTTAACCATCACCGATAACCGTTTTTTCGCCGGAAAACTGCAAATCACCGATGAACATTCATCTTCTTCATCCATGTTCATGTTCTTGTCACCGGGAATTCATGACCGTTTTCCAGATTTCGTCTGAAACTCAACCGTTTTTTCCAGATTTTCTTCAATGGTCACCAAGATCTCCCCGGAAGTTCAACAGAACTCATAGTGTTCTTCATCAAAATCTGGATCAAGAACTTTCGCAGACTTTCTTTTTCATCAAGATCTATCAAGATCTCATCACGAATTCACCGATCTGTAACGTGTTCATCAGAGTGTAACTGTTTATTTTCCAGATTCTTCACCAATCTTCATGCATCTTTCCAGATCTGAAGCTTTTCATCAATGTTCTCCATGTTCGTCAACAATCTTCATGAACTTCTCCAGATTTCCTTAGAAGCTTCATTTGTTCAACATCTTCCATGAGCCCTAAGATCCTTCAAACAATCTGCATGTTCATATGAGTTTTCCTCAGAAATCATCAACAATCATCGTCCAGGTTCATGTTCACCCAGAGTTCCCCAAAAACTTCCAAGAGTTTCAATCAAGATCCCCAGAAGCTTCACTCAAACCTCCATCCACCATGAGCGATCCATGAACGAGTGATTCACGGATTTTGTGCGTTTTATGTTAGGTTGTGAGTTAAGAGAGAGGTGTGAGACAGAAAGAAGTTTGAGATTGAGAGGGAGAGGCGGTGAGAGCATCGGCGGCGGTGAGGTTAGGGAGAAGAGAAATTAGGGTTTCAGAAGTTGGATTGAGGAGAAGTGAGGGAGGAGAGGAAAGGTCCGTGGACCCTGGGAGTGAGTTGATGGGCCTTTAGCCCAACGAATGTTTCTGATCCATACACCCTCCGTTTCCCATTGGAACCCCCCACTGGATTGTTTTTTTGATGGTTGGGCTAGGCCCAACGAACTTCTGAATCACGCCCCTCACGTTTACCAGCGCACCCCCCTAGTTTTTTGTTTTTTGTTTTATTTTTTGAATGTATTGTGGGCTTAAAGCCTAGAGTGGTTTTTTTTTTTGCCTTACCCCCAGTTTGCAGATTGTACCCCCTCCCTTTACAATTTTCAATTTCCCTTGTATTGGATGATTGATTGTAATAGTGTAGTTCTATTTTTTCTATTTTCTTTTAGGGATTGTTTTTATAGTTTAGCATATTATGCATGTTTTTTACTATAAAATTTTAAATAGAATATAGATTTAATGTAGAATTTTCATTCTATTTTCCTTATAGGATATTATATAGATTTTAATATAGAATTTCTATTCTATTTTCTTTAGGATGTTATGGATTTAGATAGAATTGTTTTTATGCTATTTTCATATGCAATTTCCTTTTAATTTCTTTAGAATATTTTCTATTAGAATTTAATTGCTAATATTTAGGAGTAGCATATTATTTCCATTTAGTGTTGGATTTCTCTCCTCATTTCTTTTCTATCCGATTTTACCTCTGATTTTATTTTTGGCTGGCCGTGTGACATGATTCATTTGGAGAATGATTTTCGATATCATTTCTCTATCTTGTCTTTGACACGGACATCAATACGCTACCTCTGAGAGTTCGATTTCTCGTATAAGTCGAACCGTGACGGTCTAAGCGTTACATTGGTACTGATTCGAGCGTCCTCATCAAGGATCCAGAGAGGAGAAGATTGGAATGGAGCTTGCGCACATGTCAGGAGCCAACATAGCCGCTTCGTTCGATATCATCTTTCTTATTCAAGTCTTCGTGCAACCGTCGAGTGTTGTGAGCTGTAGCGTTAGATACTTGAGTCTCCCCTCGATTGTTTAGGGTGTTTAGTATATATCCCTTGGGTAATATACGACGCACTCGCTCCTACGTATTAGGTTCTTGCGTGTGTGTCCCGAGTTCCTTCCCGTTGAGGCGTAAGCCTGCTTCCTCTTTGTTCTCGTCCCCGTGCGATCAAAACCCTTTTCTCTAGCGTTCAGGCGATTGAGACCCCTTCTCTTGCCCCTGTGCAATCGAGACTTGTTTTCCCGTCGAATTACGTTTGCTCTGATCTCTCGTGCCAGACGAGAGTACGTAGGCATAGGATGCGATATCCTAGCGAGCTCCCATTTCCCTTTTTTCCCTTTTTCCCCCGTTTGTTGTAGTTAGCTGAACTACAGCTGCTCTGATTTCTCGTACCAGACGAGAATATGTAGGCATAGGATGCGATATCCTAGCGAGCACACTAACATCTAATTTCTCTATTCTCTCGCTGCCGTGCGATCGAGACTTTTCCGCTAACGACTGATGTTCCTTTCTCTTGCCCGAGCGCAATTGAGACCAGACCGTAGTTCTAAGTTCTCGTAGGTTCCCATACCTTTCAAACCCGACATACTACGTCCGTTCTACCGCAAACAGGTAACGCCTAAGCCTCCATCGAGTGAGCAACATACACCTAACTGCTAGAATGCGTACGTTAGTATCGTCAATCCTTTCTCCCACCCCCATGTGATTGAGAACACCCTGTTTAGCCGTAGTTAGCCCGAACTATGTAAGCTCTGATCTTTCACACCGTGTGAAAGTACGTAGGCACGAGATGCGATATCTCGGCGAGCAAATTCCCCCGTAGTTTCCCGAACTACGTTGACTCTGATTTCTCATTCTCTGATGAGAATACGTAGGCATAGAGTGCGATGCTCTATCGAGTCAGTTTCTTTCCGTTTAGCTTTAGTAGTTGTAGATAGATTGTTTTTCACCCTTAGACAAACCAGCAAGCGTGGATCCCATCGAGTATGATGGACGTGAGGGGTGCTAATACCTTCCCCTTGCGTAACCGACTCCTGAATCCAGACATTGGTTGCGATGACCTTGTCTTATACCTTTTCGTCAGGTTTTTCCGATCTTTTCCTTTCCCGTTCTGAGGGATAAATAACGAAAGGTGGCAACTCTTCTGTTTTGCCGACACCTTATTTTCGCGGTAGCGACAAATGGGACAAGGATGCTCTATATAAAAGGTGATCTTTTTCATTTTCAATTTGTCTTCACCTATAGTTCTATTAGCAATGCCACCAAAAATTCTAGAATGCAAAAGTACCACGTCCCACCACTCAATTTCAATAATTTGATCCTTCAGTTTTTATTTTATTACAACTCTCTCTGTTATCTCTATTAAGTTTGGATTTATATCCGGAGCAACCTTTGCCTTTGTGTTGCACCCCAAAATTTGACCAACCTTTTCTTGTGTTTGGCTTATGTTTCATTTTATTTTAGCATTTGCATTTGCATAACATTGTTCTTACAGGGGATCAAGATTTTTGTTGTGCCATTCAAGAGGAGGGTCTCTTTGGTTTCAAGTTCAAGCAAGAGGTATTTGTGCAAGCCATCAAGTGTTTATCATCATCATGGATGGTTCAAAGCTCCTAGAGGAGAGAGATTGGTGTGTATGTTACCTCTTGTCTTGAGGATCATCAGAGGGTCAATAGGGGATCATGAGGTCTTTATCTTGGAGAAGGCATGGTCTACAAGCTCATTGTGTACCTTGAGGGGTCTTTGTGGAGCTTGTGCAATCATTCAATTCAGCTGCAAAGGGCATAGACAAAGGACATGAAACTAGGGTTTCACATATAATCAGTCTAGACTCGTTTCTTTGAGCAAGACTTGGTTCTATGATCCTCCATGTGTCCTAAGGTGTTTAGAGGTAGAGGATTGATCATCAATTTCAACAAGAAGAACTTCAATTGGTCAGTCAATTGCAAATCAGGTAAATTTGGGGAAAGTTAATTGTATAGAGGAAAAAGTCAGCTCCTGACTTTTTGAGGTCAAGATCATGTTCCTCATGTTTAACATGGACAGTGGGTGAAAATTGACCAAGGAATGTCAAAGGGATCATAAAGAAATCAAGAAGTTTGAAACTTGCCATTTTTGGAAAATTAGGGTTTTAGAAACTTCCCATTTATGGAAAGTTTCATGCGTGAATCAGCCATTTTCAAAGCTACTTTCCTTCATGATCAAGTGTCCAAATGGATTTTTGGCCAACATCAAAGTTACTCTTTATCCTCTGAGCTTTCTTTTGAGTACCTCTGAGCTTTCTTTTGAGTATCAATTCATCATCATGTGATGTTTGGAGCTCAAGTTATGATGTTCAAAAGTTAGGGTTTTCAAAGACATCCAATTTAGCAAGTTTGGACAGATTTTTGAACCAAGTTTCTAAGGAAATTTTCATCAATTTCTTGATGCCAAATGAAATTTTTTCCAACATGAAAGTTATAGGTCATGTTCCAAGCTTTTCATCCATTACTAGAACTTTCTCATGGGTTTAATGAAGCTCAAGTTATGTTGATTCAAAGTTGGAGTTCCAATTATGTTCAAAGTCATAACTTAGAATTTTTCTAAGTTATGTAAAGGAAGATTTTGAGGCATGACCTTCAAGCTTAATTTTCATGAATTTCCAAGTTGCAAATCAATTTTCCTCCAACATGAGAAGTGTTCCCCATTGTAGCACCCCAAAATTTGCCCTTTTGTTTTAACCGTAACTGGCTTTTGTTTCTTCGCATTTTGCATTTTTGCATATCATAGCATTTGTTCTCGAGGCATGGGATCGAGTTATTCCCGTGGCTCAGGTTCATTTCGGTGTAAAAAGATTGAACAACGAACAACGAGCATCAGAGGCTCGAGCATTTATTTTGTCCGGCGGTCAGGCGGCCGACTTTATTTTATTTTTGCAGGAGAACAACAATTCAGAAAGCTGCACTTAGGCTCATGTCAAGCATTTTCACAGTGATAATGTTCAAAAATGAGGTTCCGAAGCTAAACAGAGCTCAAAACAGGTGAAACAGGGTAAATGGGCAGGTTTTCCCTCCAAAAGGCGCCAAATTCAAAATTCAAAGGTGTTAATCGGTTAACGCACATGGTTAACCGGTTAACCAATGCAAAACTAGCCCAGATTCAAAGTTTCAGAGGTGTTAACCGATTAACCTATATGGTTAACCGGTTAACCAAAGCAGATTTTGCCTTGCACGTAAGATTTCAAGCAATTTTCATTTGGGGTTCATTTTTGGCCTTTGGAAATTCAAATTTTGCATGTGGGAAGGATCTAGAACCTCTTTAAAATTCAGATTCCCTCCAAATGCCCACTCCTCATTCCAAACCTTGATTTCCAATCCAAATTCCAAACCTTGCATTGGATCCAAACCAAGAGAGTACTTAAGTGATTTACTCCAAACCAAACAATCTAATCCCTCATAATTCAATTCATTTTTCAGAATTCACTCTTAAGCTCTCAATTTTCTCTCAAATTCTCCATTCCCAAAACCCTTACACAAAGCTCTTCATCATTTGGATTCATTGATTTTTCATTGAAATCAATGGATTCTTGAGCATAAACCTCCATTTATCATCATCATTGGATCAATTTTCATAATCAATTTTCGTGCAAATTGAGATCTGATTTTGGAGCTTGAGTTGGAAGGGCTTATTTGGAGTAATTTGACTTAAAAATGTTTGATCTTCATTCCTCTTGCAAGAATTATTGTGGATCTTGAAGTTTTCCGGATAATCTTGTTTGAATCTGCTCAAATTCAGTTGATCAACACTTACCGAAGCAAATCTCTGCTTCGAAGCTTGGAATTCTCGATCCGATTTAATTTTTGAGCTTGTCATGTTAATCTTCATATTCGATTGAATTTTGGTTGATTTTGATCCGTTCGAATTGTGATATTGCTGTGTAATTATGTATCCATGCTGTTGGATCTCTGTCTTCTGTTGTTAATTTCGTGCTTAAGTGATAAGTTGATCTTTTGGATCCATGGATAAGCTGTTTTTGTGCTGGAAGTGCTTTTCTGTTGCTGTTTTTGGCCTCTGTTACAGTGTTAATCGGTTAACACATATGGTTAACCGATTAACCGTTTCAAACTTTCAAATTTTTTTCAAACGTTAACCGTGTTAATCGGTTAATGCATATGGTTAACCGATTAACCTGTTCAAAATTCCAGATTTTCGAAACTTTTTAAGGTGTTAACCGATTAACCCAAGGGGTTAACCGATTAACATTGTAACAGTGGGCCTGTTTTGCTGCTTTTCAAGGTATTTTTGCATACCGTTCCATTCCGAATCATCATAGACCAGTGTGATGCATTAGGAGTGTGATGTTTGGTATATATGTCGCTGTTCTTGATCGTTTGGTCATGATTTTTGTCGACTCGTTTTGTTCGATTTCCATTTGAATACATATTGGTATATGTTGCTCAATGTGATGTTCATCCTTGTTTGCTTGAGCGAAGAGCTATGGTCGAGATGCGCTTGTGGCAGTTGCTGCCCCACACTTCTTTTCCTCCCATTTTCTTCGATGATTGATGGTCGACAGTTGTAGAGGATTGTCTTCTCCCGGTACATCTCATCCGCTCATTTTCTTTTTGCGTTTGCATGTTCATGATTGCTTGCATCTTTGCATGTGCATTTCATCTTGTATTTTGCATCTTTGTTTGCTCCAAAGGGGTTGAGATGTGCTTGTGGTGGCTGCTGCCCCACACTTTGTTCCTCCCTCTTTGCATGTTTTCTTCGTGTATGCATTTTCTACTTGTGATTGATCCTTCCTTTGTTCTTCTTGTGCTTTTTGCCATGATCCCTATAGGATTCCTAGTCCCTCCGTTTAGGATGGGAGTAGGAGAGACATTAGGCGTTCAATCCAAGCATGCTAACATTAGGGTAGACGTCCCCCCTTTTCATCCAAACTTTAGGACCATTTTGCATGACAACGTTAGGGCCGAGTTTCCCTTAGACCTTCCGTGCTTCTCTCTTCTCATCTCAAAACAATTCTAACTCATCTAATAAAGGCGATAAACGTTGCACGCTACGAGCCTTAAGCTACATGGGGAATGATGAGTGATGGGTCTCCTCTCGCTTGTCTAGAGTGTTTAGTATACGTCCTGTTTGGGGGCGATACACGACGCATTCGCCTCCATGTCATAGTCTTTAGTGCAACGTGAATCACAAACCGCATTAATTCACTTCACTAAAAAACACAAAATAAAACTTCAAACTTTTTTCCTTCGGGATTAATCGGAAACCTTTTTTCAGAAAGAGTGTTGTTAAGCTTCGGTTCTACCGCAAATAGGCTTCGTCCCTAACTGCTGGAATGGAGGTTTAACCCTACTCGGTTGAAACACTTAATCAACCTGTGGTTTCGTGTTAGCCCGAACTACGTTTTCTCTGATCTTTCATACCAGATGAAAGTACGTAGGCACAAGACGGGATGTCTTGGCGAGCAACCTTCCCCCATTCTCTCCCGTAGTTAGCCGAACTACGTTGACTCTGACTTTCCCATTGCACGAGGGAATACGTAGGCACAGAGCGGTGATGCTCTGTTGAGTCTCCTTTCTTTTTCTTTTCGTCCTGTGAACCTTTAGCGTAGATAGTTAAACACACCCTTAGATAGACAACAAGCGTGGATCCCGTCGAGTACGACGGACGTGAGGGGTGATAATACCTTCCCCTCGTGTAACCGAATCCGGAATCTAGGACTTGGTTGCGATGACCTCGTCTTTTCCCTTTTTCGTCAGGTTTTTCTGATCGTTTCCTTTCCCTCTCTTTGGGATAAATAACGAAAGGTGGCGACTCTTCTGTTTTCCGCCAGGTGTTTTTCGCAGTTGTGACAGCTGGCGACTCTGTTGGGGACCGCGATGGTTCCCTATGTGAGTCACTCCTAGCGCTTGTCTGTTGCGTCTTTGGGTGTTTATTTTTGTGCAGTTTTTGCGTTATTTACATTATCTGTTGTATATTATTGCATTCTTGCTACTGCTGTGCTGTGGGTTGGGTTATTCCACCGAGAGATAAGCCGGACCCGGGCTTGAGTATACACATAGGATTAGAGTGGAGATTAGCGGGAGCTTGTGTAGCATTTGGCTGCGCAATAGCTCACGTGAAATTCATGTTCAGACGAGGTTTTTCTTCGGAAATATTCTATCCTGCGCGTTTGGTGCATTTGAGGGAATATTGACTTAGAGAAACTGTCGACTATGGAGACTGTTCATTTGGGGAGTTAGCTAAGTGAGGCCGCTTCGTTAGACTATGATGCCAAACCAGAAATGGTGAATGTATCATCGTTTCTCGAAAGTTTGTGACGCTGATAACTTGCATAGGATGCTGTACCTTTCAAGACTAGAACCCACATGTGAGAGGGATGGGTTTTTGCAGGAAACCTGGCCTTCAACCAACCCTGGTTTTCTCGTCAGTGCAGAATTTTGATCCTGAGTATTCTATCCAGTGTGTCATCTCAGTGTTCTGATTAGAGTGGAGCTCTGGTTGAATTCAGTCAACGACACAACAACGAATTTGAGCATTGGATACCTTGATCCCATGTGTGCATTGGCATAATCATTCTGCATTTAACATTGCATGTTTATGTGTGTTACAGGTTCTCGTCTTTCCCTTGATTCTGGTACTGGTCTTCTGCAGAGATGGAAGTTAGCAGAAAGAGGATTGTTGTGTACACGTTTCCGGCACCCAAGTTAGGACCTTTATTTGGTCTAATTTCCATGGCTGATCCTGGTGTTCTCGCAGCTTTCATAGAACAGTACGGGGGAATTCTGAAGTTTGTGCGTAAGCTCACGACTTATGAGCATGGTGTAACACCCCACTTCCCAACTTAAATAAAATGTGAATAAATCAATTAAATTATCAGAGTTTCTCTTCCCAAAAGTGGGATATTACTTTTCACAAAAATTTCCACAAAACATTTCATTAAAAGATTTTCAAAATAAGCAGCAGAAAAGAAATTTGTCATTAATATACATATATGTACATTATCTCATACATCATGTTCGGCCATCTGCCCAAAATATACAAAACATCATCAATGAATCCATCAAAATGTGATACGACACGGAGTAAAAACAAAATCATCAGCTAAACAATAAACTCCCCAGAGCCCCGTGTTACGTATCAGAGCATCCCTACGACTCGACTCGCCACTATCTATGATGGATACGCACCTGGATTATCTGTACTTCCGAAGAAGCACAGACCACAACAACAACAACAAGGGGTGAGAAATCATGATCAAAATATAGCGGTAATAATGTACATGAATTAAAAGGTAGACCATACATAAACATCATTCATCATACATCAATCCGGACCTACTGTCCCATGCCAACACAGCACACAAACAATGCAACATATGCAACTCGACACAATGATATGCGGTACCGACTCAAACTCAGGATAGATCACATACACTCCATCCGAGTAACGATCTATCCCTACCATGCTCCTCCTGAGCATAAATAATCAATCTCAGGATAGATCGCATACACTCCATCCGAGGAACGATCTATCCCTACCACGCTCCATCTGAGCACAAATAATCAATCTCAGGATAGATCGCATACACTCCATCCGAGCAACAATCTATCCCTACCATGCTCCATCTGAGCACAAATAATCAATCTCAGGATAGATCACATACACTCCATCCGAGCAACGATCTATCCCTACCACGCTCCCCATTTGGAGCACGGGTGAATCACATACACTCCATCTGAGCAATGATTCAATCCTGCCCATATGCTATGCAAGACACCAATGCACACAACAACAATAAGCACTCACGGTGCACACGATCCTACTGATCCATTATCATACATCATGCTATGCACACACCAATGCATCACACCCAACATCAAGCACACAAGGTGCACACGATCCTACTGATCCCATCATCCAGCATCATATATATATTACACAACAAATAAACACAAGCACACTAAGTGCACAACAATAATCCAAGCACACAAGGTGCACACGATCCATCCGATCACATCACCCAGCATCATACATACATATTATTCATCAATTAATCATTTTAATTAAAGTCACACGATCCCCCTTATCCCATCACCATACATCATACATATATTACACACCAATCAATTATGTTAATCAAGCTAAATAATAGGGAAATCTACGTTTGAACACCGAGCACGCACGATCCTCCCGATCATCTCACTATTCATTACATATATACATATATATATATATATATATATATATATGTATTATCCACCAATTAATTACATCAATTAAATTCCATATTCAATAATTTCACCTTTCAACACCAAATATACGCTCTTCACCCCTAAACACCATCTAGGTCTCACAACTCAATCTACTTATTCCAATTAGCTTCGATCACTACATAATTTCACCTTTTAGTGTCAAGTATACACTCTTCACCAATAATCACCATATCTATGATGGTCACAACTCAAGGAATACCACAAGACAACAGAACCACCCTCAATTGATCCATGGTTTAGTTACTATTTAATTAAACAATGACTTCCCAAACATATTGGATATAAAAATATTTGGAAACTAGATATATTTTCTATACTATGTTATAGATCTATTCATTAGCTTTCCAACACTTCGAACAGGGACTAAAACCGACTTACGGATTAAAAGTTATGGCCAAAATCGTCGGAACAGAAATTTCCAATTTTCAGCTTTTAAACAGCATGCAATCAATTGCTGTATTAGTGCAATCGATTGCTTGACCCAATTTTTCACATTTTAGCCACTGTTTTGATGTGTAATCGATTGCTCACTTGGTGCAATCGATTGCTTACTGTAGGTTTTCGAAACATTATGCAGAAAATTGTATTTTTCACCAACCCTTCCCTCTTTGCTACCAAAATCAATCCCCACATGTTAGGGTATTTACCCAAATCAAAAATCCACTAAATCATGAGTATTCTATGGGTTTCCTTCCTACATAAACTTCTACTGATTAACTCACTTTCGGCCTAAAACCATAGCCTACTCCGAAACACTCAATTCACCCCAACCAACTTCAAATAATCACATGCAATGGTTCTCCATGACAGAACTCAAACAGAAAACAACAATCATACTGATCATCAACACGCAATCATCATCATCATCAATCTTATGGGGTTAAGGACTCCCCAACTACCCTTATTCATGTATTTTACCAATTTCCCATCTATTTTCTCCCCCTTACCTCGAATACGCAGCTCTGATCGAAGTAAAACTTCCAAAAAAAAATCTGATAGCTTTGATCTTCTCCTTCCTCAAGCTTGCTTCCTTCACTCTTGCTCCTCTTAATCGTGCTTCTACCTTGTTCTCCTCTTCTCTCTTTTGATCTTGCTTCTTTCTCTTTTCCTCTTTTCCCAAATGTCACTTATGCCCCTAATACCCCAAATTCTCCTTTAATTCCAAATAATTCCAATAATAATAATCCTCATTTCTTTTATTCCAAAAATTAATATTTCCAATAATATTATTAAATATAATAATAATAACAATAATAATAATAAAAACAACACTACTAATTATCATATTATTATTATTATTATCAATTATATTATTTTAATATTATGGACCATAGTTTCTCCTTCTTTTTTTTTTTGAACAAATCGTGTGACACCGGCTTGTTCGACTTGTTAAAAGAGGTTATGACTGTTTCACTCCTTGTAAGCAAGGTTTAACCATTGTGGTTTTTTTTAGGCTCGACTTATAGAGGTATGATTAGTCCTCAAACGGGAACACTCCTTTGCAATTTGGACGCTCGGTCAAATTAACTGACACCTACCCTACCCCGGGTTAAGACTGAGGGTTTTTCATTTTCAGAAAGAAACTCCTACTACTAAGCTCAAAGGGGTTAACAAGGGATTATCTTCCGTATATCTCCGGTGTTTATGGATTGAAACAATGCCTGTACATCATCAACAGGTTTTATTCAAGGCATAGCATCAGAAGCTCACTCGTCTTTCGATTTCGTCATCCTCCCCAGATTCCACTTAAACAAGCGTTGGAAATAAATGAAAGCAATAGAGTGAACACGAATGGATTAATTCAAAACATGCATATTTATTTCATTTATCAATATCAATTGAAAAACAACAAGTTTTACAAACGAAAATTTGCATATAGACAGGAAAGAAACTACAAATGCAAAGAAATAACAAAATAAAACGAAAATTGCCAGCCTTCAGTAACTGGGCTTTCACACTGATTTGCTGCTGAGGGGAGCGACCCTTGGAAATCTTCAGACTCAATCAGACGAGCAGTGTACGACCAACTTTCCTCTCGGAAAGGATATGCACCTTCTATCCATCAACTGTTGTACCCTGGCCTGAAAAGCCTCGCAATCCTCGATCGAATGCCCCATGGATCCCCCATGATATCCGCATCGAGCACTGGGATCATACCCGGAAGGGTAAGGTTCTGGCAACGGTTTGAGAGCTTTGGGCTCCACCAAAGAGTTTTGAATTAGGTGCGGCAGCAACTGAATGTATGACACATGCACTGGATGAAGGGGAGCGTTCCTCCTTTTCAAATTGTTGTGAGGCCTATTCTGAATCTGGCGCTGATAGCTTTGCTGCAAAAACCCAACAGGTCGTGGATTCTGAATAGCCAAAACATCCAGAGACGGGGTTTGAATCATTGAGGATTCTCTTTGTTCAGGCACTTTCACTCTTAAGCATGACCCAGGAACAGGCAGCAGCTGTGGGCAAGGGGATTCTGACACCAGAGACTGCAGGATATACTCCTGACTTACTGCAGCTTTAGGGGGAGTACGAACAAATTTTCTTGATACATTCATGCCGCCCGACACAAATTTAATTGCTTTCGAATCAATCAAGTCTTGAACCTTATGCTTAAAAGCTTTACAGTTCGCGATGTCATGCCCTGGTAAGCCAGAATGGAAGTCGCAATGGCCATTTACGTCACAGCCGAGTGGTATTTCCTTAGTCAATGGAGCCATAAGTCGGGGTTTAACCAATTGAAGTTGGAGCAAGAGTTTCACCAACTGAGCATAATCCATAGGTATTGGTTCGAGGATTCTGTTGCAGGGTCTCGTCTTTTCCCCGTATTTCCTAATCCTGGGATTGCCTTGAAGAACAGGAGGTAGCTGCTGACGGGAAATGTCTTGAGCCTCAGGCTGTGCAGAGGGTCTCAGAGGCCTATCACTCCTGGGTATAGGTTCCACAGACGCAAGTGGAGTAAGCATTTTTGCCGCAGCTTCGGGCACTTGATCACCTTCTTTTCTGAGCAAACCTCTTATTACCTCCATGATCAAGCTCACCCTAGTCTTCAACTGCTGGTTCTCCTCTCTGAGCATCTGCATGTCCATCATGAACTTCCCCATCTGGCCTCAAATTTCTCTTAGCTCTGCTCGTACCTGTTCCATAGCCTTGTGGGGGTTTCTGTAAACTTCCTGATCAGATATCCTGCAACAAACTATTGAAGCACAGGGAGTAAGATCAATGGTTTTGAGGTACCTGTTATGCACAAATATCAAAGTTATGTAGAATGCAAACACATATGTATGCAACAGGGAAAAATTCAGAATAGCAACAGGACAAACAGGAAACCCAAGATCCAAGCATAGGGATAACCATCACACATATATGCATCATACAGGAGTAACTGAGTGCAAACAGAGTGACCTCAACCTACAAGCCTGGTGACGGTCAGCATACAGTAATGAATAAAAGCTACACGGGAATACAACCCTCAACTGAGCCTTCAGTTTGATTCTCTTCTGAACAACTGCTCGCGGTGAATTCTTCCATGACATGAACTGATACACCCACCTGGCTGGATGAAGGAAGATCATTGATTTGAATACCCTGAGACGTGATTGAAAACCTGTTGGAATCCAACAGAGTCTGAACCTGGCTTCTAAGCACCTTACAGTCTTCAGTTGAATGCCCTTGTGCCCCAACATGTTACTCACAGCGGGTGTTGATATCAAAACCTGGCGGATATGGTGGAATCGCAGGATTAATTTCTTTTGGTACAATCAACCCCCTCTTGATCAAATCCGGTAACAACTGACTGTACGATACCGGCAACTGAGTAAACTATCTCTCTGGATTCCTTGGCCTTCATCTGGCGTGTTGACGCGGTTGACAACGATATGATTTTTGACTTTGAACACTTGAAGCATCAGAAAACTAAACCTGAGATACTGTAGATTCTGGGATGACATCACTTTCTTTCTCCCATTCTTCTTGAGAACTGACAACTGATTCTTTTTCATTAACTGGGATATAAGGAATGTCTCAAATCTTTCCATTCTTGAGTCCGCTCTCGACAAGTTCACCCGTTATCATCAAGTCAGCAAAGTTCGATGCTCTCCCACCGATCAACTTGTCAAAGTAGTGGCCTTTCAAAGTACCCAAGAATATGTCAACCAATTCTATGTCCTGAAGTGGGGGTTGAACACGAGCAGCTAATTCTCTCCATCTCTGCATATATCCTCTGAAGGATTCATTGTCCGCCTGGGATAATTCTTGCAATTGCGTACGGCTAGGAGCCATGTTAAGAATGTAGTTGCATTGCTTCACGAAGGCATTGGCTAGACCTGACCATGATTGGATACAACCACTTTCCAACTGCATATACCAATTCAATGATGCTCCACTCAGACTATCCTGAAAGCAGTGAATCATAAGCTGATCATTGGCGACATACGAAGTCATTTTTCTGTAGAACATCACCAAATGTAGTTTCAGACAACTATCCCCTTATACTTCTCAAAATTTGATAGCTTAAATTTTGGAGGCATCACAAGACCTGGCACTAAACGCATGCTCGAAGCATTCAAATCGAGAGTATTCTGACTCATCACGGCGTCGAGCTTTTCCTCCAACAGCTAACATTTTCTCATAAATTCAGCAGTCTGTGGATTCTCAGCATTAACCTTTGGAACAACCCTCTGAGGATCTGGCACAGGGAAAGTAAAGTTCTGATAATCTGTGTCATGGAGAGAAGATGCATCTTTATCTCTGACTGGGATCTGCACAGGCTGAGCTTGAGCAATATTGATTACCGAAGTCCTCTGATCATTGGCCTCTTCCCTAGTCATGGCTGTCACAGCTTCCATGAATTGACTCAACTGATCCTTCAACAGTTCAAACTCTGCCCTTGTAACAACCAAGTTCTGCTCCTCTGAACCCATGATTCCTGAAGCTGATTCAAATCCAAAGCGAATGTCAGGAAACCAACTAGCGAAGCAGACAAACGATGGGTGAGCTCCCTCTTCCGACTGAGGATGAATATTCAAAATGAAATGCAAATGCAATACAATGCAAAATGCAAAATGCTAATGCAACAAACAAGGGATCAAGATAGTTGTGCTGAGAATAACCAAAGTTCTGCCTTGACAAGAACATAGCACTGCTCTGACAGGAACCAACTGATACCAATATTTCCGATTCAAACTATAGAGAAAACCGGGTAATCTGAAGGTAAAGGTTTCCTGCATAACCCCAGTCCCACTCACTGGTATGGACCTAATCCACTGATAAAGGTACGACATCCTATGCGTTCCTCAGCGTCACAGACTTTCACGAAATGATGATACGTTCACCATTTCTAGTTTGGCATCATCATTCCCTGAAGAAGCCTCACTTAGCTGAGTCACAAATGATCGGTCCCCAGAGTCGACAATCCTTAGATCCAAAATCAATTCCAATCCTAAGGACCAGAAAAGAAATCATCAAAGAGGATCTCGTCTGAGTGTGAATTTCATGGGAACTGGTGTTTGCTAAGCAAACAGGTCCCCACTAATCTCCACTCTAATGCTATGTTTCCTCTCAAGCCTGGGTCTGGCTTTTCACTCATCAGAATCAACCCCTCCCAACAACAACACAACAAATAATAATAATATGCTGAAAGTAAAGTGCGGGAAAATAAAGCATAAAGTACAACAAGTATGTACAAAACCCAAAAGGTAAACAGACAAGCGCTAGGATTGACTCGCATAGGGAAACATCGCAGTCCCCAGCAGAGTCGCTAACTGTCACTACTGCGAAAAAAGGTACCGACAATGATAGAAGAGTCGCCACCTATCGTTATTTATCCTAAACGAGGGAAAGGAAACGATCAGGAGAAACCTAGCGAAAAGGGATAAGATCGGTCGTCGCAACTAAATCTCGGGTTCGGGAGTCGGTTACGCAAGGGGAAGGTATTAACACCCCTCACGTCTGTTGTACTCAACGAGATCCACGCTTGTTTTCTTATCTAAAGGGTTATTTATCTATCTATCTAAGGGTCTGGGTCAAAAGAAAAAGAAAGGACTCGACAGAGCGTCGCAACTCTGGGCCTACGTATTCCCTCGTGCAATGGGAAAGTCAGAGTCAACGTAGTTCAGCTAACTACGACCAAAAGATGGGGGAAGGTCACTCGCTAAGACATCGCGTCTTGTTCCTACGTACTCTCAATAGGTATGAGAGACCAGAGCTCACGTAGTTCGGGATAAAATGGAACACAGGCTTGTTTAATTGTTTTTACCCGAGTAAGGTTAACAAATAGTTCCAGCAGTTAGGGACAAAGCCTGTTTGCGGTAGAACTAAGAGTTAACAACACTCTTTTATTTGAAAATTTTTTCCTGATTAAGGGAGCCCTAAAGGGCAAAAGGAGGTTTGATGTTTGTTTTTGTCTTTTACGGAAAAGAAGTGTTTTGAATGAATGTTTGTAATTCATACTGCACTGAAGACTATGACTTAGGAACGAATGCGTCGCATATCGTCCTAAGGACGTGTGCTAAACACTCTAGGTAATTGCGGAAAGGCCCCCCAATCACCACTTCCTAAGTAGCTTAAGGCTCGTAACGTACGGTACAAATTAGCCTTTATTATGTGCATTACTGTTGTTTTGAGATGAGAAGAGAGAAAAGGACTCTACAGGGGGACTAATCAAAACTCTAATGTTGTCATGCAAGATGGTCCTAATATTGAGTTTGAAAGGGAATCTATCCTATATGTTATCATGCAAAGGACTCAACCTAAAGTCTATCATCACTGTCCTTAAACAAGGAAGTGAGAATCCTAAGGGAACGTGCCAAAGGAAAATAAAACAAAGCTATCAAGCAGATGAAATATAAAATAACTGGATGCAGATGCAATGCAATAATACAAGCAAGGGAGACAAGCTCTACCTTTAAATGCAAACAGGAGATGCAAACAGAGATGCACAGAGTAAACACACAAGCAAAGGGAGACTAGCTCAACCTTTAAATGCAAACATGGAAGTGAAAACAAACAATCAAGCAAAGGGAGGCACACCTCAACCTTTAATGCAATCATGCACCTAAGCCTAAGGGTATCTACACATGCAAGTCTATCCTAATGCATCACAACAAACAATCAGTCAATCACGAAGGAGAGAGGTAAACAAGATGAGCAACAAGGAAATCATCCCAAGGCTACATCAGGTTTAGACGTGTATCAACACAAGAGTCCATCTAATGCTCAACCTCTTTATGGAATGCACAGAGTACTTCCTAAGGAAGATTAGGCTCTCACAAGAGGGATCCTGAGATAATAGGACATATGAGCAGAGAAGGTATGTAAAAGGTACTTGAGTCCTCAAGGCTCAAACTTCTCATGGAATGCACAGAGTCCTTCCTAAGGAAGAACCAAGCTCTCACAAGAAGGATCCCGTGTCATAGGACTTGGAGGAGAAAAGGAGCATAGTGTGAACCTAAGGAACCCACCATGTCATTGAATGTCCATCAAAGGCTCAAACCTATCATGGAATGCACAGAGTTCTTCCTAAGGAAGAACCAGGCTCTTACAAGAAGGATCCTAAGAATGTAGGACTTGAGAAATGAAAATAATAATGATGGGAGACATAGTGAAAACCTAAGGAATTCACCATGTTCTCAACCAAACTCATCATTCAAGAATAGTCCTCAACGGTTCAACTTCTCATGGAATGCATAGAGTCCTTCCTAAGGAAGAACCAAGCTCCTACAAGAAGGACCCAAATATCATAGGACTATGATTTAGAAGAATCATATGAAGAAAGAAAATCATTCAAAGGCATCTAAGGAACCCTAAAAGCAAAGCTCTAAAGGACATCTATTCTGATCAAGCTATGAGCATGTTAAGGGCTTGGAAATTAACCTACAAAGGCTTTAACCTATGTACTACGGGATCATGTGAGGATTGGGTTCCTAAAGATTGCAAAAAGATCACTTATAATGCAAGACTAGGTGAAGGTCTAATGGGGAAACACACTAACATCAGCCAGAATGTAAAATCTATGAAAAATAGGAAAACAATCCTAAAAATTATAATAAAAATCCTAAAGGATCCTCATGATGTAAGGAAGCTATGGTTAAAATTTTAGGTCAAGATTCCAAGCCTAAGGGTGCTAACAGAATGCAAAACCCTAATGTGTGCTATGGAGGATGCAAAGGGAAATGGTACTAAAGATGTACATCAAAACTTAACTAAATGGAACCTAAACATTAGAACAAAAATATTACAATATCACACAATGTGTCTAGAATCAGCATGCAAAATATTAGACATTTATTTGATGTATTGAGCAAGAAAGAAAGTCAAGAAGATGAACATGTCAATTTCACATTTATTAAAAGCACATAACATGAAAAATATGAAATTAAATGGAAAATAACCAGAAAATCAAAATAAAAAATATGAAAAATTCATATACATGTCAAGGCATACACCATATTTTTCTCATGATTTATTGGAGCAATTATCATTTTTAAAAGAATTAAAATGGAACAGCAAAATGACATGAAAATAAAAGAAAAAGGAAATGGAAATTGGAAAATACGTGTGGCGAAGAGCAAAAATAACACATTAAAAAGCTCCATGGGCCATAAAGGGGGGGTGCTAGTATCAAATCAACCCAGGTCCATCAGGACTTAAGCGAATCTCATGTGCTTCAGTCAATGCACCCTCATGGTACGTCTTAATCCTAACCATTCAACGTTTAAGTAGTCTGATCCTACGCATATCATGATGCCACATTATTAAAGAAGTCAAAACCCTAGCTGACTTTAACCATGGCCGCGAGATGAAAGGAAAAAGTCAAGGAACTATCAAGATCCAAGGGTCCTGAACGCATCTGGTAATTTCAAAAGGGAAAGGGAGGGAAATGCACCAGCGGTGGCCGGAGAAGACTCCGGTCGTCTTCTCCGGTGGATTTGTACAGTGACAGTCATGAAACTTCATCAAAACTAAAGATTTCTGGTACCGATCAACTCGCCTCTCCTCCTAGATTACAGATATCATGTTCTTTCTCATTTTTAACCTAAAATCAACTCAAACTGAAGGCTACAAGAATTGGTGCTCTGTTGAAAATTGTAGTAATCAAGCCTAATAATTATCCTAAATCCATCTACACCTATCAAGGGACCTAACCACATGAATATTGAGCTCTAAATCATCAAGAATTGTGAGAAATGTTGAAAGATAGAAACCTGATCAGAAGCTTGCGTAGAACCTTGGATTGAGGCTGATTCTTGCTCCAATTGATCCAGATAGCTTCTATGAACCCTCTTGGAGCTTCCTTGATCTTCAATTTGGCTTGAGAATGGCTGAAATATGAAATTCGATTTCTCACTTCTCTTGAGTTTGTTGCAACTGTAACTGCTCTAACTGCCACCAATCTTCATCTCTGAACCATTGTACATGATCACCAGCTTATATATTTTGGATCTTGATGGATAATAAGCCCAATGAAGGTCTAAAACAGCCCAATTGATTTTCACTTTTTCAAGCTTGTGGTGAATGTGAAGCTTGCAAAACAGAGCCTGCAAAGCCTTGGAATTGCTTCAATCATGTTGCTGGCAATATGGGGAACATGAATGGATGGGATTATCTCCTTGTTTTGGATCAATGGTTGATGTTGATTATGTTTCTTCAAGCTTAAGTAACAAGAAAAATGGTGTGTTTTTATGGCTCAATTTTCAAATCCGTGAATGCCATTGTTCTTGAAATGTGAAGTGTGCTCAAAATATGCACAAATATGTCTTGAAATGGTGCATTATGAATTAATTTGGATTTTTGACTTTTTATGGCCTTTAAAGCTTCCATCATGAAACTTACTTCATCAAATCTTCAATCCAAGCCATATCAATGATTCCTTGATGTTTTTTTGAACAAATACCCCCATTCTAAGAAACTTTTAAATTGGAAATATTTTCATTTGAGGTATGCAAAGTGGTGAAATTGACCTATAATGAAAATGGCCTATAATCAAAGATTCCCAAAATACCCTTGCCTTGCAAGCTTCATATCTTGAGTTCTATAAATACAATCCAGGACTTCTAGTACTCTTTGGAAAGATAAGATTATGAGGAAAAACATTCATGTTTGGGTCAAGGATATGAGTCTTAATCTCCTCGAGACTCACAGTTTACTCAGGGTTGACCAGGTGAAAACCTTAATTGCACCAACTTTGGTTGTGGCCTCTTGTACGTTGAATAATGACTTGCATAAGCTCCATAATGACTCTCAAGTCATCCCATAAGCTTTCTTAATGCTTTACACCCACATCCATGGATTCAAGATCATCTAATGATCTCTCCTGACCTTCAAGTTAGAAGATCTGCACACTTGTATCCATCTTCAATTCTTTGACTTTTTTGATGGTGATAGGCTCTTGGACAGCTTGAATACACCCTCTTGAACAGGCTTAGACCTTGATATATTCTTCTTGATAAGCACATCCCTCTCAATCCCCTGCAAATGGGCTATGATATGCAAATGCTAATGATAATGCTAATGCTATGAATGCAATGAAACAAAAGCCAGTTAAAGAAAAAGGTTGAGCAAATTTTGGGGCGCAACACCCTTTAATCAGGAAAACATTTTCATAAACAAGAGTGTTGTTAACTCTTATTTCTACCACAAACGGTAACGCCTAAGTCTCCAATGGTCGAGCTGCATACACCAAACTGCTGGAACTATTTGTTAACCCTGCTCAGGTAAAAAACATGTGAATAAACTTGTGTTCTATTTAGCCCGAACTATGTTTGCTCTGATCTCTCATACCTGTTGAGAGTACGTAGGCACAATATGCGATGTCTTGGCGAGCAACCTTTCCCCCTTTCACCCGTAGTTAGTCGAACTACGTTGACTCTGACTTTCCCATTGCACGAGGGAATATGTAGGCCCAAAGCTGCGATGCTCTGTCGAGTCACTCTTCTTTTCTTTTGTCCCAAACCTTTAGTTAGATAGTTTCAATCACCCTTTTAGATAAACGACAAAGCGTGGATCCCGTCGAGTACGACGGACGTGAGAGGTGCTAATACCTTCCCCTCGCATAACCGACTCCCGAACCCGAGATTTGGTTGCGATGACCAATCTTATCCCTTTTTCGTCAGGTTTTCCCTGCTCGTTTCCTTTCCATCGTTGGGATAAATAACGAACGGTGGCGACTCTTATGTTATTGCCGGCACCTTTTTTCGCAGTAGCGACAGACGCGTACTTGGCATACAATCAAATCCCCACGGCGAAGGCCGACAAGTAGTACACAGCTTTCCTGACTGAGTCGAGAAACTCTTACTACAACGTAATGCCCTTCGGTCTGAAGAACGCCGGAGCGACCTACCGACGGATGATGAACAAAGTCTTCCACGACCAGATCAGAGACATGCTCGAGGTCTACAGGTACGACAAGATCGTAAAATCACGAGAAGAGGTCGACCACACTGCCCAGCTTAGAAGAGTCTTTGACACGGCGAGGAGATGCAAGATGAGGTTCAACCCGGAGAAATGTACCTTCGGTGTCTAAGCAGGCAAGTTCCTCGGGTTCTATCTCATAAAACGAAGAATCGAGGCAAACCCTAACAAGTATACGACGTTCTCCGAGTTCCCCACGCCAAACTCGAAGAAATCGATCCAATCGCTAAATAGGATACTCACCTCGTTGTCCCGATTCGTGGCCAAATCGGTCCAACACGCACTTCTATTTTTCGATCTCCTAAGCAAAGAGGGCACATTCGAGTGGACCGAGGAGTGCGAGCAGGCACTCCTCTACCTTAAACAAGTCCTTTCACAGCCCCTGGTCCTCTCACGGCCAGAAAATGGGGAGACATTATACTTGTACCTCGTCGTCACGAACGAGGTGGTCAGCGTAACTCTTATCAAGGAAACCCCTAAAAGACAGAATCCAATATACTTCACAAGTAAAGCCCTCCAAGGCCCCGAGCTTAGGTACCAACAAATCGAAAAGGTTGCTCTAAACCTCGTCACTGCAGCCAGAAGGCTGCGACACTACTTCTTGGCCCACACGACCATGAAAGGACGAACCAACCCATGAGGCAACTCCTCGTCCGGCCCAACATGGCAAGCAGGTTGCTCAAATGATTGCTCGAGCTCTCTGAGTTAGATGTCCAATATGAGGGTAGGAAGTCCCTAAAGGTTCAAGTACTAGCCGACTTTGTTGCGGTGATGACCACCCCGAAACCCTCAGCTGATGGATCCTAAAAATGGACGATCTACGTCGACGGGGCATCTAGTTCGGCGGGAAGCGGAGTAGGCATCATCCTAGAAAGTGAGGAAGACATCTTGGTTGAGGTCTCTCTCAAATTATCCTTTCTAAAATCACACAACTAGGCCGAGTACGAGACCTTCCTCGCCGGACTACGCCTGACCGAGGACCTCGGCGCGAAATAGGTAAAAAAATTTACCGACCCCCAACTCATGACCTCTCAGATATGGGGAGAGTACTAGTCCAAGAATGACAGCCTCATCGAGTACTTGGCCCTAGTAAAAGAGAAGATGAAAAAATTTGTCTCGGTGGAAGTAAGTCACATCCTACACGAACACAATACTTGGGCAGACATCCTATCTGAGCTGGAGAGGACGAAGAAAAAAGGTGGGAACAAATCCGTCGCCCAAGAAATGCTTCCACGACCAAGTATCGAGAAACCCACCTCGATTGTCGATGTAAACACCATCAGTGACGACCACTGCTGGATGACCCCGATATACAAATACCTCAGCACAGGGAAATTTCCCGACGACCCCAAGGAGGCTAGCGTAGTCAGGCGACGTGCCTGCTCGTATGCCGTTGTCGATGACAAGTTATACCGACGAGGTTTCTCCATCCCCTTCCTCAAATGCGTCGAAGAGTCTAAGGTCCCTAACATACTACAGGAGATCCACGATGGGATCAACACGTAGCACCTCAGTGGATGGTCCCTATACCGTAAAGCATTGCAGGAAGGGTACTACTGGCCTGCCATGCAGCAAGACACCAAAGAACATGTCAAGAAGTGCGACAATTGCCAGCGACACGGGGACATGCACCTGGCCCCGCCCAATGAGCTCAAAAAGCTCTCATCCCCATGGCCAATTCTCTGGTGGGGGATGGACATCCTCAGGCCCTTTACCATAGGGTCATACCAAAACAAGTATTTGGTAGTCAGCGTCGACTACTTCACTAAGTGGATAGATGCCGAAGCCTTAGCCAAAATCACGGCCTACAACATACTCTGTTTCTACAAAAGGAGTATACTTTATCGATTCGGCATACCCCAAGCAATCGTCACCGGCAACGGAACACAACTCACCGACAAGAACTTCCAGGACTTCATTACCAAGCTGGGCACAAAGCAACACTTCATATTGGTCGAGCACCCACAGACGAACGGGCAGGCCGAAGCCGCAAACAGAGTGATCCTACGAGGGATGAAAAGAAGATTGGGCGACACCAAGAAAAGGTGGGTCGAGTAGTTGCACATCATGCTCTAGGCCTACAGAACGACCCCATACTCAACCACAGGAGAGACTCCGTTCTGACTGACCTACAGAACCGAGGCAGTAATTCCAGTAAAAATAAAGGAACCCTCAAGAAGGACTGAATTCCCCCTTGACGAGGAGACCAACGACGAGGCCCTAAGGGAAGAACCCGACCTAGTCGAAGAGATCCGGTTGGGAGCATCCCTCCGGGAAGCCTCGCTCAAACATAAATAACTTTAAGACATGACAACAAAGTCACCAAGCACGAATTTCAGGTCGGCACCCTAGTCCTACAAAGGAACTAGAAAGATTTGCGCGAAGGCAAGCTCGCCGCGAATTGGGAGGGCCCCTATCGCGTCTGTGCGAAAACAGGGACCAGAGCCTACTACCTTGAAAACCTACACAGGGAGGAACTTTCTCGACCATGGAACGCTGAAAAGCTTAAACAATACTATAGTTAGACACTGCCGGCGACCTATTCGTGTCGCGACCATAGGGGCGCACTAAGGTACAAGCGCGACTCTTAAACTAGAGACAAGAAGACAAGGGCCTGCTCTTGTATGTGCGAGCGAACTCTTGATTCAATGGGGGCACCTCCATCGAGCACCACCTTGTCGTACCAACTAGGCAGAACGCCTAGCTCACAATGGGAAGTTCACGCCTCAGAGCAAAGACCTCGATTGAGCTCTTAGCTTCGTCGAAGATCGAAACTCGACTCCGACCACTCGGCCAGTTCCCTACACTGTCGAGGACCAATAATGTCGAGCAAAGGCCCTAATTACTAAAATAAAAACACGTAAATATAAAACACGTATTCGGCATACAAGCAGCACGCACAAAATATAAACATACCAAAAGACAGAACACAATGCATTATATCGGGCAAACCCATGTTCAAAAATTACAAGTTAAAGCCCCTAGCACGCAGGCCGGGCAAAGTCAACTACTAACCATGACACGCAGGCTGAACAAAACAATTCAAATGACATGCAGGTCAAACACCTAAACATGAAATCAAACAGCAGCTTCCTCCTCGGGCCTGGATCCCCCGTCACCAGCTCCCTCGACGGACTCCTCGGGGACAACCACGTAACCATCGACCACCCGGTAGAAAGGACCAATCCTCTCGAAGGAAAGCGGAGCCCCAGGATTTGTGATGTGGACCTACTCCAAAGCATTGTTGAAGCCCACCTCGAGAGCCTCCAAGTAGTTCTGCTCGAGCACCCGGATCCGAGCGACCAGGGCACCACAGGCCGCAAGGACTCTCTCCTCCTTTGTCTCATCCTCAGCAAGCTTGGCAGTAGCCCATCAGCCCAACAACCTTGTTTAGAAGGTGATCCCGCTCCTCCTTAGCTCCCTTCAACTCTTCCCTTATTTCAGTCATATCTTGGAGGAGGCGCACCTTAGCTTCGTACCTCGGCTGAGCCTCTTGCAGATCATTTTTTGTCTTGTCTTTCACTGCCACACAGACGAAGTTCTCATCTTATATCTTTTTCAGCTAAGAGGTCGGGCTGATTTCACCATTTAGGACCAAGGTCGTCTCAAAGATCCTCATCATGGCGGCCATATCCTTGGTTAACGCCTTCCTTCGGGCCGCCCAGCCGATCTTCATGACTGCCTTGGTTTTAGCCTCAACCACAGTCAGGAATGGTCCCCGGAGAAGAAGTCCCGATGGATGTGGCAAGAGGGCTGCACAAACTTCTCCACAGGCGTACTCTCCTCGAGGTCGACAAGTATGGGCTCCTCGGTTCACTGTCTTTTAAAAGGGGTCTCTTGCAGGGGAGGAGACTGGCTGTATTGGGGGGAAGAGGAACTGCTTTCCCCTTCGTCGGGCTTCAGCATCTGCTGGACTTGGGAGACTCTACCCATGGTGGCTTTCTTTGCACCCTTGGTGGCCGCAAGCTTCATGATACGTTCCTACACGTTCGACATCTTACCTGTGAAAGTGAACATAAAAATAAGTACAAAAAAAGAGATAAGGACAGACACCCGAGAAAAGCAAACATTCACTACCTAGGAACCTCAAGGCTTCCTCATGAGACCCACACTCGAGGAGGGCCTTGGTGTTAATAAAACGAGCCTCGCGGCAAACTTCCCCATGATCGTCGAGGATGAAACTCCCATCCTTATACACACATTTGGTGGTGTAAAACCGGAGATAAAGTCGACCATCTTCTTGTATGCTTCCTGGTCATTAGCGTCCAAGTTGCCATTCTTCACGATGTAGCTTTCTGTGCCTTTCGCAAAGTGGTCTTCCTCCCACTCAAGGGGAAACTTCAACACTAATGTCTCTTCGCCTCCCTGGTTGATCACAAGGTTATATAAGGAGTCGACGACCACGTGCAAGACGGGCTTGACGACATAGAACCGGTCTTTAAAAGTGCGAACAGAGTCTTGGTACGCCCATAACAGCTTCCTCGACTGCTTCAGGGATACCCAACTATGCCGACCATTAGCAGACTCCCGTTGTAGGTGAAAAGTGCGGAAGAACAAAGGAAGCATGGTCCTAATACGGAGGTGTTCACACACAAGTTTGAACGCCCGCACAAACGCTATCACATTGGGGTGAAGTTGTGAAGGCGCCAGACGCAACCACTGGAACACCCCTTTCTGAAAATCGCTGAAGGGGAGAGGGATTCCTGCATCTCAAAATGTGAACTCATACATCGGGAACCTCATCCCCCTGAAACACGAGCAGATATGGTGGTTTTCTCTTGGCTTGTCGACTGTCCAATTCGGGGAAGATCCCACGGCGAGGTCCTCGACGATGGTGAAGCCATCCTTGTCGTCAATGACAAAGCACAATGTGAGGCTAAGAGGTTCCTTCCCGGTCCAATCTTCGGGCGTGCTGGCTTGTTCGACGCCAACTTGTTGGGTGGGTGCATTGGGGTCGATCTCATCCTCGATATGAATGACACCCTCGATCCTCACGGCCATTTTACTTGAATAGCAGAGGAGAACATTGAATTTGACTTCCGAGATCAAATACACCCTTCGACCGCAAATCAAGTGAAAGGGAAAAGAGAGGAATGGGGAGCCACAAAAAAATTATCCCTGACACGGAGTTGCGAGCCCCCTCAACGGGGAGACCCATCCACGAAGAAATCGTCCATCGACATGACACGAAAAACCTCTTCGACAGTAAGGCTCCCCAATTGAGAAGACCCCAATAAATGCGGGGAGACCCCTCGAAAGAGACCTCCTTGCAATATCCGCACACTTGGGAGGATCATGGCTTCCTGAGGCCTTAATCCCAACTCCCCGAGACCTTCATCACGGGTCCTCGAGGCCTTCATCAGGAACTTCATGATGTTCCCAGATTCCTCATGAACTTCCCGGCATCTTGACTAGAAACTTTATGAGCACAGCCGAAAAACTCATAGTTCTGCCAAAAAATTCAAACGTCCCCCCTAAATTCTACATGCTACCTATAAAATTGCCGGTAAATTCATAATGCTAGAGATTGGAGACGAAAACTTACTTGAAGAAAAAATATCTGGACGATGAAGAGTGGTTGACGGTGGCGGCGGCGGTGACGGTGGACGTGGTGTGAAGAAATTGGAGAGACTTGGAGAGAGTTATGATGGAGATAAAAGGGAAGCATGGAAATGAAGGGAGCTTTCCTCCTATTTATAATCCCAACATGGGAAGTGAGGCAGCACTGGGCACTAAAGTGCCCCTACACATAGCCTCCCTAGGCATTAATTACACATGACACTTGGCGCTAGAAGACACAATGCGTGTCCTCTCAGCTTCCCCTCGTGCCCGGAGACCAAGCATGCATGTTCCCTTTCCATCTCTGTTGTATTGTCGATCAGAGCACCAAACTAGGGCATACCAAGAGGGGGAAGAAGGGCCAGTGGTACGGCTGACAAACAAACCTCCCCGCAAACTCTTGTCTTGTCGAGTATCTCTTACTCCTGGCCATGCACATCGCCCACAGCTCGGTGTTCCGAACAGACTGACGCTCCTCGACGTTCAAACTCGCTCTTAAGTCCTTACTCTTATGCCTCGCAGCAACGACTTGGGGGGCTCCTGTTTTAGACTGGACCTAAGGCTGGCCCATCGTCGGGCATGGCCCAACCCAAGTCTTCGTCGAGGAGGGCCCAATTGAGGTTCATCCCACCTGCACGCCCGGTGAGCTTTCACACGTCTCCCACAAAGACTCCACGTGCCCCCACGCAGGGACACATCATCAGAAAACTATCCACTTCCGAAAGAACTGGTCATCCCGCCTTCTGAAGATCACGGGACAGTTGATCTAGGTTGAATACCACATGCTGGTTTTCCCTACGCCACATAAGCCCTGGAAGTTACTCGTATTGGGCCTTGCAATCCAACCCAATGCAAAGTAACCGTTGGCCCTATGTTGATGGCACATTATAAATACCCTCTTTCACTAGAGGGTTAGGTATTCTATTCTATATATCTTTTCTCTGTACTTTCTTTCTCTCTTGCTGAAACTTACTTTGGCATTGGAGTACCTTGCAGGTACACCCCCTTATTTTCACCACCACCGGCGAACGAAGGAGCTCATGACGTGTGTTGTCTGCTGATCCTTTTCTGATCCGGTAAACTAATTATAATTGGTTGAAAATTTTAAACTGATTATAAACTAGTTTATAAATATAAACTAGTTCTAAATTAGTTTTAAATCGAATTGAAACATTTTTAGCAGTTAACTGAATTTTTATTGAAATGGTTATTACAAAGTAAACGAAACCATAAATGTGGTTCGATTCAATGCAGTTCATGAACCATAAACACCCCTAGTTGGAATATTAGTTTTCACACTTATTTTCGAGTTAATTGTTTCATAATTTGGGAGGAGTTTGAATTACTGCTTCAGTTTTCCTAGATGATTAAAAATATGTGTGCTATAAGTTGGTCCACCCGTTTTCAAAGCTCCATTTCCCTAGTGTATTTCTTTTTAAGATTCTCATTAGTGACAAAAGTTAGGTACAGTGCATTATAGACAGTTCCTACTGTCTTTTAAAAATATATTATAACTAAAATTGCACCAATAATTTTCAAATGTTGTTTCCTTACTAGTTTTTAAAAAACCAACTCAGGAAAAGTAACACCGTCTACAGCATTGTATTTAAGTTCTGTTCAAATAATTTTTCATTTTGGATTTTAATTTTAGGGTTCATATTAGTCTCTTATTTTTAAAAAAAGTTTATATTGATTCTTTTATTTGATTAAGGTTGTACTGACATGTTTACAAAAACATAAGTTTGCTCAACTTTAGCACTCTATGTAGGAGTCTCACTACAAGAAAAAAGGAGATTTATGACACTTGATTTGCAACAGTTATCTCAAAACCGTCCTTATTCCTGGATTGTGACGGTTGTCACGACAGTTAGGGTCAACTATCGTAGATTTTTTGCGACAGTTATCAAAAAACCGTCCTTATTCCTGGACTACGACAGTTCTTACGACGGCCGAGTCAACCGTCACAAATTTTTTAGGCATGTTGTATAAAGTAATGCGAGTATGCATTTCTCCTATTCCTCACACGATTTCCCGAAGAACTTACATCTCCGAAATGCGAAAAGAAGCTTTCGAAGGAAACATTTCCAGACTCCTTCGTAACGAAATTCAATACGAGATTCAATCCTCTTCTTCTTCCAAACCAGTACGTCCTTTTCCCCTTTTCGTAATTTGTGGTTGTGTGTGTAATTGGTGTTGATCCATTGAAAATTGGTAATTAGGGTTTGCTTTGTTCTTGAAAGAATGATAGAGGAGCTAACGACTTTTGGAACAGTTTGATTTGACGTATTTGAACTTATTTGATGATAGTTTCAGAGTTCATTCAAACAATTTATGATTTTGATTCCGAAAACAACTTATAATTTATATGAAAATGGTTTGATTTTAATTTAGCTGTTATTATGGACGTAGTTTATGTAGAAGCACTTATATGATAAGTTCTATAAACACTTAAGTTATTCATGTTGGATTTCGAAATATCTAGTACGTTGTTTGAAAAAGCTACATTGTTACATTTTTAGCTTCTTCTGGTTTCATAGCTACAAAATTTTTACCTAGTACGGATAAGCTATTGTGGAAGTACTTGTAAGAGAGAATAAATGAAATGATCTTATAATGTTATAATAGCAATGATTATTATAAGGTTTCAATAGTTTCTCTCATTGGAGGGGCCTTTGATTCAAGGATTCAAAAGTGATCCCCTGGAATAAGTTATCAGGAATAAAAATAGGGAAGTCTGATTCTTGGGGATTCTTAAGAAAATGTGTTTGGCATATTATTTGATAGTCCTAGGAAACTTCGTAGTTACATTTTTGATAAAAAGATCATGTGAGATTTCATTGGAATGATGAGTTATGAGTTATGAGTTATGATGATTTATGAGTTACTTTTGGGTATGATTGGATTGACTTATTTAATTTTATCTATTAGCATAAGCATTTGTAAGACTCTTTGAAATAATTTATGAAAATAACTCATGATAGTTTATTTTCATAAACTCTTCATTATGGCTTATGAGAACGACTTCTAGCTATATGAAAATATTTTGACTGTTGGATTTTCCAAACATGACCTAAATATATATTCCATATTGTTTAAACGCTGTTGCGTTTGTGTGTTTTCTGTTTTGTTTCAGGCTGTCATAGTTGAAGAAGATAATGTCACGAAACATGTGGGTATAAATTATAGCATTGAATTTTCATTTCTTTATAATGAATGTCTAGTATTTCTTACTTTGGTGGGTTTTCAGTTCTCTTGAAACATACTACTTATAAACATAAACATTGATGGCTTTTTAGTTACCAATGGAGGAGACAGAGGATGAGAAGGACATCAAACTCCTGGCATTCCTACTGGTATGTTATCAGTGTCATTATTTCCCTGGCTATTTCCTGATGAAAACTACTCAATTGTGTATACTTCGTTACTTTGTAATGAACTGATTGATCACTGGTACAAGATTTGACCTTTGTTAAGTTGTGGGTAATCTTAGAAATGGTTGACTTAATTATAGACTTCAAGCAGATACTGTTTTTCTTCACATGAAATTGATGACAAGTTTTCATGTGCTGCATCATCTGAATTTGTTTCCATTTTCATTTCAGTTTTTACTGGTTTGAAATCGGAGAATTAAAAAACCAATTATGATGTGATCTCTTTAATTTGTATCTCTTGTAACCCAAAATATGTTATACTATCTGTTTTCATACTTCCAAGTATGCTTTCTTAACTCTCTTCATTTTTTATCTTGTTCTTTTGGATTTTGGAGCCAGTTTGAAGTAGAACCGCTTTATTATGGTTGTATTAGTATGTTCCATTGTATAATTTATTTACTTCATCTCTCAAACATAATATTCTACCAAGCCAATTTATATTGACTTTTTTCCTTATACTTAAAGAGGAACACATTAGGCAGTCTCTTAATCAAATAAACTTTAATTTTCTGTTTACACTTGCACTGAAGATGCCTCTTATCAACAAAAAGGATTATTGCTGATAAGTTTGCTAATATTATTATTAATTTCAGTTATTGTTTATATATATTTTCTTATTTTCTTATTTATTTTCCAATATGCCATATTAGATGCTTCTCAATAAAAAAAACTAACATTTACATGTTTGAGATATTTTATACAATTTTATCATACATTGTATGCACTTTAGTTTCATTTTTGAAACCAAGGAAGTGTGTAACTGAGTCGTATTTTCCAGGCTTCTATATACCTGCAACATAATCTGTTATTTAATTTTTTGTTTTATTGTAATTATGTTTACATACTTTGTGAATGACATTGACATGCTAGTCGCTTTATTCCCTTAGTAATTGCATATCTCAAGTGTCAAGGTTCTAGCAGTTTATCCAATTGTTTTGTTTTTATTGTTTTTTTAATGATTTTGAGTGTAGTTTCATTTCTGACCATGATTCACACCCCTGTTGATTTGAATCTATGAGCGGACCTGAAAATAGTTGCCATTTGTATTTTCATTGTCGTTTGATGATATAATAACATCGTTCATTCATTTTTGGCGTGTCCATTCATGCAAAAGCCTTTGAACAACAACCAACAAACAACTGGAGGGGTTTCTTTAGTGTATCTTCTTATTCGTAGTATTTCAATGTAGATACAGATGTTGTTATGACCGGATTGATAAGTTCCTTGAATCCAGTTGGTGGAGATTTCTTCAGCAAGATAGATGCCAACCCTGATTTGTGCGTTCTGTTTTTTTACTTTTGATGCTTCTATACTTTCTATATTCAAAATAGAGTTACAAATTTTAATGTGGGAGTATTTTTTAAGGAATATCTTGTAATTTTTCTTCCAAAATGCATAGATTGTGCATGTTAATCACTATTAAATACTAATAATGTGATTCTTTTATGTTATTATAGATATGGGCTTATATGGATCTCAACGACATTGATTTTTGTACTTGCCTCACTTGGAAATCTTGCCACATTCCTTATGCAAAAACATGCAGATAGCAGAACCTCATGAAGCTTTAATGTTAACTATTTGAATGTGGCTGCATCGTCTATTTATGGTTATGAAATAGTGGTCCCCGTGGCATACTACTTCTTCCTTCAGTATATGGGTTCAAATGCTAGCCTTATAAGGTTTTGGTGCATGTGGGGATATTCTCTTTCCATTTTCATCATCTCTTCGGTAAGTTTCTGCTCTCCAATGTGGGAAATTGTTAATTGCTTTTACTGTAAAATAATATAGCACAACTCTATTTTAGACGCTTTAAATATGGGAAAATTGACCGAGACACGGCACAACAAAGTGAGGAACTCCTTAAACTTTGGTTAAAAGACCTTTTGGTCTAAACTCAAATCCCGGATCAGCAAGTAACCATTTAAAACAAAGTTTTCAGGCGATTATAAGATTACAAAGCAAAAGGGTGATCAATGTTTTTATAATAATAATGATATATATATCGCATTATTTGACGAGTATGATAGTAAACCAATGCAAGAGAAACTTGTGTTGTTCCAGATCAATGCTGAGACACCTAATAACAGAAATCTCAAAAAGTGCCTCCACTCTACTCCCATGGTCTCCTTCCTATCAGCCTCCCTCTAGAAAACTACCCACATCAAATAATAGATCCTTGTCCTTCAGCCCCGTTGTTGGGCTTAGGCTCAATATCCTATATACTCGACTTCTTTTTGATATATTTTGTTTTATGATAAAAAATGATGTGTATTTTAGAAGTTCATACTGAATTTATATTAGTTGTGATAACAAATTACATCATTTGCTAGCTAATTATGCTTTAATTTTGTGTAATATTATCGAGATGCTATCTAATTTATATTTTACTTGGGATAATTTCAGTTTTTGTTGATAATTCCAGTTGAGATTCTTCGGTGGATCATAACGCTCCTTACCGGTGTTGCGTCAGCTAGCTTTGTTGCCTTAAACCTGAGATCTTACATTGAAGGCAATGATTTTCAGTGGCGATTATTGCTGCTTTTTTTTTGCAAATAGGTCTGGCAGTCTTCATCAAGGTTTGGTTCTTTGCATAGAAAGATGCATTGTAATAGTGAATAATAAGTCCCTACTATACCATTGTTATCCCGCTCCATCGGCTACGAGAGTGTAGTCTCTTCAGCAGATTTGGCTTGATTTTTTGGATTTACTAGAATGGGGTTGGAAAGAATTACATAGTAATGCGATTTCTTTATTGGCAAGGTCTGTGTTTGAATTGTTGCGTATGCGATTGGATATTGTATACATGCTATGTGTGATGTGGTTAAAACATTAGAGAACGCATGGTTAATGATTGAAAACTTTTTTATGTTAGTGTTTATTGTGTGAATATCATGAATATTGATGATTGCCATTAATTTAACCTACAAACGCTATATTATAAATCCTAAACTGAGTGCAGATTTTTTAAAAAAAAATATTTGCAACTTGCGGCGGTCCAAACCGCCACAATATACTTTCGCAATCAACAATGAAAACAAAAATCATTAAGAAAGTTAAGACGGTTGAAAACCGTCACAATATGGAGATTACGACAGTTAGCTACCCGTCGTGAAAATAACGACGGTTTGTACGACAGTTTTCACAACCGTCGCAATACGGCCTCGCGACGCACGTTTCCGCGACGGGATTCAAACCGTCGTAACTTACAAATTACGACGGTTAAAACCGTCGTAATCTATCAAAACGAACCGTTGTAATTTTCCAAATTTCTTGTAGTGTCTCGACAATACCATGAATAATATAGCATAAAGGATGACGAACATTGATCTTTCAGTTAGTTTCAGAAAAGTATTTTACACTTACATGACTAATGTTTGAAAGACTATGTAAATATTATAAATTTATGTGCTTGTAAGTATAACTATTTGCAACAGTCAAATATTCACAATGGTTTTAATGATGATAATACAGTATGTCAAATGACATTATGTGAAGTTTTCATATTTCAAGAAGCAATATTCTAATGTTCTTTGGGAGATTGAGATATTAATCCAAATTCAATGAAGACAACATTTAAGGTTAAACCCCGTTTGGTGAAGTCTTTAATGATTTCCTGTCTAATGAATCTTGATGGTGGAGTATATCAAGAAGCTACATCAAGTTTCATCAGTTAAAAGAATCAAGTCTTAGATGACATGTTAAATCAATGATGAATTCATCTGCTATCGCACACGAGTTAAAAACGAATTTAAAGAAACGCAGTATAACGGAAGCAACAACCAAGTTGTATCGTAAGGACTCTCAATATGATTTAACCAACCAAATGAAAGAGTGTATTTTTAAGGTTCAGAACTTAAATTGAAGATGATTGAGGTAAAAGCAAAATTGATAAATAAGCTAATATATTATATCGATTTCCGACTTATCATCGATTCTTATATTTTAAAATCCTAAGAGGATTCGTTCCTATTTGACTATAATACTCACTGACAAGCGCAATTGGTATTATATGATGTATGTTCCTAATTTTTGAATTAAGCAAACAGATTTAAGCAGTAGCGAATAAGCAAACACGGCTTAATAAAACCGATAACGAGAAAGCTATGCTAAGGTGATTATAGTTAAGGATCAAGCAAATCAAAGTAATCGAATTAAGAAAACAAGTTTATAGGAATAATTGAAAAGAAACCGAAATTAAACTGAAATTTATAAAAACCTCAAAGTGGAATTCGAATACAACATATGAGCTCTTTTGGAATTAGTTCTCCATAGAAGTTGTAATCCCTATTTCTTATTTTGTGAATGTTGCATAGTGAATTATAAAACTACTAATTCGTTTAAATATAGCAAGGGAATTCAGACCTTATAACAACCGGTCTGGAAAAAAAAATACAAAAGCGGCCCAAAAACTAAGTATTTTATCAAGTTTGAATTGAAAACAAATTATGAAAATCTTCTACACTCCGAATTTGCTTTTAACTTCAACACGAAACTAGTATCTTATGCTCTCAGCTTTCCAACGTATAATAGAACGCGTCAATCCGATTCTCGTAGCTCAAGTTATGATATGTACAACAAGAAGGTGTAAATAACTGTTTATTAAGAAAATAAGCACTTATTCAGAAAAGAAGCATAACTTAACTTAACTTTCAAAAACCTGTTAAAAGAAATTAAAATAATGTGAGAAGTCATATAAAAGTCTTAGCACAAAAAAAAAAGATAGTGCATTAAAATACACTGATCAAATTCTCCCATACATAAACTTTTGCACTCCGAGCAAAATTCTAAAATCAAAATCAAAAACAGAAAAATTAGAACAAAATAGAAAATGCAATTTCAAATATTTTCAGGATCGCATAGGTAGGAAAAATTCTCATTCTCAAGCTTCAAAAAATATGACGTTAGTGTTGTGACAATAACAACAAATTAGAGGATAATTTACCAAAGAGTACATCATAAGCAGCAAAATCTTCACATGATGAAATTCACTCAACTCTCAAGTGTTCAGTTTGACTGTTTACTCTCAAAGCACACAATGAAAGAAAACACTACCATAACCTTGAAAAGACTCTAACATCCATACTTGAAATACACACACAAAGATCAAAAGGAATATATTTGAGATTTGTAACTTGGTCACGGTAAGGGTGAGATAAATCATAAGAGGCATGATCACGACTTTCTATGTCTAACAATTCTAACTGCAAGTGCACAGTTTATCGCATAGTAATAATAGATATCGATCCCACAGGGACTCGTAATCAATCTAGTATTATCGGGTGTTATAGTGTTTAGCTAGGTCGGTTTGGTTTCAAGTTGAATAATAATAGAGTAGATACGTAAACTAAAGGGAACTAAGGTTTTTACTTAAGATATGAATTTATGAATCGATATGCAATAATTTTGTTCTTCGGGGATTTGACAACTTATTGGCGTATTAAGTGTTTTCAAACTTAGTTTAAGAAGAAAATAGTGATCTAAAGACTTTTGTCTCACGATGGTTGTTGACGCTAGTCGCAACTCTAAGGCGGAACGTATGTTGTCGCTATCCCGTTCGGGGTTAGAGTTACCTTTTGAAAATCTCTAAGTTCTAATCCTTTTTAAAGTGCTTTCGCTATTTTTAAATCGAATGCCTAGTTTTTACTATCTGGTCTTAGCCTCAGCTGTCGCTTGTTGGTTCGTACCTTAATATGGTTTCCCACTGTCGTGGAAAAACCATCGTAAATAGCTTCTCACTGTCGTGACAAAGGTTTATTTAGAATTTTTCTTAAAAACTAAAACCATAACTGAGTTTTTGAAAAGAGAAAAACTATGCCAATTATTATCAAATTCCGTCTGAATTATTATTACATATCGATTACAGTGATTTAGCTAGACATGGAAATAGAAATGGTAATACATAAATAAAAACAGTAATTAATAACATGCATCATAATGAAAATTGCAATTACGATTAAAATTGAAAACCTGTAAATATTCCAATTGGCCTTTGGGCAGATCCTCCACAATGTCGGCAGGATTCTGGTCTTGGTGCCAATTGATCGTACAAGGGAAATGGGAATTACAAAATATCAAAGAATACAGAGAAGGAAAAGAGAAACAAATAAGAATATAATAACGGAAAGGTTGCTCTGAAGATGAATTGGCAGCACTTTGTTGTCTTGAATGCGGCTCCCTTTTTCAGGTCCCAACCTCTTCCTTTTATAGAGGGAGAGTATCTAACGGTTATTCCTTCAGGAAGTGGGTTTGAGGCAGAAAAGTAGGAGTTAGTGGCCACACTTTTGGTCTTTGAGGGGGGGGGGGGAATTTTGCACGTGACTTCATTCTGCACGTTCTGGCTGCATGACGGTCGTCATGGAGGTGTGGCGGTCGTCACACGCATGATGGTCGTCCCAGCTGTGTGACGGTCGTCACATCAGTCAAGCTCGTTTCTACTGGTTTTCACTTGGTTTTTCATCCATTTTTCACTTGTTTTTGCTCCTTTTCTTCATATTGCTTTGCTTGGACATGTTCTTCGAATACCTGCATAATACTTAGACAAATAGCATGGAATGCCCCGAATTCGGGGTGAAACCGGTCAAACATTAGTTAAAACACATGTCATTTTATAGATATATTTTCGCGTTATCAAACTCCCCTAAACTTGAATCTTTACTTGTCCTCAAGTAAAAGTTAGAAAAATGTGGCAAACACGCGGCACGCTCCTCCCTTCCGAAAGGTTTTTCTCAAATTACAAGTTAGGAAGGCCAAGACAAAAATCGAAACAAAACACATACGGTGGTGACACTAAGTTGTAAGTCTTCGAAGGCTTCCTTTTTATGCAAGCCAGTTCCAATCATACTACTGCAGCTTGGCGTCAAGTTCCTTGCAACAAGTTTTACCCGGTTTGTTCTGGCGCAGTCACATTAAGCCCGTTATCCGTATACTTTCATGGCAAGTCAATCTGTTAGTGGCTATGATCTCTTTTATATTTCGATTCTTCTTTGCTCATAAGCTTATGCTATTGATTTCCAAAGACTTTCTGTACCGTTGGGCTAAATGCTCGGGTGAGGAGCACCTAACTTAGAAGGAACATGTCTCTATACTCAGGCTATATGGCTTTTCTTCTTCATGATTTTTCATTTTGAGTTAGAGATCACACACACTTATTTGCATCGGTTTCATCGCTTAGAAGCATTTAGGATGGTGCTGACTGCTTGTATAAACTACTGGGGGCTACGTTTGAGTAGGAGCTTGAAACTTCGGTACGTGTAGGTAGTGAAACGAACTCGCATAAACTAGAGGTCTAAGGTGTCAGGACGGTAATGGAGTTGGTAAAATTTTCTTCTTGGGATTTCCATACTTGATTGAACTTTGGCATGTCCTCGTGATGCTTAAAGATTTCTTTATATAGTCATATGAAACACGGGGAGTTCATGTAATGGAGATAAATATATATATAAGAGCTTTTTTGCCGAAACCGAAAATTAAAATTTCTTTAAATTCGAAAGAAAAAGTACAATGGGAAATAACATGAGAAAGGGAAATGACGATCCGCTCCCACACTATCTCAATCAGTGTCCCCACTGATTTGAAGGAATGCGAAAGGGAGATACAAAGGAAGTACAGAAAAAAAAACAACAAAAATGGCAAAAATGAAAAATACTACTAATCCCGTCCTCGTCCTCGATCTCTGCCTCGACCTTTGGCTGGGGGGTCATGGGCGGCGAGGTTCAGAGCCCTGGTGTGGAATATGTAATCCCGGAGACCGTCGACTCGCACAGTGAGGTGCGCCATCTCGTCAGCCATGCCGGAATGGATATCGTGCATCGTCTGCAGAGACTGCTGGATTTGGCCGGTCTGCTCTCTCTGCCAAGCTTCATATTCCTCAGCCCTGCGGTTCTGCTGCTTCATCATAAGCATCATTTGGTTCTGTTGCTCGATGCAGCGGAGGAGGGCCGCGGATGTGTCATCAGTGGCCGGACGGGGACGGCGGCGCGTGGAAGGGTCAGCGGCAGCAACTGCGTGTGATGGCTCAGGCTGGTCGGCTCTGTCTAGCTCCTTCTGAACTTCGTCCCTGGGCTCTGGGATGTTATCGTGTGTTGGGGCAGCAGGGGCAGCGGTGTCGAAGAGCCAGTTGGCTCTGTCCTCTGGATGCATCTGGGTGCGGGAAGGCATGATGATGCTCTGGATAGTGCGGCCTCGCACTACAGGATGATATCGACCATCACAGCAGGCCTTGATGAGGTGGGAGACGCGACAGTGGTCGGTGTCCAGGAATACGGGAGGCATCTGGCAGAGTGTCTGGAGGCGGTCGCCAAGACCGAGGCCTATGGCGATGGATGTGATGATGCCACCGAAGTAGAAAGGTTTGGAGCCGCGGTTGCAGTTGGCCTGAATATGAGCCAAGAGAAACGGGGCAGCGTTAACCGGCTCTGAAGCGAACACACAGCGGAGGAAAAACAGCTCCTTCGAGTTGACCTTATGGTTACTGTCACGAGCGAATATGGTGTTGCTCAACACGCGGTGGAAGTAGCGGATAGCTGGGTTATGGATATGAGTAGCGTTCAGCGTGTCCCAGCTGTCTGGAGTGGTTTCGGTCAGGCTGTTCCAGAGAGGGAAGGCCTCTTGGTAGAACTAATCGGAGATGCGGCGGTGAGCATCGTCGCTGTGAGTGAACTGCAGGATGACGGCGATGCGGTCCTGGGGGACCTGATATTCAGTGCCGAACATCTGGAAGCAGGCGGCACCGTGGAGTTGGTTGGCATCGCCGGATGATGTTGTGTAGGCGAAAGAGCTGAGAAACTCCAGAGTGAGTTGCTCATAGGTGGGTTGGGGATTGGTGCAGAGATGCCAGATGCCGGCTCTCTGCAACATCCAAGTGACGCCGTCGAGAATCCCGAGTTCTGTTAGAGAATTCAAATGAGCATACCGGGTCGGTTGAAGCGACCGTTGATGGAATGCGAGAAAGTTCGTCTGCTGCCATTCACCGGCCTCTCCTTCGCGGAAGGTGATGTTGCTGAAATCGGGGTTTGCACTGGCCATTGTTGTGAGAGAAGTGCAGAGGTTTGAGAATATGGGGTTTCAGAGGATGGTGAGGCGAAGGAGTGCAGTGGGTACTGTATAATGGTGAATGGGAGGTTGAAAATGGTGGATGTTTTATGGCGCATTCGGAGGGTTTTGATAGGGTTTTGATAATGGGAGAGTGGGGAATTAGGGGAGAGGGAAAGGGGAGGGGCGCAACTCTGTTTAAAACAAAATTGGGGTTTTTTCTGCATGACGACCGTTAGGGGTCTGTGACGGTCGTAACACGTGTGACGACCGTGGTGGGAGTGTGACGACCGTCACATCAGCAAAGTCTGCAGAATTGCAGAATTTTTCTTGTGGGGCGTTTTAAGAATGGAAACAATGGTAATATGACTTATAATGGAATAATGACAAACTAAAAATGAACAGGAAACACAATTAAGGGAAGTACTGAAATGAAAATAACATTAAATCGAAAAATGAGTGTAAGGTAGTACAATATCCAAAAAGAGTAACCAATTGCAAAATGAACTAATGTCGGACAATGTAAAATGCCGTAAACGTAAATTAAAGCAAAAACTAGAAGATCACTCCGTTGGTTTCTTCAAATTGTTGACCTGCTGAACAACGACATTAAATTGGTCGCTAACCAAGTTCATGAAGGTAAAGAAATCCATATGAAGCTGCGTTAATTCATCTTTGACAGTGGTTACTTCCAACTTGAGGTCGTCTACAGTTTTCAGAACAGTGTCTAGCTTATCTGTGTTTTGTTCAGGCGTGGGGTCAGGAAAATTATGGTAGTTAGGAGGGGTCTCAGGATCAATCTCTACTTCGGACTTATAGTCTTGGTAGTACAAATAGTCATGTGCTTCGGAGACTTGATCACTGTCATACATATAAGCCTGGGGTGTGGAGTGAGGTGATGGAGGTCCCATAGGCTCGTCCAATTCATAAAGCCAATTGTCTTTGTTATAGATACTGGTTAGCTCATGGTTGGGCAATGTGAAAAGGTGGACAGGTTGATCAGCTATGAGGTATTCGTAGGCTCCTGGTCCTAAGGTACCTAGAATGCGTCTGTTGAAGCAGAACTGGATGTCAATTGCTCTGAGGTTGGCGAAACGGACGGCTTTGTTCAGGTAATACCTCAGACCAATTTCATGGGCGATCATGGTGACTAGGCCTCCTATTAAAATGGGTGAGTGCAGGTCCTGATTGATGCGTGTAAATGCCCTCATCATAAAAGGGACAGCATTTACAAGGCGGCCTTGTGAAGCACAGAAAAGGATGAACAGCTCGTCCTTTGAGACTGTTGTGATGTTTTCTTCCTTACCAAAGAGGGTATGGGCTAATATCCTATGGAAATAGCGGAAGGCTGGATTGTGTATCTCGTTGTTATGCATGTCGTTCGGTTCTGGGTGATAGTTTCCGGTGATGGAACCCCAGAATTGGTCTAATTCGAGATCAAAATCCTCTTCAATGGTAGTAAACACGAATGGATTGCTAGGGAAGCCTAGGATGTTAGCTAACGTGGTACGGTTGTGTGTTTGGTCTATTCCAAACATTCTAAAGGTTATTAATTCTTTAGTGGATCCAAAGCCATATTCAGGTAAGTAACTTAGGGAGCTAAGGAATTCGAATGTCAGTTCGCGGAAGGTAGCAAATCGGGTCTTGAGAGCAGTTTGCTCCCAGCCTAATTGGTAAAATAGGTACTGAATGCTATCTTGGATTCCTAGCTTGTCCATGGTTGGTGTATCGTAGTACAGAGTCGAAGCAAAGTTTCTTTGAGTCAGTGCCTCGAATCTAGCCTGCTGAGCTCGTCCTCTAAACACAACAGTCGTAACGTCGATGTCGGCCATACTCGTTAGTCGGATAAAATGGAAGAAAAGTAGAATGACTTTTAAAATCCTGGAAAAAGTCACATTCACTCAGATCATAATTTTAAGAAAAACAAGAAAAGGTGATAAAAGAGAAAAATATAAAATATAAAATAAATATAGATAATGGAAAATATGATAATAGAAATTTATAGAAATTATAAGTTGGTAAAAGGAATAGTTTTAGTAGATTTAGAAGGAAAATCAGGAAAACTTTGGGTTGCCTCCCAATCAGCGCTGTATTTAACGTCAGAAGCCTGACGATAGCTTGGATATAAGCTATTCGGGGATCTCGAGCAATTTCATATTGCTCACGTGGTCGCTGTTGTCACTTTGATTATAATGTTTCAAACGCTGTCCGTTTACTATAAACGGTGCGTTGATTTGATTCGTGACCTCAACAGCTCCACTCTTTAGGACTTTGGTGACCTCAAAAGGTCCAGACCACCTAGATTTTAGTTTTCCAGGGAATAGTTTCAATCTGGAGTTGAATAGGAGCACGATGTCTCCCACTCTGAACTGCTTCCGGATTGAACGTTTGTCATGCCATTTCTTGGTCCTTTCTTTGTAGATGCGTGCATTCTCGTACGCGTCTAATCTTAGCTCTTCCAATTCATGAAGGTTCAAGATTAGCTTTTCGCCTGCCGCAGTGTAGTTGAAGTTTAGTGTCTTAATAGCCCAGAAGGCATTATGCTCTAATTCTACCAGCAGGTGGCATGATTTTCCGTAGACTAGTTTGAATGGTGTGGTGCCTATCGGTGTCTTAAAGGCAGTCCTATAGGCCCATAAAGCTTCGTTCAGCTTTGAGGACCAATCTTTCCTGGAGGTTGCGACAGTCTTTTCTAAAATTTGTTTTATTTCCCTGTTCGAAACCTCCACCTGTCCACTAGTTTGTGGATGATACGGTGTGGCTACACGGTGTTTGACTCCGTATTTGGAAAGGAGTTTATCAAAGATTCGCGATATGAAATGCGAACCACCGTCACTAAGGACGAGCCTAGGCACACCGAATCTTGGAAAGATTACGTTTTTAAAGAGTTTAACGACTACTCGCGTGTCATTTGTTGGAGCGGCAACAACCTCTATCCATTTCGATACATAGTCGACAACGACGAGTATATGTTTATTTCCAAAAGAAGATGGGAAAGGTCCCATGAAATCGATTCCCCAGACGTCAAAGATTTCTACTTCCAAGATTCCTCTCTGAGGCATTTTATCGCGTCGTGAGATGTTGCCGGTGCGTTGGCACCGGTCGCATTTTAGTACCGCGGTATGGACGTCCTTCCAGAGACTGGGCCAAAATAGGCCAGATTGTAGGATTTTAGCGCACGTCTTTGAGGTGCTGGCATGACCACCATATGGTGCTGAATGGCATTGGGTGATGATGTCTTCTATTTCTTCCTCTGGGACACAACGACGGTATAAGTTGTCGGCGCCTCGTCTGAAGAGTAGAGGTTCGTCCCAGTAGTAGTGCTTTAAGTCATGGAAGAATTTCTTCTTTTGTTGATAAGTCAGGTCTGGTGGAAGCACGCCTGCGGCAAGGTAATTAACGATGTCGGCAAACCACGGCAAAGTGGCCTGGGCATAGACAGCTTCCACGGCTTTTTCCAGTTCCGGTTCTTCCGAAGTAGAGTTAGACATATCGCTTTCCAATTTGGCTATCAGACGTTCGTAAGGAAAGTCGTCATTGATAGGCACTGGTTCTTGTTTTATGCCCTCTATACGGGATAAGTGGTCCGCAACTACATTCTCGGTCCCCTTCTTATCTTTAATTTCTAAATCGAACTCTTGTAATAATAGGATCCATCTCAATAATCTGGGTTTAGCGTCCTTTTTGTTTATTAGGTACCTAATGGCAGCGTGGTCTGTGTATATGATTATTTTGGCTCCTTCCAAGTAGGAACGGAATTTGTCAAGAGCGAACACGACTGCTAAGAGTTCCTTTTCTGTTGTGGCATAGTTCATTTGGGCAGGGTCTAATGTTCTACTGGCGTAGTAGATAGCGTGAAGCTTCTTATCCTTCCTTTGTCCTAGAACTGCGCCTACGACATAATCACTCGCATCGCACATGATTTCGAATGGTAGTCGCCAATCTGGGGGTTGCATGATTAGTGCGGTGATAAGTGCAGATTTTAGAGTTTCGAATGCCTCTAAACATTCTTTGTCGAAGATGAACTCAACATCTTTCATTAACAAACCTGTAAGAGGTTTTGTGATTTTTGAGAAATCCTTTATGAATCTTCGGTAGAATCCAGCGTGTCCTAAGAAGCTTCGTATTTCTCATACGGTTTTTGGATGTTGGAGATCCTTTATGAATCTTCGGTAGAATCCAGCGTGTCCTAAGAAGCTTCGTATTTCTCATACGGTTTTCGGAGGTTGGAGATCCTTTATGATCTCTATTTTGGCTTTGTCAACTTCAATCCCTTTTTCAGAGATGACGTGTCCTAAAACAATGCCTTGTCAGACCATGAAATGACATTTTTCGCAATTAAGGACAAGGTTCACTTTGGCACATCTTTTGAGTACCATTTCTAAATTCGACAGGCAGCTTTCGAAGCTTTGTCCGCATACAGAGAAGTCATCCATGAACACTTCCATGATGTCATCTATGAAATCTGCGAAGATTGCCATCATGCATCTTTGAAAGGTTGTTGGAGCATTGCATAGTCCGAACGGCATTCGGCGGTAGGCAAAAGTACCATAGGGACAGGTGAATGTTGTCTTTTCCTGGTCATCGGGGTGAATAGGGATTTGAAAGAATCCCGAATAACCATCTAGATAGCAGAAGTATGAATGTTTCGCCAGTCTCTCCAACATTTGGTCTATGAATGGTAAAGGGAAGTGATCTTTCCGAGTTGCCTTGTTTAGTTTTCTGTAATCGATACACATCCTATTTCCGGTCACTACTCTTTGGGTTATCGATTCGCCTTTCGAATTCTTCACTACAGTAACGCCTCCTTTCTTAGGTACTACGTGTACTGGGCTGACCCATTGGCTGTCGGAGATTGGGTATATGATCCCTGCGTCTAGTATCTTTTTCACCTCGTCTTTGACTACAGTGCTTAGGATTGGGTTTATCCTTCTCTGATGTTCTCTCGAAGTTTTGCAGTCTTCCTCCAGCATGATACGGTGCATACAGATGGAGGGACTTATGCCTTTTAGATCGCTTATATTATAGCCTAACGCAGTTGGGTATCTCCTTAGGACTTCTAATAATCGCTCAGTTTCTGATTGTCCTAAGTTAGCGTTTACTATTACTGGTCTTTTGAATTCTCTATCTAGGAATTCATACCTGAGAGTTTTGGGTAGCTCTTTAAGTTCTAAAGTTGGGTTTTTCGGACCTGGCATGTGATTTGGAGTGAGTGCTAAGATCTCGCTCAGACTATCATCTTTGTATGGTGCACGCCAGTTATCGTCTTCATGAATATCAGGGATCGGGATTTTCATGATTTTAGAATATGTAGTTTCCTCCTTTTCTAATTCTCGTATGCATTCGTCAATTACATCTACTATATAGCATGTGTCATCGATGACTGGTGCCTTCAAGAATTTAGTAAGGATGAACTCTATCTTTTCTTCTCCTACTTCGAATGTTAGCCTTCCTTTCTTTACGTCTATAATAGCTCCGGCTATAGCTAGGAACGGTATTCCTAGGATAATTGGAGTAACAGAGTCCTCTTTGATGTCCATGATTATGAAGTCGGTTGGGATATAGAATTGTCCTATGCGTACTGGAATGTTTTCCAGTATTCCGACGGGGTATTTGACTGATCGGTCAGCCAATTGTATGGACATTTTAGTTGGTCTTAGTTCTCCCATATTCAGCTTTTTTCATATAGATAAAGGCATGACGCTTATACTGGCTCCTAGATCGCATAGAGCCTTGTCTATTACGAACTTTCCTATGACGCAGGGTATGGAGAAACTACCTGGGTCTTTTAGTTTAGGAGGCATGTGGTTTTGAATGATTGCGCTACATTCGGCAGTAAGTGTCACTGTCTCGTTATCCTCTATTTTCCTTTTATTAGACAAAATTTCTTTAAGAAATTTAGCATATGACGGCATTTGAGTTATCGCTTCTGTGAAAGGAATAATGATGTTTAGTTGTTTCAGAAGTTCGACAAATTTCTTAAATTGTCCTGAAGTTTTGGAGTTTATTAATCTTTGAGGGTAAGGGATAGGTGGTTTATATGGCGCCGGAGGCACATATGTGTTTTCATCTTTGGCGGCTTTCTGCTCGTCACATTCCTTCTTTTCTGTTTCAGACTCCTTTTCGGTTGGTTTATCGGATTTCTGTTGCATTACTAAATCTTCGTTTCTAGGATCTGTTGGGCCCTCCAATTCTTTCCCACTTCTTAATATAACAGCGTTTGCGTGACCTTTTGGATTAGGTTTGGGCTGTCCTGGAAATGTTCCAGCTGGGGCAGCGGCAGAGGCTTGTTGTTGGACCACTTGGGATATCTGCGTTTTGGGCATTTTGTTGTGGGTGGCTAAAGCGTCTACTTTTCTGGTCAGCTGTTTAATTTGCTCGCTAGTGTGTATGTTTTGATTTAGGAATTCTTTGTTTGTTTGAGCTTGAGTAGCTATGAATTTTTCCATCATCAACTCGAGGTTTGATTTCCTAGGGGCAGTCTGGGCAGCAGCTGGTTTCTGATATCCTGGCAGAGCACCTGGTGCTTGCAAGGCATTATCGTTCTTGTAGGAAAAGTTTGGGTGGTTCCTCCATCATGGGTTGTAAGTATTTGCGTAAGGATTTCCTTGAGCGTAATTTACTTGGTCTGGTGGGATTCCGGCCAACAATGGGCACTCGGGCGCATTATGAGTGGCGATTCCGCATAACTCGCAGTTTGGAGTTACGGCGGCGATGGTTGGAGTGAGGTTAACGGTCAGACTGTCGATTTTCTATACTAGAGCATCTACTTTAGTGTTGAACTTTTCAAGGCTGCTGATCTCGTACATCCCACCTTTCGCTGCGGGTTTCTCTGCTGGAATGCGTTCACCTCCCCATTGGCAGTGGTTCTGAGACATGTTTTCGATTAGTTGATAGGCTTCGTCGTATGGCTTATCCATAAGTGCACCGCCCGTGGCGGCGTCTACCGTTAATCTGGTGTGGTATAGAAGCCCATTATAGAAAGTATGGATCGTCACCCAGTCTTCTAGACCGTGGTGAGGACATGTTCTCATCATATCTTTGAACCTTTCCCACGCTTCGTAGAGAGATTCAGTATCTTTTTGTCGAAATCCATTGATTTGGGCTCTAAGCATAGCAGTTTTGCTTGGCGGAAAATATCTCGCTAAGAAAACGTTCTTCAACTGTTCCCATGTCGTAACGGAGTTGGATGGTAAGGATTGTAACCATGTCCAAGCTCTATCTCTAAGAGAGAAAGGGAAAAGACGAAGTCTTATTGCTTCTGGAGTTACTCCATTTGCTTTCACTGTGTCTGCGTATTGTACAAACTTCGTTAAGTGTTCATTTGGATCCTCAGTTGCATTTCCTGAGAATTGGTTTTGTTGTACAGCTGACAGCAATGACGGTTTTAGTTCGAAATCGGTTTGATTAATAGTTGGGGCAGCTATGCTACTTCTAGGCTCCATCTGAGAGGGTGTAGCGTATGCCTTCAGCGGTTTGTTTTGAGGTCCTTCAGCCATCTTTGCTTCTTCAACAGGAGGATGAGCTGGAAGATCAGGAATGTTGTGTCTTCGTTGATATTCGACGATGCACCTTCTTAGATGTAAGAAGCGCTCTAGTTCAGCGATTGTAGGTTGTAAGATTTCGCCTTGTGAGCGAGTACTTGGCACACAATCGAAGAACGAGTAGAGGGAGAGAGAATTGTTAACCTAGTCTATACTGTGTAACAAAGGATTACACTATTGACTAAACGGGTCCCTGGCAACGGCGCCAAAAACTTGATCACGACTTTCTATGTCTAACAATTCTAACTGCAAGTGCACAGTCTATCGCGTAGTAATAATAGATATCGATCCCACAGGGACTCGTAATCAATCTAGTATTATCGGGTGTTACGGTGTTTAGCTAGGTCGGTTTGGTTTCAAGTTGAATAACAATAGAGTAGATGCGTAAACTAAAGGGAACTAAGGTTTTTACTTAAGATATGAATTTATGAATCGATATGCAATAATTTTGTTCTTCGGGGATTTGACAACTTATTGGCGTATTAAATGTTTTCAAACTTAGTTTAAGAAGAAAATAGTGATCTAAAGACTTTTGTCTCACGATGGTTGTTGACGCTGTTGCAACTCTAAGGCGGAAAGTATGTTGTCGCTATCCCGTTCGGGGTTAGAGTTACCTTTTGAAAATCTCTAAGTTCTAATCTTTTTAAAGTGCTTTCGCTGTTTTTAAAATCGAATGCCTAGTTTTTACTATCTGGTCTTAGCCTCAGCTGTCGCTTGTTGGTTCGTACCTTAATATGGTTTCCCACTGTCATGGCAAAACCACCGTAAATAGCTTCTCACTGTCGTGACAAAGGTTTATTTAGAATTTTGCTTAAAAACTAGAACCATAACTGAGTTTTTGAAAAGAGAAAAACTACGCCAATTATTATCAAATTCCGTCTGAATTATTATTACATATCGATTATAGTGATTTAGCTAGACATGGAAATAGAAATGGTAATACATAAATAAAAACAGTAATTAATAACATGCATCATAATGAAAATTGCAATTACGATTAAAATTGAAAACCTGTAAATATTCCAATTGGCCTTTGGGCAGATCCTCCACAATGTCGGCAGGATTCTGGTCTTGGTGCCAATTGATCGTACAAGGGAAATGGAAATTACAAAATATCAAAGAATACAGAGAAAGAAAAGAGAAACAAATAAGAATATAATAACGGAAAGGTTGCTCTGAAGATGAATTGGCAGCACTTCGTTGTCTTGAATGCGGCTCCCTTTTTCAGGTCCCAACCTCTTCCTTTTATAGAGGGAGAGTATCTAACGGTTATTCCTTCAGGAAGTGGGTTTGAGGCAGAAAAGTAGGAGTTAGTGGCCACACTTTTGGTCTTTGAGGGGGGAATTTTGCACGTGACTTCATTCTGCACGTTTTGGCTGCATGACGGTCGTCATGGAGGTGTGACGGTCGTCACACGCATGACGGTCATAACAGCTGTGTGACGGTCGTCACATCAGTCAAGCTCGTTTCTGCTGGTTTTCACTTAGTTTTTCATCCATTTTTCACTTGTTTTTGCTCCTTTTCTTCATATTGCTTTGCTTGGACATGTTCTTCGAATACCTGCATAATACTTAGACAAATAGCATGGAATGCCCCGAATTCGGGGTGAAACCGGTCAAACATTAGTTAAAACACATGTCATTTTATAGATATATTTTCGCGTTATCAAGACACTAGGCTAAAATTCAAAGGGTCAAAAGAAAATTGAAAGAAACTATGGGAGTTGAACTAAATAAAACTTCATTCACTTTCAAACAACAACCTTGTAACTATTTCTCTTATATTTTATCTTTTTATTCTTTTTATTCCAGAAGGAATATGTATTGTCATCCTTCTTTTCTTTTTTTCTTTTTTTTTTTTCTTGTTTTTCTATTTTTTTCTTTCTTTTCTTGCCGACTTTTGAAATATCACAACTATAATTATTCAACCCAACACAACTCTAAACAAGACTCTTTCAACCCTTTGAATAAGGTGATACCATTATTTTTTACTTTTAGGCTTATAACGAGTTTCAAATAAAAAATGAGATAAATAAGTTCAAGGGGTTTTCAAACAAGAGATGATATTATTCAGGGTTGGCTTTTTGGATAACTAGCCAAAAAAATAAAATAGAAACAACTTGCCTTTATCATATTAGTGTGCACAAGTAATCAACAGTTTTAAAAAGAGTCAGATCAAGTTCTAGAGACTAACATACATTAGTGAAATCAGGCAAAAAAGAAAAAAGATAGATTTGTGAATGTTATCTATTATTAGGCTCAAAATCTCACAAAGGTTAATGATCTATGCACAATTAAACATTTAGTCCTACCTATCATACTAAGAATGCACAATAAATCGAACACATCACACCACAAGTCTTTAATCCATAAAAAAGAGAAATTACTCACACAACTCTTGTAACCTAAAAACCAATGAGAAAGCATGTAATTTATTTATTTATTTAAGAAAACAAACAAAACAAAAATGAAAACAGAATGAAAGAAAATAAAGTAAATGGTTCCCTCCACCACACTTAAAACACGCATTATACTCAATGAAAGAAAATAAGTATAAAATGAGAGAGAGAGAGAGAGAGAGAGAGAGAGAGAGAGAGAGAGAGAGAGAGAGAGAGAGAGAGACAGAGAGAGAGAGAGAGAGAGAGAGAGAGAGGAATGAATACACCCGAGTAGATAAGGTGGATATATGATCGCATAAGCAGCCTTTCCCAAAGAGAGCTCTTATACAGTCTCTTCTTCCAAAGCGGGGCTTGCATGAAGTAGTTTTGGGTAGTGTCCATTGAGCTTGAAATTTTTATTAGTGGCTTCTTTTATTTTAGGATCAAAGGAGGATCTTTGATAAGTAAAAGTGTCGAATGGGCACTTGAAAGTGATTTCATTTTCCACAACATCAAGGATCAAAGTATTAAGGGACAACCTCACTACTTTTGTTCCATCTTCAAGCAAAATCATATGCATACACATGAAAGAGCTAATACCAGGTATGCCAGCCAAGGTTCACCCAATCATCTTCTTATGATTCTTCAAAACTTGCAAAATCTTGTCTTCTTGATAAAAATCAAGTTTAGATGAAATTATTTATGGTAGCTTTTCATTTTCACCAAAAATGCATATTTCAGATTATCAATAAGTGATTTAAGCTCTAAGGAAGGTGGTTGTTTAACAGACGATTTGGTTGGGCTAGTCAGGTTGGGGTAATCATGAATCAAGAAAGAAATCTTAAAGTTTCAAATTCTAAAAGAGAGTAAGTGTAAAAGCTTACATTGTCTTTTGTATGAGTTATGACTTAAATGTAAAAGTATAAGTGTAATTCTCGAATCACACACACGCATGCAAACATCCCTCCCCCCACTGTGCGCATGCATATACATACACAACCACCTTTAAGGTTCACGCAGAATTGATCAAGAGTGATCATGATCAGTTGGGAAGTATTTTTTCACACTTCCTAATCAATTAGATCATTGAAAATGATTATTTAATCAATTATAAATACTCTTAATTAATTAACACATGACTATTGTAGGGTTTTGTTTCCATTTTGGGATTAGATGGCTTCCTTTTGAAGCTTTTAATCGATAAAGTCATTAAAAGATCCATGAACCATTTTCCTCTTTGAGCAAACTTGTCTTCTATAAATAGAAAGCATATCCTCATTTTTTCTTTACACCACAATTTAAATCTATAATTATTCTTTCTCCTTTCTAGTCTCTCATATTTCATCCTTTTATATTTCTTAACAAAATTTCCTTCGTGCATATAGGATGAAAAGACACGTGAGAGTTTGATTGTAATAGTGGGGTGCCGCATTTGCTCTTGTCCAAGGGTGCGATTATCTTGAGAAATATTTTGTTTGGTTTAGATTAACTTGCTAAAATATCTATTTAATTCTTGAGATCAGCCAGTTAAATTCTATATTTAGTTTATGAGCTCGGCTTGTTAAAAGCTCTGTTTGGTTAGGGGACGCGCCTGTGTAAAATCTTTTGTTGTTGTAAAAGGTTCATGAGCATATTCTTAAAAGCTCAGAACTAATTATTAGTATAAATCTCAAGAAAAAATCTTGGGGACAAGAGTAGACCAAATAGTAGGTTGAACCTATATAAATATCTGATGTACTATCTCTAACTTTAGCTCTTTAATTTCTATAATTTACTTTTTTTCTTCTTCTTCTCCGCTGTGTTATCTTTGTTAAACTAACATAAATTATTTTTAAGAATTTTTTAAATTAAAATTAATTTATAAATAACAAAAGTAACCCCTTTTGTGTTTGAATTCACTTGTTCAACAAGTGACATCATAGTCTAACCCTTGTTTTAAGACTAATGGTCCTAGGAGGAAGGAATGACTTCTAACAATTCACCAAACAAACCCCCATCCTTTGATAGAGAAGTGTATGCTTCGTGGAAAGAGAATATGAGAATATTTATAGAAGGGATGAATTTTGTTATTTGATTTTTTTATTTTTAAAATGGATATTTTTTTCTCACACATCAAGTTAATGGTGTTATGGTGAACAAAGAGGAATATGATTGGACTAAAGAAGAAAGAGAAAAGTCTTAGCGCAATTTGAAAGGGAAGACTATCATTTGTACTACTCTTGGGATTGATGAGTTTTTATATGTATCTTATTATGAGTCTACTAAATAAATGTGAGACATCCTTCAAGTTATCCATGAAGGTACAACCAAGGTAAAAAGCACAAGGATAAACACATTAACTTGTGAATATGAACTCCTCGGAATGAAAGTTGAAGTAAATATTTATGATATACAAAAATAATTTATCAACATTGTAAGTCTCATGAGAACTCTTGAAAAAGTTTTTCAAAAAGAGGACTTGGTTGTAAAAGTCCTTAGATGCTTAACCTGTAGTTCACAATCAAAGTCAATGCGATTTATGAATCTAGGGATTTGTCATTCATGAACTTGCCTACTATTTTTGGTAAATTGCGGGAACATGAGATAAAGATGAAAATACTTGTAGATGATGAGAAATGCGACAAGAATAAGAAAACTTTAGCACTCAAATTCGAAGAAGTAAAAGATTCTGACTCCGATGAAGAAGTGACACTAATCGTTCAAAACTTCAGAAGATTTATGAAACATGAAAATTAGTAAGAGTAACAACAAAAAAACGAAGGAGTATCCTCTATTACACCTATATGATTTCAATGTGGGAATAAGGGACACATAAGACCAAATTACGCTCATAACCAAATAAGGAACCAGAATTAGAGAAAGTTCAAGAAACCACAAAAAGAAATTAAGAAAGTTTACATCTTCTGGGACAACGAAGACATGGATTCTTCAGATGATGAAGAAGTTAACATGTGTCTCATGGCAGATCATGAAGAAAACAAGATAACCTTCCATTTATCTTATCATGACTTATTTTGTATTTGCAATAAGTTATAACGAAATATGTAAGTTGAAACAACTTGTCTCCACTTTTAAAGAAATTATTTCTTTATTTAAATTTGAAAATAAAAATCTCTTGGTAGAAATAGAAAATCTTAAAGAAAATCAAAATGTTTTTACTCAAATCTCTTCCCATTCTCAAGAAGTATTAGATAAATATATTAAGTGCGACTGATGTGACACTGAAAAGTGAAAATAAGGATTTAAAAAACACACTTGATAATTTCACTAAAGGAAGGGATAACTCGAATCTTCTTCTTGGAAATCATCATATACTAAAGTTGGTCTTGGTTATGTACTTGAGAATAATGTTAAGAATTTTAACAAAACAAGCCATGCTCATCAAACTCTTAAATGTAAAACCATAAAATCTGATTATTGTATTAAAAATGAACATACTGCATTATTTTCTTTCATTAAGAGGAGCCATGAAAGTAAACATGGTTATCCTCCTTCTCAATTGTTATAAAGAGCATCAAGATCATAAAATGAGAAACATATCAACTTCTTGTAATTATGATTATGAAAAGAAATCATGTAAAAGCATTTATCAAACTAACATTAGAAGACCCAAAGTGATTTAGGTACCTAACGTTAATACCTAAGTTTTTGATGCAGAAATGCTTTATAGTACCAAACATAAAGTAGCACTTTGATAACTTTTATTCAAAGCATATGAATAGAGACAAATCTCTATTTTCTTCATCCATTCATAAAAATGGAGGTTTTGTCTCCTATGGTGACAACAATAAGGGAAAAATCAAAGGTATTTATAGTGTTGGTATGTTCCTCAATTCAACGATTGGGGAGGCTCTTTTAGTTGATGGTTTATATCATAATGTACTAATTATTAGTCAATTAAGTAACAAAGGTAACAATGTAGCATTTGATTCTTCTATATGCAGGGCTATTAAATCAAAATCAAATCAAACAATCTTTACTAGATCAAGAAGTAGAAATACCTACATCGTGAATTTAAACAAAATTTCTTCAAATGATGTTTGTCTTCTTAGTAACGAGGATGAACATTGGTTATGGCATAGGATAATAACTCACATTCACATGGACCACTTAAACAAGTTGGTCTGTAAGGACTTAGACATTCGTATGTAAAACTTACATTTTAAAAACAATCTATTATGTGATGCACGTCAAAAAGGTAAATTGATGAATTCTTTTAAAGCAAAAAATGTTATTTCTACAAATCGTCCCTAAGAACTTTTTCACATGGATATTTTTGGTCCATCTAGAACTTAAAGTTTTGGTGAAAAATTTTGTGCCTTTATAGTTGTGGATAACTACTCTCATTATAACTTGACATTGTTCTTATATTAGAAAAGAGATGTGTTAGCTGCCTTACGAAAACTAGCTAAGATTATTTAGAACGAAAAAGGATTAAGCATTGTATCAATCCAAAGTGATAATGGTGGAAAATTCTAAAATGAGTAATTCAATTTTTTTGTTTGTAATGAGAATGGTATTCAACACACTTTTAACATCGACGGTTAGGGCTAACACCGATTATTGCAAACCTAATAACACTGTTAATTAGGCTAAACACCAGCTCTTCAAAACCTAACATAATCAATATTGATTCTTATCGAACATTCAAACTACATTGAAACAATGGTTCTTATCGAACCTTCAACATAATCGCCACATTAGTGCTTCAAAATATTTTACCAAAATCTGAACTCACCGCTAATTACACAAGTATTCATTATTCACTGAGTTATTTATAGAGTGAGGATCAATTTACTCCAAGAGTAAGTATTTTTTAGCTTACTCCAAGTCCAAGATTTAAAATTAGATTTAATTGAATTACTAATTAATTAAAATACTAACTTAACCCTTAGATTAGATTCAATTTAAAGGTTATGATTTGAAGTAAGTTAAAAAGACTTACAATTTGAGTTTATATATATATATATATATATATATATATATATATATATATATATATATATATATATATATATATATATATATATATATATATATATATATATATATATACACAATAATTTAATATGTGCATTAACTTTCTAACTCATCTGATCACATTTATATCTGAATTACAGAACTCGAGTTATACTATTTTCAATTCTACAACATACTTGAAACATCAAACAACTACAGCTGGCCAAAGCTAATGCTACATGTAATAATGGTATTACATAAGTCATGATATTATATAGTTATATCATTGGATTAATACTAATGATATTGTATTAGATGCTAGTGTACCATTGCAACATCTCACATTTATTTTGTTGTATCATGTGATTACCTGTTACTTATTATTATGTGTATTTTTGATATGAAGTTTTCCTATCAAAAGCTATGAAACTAGGTTTCAATACAAAAGAGGTGGAATATTAAAGTTATCTAAGAAAATTAATATAACATTTTTCATTTGATTCATAATCTTTCATCTCTTATTGAGAGTACATATATAATATTACTAATGGATAGTAGAATAAAGGCTCAACCAACTAAATAACAAAAGCCCAACTAATATAAATTCTACTTCTAACTTTAATAATTAAATTGCCTAAAATTAACTCCATGATCCTAACGTTACTTACCCCTTCAAAAACAACCTCTTGTAAAATTTTATGATTACAATAACTTTCCTGGATGCTGATAAACTAGTGGCTTCTTCAAGTTTGTTTCCTTCCACGTGATTAGGCTGACATTGATCAGTACTTGATAGATGTTATCCTTGGTCAGTACTTGTAATTGAGCTGGCAATTTTTTAGGGGAAGTGGTTGTTGCAACATCAACAACAACTTGAGGTTGAATATTTTCTTGATTGACAGTGTCACTAGCAGCTGAACTGGGTTTAGTGTCATTAGCTGCAATATGAATGTTCCTATGATAGAAAGGCTCAGTAGGTGGCTCAATGGTGTTGCACCCCAAAATTTGACCAACTGCTTATCGCAATTTGGCTCATGTTTCGACTCATTTCATTTTGCATTTGCATACCGCGTACATTGCATTTTTTCAGTCAGATTGACTTTATCAGGATTACAGCCCTCTGATCACGTTTTAGGCAGTTTCATACCATTTCGAATACGAGGATTTATTTTGAGAATTGGTGCTCGTCCCGGTGTTTTCAGCTCTCGCTGTTATTTTGAGGACATCTCGGTGTCCGGTTTTTACCGTTTATTTCGCTATGTTCGCGTATCTGTTTGCTAATCGATTTAATCGGTTTCCATGCATTTTTAGTTTTTTCTCTTAATTTCTAGAATTTTTAAAAGAGATTTTAATTTTTTTTTAGATATTAAATAGATTTTTTACTAGCTTTAATAGATAATTCTTCTATAGATATTAAATGGATTTTTTATAGTTTTAATAGAATAATTGTTTTTCTAGGTTTGAAATAGATTTCAAATAAGTTTTAGATTTAATTTCTTTTTTACGAATTGCTTTAATCATTTTTAGAGATTAATTGGTTTAATAGAGTTTAAATCATTTCTTTTTTTAGATTAATTTCTTTTTAGAGTTAACTAGATATTAATTAGCATTTTAGGAAGTTTAATTAGATTGATAGCTTTAATTAGTCATTAGGTTAATCCTTTTTTAATTAGGGATATTAATTAGTTGTGGTTAATTAGGAGTTAATTAAGTCTTAGTAGTATTAATCAGGTCCTTTAAATTTAAGTGAATCATTAATCCATTAATTAGTGTTATTTGAATCTGAGTTTAACAGTTTCGATGGGCCAGATGGCATATTTTTGGAGGCCCACAGTCCAGTACGCGCCACATGTCATGCATATAAAGTGCCACATGCTTCACTCTCTCTCCGCCAACTCACTCCTCCACATTGCATGTATGCGTGACACTTCACCCTCCACTCAGCCTCTCTTTCTTCCACGCGTCCCCACTCCCACACGCATGCAGAGCCACGTGTCTCACGCTCGTGCTTCACCTTCCCCCTCACCGGCCGGCCATGCAGCCGCCGCAGGTCATCCCTAACCACTCACCGGAGCCACCCTAACCATCACCGGTAACCGTTTTTTCGCCGGAAAACTGCAAATCACCGATGAACATTCATCTTCTTCATCCATGTTCATGTTCTTGTCACTGGGAATTCATGACCGTTTTCCAGATTTCGTCTGAAACTCAACCGTTTTTTCCAGATTTTCTTCAATGGTCACCAAGATCTCCCCGGAAGTTCAACAGAACTCATAGTGTTCTTCATCAAAATCTGGATCAAGAACTTTCGCAGACTTTCGTTCTCATCAAGATCTATCAAGATCTCATCACGAATTCACCGATCTGTAACGTGTTCATCAGAGTGTAACTGTTTATTTTCCAGATTCTTCACCAATCTTCATGCATCTTTCCAGATCTGAAGCTTTTCATCAATGTTCTTCATGTTCGTCAACAATCTTCATCAACTTCTCCAGATTTCCTTAGAAGCTTCATCTGTTCAACATTTTTCCCGGAAATCCTTAAGGAACTTCATCTACTTGTATCGATCATTCGTGAAGATCTTCCATGAGCCCTAAGATCCTTCAAATAATCTGCATGTTCATATGTGTTTTCCTCGGAAATCATCAACAATCATCGTCCAGGTTCACGTTCACCCAGAGTTCCCCAGAAACTTCCAAGAGTTTCAATCAAGATCTCTAGAAGCTTCACTCAAACCTCCATCCACCATGAGCTATCCATCAACGAGTGCTTCATGGATTTGCTGCGTTTTATGTTAGGCTGTGAGTTAGGAGAGAGGTGTGAGACAGAAAGAAGTTTGAGATTGAGAAGGAGAGGCGGTGAGAGTGCCGGAGGCGGTGAGGTTAGGGAGAAGAGAAATTAGGGTTTCAGAAGTTGGATTGAGGAGAAGTGAGGGATGAGAGGAAAGGTCCGTGGACCCTGGGAGTGAGTTGATGGGCCTTTGGCCCAATGAATGTTTCTAATCCATACACCCTCCGTTTCCCATTGGAACCCCCACTGGATTGTTTTTTTGATGGTTGGGCTGGGCCCAACGAACTTCTGAATCACGCCCCTCACGTTTACCAGCGCACCCCCCTAGTTTTTTGTTTTTTGTTTTATTTTTTGAATGTATTGTGGGCTTAAAGCCCAGAGTGGTTTTTTTTTTCTGCCTTACCCCCAGTTTGCAGATTGTACCCCCTCCCTTTATAATTTTCAATTTCCCTTGTATTGGATGATTGATTGTATTAGTGTAGTTCTATTTTTTCTATTTTCTTTTAGGGATTGTTTTTATAGTTTAGCATATTATGCATGTTTTTTACTATAAAATTTTAAATAGAATATAGATTTAATGTAGAATTTTCATTCTATTTTCCTTATAGGATATTATATAGATTTTAATATAGAATTTCTATTCTATTTTGTTTAGGATGTTATGGATTTAGATAAAATTGTTTTTATGCTATTTTCATATGCAATTTCCTTTTAATTTCTTTAAAATATTTTCTAGTAGAATTTATTTGCTAATATTTAGGATTAGCATATTATTTCCATTTAGTGTTGGATTTCTCTCCTCATTTCTTTTCTATCCGATTTTACCTCTGATTTTATTTTTGGCTGGCCGTGTGACATGATTCAATTGGAGAATGATTTTCGATATCATTTCTCTATCTTATCTTTGACACGGAGATCAATACACTACCTCTGAGATTTCGATTTCTCGTATAAGTCGAACCATGACGGTCTAAGCGTTACATTGGTACTGATTCGAGCGTCCTCATCAAGGATCCAGAAAGGAGAAGATTGGAATGGAGCTTGCGCACATGTCAGGAGCCAACGGAGCCGCTTCGTTCGATATCATCTTTCTTATTCAAGTCTTCGTGCAACCGTCGAGTGTTGTGAGCTGTAGCGTTAGATACGTGGGTCTCCCCTCGATTGTTTAGGGTGTTTAGTATATGTCCCTTGGGTAATATACGACGCACTCGCTCCTACGCATTAGGTTCTTGCGTGTGTGTCCCGAGTTCCTTCCCGTTGAGGCGTAAGCCTGCTTCCTCTTTGTTCTCGCCCCCGTGCGATTGAAACCCTTTTCTCTCGCGTTCAGGCGATTGAGACCCTTTCTCTTGCCCCTGTGCAATCGAGACTCGTTTTCCCGTCGAATTACGTTTGCTCTGATCTCTCGTGCCAGATGAGAGTACGTAGGCATAGGATGCGATATCCTAGCGAGGTCCCATTTTCCCTTTTTCCCTTTTTCCCCCATTTGTTGTAGTTAGCTGAACTACAGCTGCTCTGATTTCTCGTACCAGACGAGAATATGTAGGCATAGGATGCGATATCCTAGCGAGCACACTAACAACTAATTTCTCTGTTCTCTCGCTGCCGTGCGATCGAGACTTTTCCGCTAACGACTGATGTTCCTTTCTCTTGCCCGAGCGCAATTGAGACCAGACCGTAGTTCTAAGTTCCCGTAGGTTCCCATACCTTTCAAACCCGACATACTACGTCCGTTCTACCGTAAACAGGTAACGCCTAAGCCTCCGTCGAGTGAGCAGCATACACCTAACTGCTAGAATGCGTACGCTAGTATCGTCAATCCTTTCTCTCACCCCCATGTGATTGAGAACACCTTGTTTAGCCGTAGTTAGCCCGAACTACGTAAGCTCTGATCTTTCACACCGTGTGAAATTACGTAGGCACGAGATGCGATATCTCGGCGAGCAAATTCCCCCGTAGTTTCCCGAACTACGTTGACTCTGATTTCTCATTCTCTGATGAGAATATGTAGGCATAGAGTGCGATGCTCTATCGAGTCAGTTTCTTTCCGTTTAGCTTTAGCAGTTGTAGATAGATTGTTTTTCACCCTTAGACAAACCAGCAAGCGTGGATCCCATCGAGTATGATGGACGTGAGGGGTGCTAATACCTTACCCTTGCGTAACCGACTCCCGAATCCAGACATTGGTTACGATGACCTTGTCTTATACCTTTTCGTCAGGTTTTTCCGATCTTTTCCTTTCCCGTTCTGAGGGATAAATAACGAAAGGTGGCGACTCTTCTGTTTTGCCGGCACCTTATTTTCGCGGTAGCGACAAATTGGGCAAGGATGCTCTATATAAAAGGTGATCTTTTTCATTTTCAATTTGTCTTCACCTATAGTTCTATTAGCAATGCCACCAAAAATTCTAGAATGCAAAAGTACCACGTCCCACCACTCAATTTCAATAATTTGATCCTTCAGTTTTTCTTTTATTACAACTCTCTCTGTTATCTCTATTAAGTTTGGATTTATATCCGGAGCAACCTTTGCCTTTTTGTTGCACCCCAAAATTTGAACAACCTTTTCTTGTGTTTGGCTTATGTTTCATTTTATTTTAGCATTTGCATTTGCATAACATTGTTCTTACAGGGATCAAGAGTTTTGTTGTGCCATTCAAGAGGAGGGTCTCTTTGGTTTCAAGTTCAAGCAAGAGGTATTTGTGCAAGCCATCAAGTCTTTATCATCATCATGGATAGTTCAAAGCTCCTAGAGGAGAGAGATTGGTGTGTATGTTACCTCTTGTCTTGAGGATCATCAGAGGGTCAACAGGGGATCATGAGGTCTTTATCTTGGAGAAGGCATGGTCTACAAGCTCATTGTGTACCTTGAGGGGTCTTTGTGGAGCTTGTGCAATCATTCAATTCAGCTGCAAAGGGCATAGACAAAGGACATGAAACTAGGGTTTCACATATAATCAGTCTAGACTTGTTTCTTTGAGTAAGACTTGGTTCCATGATCCTCCATGTGTCCTAAGGTGTTTAGAGGTAGAGGATTGATCATCAATTTCAACAAGAAGAACTTCAATTGGTCAGTCAATTGCAAATCAGGTAAATTTGGGGAAAGTTAACTATGCAGAGGAAAATTAGGGTTTTAGAAACTTCCATTTATGGAAAGTTTCATGCGTGAATCAGCCATTTTCAAAGCTACTTTCCTTCATGATCAAGTGTCCAAATGGATTTTTGGCCAACATCAAAGTTACTCTTTATCCTCTGAGCTTTCTTTTGAGTACCTCTGAGCTTTCTTTTGAGTACCAATTCATCATCATGTGATGTTTGGAGCTCAAGTTATGATGTTCAAAAGTTAGGGTTTTCAAAGACATCCAATTTAGCAAGTTTGGATAGATTTTTGAACCAAGTTTCTAAGGAAATTTTCATCAAGTTCTTGATGCCAAATGAAATTTTTTCCAACATGAAAGTTATAGGTCATGTTCCAAGCTTTTCATCCATTAATAGAACTTTCTCATGGGTTTAATGAAGCTCAAGTTATGTTGATTCAAAGTTGGAGTTCCAATTATGTTCAAAGTCATAACTTAGAATTTTTCTAAGTTATGTAAAGGAAGATTTTAAGGCATGACCTTCAAGCTTAATTTTCATGAATTTCCAAGTTGCAAATCAATTTTCCTCCAACATGAGAAATGTTCCCCATTGTAGCACCCCAAAATTTGCCCTTTTGTTTTAACCGTAACTGGCTTTTGTTTCTTCGCATTTTGCATTTTTGCATATCATAGCATTTGTTCTCGAGGCATGGGATCGAGGTATTCCTGTGGCTCGGGTTCATTTCGGTGTAAAAAGATTGAACAACGAACAACGAGCATCAGAGGCTCGGGCATTTATTTTGTCCAATGGTCAGGCGACTGACTTTATTTTATTTTTGCAGGAGAACAACAATTCAGAAAGCAGCACTTAGGCTCATGTCAAGCATTTTCACAGTGATAACGTTCAAAAATGAGGTTCCGAAGCTAAACAGAGCTCAAAACAGGTGAAACAGGGTAAATGGGCAGGTTTTCCCTCCAAAAGGCGCCAAATTCAAAATTCAAAGGTGTTAATCGGTTAACGCACATGGTTAACCGGTTAACCAATGCAAAACTAGCCCAGATTCAAAGTTTCAGAGGTGTTAACCGATTAACCTATATGGTTAACCGGTTAACCAAAGCAGATTTTGCCTTGCACGTGAGATTTCAAGCAATTTTCATTTGGGGTTCATTTTTGGCCTTTGGAAATTAAAATTTTGCATGTGGGAAGGATCTAGAACCTCTTTAAAATTCAGATTTCCCTCCAAATTCCCACTCCTTATTCCAAACCTTGATTTCCAATCCAAATTCCAAACCTTGCATTGGATCCAAACCAAGAGAGTACTTAAGTGATTTACTCCAAACCAAACAATCTAATCCCTCATAATTCAATTCATTTTTCAGAATTCACTCTTGAGCTCTCAATTTTCTCTCAAATTCTCCATCCCCAAAACCCTTACACAAAGCTCTTCATCATTTGGATTCATTGATTTTTCATTGAAATCAATGGATTCTTGAGCATAAACCTCCATTTATCATCATCATTGGATCAATTTTCATAATCAATTTTCGTGCAAATTGAGATCTGATTTTGGAGCTTGAGTTGGAAGGGCTTATTTGGAGTAATTTGACTTAAAAGTGTTTGATCTTCATTCCTCTTGCAAGAATTATTGTGGATCTTGAAGTTTTCCGGATAATCTTGTTTGAATCTGCTCAAATTCAGTTGATCAACACTTACCGAAGCAAATCTCCGCTTCGAAGGTTGGAATTCTCGATCCGATTTAATTTTTGAGCTTGTCATGTTAATCTTCATATTCAATTGAATTTTGGTTGATTTCGATTCGTTCGAATTGTGATATTGCTGTGTAATTGTGTATCCATGCTGTTGGATCTCTGTCTTCTGTGGTTAATTTCGTGCTTAAGTGATAAGTTGATCTTTTGGATCCTTGGATAAGCTGTTTTTGTGCTGGAAGTGCTTTTCTATTGTTGTTTTTGGCCTCTGTTACAGTGTTAATCGGTTAACACATATGGTTAACCGATTAACCGTTTCAAACTTTCAAATTTTTTTCAAACGTTAACAGTGTTAATCGGTTAATGCATATGGTTAACCGATTAACCTGTTCAAAATTCTAGATTTTCGAAACTTTTTAAGGTGTTAACCGATTAACCCAAGGGGTTAACCAATTAACATTGTAACAGTAAGCCTGTTTTGCTGCTTTTCAAGGTATTTTTGCATACCGTTCCATTCCGAATCATCATAGACTAGTGTGATGCATTAGGAGTGTGATGTTTGGTATATATGTCGCTGTTCTTGATTGTTTGGTCATGATTTTTGTCGACTCGTTTTGTTCGATTTCCATTTGAATGCATATTGGTATATGTTGCTCAATGTGATGTTCATCCTTGTTTGCTTGAGCGAAGAGCTATGGCCGAGATGCGCTTATGGCAGTTGCTGCCCCACACTTCTTTTCCTCCTATTTTCTTCGATGATTGATGGTCGACAGTTGTAGAGGATTGTCTTCTCCCGGTACATCTCATCCGCTCATTTTCTTTTTGCGTTTGCATGTTCATGATTGCTTGCATCTTTGCATGTGCATTTCATCTTGTATTTTGCATCTTTGTTTGCTCCAAAGGGGTTGAGATGTGCTTGTGGTGGCTGCTACCCCACACTTTGTTCCTCCCTCTTTGCATGTTTTCTTCGTGTATGCATTTTCTACTTGTGATTGATCCTTCCTTTGTTCTTCTTGTGCTTTTTTCCATGATCCCTATAGGATTCCTAGTCCCTCCGTTTAGGATGGGAGTAGGAGAGACATTAGGTGTTCAATCCAAGCATGCTAACATTAAGGTAGATGTTCCCCCTTTTCATCCAAACTTTAGGACCATTTTGCATGACAACGTTAGGGCCGAGTTTCCCTTAGACCTTCCGTGCGTCTCTCTTCTCATCTCAAAACAATTCTAACTCATCTAATAAAGGCGATAAACGTTGCGCGCTACGAGCCTTAAGCTACATGGGGAATGATGAGTGATGGGTCTCCTCTCGCTTGTCTAGAGTGTTTAGTATACGTCCTGTTTGGGGGCGATACACGACGCATTCGCCTCCATGTCATAGTCTTTAGTGCAACGTGAATCACAAACCGCATTAATTCACTTCAATAAAAAACACAAAATAAAACTTCAAACTTTTTTCCTTCGGGATTAATCGGAAATCTTTTTTCAGAAAGAGTGTTGTTAAGCTTCGGTTCTACCGCAAACAGGCTTCGTCCCTAACTGCTGGAACGGAGGTTTAACCCTACTCGGTTAAAACACTTAATCAACCTGTGGTTTCGTGTTAGCCCGAACTATGTTTTCTCTGATCTTTCATACCAGATGAAAGTACGTAGGCACAAGACGGGATGTCTTGGCGAGCAACCTTTCCCCATTCTCTCCCATAGTTAGCCGAACTACGTTGACTCTGACTTTCCCATTGCACGAGGGAATACGTAGGCACAGAGCGGTGATGCTCTGTTGAGTCTCCTTTCTTTTTCTTTTCGTCCCGTTAACCTTTAGCGTAGATAGTTAAACACACCCTTAGATAGACAACAAGCGTGGATCCCGTCGAGTACGACGTACGTGAGAGGTGCTAATACCTTCCCCTCGTGTAACCGAATCCGGAATCTAGGACTTGGTTGCGATGACCTCGTCTTTTCCCTTTTTCGTCAGGTTTTTCCGATCGTTTCCTTTCCCTCTCTTTGGGATAAATAACGAAAGGTGGCGACTCTTCTGTTTTCCGCCAGGTATTTTTCGCAGTTGCGACAGCTGGCGACTCTGTTGGGGACCGCGATGGTTCCCTATGCGAGTCACTCCTAGCGCTTGTCTGTTGCGTCCTTGGGTGTTTATTTTTGTGCAGTTTTTGCGTTATTTACATTATCTGTTGTATATTATTGCATTCTTGCTACTGCAGTGTTATGGGTTGGGTTGTTCCACTGAGAGATAAGCCGGACCCGGGCTTGAGTATACACATAGGATTAGAGTGGAGATTAGCGGGAGCTTGTGTAGCATTTGGCTGCGCAATAGCTCGCGTGAAATTCATGTTCAGACGAGGTTTTTCTTCAGAAATATTCTATCCTGCGCGTTTGGTGCATTTGAGGGAATATTGACTTAGAGAAACTGTCGACTATGGAGACTGTTCATTTGGGGAGTCAGCTAAGTGAGGCCGCTTCGTTAGACTATGATGCCAAACCAGAAATGGTGAATGTATCATCGTTTCTCGAAAGTTTTTGATTCTGACAACCCGCATAGGATGCTGTACCTTTCAAGACTAGAACCCACATGTGAGAGGGATGGGTTTTTGCAGGAAACCTGGCCTTCAACCAACCCTGGTTTTCTCGTCAGTGCAGAATTTTGATCCTGAGTATTCTATCCAGTGTGTTATCTCAGTGTTCTGATTAGAGCGGAGCTCTGGTTGAATTCAGTCAATGACACAACAACGAATTTGAGCATTGGATACCTTGATCCCATGTGTGCATTGGCATAATCATTCTGCATTTAACATTGCATGTTTATGTGTGTTACAGGTTCTCGTCTTTCCCTTGATTCTGGTACTGGTCTTCTGCAGAGATGGAAGTTAGCAGAAAGAGGATTGTTGTGTACACGTTTCTGGCACCCGAGTTGGGACCTTTATTTGGTCTAATTTCCATGGCTGATCCTGGTGTTCTCGCATCTTTCAGAGAACAGTACGGGGGAATTCTGAAGTTTGTGCGTAAGCTCACGACTTATGAGCATGGTGTAACACCCCACTTCCCAACTTAAATAAAATGTGAATAAATCAATTAAATTATCAGAGTTTCTCTTCCCAAAAGTGGGATATTACTTTTCACAAAAATTTCCACAAAACATTTCATTAAAAGATTTTCAAAATAAGCAGCAGAAAAGAAATTTGTCATTAATATACGTATATGTACATCATCTCATACATCATGTTCGGCCATCTGCCCAAAATATACAAAACATCATCAATGAATCCATCAAAACGTGATACGACACGAAGTAAAAACAAAATCATCAGCTAAACAATAAACTCCCCAGAGCCCCTTGTTACGTATCAGAGCATCCCTACGACTCGACTCGCCACTATCTAAGCTGGATACGCACCTGGATTATCTGTACTTCCGAAGAAGCACAGACCACAACAATAACAACAAGGGGTGAGAAATCATGATCAAAATATAGCGGTAATAATGTACATGAATTAAAAGGTAGACCACACATAAATATCATTCATCATACATCAATCCGGACCTACTGTCCCATGCCAACACATCACACAAACAATGCAACATATGCAACTCGACACAATGATATGCGGTACCGACTCAAACTCAGGATAGATCACATACACTCCATCCGAGTAACGATCTATGTAACACCCCACTTCCCAAAACAAATAAAATATGAATAACATAATAAAAATCAGAGTTTCCTTCCCAAGTGGGATATCACATAAAAATCACGTTTCCTTATAAAAAAGGTTTTTCTCCAAATACAGCGGAATATTTAAATAATACAATTAAATAAAAATTTTGATACGTTCGCAGGAAAAAAATAGGAGTTCAACATGAAACAATAAAAATGCCCAAGTCCCGTGCTACGTATCAGAGCATCCTAGACTCGACAGTCACACCAATATCCAAGCTAGCTAAGCACCTGGATTATCTGTACTTCCGAAGAAGCACAGACCACAACAACAACAAGGGGTGAGAAATCATGATCAAAAATATAATGGTAATGTAATACATGTAATAAGGCAGTAAAACACACCAACACATCAATTATTCACCCCAACAACACCATATAACGAACCTACTGTTCAAATTACAATATAACATATTATAATGCAATTATGCAACTCAACACCATGCATGCGGTACCGACTCATTGGTTCATTCAATCGAACCTGGATAGATCACTTACGCTCCTCCTGAGACATGATCTATCCCCCACCATTCTCCACAAAGGAGTACGGATGAATCACTTACGCTCCTCCTGAGACATGATTCATCCCACCAAAACACCATGATATGCAAGACACCAATGCATAATTATTATATTCTGGCACGCTAAGTGCACACGATCCTCCTGATCATATCATCATACAACAATGCATATGTATAGATATATTACACCAACACCATATAAATCAATCAGATAGTAAACGAATTCATACTATCACACCGGATATAACTACGTCCCCCCCCCCCCCACTCGGAGATACACGATCCTACTGATCACTACACACATATACATTACTAATTGCTCACCAACAATATTAAGGGAAACGCGTACTATCCCCAAGTACACAAGTTATATCCCATACTCATCATTTTCACACTACAGCAAGGCTAGAAGGATCACACGAGACCAATTCAGACATCTCACCAAAAGTCTCTGAGGTTACTCAGAACCTCCCTAAACCAACACCTCAGCCTATACACCAAAATCAATAATTCATCAACATCAATCCACAATCACAAACATGCCAATAGATATTATACTTACCAATTATCCTATAATTTCTACTCTAGAACCGACATTACGGTACATTACCGACATTTCAGAGTCACTCTGAATCTCACCAAGGTCCTAACCATAGTCATTATAGGGAAACAACACATAACTTTTCCCAAAGCTATAATCACGGTCATTGCCAACACTACGGTAACAACACATAATCTCATCAGCTTTATATTCCTAGTTACTATCAACACTACAGTAACATCAACAATCCAACAAAATGGATCAATACTACAGTAACATCATCACCATATATATATATACCCCAAAATGCATCATCAGCATTCATCAATCCCCCAACATCAACAATAATCATAGCATGCCAATATAAAACTTTATATAACGATAAATTCCTACGGGGTTAAGGAATCCCCTCTACCCTATACATGTATAAACCATTCCCAATCAAATTTCTCCCCCCTTACCTTGACAATTGGTCGATCGATAGAATTCCTCCTAGAATTGGTCTCTTGGCCTTCTCCTTCCTCTTCCGTTTTTCGTTCCCTTTTTCCTTCGTTCTTTTTCACTTTCCTCGTTCTTTCCTCTTCTCTCTTTCTATCGCTCTTTTTTCTCAATTTTCTAAAATGTATCGTAACTCTCCTAACCCCTCATATTCTATTTCCCTTTTTAATTATTCTAATCCCAATAATAATAACTAATAAAATAATATAATATTAATAATCTTAATAATAATAATAATACTAATATAATCTTACTAATATTAATAATACCACATATTAATAATAATAATAATAATAATAATAATAATAATAATAATATTAATAATTCTAATAATAATAATAATGATAATAATAATAATAATCTTAATAATAATAATACTATTAATAATAACAATAATAATAATATTATTATCTCTCCAATAATCATAATAATACTTTTAATAATAATAATAATAATAACACTAATAATAATAATAGTAATAATAATAATAATAATAATAATACTATTATTATTATCACACCAATATCCCACGCCTATGGTAATCCCTTTCCTCTCCATTCCAACTTTTCTAATATCTCCTTGCTACCCCTTCATATTTCCTTCCTCACGGTTTCTATCGTGACTTTTCATATTTCCATTCTAACCTCCCAATAACCCTTTCACCTCTTATTTTACTTATTCCAACCACTAATATTCCCAATAATAATTCTAATAATAATAATTATAATAATCATTATAATAATAATAACAATATAATATAATATAATACTATTATAATATTATAGTAATATTCAACATAATAATAATAATAGTGATACACCCAACAATAATTATAATTATAATAATAATAATATTATCACACCAATAATAATAATAATATTAATAAAAATAATATAATAATAATATAATAATACTAATATTATTATTTCACCAAAATAATAATAATATTAATAATAGTAACAAATATAATAAATATAATAATAATAATAACACCCCCACCAATGTTACTATTATTTTTATATTACTATATTTCACACCAAAATATCACCAATAGTCCTCCCACATTAGGGACACCCACCAAACATCATCAAATACACCCCCACCAAAGGGCACACCAACATATAATTTTTAAAATAATAATAAAGTGACTAAATAATTAAAATGGGTGTTACAACTCTCCCCCACTTTAATTATTTTCGTCCTCGAAAATTACCTGATGGAAATAGCTCCGGATACGCTTCTCGCATCCTGCTTTCCAACTCCCAGGTCACACTGCCTCCTGCAGCACCTCCCCAAGCTACCTTCACCAAAGGTATCTCTTTCCCTCGGAGCTGTTTCATCTTACGGTCCTCGATCCTCAACGGCATCGTCTCAATAGTAAGATTCTCCCGAACCTGAACATCATCTCTCTGAATCACATGAGATGGATCAGAAACATATTTTCGCAATTGCGACACATGAAACACATCATGTAGATTCGACAACTCCGGCGGCAACGCCACCCTATAGGCCACAGCACCAACTCTTTGCAAAATTTCATAAGGTCCAATAAACTTAGGATCCAGCTTCTTGGACTTCAACGCCCGACCCACACCAGTCATCGGGTTAACTCTTAGGAATACGTGATCACCTACACAGAATTCCAACTCTTTCCTCCGATTATCATGATAACTCTTCTGCCTACTCTGAGACACTTTCATTTTCTCACAAATCATCTGAATCGTCTCAGTAGTCTGCTGAACAATTTCTGGTCCAAGCACCACACTCTCACCGGTCTCATACCAACACAGAGGAGTCCTACACCTCCTCCCATACAAAGCTTCAAAGGGTGCCATTCCAATACTCGAATGGTAACTATTATTGTACGTGAATTCAATCAATGATAAATGAGTGTCCCACGCACCACCCTTTTCCAATACACAAGCTCTTAATAAATCCTCAAGCGACTGAATAGTCCTTTCCGATTGACCATCAGTTTGTGGATGATAAGCTGAACTTAATTTCAACTTAGTACCCAAAGCTTCTTGCAAGCTCTTCCAAAATTCTGAAGTAAACCTCGGATCTCTATCCGACACAATACTGGACGGAACACCATGTAACTTCACAATTACCCGAATATAAATCTCCGCCAGCTTCGTCAACGGAAAACTAATATTAATTGGCACAAAGTGTGCAGACTTCGTTAACCGATCCACAATCACCCATATAGCATCAAAACCTCTCGCCGTATTTGGCAATCCTGTAACAAAGTCCATAGAAATGCAATCCCATTTCCAAACCGGAATTTCCAACGGTTGCATAAATCCAGAAGGTCTCTGGTGTTCTACCTTCGATTTCTGACACGTCAAACAGGCATAAACAAATTGAGCAATGTCTCTTTTCATACCAGACCACCAAAATAATTTCTTTAAATCATGATACATCTTCGTAGCTCCGGGATGAATACTCAGATTACTACGGTGTCCTTCACTCAAAATCAGCTTTTTCAGTTCCTCATCATCTGGTACACAAATCCTGCCTCTAAATCTCAACACACCTGTACTATCCAATTTAAAGTCACTATCGGAGTCACTTCCTACTCCAGGCATCAAATCTACCAATTTCACATCCAACTTCTGATTCTCTCTAATCATATCCAAGAAGTCATTATTTACCTGCAACATACCCAACATTACACTCTCTGCGGTAGTTTCACAAACCATGCTCAAATCTCTGAATTGTTCAATTAACTCAATTTCTTTCACCATCAGAGCTGCCATATGAATTGTCTTTCTACTCAAAGCGTCTGCCACTACATTGGCCTTTCCCGGATGATAACTCAAACTGAAGTCATAATCCTTCAAAAATTCTAACCATCTTCTCTGCCTCATATTCAGCTCTTTCTGATCAAACAGGTATCTCAGACTCTTATGATCACTAAACACTTCAAATCTTGAACCATACAGGTAATGCCTCCAAATTTTCAACACAAAAACAACCGCAGCTAACTCAAGATCATGAGTAGGATAATTTCGCTCATGCACTCTCAGTTGCCGCGAAGCATATGCTACTACCTTACCATTCTGCATAAGAACTCCTCCTAATCCCATCTTAGACGCATCACAGTACACCACAAACGGTTCACTCGGAGTCGGTAACACTAACACCGGTGCCGTAGTCAATCTCTTTTTCAACTCTTCAAAACTTTCTTCACAAGCAGCGTCCCATACGAAAACTTGGTTCTTTCTCGTCAACTGAGTTAATGGCAACGCCAAATTAGAGAACCCTTCAATAAACCTGCGGTAATAACCAGCTAAACCCAGAAAGCTCCTAATTTCTGTCGCTGTCTTCGGCGGTTCCCACTGCAATACTGCACTTACTTTTGACGGATCCACCGCTATTCCATCTTCAGATATTACATGCCCCAAGAAACTCACTCTCTTCAACCAGAAGTCACACTTTGACAGTTTAGCAAATAATTTATTTTCCTTCAACACTTGCAAGGCAATTCTCAAATGTCCTGCATGTTCTTCATCAGATTTAGAATAAATTAATATATCATCAATAAACACTACAATGAATTGATCCAAATAAGAATGGAAAATTCTGTTCATATACTCCATAAATACTCCCGGCGCATTAGTCACTCCAAACGGCATTACAACATATTCATAATGTCCATATCGAGTTCTAAAAGCAGTCTTCTGAATATCACCTTCTTTTACTCTTATTTGATGATAACCCGACCTTAAGTCAATCTTACTAAACACACGAGCTCCCACCAGCTGGTCCATCAAATCATCAATCCTCGGGAGAGGATACTTATTCTTAATCGTCACTTTATTCAACTGACGGTAATCGATGCACAAACGCATACTACCATCCTTCTTCTTCACCAACAACACTGGAGCTCCCCACGGCGATACACTTGGCCTAATAAACTTTCTATCCAACAATTCTCCAATCTGAGACTTCAACTCAGCCAATTCCACTGCAGACATCCTGTACGGCGCCATAGAAATAGGCCTCGTACCAGGAACAAGATCAATACCAAATTCCACTTCTCGCGTCGGAGGCAATTCCGTAATGTCGTCAGGAAACACTTCCGGAAATTCATTCACCACTGCCAATTCCTCCATTGACACTTTGCTATCTACCGATAAAGTTGCAAATAAAGCAAACACTCTAGTTTCATCTTCCAACAAGGCCCTCAATTCTTTATTAGACAAAGAACTTGCTAAAGCTTCCTCTTCAGGGGTCGAGAACAACAATTCCTTCCGAAAACAGTCGATGTAGACTCGGTTGAACTCTAACCAGTTCATACCCAGAATAACATCCAATTTACCAAGTGGTAGACAAATCAAATCCACTTCAAATTCTCTACCGAAAATAGTCAGCGGACACTTCAGGCATACCAAAGAAGTAGTCACTGAACCTATAGAGGGTGTCTCAATAGTCATTCGTCTCTCCAGAGTAGACGGCACCAATCCTATCCTCTCCACACAATCCACAGAAATAAACGAGTGTGTTGCACCCGTATCAATAATAGCAGTTAAAGGAATATTATTGATAATACAAGTACCTTTGATAACACGCTCATCACTGGCAGCTTGAGTTCCTGCCAAAGCAAACACTTTTCCACCAGCCGGAGACGTCTGAGGCTTCTTCGGCTTCTCACAATGGGTACTGATGTGACCCTTCTCACCACAGTTATAACAGGTCGGCATAGTTGCTCTGCAGTCAGCTATCACATGACCTGGTTTTCCACACTTAAAACACTTTTTGGCTTCATTAGGACAATCATTAGCACGGTGTCCCATACCACCGCACCGAAAACATTTCCCTTCAGCAGATGCTCTCCCATCTCTAGGCTTCTTATCAACAACAGCTTTACGTTTTCCCTTATCAGCAGCAACACCATAAGGAGTACCACTAAACCTCTGCTTACCCTTACGGTCATTAACAGCTTTGTAGTGTGCAATCCTTGCCCGGTTATCGTTATCATAGATCCTGCTCCTACTTACCAGCTCAGGATAGCTCCTGATCTTCTGACAAGCAATCCCCAGCTTAATCTCTGGACGCAGTCCATTCTCAAACTTTAAGCACTTAGAAGTCATTGCCCCTTCCACATTATAGTGAGGACAATACTGCACCAGCTCCTCAAACTTAGCAGCATACTCTGCTACAGTCATACTACCCTGCTTCAGCTCTAAGAATTCAATTTCCTTAGCACTCCGAATATCTTCCGGAAAATACTTCTCCAGAAAACCCTTCCGAACTACCTCCCAAGTAATGGCAGTTCCAGCAGCTTCCAATCTTTGGCGACTATTGTCCCACCAAGCTTCAGCCTCACCCTCCAGCATGTGAGTACCAAACCTCACCTTCTGCTCATCAGTACAATCCATAGTTCTGAAGATTTTCTCAATTGCCTTCAGCCACTTCTGAGCAGCTTCTGGGTCCAGAATTCCTCCTTCAAACGTTGGCGGCTTGTTGCTCCGAAACTGCGCCAAACTCCTGAATTGGGCATCTGCAGTTTGATTCTGATTAGCAACAGCTTGCGCCATTGCTTGCATAACAGCAGCTAATGCAGCATCGTTCCTTCCTGCCATACTGCTCAAAACATAACAACACCAGGTTAAAAGATATTCAACTACATCATAACGGACAGACTCAACTCGACTCAACAACACTGGCCGGACGGACCGACCTGCTCTGATACCAATTGTAACACCCCACTTCCCAAAACAAATAAAATATGAATAACATAATAAAAATCAGAGTTTCCTTCCCAAGTGGGATATCACATAAAAATCACGTTTCCTTATAAAAAAGGTTTTTCTCCAAATACAGCGGAATATTTAAATAATACAATTAAATAAAAATTTTGATACGTTCGCAGGAAAAAAATAGGAGTTCAACATGAAACAATAAAAATGCCCAAGTCCCGTGCTACGTATCAGAGCATCCTAGACTCGACAGTCACACCAATATCCAAGCTAGCTAAGCACCTGGATTATCTGTACTTCCGAAGAAGCACAGACCACAACAACAACAAGGGGTGAGAAATCATGATCAAAAATATAATGGTAATGTAATACATGTAATAAGGCAGTAAAACACACCAACACATCAATTATTCACCCCAACAACACCATATAACGAACCTACTGTTCAAATTACAATATAACATATTATAATGCAATTATGCAACTCAACACCATGCATGCGGTACCGACTCATTGGTTCATTCAATCGAACCTGGATAGATCACTTACGCTCCTCCTGAGACATGATCTATCCCCCACCATTCTCCACAAAGGAGTACGGATGAATCACTTACGCTCCTCCTGAGACATGATTCATCCCACCAAAACACCATGATATGCAAGACACCAATGCATAATTATTATATTCTGGCACGCTAAGTGCACACGATCCTCCTGATCATATCATCATACAACAATGCATATGTATAGATATATTACACCAACACCATATAAATCAATCAGATAGTAAACGAATTCATACTATCACACCGGATATAACTACGTCCCCCCCCCCCCCCCCCCCACTCGGAGATACACGATCCTACTGATCACTACACACATATACATTACTAATTGCTCACCAACAATATTAAGGGAAACGCGTACTATCCCCAAGTACACAAGTTATATCCCATACTCATCATTTTCACACTACAGCAAGGCTAGAAGGATCACACGAGACCAATTCAGACATCTCACCAAAAGTCTCTGAGGTTACTCAGAACCTCCCTAAACCAACACCTCAGCCTATACACCAAAATCAATAATTCATCAACATCAATCCACAATCACAAACATGCCAATAGATATTATACTTACCAATTATCCTATAATTTCTACTCTAGAACCGACATTACGGTACATTACCGACATTTCAGAGTCACTCTGAATCTCACCAAGGTCCTAACCATAGTCATTATAGGGAAACAACACATAACTTTTCCCAAAGCTATAATCACGGTCATTGCCAACACTACGGTAACAACACATAATCTCATCAGCTTTATATTCCTAGTTACTATCAACACTACAGTAACATCAACAATCCAACAAAATGGATCAATACTACAGTAACATCATCACCATATATATATATACCCCAAAATGCATCATCAGCATTCATCAATCCCCCAACATCAACAATAATCATAGCATGCCAATATAAAACTTTATATAACGATAAATTCCTACGGGGTTAAGGAATCCCCTCTACCCTATACATGTATAAACCATTCCCAATCAAATTTCTCCCCCCCTTACCTTGACAATTGGTCGATCGATAGAATTCCTCCTAGAATTGGTCTCTTGGCCTTCTCCTTCCTCTTCCGTTCTTCGTTCCCTTTTTCCTTCGTTCTTTTTCACTTTCCTCGTTCTTTCCTCTTCTCTCTTTCTATCGCTCTTTTTTCTCAATTTTCTAAAATGTATCGTAACTCTCCTAACCCCTCATATTCTATTTCCCTTTTTAATTATTCTAATCCCAATAATAATAACTAATAAAATAATATAATATTAATAATCTTAATAATAATAATAATACTAATATAATCTTACTAATATTAATAATACCACATATTAATAATAATAATAATAATAATAATAATAATAATAATAATAATAATAATAATAATATTAATAATTCTAATAATAATAATAATGATAATAATAATAATAATCTTAATAATAATAATACTATTAATAATAACAATAATAATAATATTATTATCTCTCCAATAATCATAATAATACTTTTAATAATAATAATAATAATAACACTAATAATAATAATAGTAATAATAATAATAATAATAATACTATTATTATTATCACACCAATATCCCACGCCTATGGTAATCCCTTTCCTCTCCATTCCAACTTTTCTAATATCTCCTTGCTACCCCTTCATATTTCCTTCCTCACGGTTTCTATCGTGACTTTTCATATTTCCATTCTAACCTCCCAATAACCCTTTCACCTCTTATTTTACTTATTCCAACCACTAATATTCCCAATAATAATTCTAATAATAATAATTATAAGAATCATTATAATAATAATAACAATATAATATAATATAATACTATTATAATATTATAGTAATATTCAACATAATAATAATAATAGTGATACACCCAACAATAATTATAATTATAATAATAATAATATTATCACACCAATAATAATAATAATATTAATAAAAATAATATAATAATAATATAATAATACTAATATTATTATTTCACCAAAATAATAATAATATTAATAATAGTAACAAATATAATAAATATAATAATAATAATAACACCCCCACCAATGTTACTATTATTTTTATATTACTATATTTCACACCAAAATATCACCAATAGTCCTCTCACATTAGGGACACCCACCAAACATCATCAAATACACCCCCACCAAAGGGCACACCAACATATAATTTTTAAAATAATAATAAAGTGACTAAATAATTAAAATGAGTGTTACAATCTATCCCTACCACGCTCCTCCTGAGCACAAATAATCAATCTCAGGATAGATCGCATACACTCCATCCGAGCAACGATCTATCCCTACCACGCTCCATCTGAGCACACATAATCAATCTCAGGATAGATCGCATACACTCCATCCGAGCAACGATCTATCCCTACCATGCTCCATCTGAGCACAAATAATCAATCTCAGGATAGATCGCATACACTCCATCCGAGCAACGATCTATCCCTACCACGCTCCCCATTTGGAGCACGGGTGAATCACATACACTCCATCCGAGCAATGATTCAATCCCGCCTATATGCTATGCAAGACACCAATGCACACAACAACCATAAGCACTCACGGTGCACACGATCCTACTGATCCATTATCATACATCATGCTATGCACACACCAATGCATCACACCCAACATCAAGCACACAAGGTGCACACGATCCTACTGATCCCATCATCCAGCATCATATATATATTACACAACAAATAAACACAAGCACACTATGTGCACAACAATAATCCAAGCACACAAGGTGCACACGATCCATCTGATCACATCACCCAACATCATACATACATATTATTCATCAATTAATCATTTTAATTAAAGTCACACGATCCCCCTTATCCCATCACCATACATCATACATATATTACACGCCAATCAATTATGTTAATCAAGCTAAATAATAGGGAAATCTACGTTTGAACACCGAGCATGCACGATCCTCCCGATCATCTCACTATTCATTACATATATACATATATATATATATATATATATATATATATATATATATATATATATATATATATATATATATATATATATATATATATATATATGTATTATCCACCAATTAATTACATCAATTAAATTCCATATTCCATAATTTCACCTTTCAACACCAAATATACGCTCTTCACCCCTAAACACCATACAGGTCTCACAACTCAATCTACTTATTCCAATTAGCTTCGATCACTACATAATTTCACCTTTTAGTGTCAAGTATACACTCTTCACCAATAATCACCATATCTATGATGGTCACAACTCAAGGAATACCACAAGACAACAGAACCACCCTCAATTGATCCATGGTTTAGTTACTATTTAATTAAACAATGACTTCCCAAACATATTGGATATAAAAATATTTGGAAACTAAATATATTTTCTATACTATGTTATAGATCTATTCATTAGCTTTCCAACGCTTCGAACGGGGACTAAAACCGACTTACGGATTAAAAGTTATGGCCAAAATCGTCGGAACAGAAATTTCCAATTTTCAGCTTTTAAACAGCATGCAATCGATTGTTGTATTAGTGCAATCGATTGCTTGACCCAATTTTTCACATTTTAGCCACTGTTTTGATGTGTAATCGATTTCTCACTTGGTGCAATCGATTGCTTACTGTAGGTTTTCGAAAAATTATGCAGAAAATTGTATTTTTCACCAACCCTTCCCTCTTTGCTACCAAAACCAATCCCCACATGTTAGGGTATTTACCCAAATCGAAAATCCACTAAATCATGAGTATTCTATGGGTTTCCTTCCTACATAAACTTCTACTGATTAACTCACTTTCGGCCTAAAACCATAGCCTACTTCGAAACACTCAATTCACCCCAACCAACTTCAAATAATCACATGCAATGGTTCTCCATGACAGAACTCAAACAGAAAACAACAATCATACTGATCATCAACACGCAAATCATCATCATCAATCTTATGGGATTAAGGACTCCCCAACTACCCTTATTCATGTATTTTACCAATTTCCCATCTATTTTCTCCCCCTTACCTCGAATACGCAGCTCTGATCGAAGTAAAACTTCCAAAAAAAATCTGATAGCTTTGATCTTCTCCTTCCTCAAGCTTGCTTCCTTCACTCTTGCTCCTCTTGATCGTGCTTCTACCGTGTTCTCCTCTTCTCTCTTTTGATCGTGCTTCTTTCTCTTTTCCTCTTTTCCCAAATGTCACTTATGCCCCTAATACCCCAAATTCTCCTTTAATTCCAAATAATTCCAATAATAATAATCCTCATTTCTTTTATTCCAAAAATTAATATTTCCAATAATATTATTAAATATAATAATAATAATAATAATAATAATAATAATAATAATAATAATAACACTACTAATTATCATATTATTATTATTATCAATTATATTATTTTAATATTATGGACCATAGTTTCTCCAACAATTCCCACACAATTTGGTTATGCTTTAAGAGGACCTCCGAAATGGGAGGAAGTGCAGGAATCTCTGTACTTCACAGGTGTAGCTGATCCTTGTATCTCAGCTCGATTCGTGGACGCTTGGGGTAAGATTCACAAGAAGGGAAAGATTTCTTTGGACAAAGGAGATTGTAGAGCTTGTGATCCATACTCGGATTGGATTCAGAAGAGGGTTGACGAGGTATTACTGTCGTTTCCTGTTGAAGCACCATTGTATCCCTTAGTCATTGAGCCGTCTACAACCGTTGATATCCTAAGATATACCAAGCTTTGGGCAGAGAAGGAAGAGTTGCGCAAAGAGAATGAAGAGTTGAAGCAAGCAATCAGTCAGCTGAAGCATGATAAGGGTGAAGCTGTTTATTTGGCCAAGACAAATGCAGAACTGTTGACTAAGTTGAAGGAAGAACTTGCTGATCAGGTACAATTAAGAAAGCAAGTTGGTCTTGATCTGAAAAGCACTTGTGATGTTCTGAAGAGTAAGAAGGAGGATTTAGACAGATCCTATCTAAAGATATCCAAATTCAATGAGCAGTGGAATGCTACTGTGACAGCCAACAAGAATAGGGAGAACTAGCTTCGTGTTCAGGTCGATAAGCTGAAGGCGCAATTCAAGGCTATGGAGAGGGAGGTATTGCTAGAAACGTTTCGCAAGAGCACGATCATGCATAAATACCAAGAGACTTTTTCAGCACTTGAAGAGTTCAAGAGTCGGGCAGAGGTGAAGAAACCCAGGCTTGAGGACGCCTTTGGCGAAGATGCTTGGGAGGACCATTGTCATTATATTTGGGATGTGATACGCAAGAGGAATGTCCTTATCCGAGAGTTGATGGAGAGGCTAGACCATCCCGATACGAAGGAGATGCTTGAGGAGTCTCAGGAGTGGCGTATAGATCATGGCTACTAGGAGTTTTATCTTTTGTAGTTTCGTTTGCTGTTATATCTTGATCATCACCAGAGATGTTGGATGAGATCAATACCTCTTTGTATGCAGATCTTTCTCATTTGGTTGTATTGTCTCAGCTTTACTTGATATATGAGAAGTTTTATTGTGGTGTTTCTATCCATCGCTGCTGTTCTTGTTTATTGAAACCGAAATCAAGGGGAAGATCTCCCTGTGCATACATAGATATGTTTGCATTTTGCATCTTGCATACTCATTTGCATCGCAGGTTGTTCTTGGTGGCCTTGTGTTCTTATCTCTGCTTGGTTTTCTTCAGTTCAGGATTGAGGAGTTCAGTTTCCACTGGTATTCTACTCGAGGGAATCAGCAGAAGGTGATGGATCAGGTTCAAGCGGAATTGCAGGAGGTCAGAGCGCGCATGGCCCAATTCATGGAACTGATACAGACTGTTGCTAGTGGACAAGAACAGTTGACAATGTTGGTCCAGCCATTGATAGCACGAGTTGATGAGGACGGTGTTTTGCACGGAGGAGCTGGTGTTGTTCATCCTCCGGATTGGTGGATCTATTCCTCATGGTATTCCTACTGTTGTTGTACCTCCGTGCGGAGGAGCTGCTGGTGAGAACATTAATATTACTGGTAATGGCAGTGTGTGTGTTGTGCACGGGGTTGTTGGGCCTCATTGGGAGGATAATCAAGTTGATATATTTTTTGTGAAAGATCTGGAGGGTGGTTTGCCGACTGAAGCTGACCTAAGGTTCAAACTGATTGAGGAGAAGATGAAATTGTTTGAGAATCAGAACTCTTTGGGCCTAGATATGTCTGATCTTGGTTTGGTTCCTTGGGTTAGGATTCCTCCCAAATTTAAGGTGCCCAATTTTGATAAGTACAAAGGGACGACTTGTCCCAGAGTACACATCCGGGCGTACTTCAGGAAGATGTCTGCTTATTCCAGTGATGAAAAGCTGCTGATGCATTTCTTCCAGGATAGTCTGGCAGGGGCTTCGTTGGAATGGTATATGGGGCTTAAGAGAACCCATATTCATAGCTGGAAAGAATTGGCCGAGGCTTTTGTGCGTCACTATCAATACAATAGTGATCTGGCACCCAATCGAGTACAATTGCAGAGCTTGTCGCAGAAAAATTCTGAGAGTTTCAAAGAATACACCCAAAGGTGGCGGGATCTGGCTGCAAGAGTGCAACCTCCTTTGATTGAAAGGGAGTTGATAGACTTGTTCATGGCTTCGTTACCTGGCGTGTATTTTGAGAAGTTGATAGGATGCATGTCTGCAGGGTTTTCTGATCTGGTAATCGCTGGTGAAAGATTATAGAGTGGAATCAAGTCTGGTAAGATTCCGAATGGTGGTGGATCCTCTTCGGGAGGAACGAAGAAGCCATATTCTGCAAACCCCAGGAGAAGGGAGGGGGATTCAAATTCTGTTTCTCACAAGGGTAAGGGTAGAGCTCAGTCCCGTTATCCTCAACAAGTCGCTACAGTAGATATCCCGGCTGCAGCTCATCAACAAGGCAATGTTCAATGACCTTATGCTGTCAGGAAAAGAACGGCTAATAGACAGTTTGCGAATCCTCCTATGCCGTATGCTCAGTTGTTACAACGATTGCTGCAGTTACAACTAGTTCAGAAGAGGACCTTGGCTCCTCTCACTGGTCCTCCACCTTCTGGGTACGATGCAAACGCTCATTGCGAGTTTCATTCAGGTGCTCCAAGGCACGATATTGAACATTGCAACGCTTTCAAGCATAAAGTGTAGGACTTGCTTGATTCTAAATCTATCAATTTCACCAATGAGGGGCCTAATGTGACTCAGAACCCGATGCCGAATCATGGTGTGGCCGGAGCCAATGCCATTATTGAGGGGGAGATGTTGAATCTGGTAACTGATGTTGAGGATTTGAAGACTCCATTGGGTTTTGTGAAAGCATGTTTGTTGAAGAAGAGGGTATTTCCTGGTTGTTCTACTGATTGCTCATAATGTGAAGCGCAACCTGAGGGTTGTGGTCTTTTGAGGAGGGGTATTCAAAGGATGATTGATGAGGGTTGTTTGCAATTTGATAAAGTCGTGAAAGAAGTGAGTAATGAAGGAAACAAAGTTGCTACGATTTCCATTCCATACCGGACTATCAATATTTTAGTGCCTGCTAGGCCAGCTCCGGTTACCATTACTGTACCTAGACCCATGCCGTACGAGAGCACTTGAGCTATCCCATGGAATTATAGGGGAGAGGTGTTCTGTAACGGGCAAAAGCAAGAATGGACAGAATCGGCAAGCGGAAGTTCGTCGGTTGAGAATATAGTGGGAGCCGGAGGTATTACCAGAAGTGGCAGAGTCTTCTCTCCACCGGAGATTATTGCTGATAAGAATGACAAGGGGAAGCGTAAGGCTATGATTGAAGAGAATGACCAACCCCAGATTGTTACTGATGATCTTTCAAAGGACGTAGAGGAATTTATGAGATTAATTCGGAAGAGTGACTACAAAATTGTGGATCACTTGAATCAGACTCCTTCGAAGATATCTATCTTGTCATTATTGATGAGTTCGGAGGCGCATCGCAACGCTCTACTGAATACCTTGAATGCAGTGTACGTGCCTAAGGAGATTTATGTCAATCAGTTGGAGGGGGTAGTTGCTCATGTGAATGCCGGTAATGGTCTCGGCTTTTCGGATTTGGATCTGGCTCCTGCTCGGAGGAACCATAACCGTGCTTTACATATATCTTTGGAGTGTAGGGGATCTCTGATGTCACATGTCCTGGTTGATATAGGATCATCCCTTAATGTGCTTCCGAAGAAGGCATTGATGAAGTTGGACATTCAAGGTTTGTTGTGCACGCCAAGTGATTTGGTCGTGAGGGCTTTCGATGGATCTAAGAGATCAGTGTTTGGAGAAATCACGCTGCTTATTCAGATAGGGCCAGAGGTCCTTGATGCAACTTTCTATATTATGGATATCCAGCCAGCATACAGTTGTTTTCTTGGCCGACCTTGGATACATGCTGCTGAGGCAGTTACCTCAACATTGCATCAAAAGCTGAAATATATGGTGGAAGGAAAGATAGTCATGGTGTGCGGTGAAGAGGACATTATGGTTAGCCATCTGTCATCCTTAAAGTACGTGGAAGTGGATGGTGAGATTCACGAAACACTCTGCCAGGCATTCAAAACAGTTCAGATTCAGGGGAAGTCTCCTGTAGAAGCCAAGGGCCCAGAGGTTTCGATGTCATCGCTTAAGGAGGCCCGTGCTATCATAGAATTCGGCTCGTCTCATATGTGGGGCCAAGTTCTCGATGTCCTTGTCAAGCAGGATAAGTTCGGCCTGGGATACAAACCCTCCAGTTTTTCTCAGATTCCGAGATACAGGGGACTTGTGCAGTTCACCAGCAGTGGGGTGATATTTGACATAATCAACGCCGTTGAAGACGATGAAGGTGACAGTGACTGCGACATGGATGCCTGGATTCGTCCATGTACTCCCAGTCAGAAGCTGTGCAACTGGACTACCGAAGAAGTTATTCATGTTACTGTTGCAGAGTAATGTTCATTGTTTTGATTATGTTTAGTCCTGCGTTCTGCCCAAGACGTAGTGACCCATTTGTGGGGCCTTCTTGTTATTTGCAATTTATCATTAAATAAAAGACGTTTCGCATTCAAATTTTGTGATCCCTGTTTTTCTTGTTTTTGTTTTGCATTTATACTTAACAGAAAATGGCAATGTGTTTTGTTTGTTTCATCGCATAATAAACATAACATCCTCATGCAGGTCTTTTCTATCAGATGCCATTGATTCAAGTTCGGCTATTACTTCGTATGACTTTGATAATCCCATTCATCAAGCTGAAGAAGAGACTGACGAAGACTGTGAACTACCCGAAGAGTTAGCCAGGCTTCTCAAGCAGGAGGAAAGGGTTATTGTACCTCATTTGGAGGATATTGAGATTATCAATCTGGGAACCGAGGATGATAGGAAAGAGATTAAAGTAGGGGCTGTATTGGAAGACAGTGTCAAGAGAAGATTGGTTGACATGCTCCGTGAGTATAAGGATATCTTCGTTTGGTCATACCAAGACATGCATGGGCTGGATACAGATATTGTGGTACACCGGCTACCTCTCATAGAAGAATGCTCGCCAGTCAAGCAAAAGTTGAGACGAACAAGGCCTAACATGGCAGTCAAGATCAAAGAAGAAGTTCAAAAGCAGTTGAATGTTGGGTTTCTTGCTGTCACAAATTACCCTCCGTGGGTCGCTAATATTGTTCCTATGCCTAAGAAAGATGGAAAGGTCAAGATGTGCGTTGATTATCGAGATCTAAGTAAAGCGAGCCCGAAAGACGATTTCCTGCTCCCCCATATCGATGTGTTGGTTGATAATACCGCTCAGTATTCTGTGCTTTCGTTCATGGATGGCTTCTCTGGGTATAACCAACTCAAGATGGCCCCATAGGACATGGAGAAAACTACTTTCATCACACCATGGGGGACTTTCTGCTACAAGGTAATGCCCTTTGGATTGAAAAATGCATGGGCAACTTATCAGCGGGCGATGGTCACTTTATTTCATGATATGATTCATCATGAGGTGGAATTCTATGTTGATGACATGATTGCAAAGTCACATACGGAGGAAGGACATCTGGTCAATCTTCTTAAATTGTTTGAAAGGTTGAGGAGGTTCAAGTTGAGGCTGAATCCTAACAAGTGCAACTTCGGGGTGAGATCTGGAAAGTTACCGGGTTTCATTGTCAGTGAAAAGGGTATTGAGGTAGATCCTGCCAAAATAAAAGCTATATAAGAAATGCCTGAGCCGAGAACGAAAAAAGAGGTTTGTGGTTTCCTGGGGAGGTTAAACTACATTACAAGGTTTATATCTCATCTTACAGCCACTTGTGAACCAATATTCAAATTGATGAGAAAAGATCAAACAGACAGGTGGAATGAAAATTGCCAGAAGGCATTCGAAAGAATAAAAGAATATTTGCAGAAACCTCCAATACTCATGCCTCCAGTTGCAGGGAGACCATTGATCATGTATCTCACGATTCTTGAGAATTCAATGGGATGTGTGCTCGGTCAACAGGACGAGTCAGGTAGAAAAGAGCATGCCATCTACTACCTGAGTATGAAATTCACCGATTGTGAGTCGAGGTATTCGATGCTGGAAAAAACATGTTGTGCACTCACTTGGGCCACTAAACATTTGAGACAGTACATGTTAAACCATACAACCCTATTGATTTCGAGGATGTACCCAATCAAGTATGTCTTTGAAAAACAAGCACTTTCCAAAAGGATTGCCCGTTGGAAAATGGTGTTAACAGAGTATGATATTTAGTACGTTTCCCAGAAATCCATTAAGGGAAGCGTTCTGTCGGAATATCTAGCGGAACAGCCAATTGAGGATTATCAGCCGATGAAGTTTGACTTCCCAGATGAAGACGTCATGTTTTTGAAAGCAAATAACTGTGATGAGCCTTTACCTGAAGAGGGTCCTGAGAGAGAATCTCAATGGAAATTGGTTTTTGACGGAGCGGTAAATTCACATGGTAATGGAATCGGCGCGATCATTACTACTCCTCATGGTTCTCATATACCGTTCACCACCCGATTGGCATTCGCCTGCACCAATAATGAAGCCGAGTATGAAGCTTGTATTATGGGTTTAGAAGAGGTCGTTGATATGAGGATTAAGAATCTGGATGTATACGGTGACTCAGTGTTGGTCGTTAACCAAATCAAAGGAGAATGGGAAACTCGTCAGGCCAACCTGGTGCCTTATAGAGATTATGCAAGGAGACTGCTGCCTTTCTTTGATAGAGTTGATTTCCATCATATGCCGAGGGATGAAAATCAGATGGCGAATGCCTTGGCCATGCTATCCTCGATGTACAAAGTGAATTTCTGGAATGAAACTCCTGCTATCACCATCATGCGTCTTGATAGACCTGCTTTTGTGTTTGCCGTTGAGAAAGCATCAGATGGAAAGCCTTGGTATTTCGATATCAAGCATTTTCTCAAGACTCAGGAGTACCCATCTGGGGAATCTAGTAAAGATAAGAAGACTCTGAGGAGGTTAGCTGGAAATTTTTATCTGAATAAGGACGATGTGCTATACAGGATAAACTTTGACATGGTCTTGTTGCATTGTGTTGATGAACTGGAAGCAAACCTGTTGATGGAGGAAGTTCACGATGTCGCTACGCTGCGAAGAGGGGCCGACAAGGACAGAAGAGTCGCCACCGTGCGTTATTTATCCCAAGAGAGGGTAAGGAAACTCTCAGAGAAAAACTAACGAAAACGGGAGAAGACAGGTCATCGTAACCATGTCTCGGGTTCGGGAGTCGGTTACACAAGGGGAAGGTATTAGCACCCCTCACGTTCGTCGTACTCGACGGAATCCACGCTTGTTGTCTATCTAAAAGGGTGATTGAAACTATCTAACTACTAGCTAAAAGACAAAAGAAAAAGAAGTGACTCGGTAAAGCAACGACGCTTTACGCCTACGTATCTCATTTGAAGTGAGAAGTCAGAGTCAACATAGTTCGGCTAACTACGGGTGAAAGGGGGGGAGGTTGCTCTCCAAGACATCGTTGTCGCTACTGCGAAAAACAACCGGTGGAAAAAACAGAAGAGTCGCCACTTTCTTTATTTATCCTAAAGAGAGGGAAATGAAACGATCGGAGAAACCTAAAGAAAAAGGGAAAGACAAGTTCACCGTAACCATGTCTGGATTCGGGAGTCAGTTACGCAAGGGGAAGGTATGAGCACCCCTCACGTCCGTCGTACTCGACGGGATCCACGCTTGGGTTGTCTAGTCTATGGGTGAAAAATAATCTATCTACGGCTACTAAAGCTAAACGGAAATAACTGACTCGATAGAGCATCGCCGCTATATGCCTACGTATTCCCTCGTGCAATGGGAAAGTCAGAGTCAACGTAGTTCGGGAAACTATGGGGGGAGATTGCTCGCCAAGACGTCGTGACTTGTTCCTACGTATTCTCATCTAGCATGAGAAATCAGAGCAAAACGTAGTTCAGGCTAACTATGGGTAAACAAGGGTGTTCTCGATCACACGGGAGTGAGAGAAAGGATTGACGATACTAGCGTACGCATTCTAGCAGTTAGATGTATGCTGCTCGACCATTGGAGACTTAGGCGTTACCTGTTTGCGGTAGAACGGACGTAGTATGTCGGGGTTTAAAGGTATGGGAACCTACGGGAACTAGAACTACGGTCTGGTCTCAATTACGCTAGGGCAAGAGAAAGGGAAGATTAATTGTCAGCGGGAAAATCTCGATCGCACGGAAGCGAGAGAACAGAGAAGTTAGTTGTTAGTGTGTGTTGCACCCAAAAATTTGCTTAACCTTTTCTTACTTGGTTTATGTTTCATTGCATTAGCATGTCATTGGTCTAGCATTTGCATAGCATAGAATTGTTCATTTAACAGGGGATCAAGTGTGGTTTATATCCAGAGGAGCCTATCTAGAGGTCTTATTCAAGCTTGATAAGTCACCATAGTCATCAGGAAGTGGGTTGGGTTCTTGAGAAGTTCAGATGTTTGTATGGGGTTAATCTCCTAATCTGAGGACCAATTGAAGATCATCAATGGCTTGTGAGACCTTGATCAAGGAGAGAGGGTGTGGATAGAGCTCATAGAGTTCCTTGAGGGTCATGGTGGAGCTCAATCAATTCTTTATGCCAAGTGTGAAGAGCCACAGTTGAAGGTGTTGCAAGTAGGGTTTTCATCTGAATTACCCTAAGTCAATTGTGCAATTGAAGAGGATCAAAGCTCATTTTTGAGTCTTTGCAATCATGGATAGTTGTGTTGAGACATATGAGATGATATTCCAAGATCAATCCAAGAAAAGTTCAAGGTGTGAGAAGTTGCTAAATTAGGGTTCTCAGAGTAAAATCCCCTATTTAGTGTCTAACTTCAAGACCACTTATCTCAATATGCAAGTTTCATTTCCATTTTTAGCCAACATGAAACTTGTAGAGCATGAGCTTAAATTTAATTTGAGTACTAGAAGTCCTCCATTGGATTTATAGAACTCAAGTTATGGTTCAGACAAGTTACAGGTCATCTGAGGAATGTGAAATTTGTCTGTGAAAGTTCACCAACTTCCAAGGAACGTTTGACCTAGAAGGGTGTTTCTCTTGAACTTTTGGCCAACATGAAAGTTGTAGGTATTGATCTTAGCTTTCCAAATTGTACTAGAAGTCTTCCATCTGATTTCTAGAACTCAAGTTATGAGGTTTACAAGTTAGGGGTATTTTGGGAAAGTAAGATTATAGGTCATTTGGCATTATAGCTCATTTTCTCCATCTTGCAAGCTTCAAATGAAATTTTGTTCAACACAAAACTTGCTCAAAATGATGTTTTTAGGTCAACCATATACTCATGATGATTTGTTTTGGCTTAGGGAGAGGTTCGGTTTGAAGAATTTTGCAAAAGGAAGAAATTAAAGGCATTTAAATGGAAAAATTCATGATTAATTTATTTGTGCTCAAAATGGACCATATGAATACTCATTTTGATCAGAAAAACAATTCTAAACACATTGGCAGTTTTAAAATTTCCATTTGAGTTCAATTTCATGGTGATATGGTTTGTTACTTCACAAATAAGTAACACTTCATAATTTGGTTATTTGATGAATTCAAGCACTCAAATCACTCTAGACTCTCTCACCAGACTACAAGGAGTTGATTGAAATCTTCCAAGGGAAGATTGGAGCTGAAACACGGGTTCACCATGGTTGGTTTTGTGAAGGGAAATTGAAAATTGAATTTCTGGATTTGAGCCTCCATTGGATCAAAAAAGCCCACAAACACTTTCTATTTAAGTCCTGTGAATGATTTAGAACGGTTTTGGTGAGCATTTCGTACCAGAACTCAGAGATAGCCATTGAAGTTTCAAGCAAGAAAGTGCAATTCGTGTTTTGGATTCAAGGCAGTTTCAGAGCAAATCAAGGATTCAATTATCTTCCTCATACTCCATTGAAAAGATCTGCAGTGTTTGGAAGCTAGAATCGTGCCCTAGATACTTCAATTCAGAGCTCAAAGTCAGGTTGGTATAATTCAAATTTTCTCTTATTATAGCATGATCTAGGTAGAAATGGCATGGGGTTAAGTTTTAGTGAAGACTGTAGATGGATTCTGGATCAGAAATTTGATGTTTAGAGATAAATTAAGTGATGACATGATTTCTGTTGAGAGTTAGTTTGGACTGATCTTGAGGTTTCAACGTGATCTATTTAGTTAAGGATGATCAGTGTGACGAGAGGAATAGATCTATGGTTTTGGTTTGAGGAATGGTGAAGATACAGAATTATGCATATTTTGAGATCTTCTTCGTGTTTTAAAATCTATTAGGATTTAGAGGAATTGAAGGTTATATTTGAGATCAGGATGAAATTTGGAGTGGAGTCGTGTAAGGTTTGATGAGTTTCCATGGCCTGCAAGTAACCTCTCATCGGAAAAGACGGTGGCGCCACCGTCCAGGCCACCGTCTGGTTTTTGCCCCTCGCCTGAGTTCAGAGGAAGAAGAAAGTCTAGGAGCCGTTAGATCTGACTGGAAGCAAGACTTGGTATGTTCATCTTGTGGATGAGATTTGAACTGAGACTTACCTCCATTGCAAAACGCAGCGTTTTCATTAATTGACCTGGCTGCCACCTCAGCGCATCACGTGGACGCACGCTCTACCTTCAGATCAGGAGACTTAGTCTTAGGATCCAACGCCTTTGACTTTTTCTTGCATTTTATTTGTTTTAATTCATTTCTTTATTATTTTAATTGCATTTTCATTTCTAAATTCATATTAAATCCATAATTTGTCAGAAAAATAATCTAAAAATATGCTCATGGTCCTCTCTTCATTTGGGATTTTTCTATACTGTTAGATTTAATTTTTGATGATTTTTCAATTTAATTTGATTTTTCTCATTTTATTGAATTCTTTAATTTTGCACATTTGATACATGTTCTTGTTGATTTTTGTTCTTGCAATTGGTATGGAATCTTGACCTATTTTTTTTACTAGATTGTAGATTAGAGATGTATGTTCCCTCAGGAATTTTCTTTTGATTTTTAGATAATCATAGGTTCTGTTTTGGATTAGGGTTTTAGAGCTTTCCCTTTCATGGTTTCCCTTTGACACTTTAGGATTTAGGATTTTATTAGTTGCCTTAGAAATTGAGTTAGGCTCTGATATTTGAACTATAGGTTCCTAACATTTGCATGTTCCCTTAGCAAATTTTGTAGATTTTTAGAATCTAGTTTGCTATTTTAGGTAGAATTTACAATTAGGTTGTTCATTGGTGCTCCTAACTTGGTGCTTGCTTTGTTTTGCCTTCATTGGTGGCTTTTGGTGCATGATGAGCTTGTGGTTCTTCTTGGATGTTGTTGTGAGCATGTCGTAGCTTCTGTGGAGTTGATTGTGGAGCTTGGCTTGGATTTCTTCTTTCCTTTTGGTAGCTTTCTTGTAGCTTATAGGAATTAGGGTTTAGGAGAGAGCCTAGAAGTAGTTTTCTTTCTTCTTGAAATGTGGATTGCTTTGATTGCTTTCCATTTTCATCCTATGATTCAAGGTCCCTATGTGAAAGCCTCATCTTTCCTTTGGAAGGATGTGTGGCATTTTGCAATAGGTAGAACCTTTGAGGATGCCTTTCTCAGATGACTGGTTGAGTGTCTGGCAGGATTCCTTTGGTTTCCTTCCTGCTTCCCATCACTCATTCAATATCTTGATGTTGTTTCTCTTCTCTGGTGTTGGATCTTGTTGGAGCATGAAGATGGAGCTTTTCCTCTCTTGAAGATGGTTTAGTTTGAAGTAGTTTGTTTGCAGCTGTTTGTTTGTTTGCTGTTTATCTGCTTTGCTGTTGAGCAGTTTTGCCTGCTGTTTCTTTTGACTGCTTTACTTTGCTTGTGTGACTGATTGACTGTGTGTTGCATTTAGAATAGGCTTCATGTAGATGATTATAGGCCTAAGAGCATCCTAAGGGTTGAGTTTCTCCCCTTGCTTGTATTGCATTAGAAGTTGAGTGGGACTCCTTCTGCTTGTATTTTTACTGTGTGGCTTTGCTTGCTGGTATTTGGTTGAGCTCAGCTCCCTTGCTTATGTGGTGTGTGGCCTTTGTGCTTTGTTTGTTTAGAAGTTGAGTGCGACTCCTTCTGCTTGTTTTCTTGCATTGCATGCATTTTATTTACAGTATTTTCTTTACAGTTATTTCTTTTGCTGTTTGTTTTCCTTTGCCATGTTCCCCTAGGAACTCTGACTTCTCTTGTTCAAGAGAAGTTATGACAGACATTAGGGTTCTAGCCATGCATGATAACATTAGTTAGCTTCCCCCTAACCTCAACCATAGGATCAATTTTGCATGACAACTTTAGGATTGGATCAGTTCCCCTTTAGTGCATCGTTTCTCTTCTCATCTGCAAACAAAATCAAAATACAGTAATAAAGGTTAATTGACGTCGTACGCTACGAGCCTTAAGCTATCTGAGAAAGGATTGTTGGAGAGTTTCTTTTCAACAGTCGGGATGTTTAGTATGGTACCCTTTGGGTGACATGCGACGCATTCACTCTCAGGTCATAGTCTCTAGTGTGATATCAGTTGCAAACATCCATAAAAGACACTTCTCTAAAAAACAGAAAACAATGATCAAACTCTTTTTGTCCTCTTGGACCTTTAATCCCTTGGAAACCTTTTTAAGAAGGAGAGTTCTGTTGACTCCCGGTTCTACCGCAAACGGTAAACGCCTAAGTCTCCGTCGAGCGAGCTACATACACCAACTGTTGGAACCGTCTGTTAACCTAACTCGGATAAAAAAGACAAACATGTGTCTTTCGTGTCCCGAACTACGTTTGCTCTGGTCTCTCACGCTGTGTGAAAGTACAGAGGCACAAGATGCGATATCTTGGCGAGCAACCTTCCCCCCGTAGTTAGGCGAACTACGTTGACTCTGATTTCTCGTTCCAGATGGGAATACGTAGGCATAGAACTGATGTGTTTTGCCGAGTCATTTTCTTTTCTTTTCAGACCAGACCTTTAGCATGGATAGATGTAACAAACCCGTCAGATAAACACATCAAGCGTGGATCCCATCAAGTACAATGGACGTGAGGGGTGTTAATACCTTCCCCTTGCGTAACCGACTCCCGAATCCAGACAATAGTTGCGATGACCTTGTCTTATACCTTTGCGTCAGGTTTTTCCGATCGTTTCCTTTCCCGCTCTAAGGGATAAATAACGAAAGGTGGTGACTCTTATGTCTTGCCGACCTCGTTTTTCGCAGTAGCGACAACTGGGGACTCTGGTTCCCCATGCGAGTCAATCCTAGCGCATGTGTGTTTACTTGTTGGGTTTTATTTATCGCATTTACTTTCCGCATTTAATTTTTAGTATGATTATTATTATTGTGCTAATGTGGGAAGGGGCTCTGATGAGTGAGAAGCCAGACCCAGGCTTGAGTGTACTTAGTATTAGTTGTGGAAATTAGTGGGCGCGTGCTTGCTTTGCAGGTACTAGTGTCTCATGAAATCCACGCTCAAACGAGGTTCTCCCGGTTGACTTGTTTTCTGGCCCTTTGGGCTTGAGGGGTTGTTGGTTTGGAGGATTGTCGACTCTGGGGACCGATCATTTGTGACTCAGCAGAGTGAGGCCACTTCAAGAGATGATGATGCCATACCTTCTGGGTATTGTATCATCGCTCTTGAAAGTCTGTGACACTGGGAAACGCATAGGATGCCATACCTTGTCTGTGATTAGGTCCATACCTGTGAGCGGGGTCGGGTTATTGCAGGAAACCTTAACCTTCAGACTACCTGGTTTTCTTGACAGTGAATCAGTGTTGTTGGGTTCAGAGGGTTCTGATCATCAGAGATGTGGTTGTTCTCGACAGTGTGTATTTATTGGTCCTCTTCAGGCTTGTGCTATCAGAGCAGTGTTGTGATTGTGTTGGATCAGAGCTTTGATCTTCTCAGCAGTCATCTTGATCCCCTGTTGCATGTTTGCATTTTGCATTTTGCATAATCATTTGCATATCATTAACGTGTGTCTGTGTTGCAGGTACATTACCCCCCGGTTCAGGTTTTCTTGCCTTCTGTTGTGCTATTATGGGTTCTCTGAGGAAGACTGTAACCTACAAGCTCCCCACTCCAGATGTTGCTCAGTTGTCCAGTCTGATTGCTTTGGCAGATGATACTGTGAGAGGTGAATTCAGAAAGTCTTATGGGAAGCTGCTCAGTTTGGTCCGTAAACCTTCTGTGTATGAGTTGAATGGGTTGTATGCCTTGCTACAGTTCTATGACCCTCCGTTGAGATGCTTCACTTTTCTGGACTTCATTTTTGCACCTACATTAGAGGAGTATGCTGATTTATTGGGTGTGCCTATCAAGAGTCAGATGCCATTTGTTCATATGGATGCTGAGCCTAATCTGGCTAATCTAGCTCTTTCTTTTCATCTGGATGCCTCTGAGTTTATCTTGTCTAGTTGGAACGGGGTTCATGGTTCCTCTTTGCAGTTCTTAGTTGGGAAAGCCCAACAGTGTGCCAAAGATGGTTGTTGGATTGTGTTTAATGCCATCCTTGCTCTCTGCATATATGGTATCATTTTGTTTCCTAACATGCCTAATTTTGTAGACTTGGACGCCTTTCATATTTTTGCATCAGGGAATCCAGTTCCTACCTTGATTGGCAATGTGTATCATTCCATCCATTACAAGAACGAGAATAGAAGGGGTAAGAATGTATCATGTTGTGTGCCCTTACTATACAGATGGTTTGATAGTCACCTACCCAAGAAGGGTCTCTTTGCTACATCTGCAGCCACAGCTGAGTGGTCTGAGCGATTGATGGGTTTATCAGCAGAGAGTGTTGTTTGGTTTGATAGAGATATGTTGGGTACTGAGATTATATTCAGCTGCAGTGGGTTTCCAAATGTGCCTTTGATTGGAAGAAAGGGTTGTATCAACTATAATCCATCTCTACTTGTCCGACAGTTTGCTTATGCTTTGAGAGCTCCGCCTAAGAATGAAGAGGTGCAGAAATCTCTGTACCTCACCGGTCTTCTAGAGGGGGATATGTTATCTAAGCTTCAGCATGCCTGGAATGATATCAGTAGACGAGGGAAGTCATTGTTGGGGAAAAGTAATAGCCAAGCTTACGCTCCATACGTGACCTAGATCAGAGCCAGAGCAGAGATTATAAGGATGCCTTTTCCACCTGCTAAGCAGGAATGCCCTCCAGTGGTGGAAGAGCCTACTAACGTGCCTATTCAACAGTATAATCAGGTGTTAGCTGAGAGAGAAGAGTTGAAGAAGGCAAATGAAGAGTTAGAGAAAAAGTTGGCACATATCAGAAGCGAGAGAAGTGAAGCCATCCACTCCTTCAAGAGGCAGACCGAGTTGGTGAACAGATTAGGCACGGACTTGACTAAGCAGATAGCTGATCGTGAGCGCTTGGGTCTGGATTTCAAATTTGTTAATGATGTATTGGCTACCAAGAAGCAACACTTGGATGAAGCATACCGAAGAATATCCAAGTTTAATCAGCAGTGGAATGCCACCATAGCCAACAACAAAGAAAGGGAGGATAAACTGAAACAACAAATCTCCAAACTGAAGTCTCAGGTGAAGGCTAGTGAGAAGAGGTTTGATGAGGAAACTGCTTGCAGATATGCCGCTGAAGACATGCTGAATAAAGCTCTCGCTAACTTGAAAGATCGCAAGCAGATGTTTGAGTCTAAGAAGCGAAAGTTAGAAGATTGCTTTGGCCAGGGAGCGTGGGAAGATTCAGTTGAAGGTCTCCAGTGTACTATTATGCAGAGAGAGTTGCTCGTTGAGGGGTTACTCACTCGTCCTGATCATCCCGAGACCAGAGAGTTGCTAGAGGAGTTTCGTGCCTGCTGTCGCACTTGATTATCTTTGTAGCTCTTTGTATTTTTCTGATTCTTGCTGTAGGCTGACCATCACCAGTCCTGTTGGTTGAGGTCATGCTATTGATTCCCAGTGTATTCATTGACCTTGTACTACTGCCTTGTTGGCCCATCTATATATGAGATGTTATTCAATGACTAGATCCGAACTTCTTATTATCAGCACTTGCACTCTGGCACTCGAATCGGGGGAGAAATCTCCCTAATGTACAGACACACGTTTGCATTTGCATAAATCATTCGCATAGCAGGTACTTTGTACTGTTCTCCTAACCCTCTGTTGATGCAGGTTCCAGGATTGCCGACCAGCGAATTCATCGCTATTCTACCAGAAGCAACTGTAAGAAAGCCATAGATCAGATGCAGACCGAGATGCAGGAGATGCGCGATAGAATGGCGCAGTTCATGCAGGTGATGGAGACCGTGGCCAAGGGCCAAGAGCAGCTGCAAACTCTGGTGCAGCCTCTGATTGCTAGGGTTGATAGTCAGGGTGTGCTACATGGCAGATTTGCTAATCATCCTTCTCGAGTCGGGACTCCTCGAGCAGATGACACGGTACTGGTGGTTGTCCTCAATACGACTGAGAATGATAACAGAGCTGAGAATGTGGATGTGACTGGGAATGCTGGTTTCGATGTTGGCACTAGGAATGTTGGTCTTGGTGCTGGGAATACTGGTATGGGTATTGGTATTGGCAACGCTGGTTTTGGTGGTAATCAAGGCTATGGCAATCAGGGCTACGAAAACCAGGGTTACGGAAATCAGGGTTATGGCAATCAAGGCTTCGGTAACACAAGTTTCGGCAATGCAAGCCACAATGGTGTTGGAATGGGTGTTCACAATGCTGGTTTTGGGCCAGGTGCTGGAAATCAAGGTTTTGGTAATATGGGATACGGTCCTAGGATCAATCAGGCTGGTTTTGGTCCTCATACTGCTTATGCTGAGTATGGTAATGAGGATTCTCACTGGGGCGAAGATCGCCAGGAAGATGCTTTCCCTCCTCTAGGCAGGGATCTTGAGATGCCCGCTGACAATGATAGAAAGTTCAGGTTGTTGGAAGAACAGATGAGGAATCTCGCTAATCAGAACTCCACGGGGCTGAACGTGGCTAACATGGGATTGGTCCCTGGCTTGAGGGTACCAATAAATTTCAAAGCGCCCACGTTTGACAAGTATAAGGGGGATACGTGCCTGAGAGTTCACGTGCGATCTTACTACCGAAGAATGTCCGCCTACTCTGATGACGAAAAGATGCTGATGCATTTTTTTCCAGGACAGTTTGTCAGGACCGTCATTGCAATGGTACATGGGGTTAGAGCCTACTCAAATCGGTAGCTGGAAGGAATTAGCAGAGGCTTTTGTCAAGCATTACCAATATAACAGTGACCTTGCGCCGAACAGGGTCCAACTCCAAAATCTCTCTCAGAAGAATAACGAGAGTTTCAAAGAATACGCCCAGAGGTGGCGTGAGTTGGCTGTCAGGGTGCACCCGCCCATGGTTGAGCGTGAGTTGGTGGACATGTTTGTGGGCACTTTCTCTGGGTTGTACTATGACAGGATTATCAATTGCACAACGGCTAATTTCTCCGAGTTGATACTCTTGGGGGAACGTATCGATAATGGTGTTAAGATTGGTAAGATTCAAGCGGGTGAGTCAACATCAGCCGGAGGTGGTAAAAAGGCTTTTGGGAACAAGAGACAGGGAGACACCAATTCGGTATGTAGTGATCGGAGAAGGGATAGAAGTCGGGATTGCCACAGGAAGCAGGTCGCCAGTGTAACCATTCTTGTACCTCAACAGCAACAACAACAGCCACAACAGCAACAGGGACGACAGAACGCTGCTCCACAGAGATATCAAGGTCGGGATAGGGCTGTGAAAAGAGTCTTTGATGCACCTCCGCTACCGTATCTCAACTTCTTCCAACTCTGTTACAGTTGCAGCTGGTTGAGAAAAGGACGCTAGCTTCGCCGAAGGGCACGCTTCCTTACGGGTATGATGTTAATGCACATTGCGATTTCCACTTCGGGGCACACGGTCATACGATCGAGAATTTCCAAGCATTCAAACACAAGGTGCAAGATTTTATAGATAACAAGGCTATAAACTTTGGTAACGAAGCGCCCAATATTAAGAAAAATCTGATGCCGCCTCATGGAACTGCAATGGTTGGTGCTGTATTAGAAGATGCTAGTCTGAATCTGGTTATGAATTTGGATGAATTAAAGACGCCTTTGGGTTATGTCAAGAGAAGATTACTGAAAGGGGGGTGTTCCCTAGTTATGATGCTGATTGTATTGTTTGTTTGGCCCAGCCTGAGGGTTGTAATAACTTGAGAAGAGGTATTCAAAGGCTGATCGACGAAGGTACGCTGCAATTTGATCGCACTGCTGAAGATAAGCCTGTTGAGGCAAAAGCTGAGAAGCAGGGTGAAGTTGCAACGATTACGATACCATTCAAGACTGTCACGATATCGGCACCTCCAAAGAGGCCGACCATCACAATTACCAAAGCTGGACCTATTCCGTATGAAAGTAATAAAGCCATCCCCTGGAATTATGGGGTGGAAGTCTATTGCAATGGGGAGAAGATTAACATGCCAAGCCCGCCTGTATGGTCCGTTGATAATCTTATGGGGGCAGGGGGCGTAACCCGCAGTGGTAGAATCTTTACGTCGCCAAAAGTAGAGGCTGAGAGAGCTGCTAGAGGAAAAGGTAAAGTCGATGGAGAAGGAAAAAGAGGCTTTGACCAAAGACGTAGAAGAATTCATGAGATTAATTCAGAAGAGCGATTATAAAATTGTCGATCACCTGCAGCAGACGCCTTCCAAAATATCAATCTTGTCATTGCTGCTTTGTTCCGAGGCTCACCGGAACGCATTGTTGAAAGCTCTGGACGCTGCCTATGTACCCCATGAGATATCCGTGAATCAGCTCAAAGGAGTGATTGCACACGTGAATGCGGGGCATGGCCTTGGCTTTACTGATTTTGATTTGACGCCCAAAGGTCGTAACCATAACAGTGCGTTGCATATTTCTGTCGAGTGTAGGGGCACTGTTATGTCTCATGTACTTGTTGACACTGGCTCATCCCTAAACGTCTTGCCCAAGAAAGCATTGCTGAAGCTAGATACCCAAGGTGTAATCTGCACGCCAAGCGACTTGGTGGTGAGGGCATTTGATGGAACGAGAAGGTCCGTATTCAGAGAATTGACTTTGCCGATCCAGGTCGGTCCAGAAGTGTTTGATACATATCATGGACATACAGCCAGCTTATAGCTGTTTGCTGGGACGACCGTGGATCCATGTTGCAGGGGAAGTAACATCGACGTTGCACCAAAAGCTTAAGTATGCGGTCGGTGGTAGCATTGTCATCATATGTGTGGAGGAAGACATTCTGGTCAGTCACCTGTCATCATTTAAATATGTCGAAGTGGATGGAGAAATCCATGAGACTTTGTGCCAAGCCTTTGAAGGAGTGCAGATCATAGACAAATCTCCTGTCGTCAGCAAGGGGCCAGGGGTAGCTATGTCATCGTACAGAGAAGCCCAAGCGGTAGTTCAGGCCGGGGAAGCCAGAGGTTGGGGTCAGGTTCTGGAGATTCCTGTTAAGTAGGACAAGTTCGGCTTAGGGTATCGCCCATCGTCATTTGCATCACAGAGCAAGCCAAAGTTCAAAGGGCCGATTGTGTTTACTCCGGGAGGAGTCAGTTTTGAGCAAATTAACGCTGTGTCTGACAGTGAAGAAAGAGATAGCGACTGTGACATGGAGTCATGGATCAAGCCCAGCGATCCAGGACAGAGCTTCTGCAACTGGTTTATCCAGGACTTTATCCAAGTGACACCGAAACAGATGATCCATATTTCAGATGACACCGATCAAGATCTCCCTATGACTCGCTTCGACTTTGAGCACCCGATATTCCAAGACGAAGAAGAAATTGTTGAGGACAACGAATTACCAGAAGAGCTTACTCGTCTATTGAAACAAGAAGAGAGAATCATTTTGCCTCATCAGGAGGATATCGAGGTCATTAATTTGGGTTCGGAAGAGATTGTCAGGAATGTCCGGATAGGGGCTGCGCTGCAAAGTGATATCAAGCAGAGACTTGTCGAGATGCTTCGAGAGTATAGTGACATCTTTGCTTGATCTTATGAAGATATGCATGGGTTAGACACTGATATTGTGGTTCACCGCTTGCCATTGCGTGAAGACTGTCCGCCGGTCAAGTAGAAGCTCAGGAGAACTAAACCAGATATGGCTGTAAAGATTAAAGAGGAAGTACAGAAACAGTGGGACGCTGGTTTCCTAGCTGTTACAACTTACCCTCCTTGGGTCGCCAATATAGTGCCTGTACCGAAGAAACATGGTAAGGTGCACATGTGCATTGACTATCGGGATCTGAACAAGGCGAGCCCTAAGGACGACTTCCTGCTTCCTCATATTGACGTGTTGGTCGACAACACTGCTCAATTCTCGATGTTTTCCTTCATGGACAGCTTTTCGGGCTATAATCAGATTAAAATGGCACTGGAGGATATGGAGAAAACAACTTTTATTACCCCGTGGGGAACATTCTGCTACAAAGTGATGCCCATTGGTTTGAAGAACGTTGGCGCAACATATCAACGTGCTATGACGATGCTCTTTCATGACATGATGCATAAAGAGATTGAAGTCTATGTTAACGATATGATTGCTAAATCCCAGACGGAGGAAGAGCATCTTGTGAATCTTCTGAAATTGTTTGAGAGGCTTAGGAAGTTCAGGCTGAGGCTGAATCCTAATAAGTGCACCTTCGGGGTGAGATCTGGTAAGCTACTGGGGTTCATTGTTAGCGAAAAAGGAATTGAGGTTGATCCTGCTAAAATAAAAGCAATACAAGAAATGCCAGCGCCAAAAACAAAGAAAGAGGTTCGTGGCTTTTTGGGGAGGTTGAACTACATTGCCCGGTTCATATCTCACCTAACTGCCACGTGTGAGCCAATGTTTAAACTGTTGAAAAAAGATCAGGCAATTGTCTGGAATGAAAATTGTCAGAAGGCGTTTGAAAAAATAAAAGAATACTTGCAGGAACCTCCGATTTTGATACCCCCAGTAGCCGGGAGACCACTGATCATGTACTTGATGGTTCTTGAGAACAGTATGGGTTGTGTTCTCGATCAACACGGCGAGACTGGACGAAAAGAGCATGCGATCTACTACTTGAGTAAAAAGTTCACAGACTGTGAGTCTCGTTACTCAATGCTAGAAAAGACGTGTTGTGCACTTGCTTGGGATGCCAAACGTCTGAGACAATACATGCTAAATCATACAACCATGCTAATTTCGAAGATGGATCCGATCAAATACGTGTTTGAGAAGCAGGCACTTTCTGGAAGGATTGCCCGATGGCAAATGGTACTGACAGAGTACGATATACAGTATGTCTCGCAAAAGGCTATCAAAGGTAGCATACTGTCAGAGTACCTGGCGAAGTAGCCCATTGATGATTACCATCCGATGAAGTTTGATTTTCCTGACGAGGATATCATGTACTTAAAGATGAAAGATTGCGAAGAGTCGTTGCATGGTGAAGGTCCTGAGCCGGGTTCCCAATGGCAATTGATTTTTGACGGTGCTGTGAATTCATATGGAAGTGGAATTGGGGCAATCATCACGACTCCCCATGGGACGCACATCCCGTTCACTGCCAGATTAACGTTTCCAGTTACCAATAACGAAGCTAAATATGAGGCGTGTATCATGGGCCTCGAGGAGGCTATTGATTTGAGGATTAAGAATCTTGATGTGTATGGAGATTTCGTGCTAGTCGTGAACCAGATCAAGGGAGAATGGGAGACTCGTCAGCCCAATCTGATACCGTATATGAATTATGCAAGGAGGTTGCTGCCCTTCTTTGACAGAGTAGAGTTTCACCATGTGCCGTGGGCAGAAAATCAGATGGCTGATGCTCTTGCGACATTGTCTTCCATGTACAAAGTTAACATCTGGAATGAGCCTCCCAGAATAGTTATCTCTCACCTTGATAGGCCCGCCTTCATATTCGCCATTGAGGAAACTTCCGATGGCAAGCCGTGGTATTTTGATATCCAGAATTTCCTAAAGAACCAGGAGTATCCGACTGGGGCATCCAGCCGCGATAAGAAGACTCTTAGGAGATTGGCTGGAAATTTCTACTTGAATGGATGGTGTTCTGTACAGGAGAAACCATGATTTGGTGCTTTTGCAATGTATTGATGAGAAAGAGGCTAATTTACTCATAGAGGAGGTCCACGAGGGTACCTTTGGCACGCACGCTGGCGGACACGCTATGTCTCAAAAGTTATTACGGGCAGGGTATTATTGGATGACGATGAAAAGAGATTGTTTTAAGTTTGCAAAGAAATGCCATAAATGCCAGATTTATGCAGACAAGATTCAGGTGCCGCCGAGCCCTTTGAATGTTGTGGCGTCCCCGTGGCCTTTCTCCATGTGGGGCATTGATATGATTGGGAAAATTAAGCCCACCGCATCCAATGGACACCGGTTCATCTTGGTAGCTATCGATTACTTCACCAAATGGGTGGAAGCAGCGTCTTACGCTAATGTTACCAAGCAAGTGGTAGCCCGGTTTATTAAAAAGGACATCATCTGTCGTTACGGCATCCCCGAAAGAATCATTACTGACAATGGTTCGAACCTGAATAACAAAATGATGAAGGAATTGTGTCAAAATTTCAAGATTGAGCATCATAATTCATCTCCCTATCGGCCCAAGATGAATGGCGCTGTTGAGGCGGCCAATAAGAACATCAAGAAGATAGTTCAGAAGATGGTTGTGACATACAAAGACTGGCACGAGATGTTGCCCTTCGCATTGCACGGTTATCGTATGATGGTACGCACATCAACCGGGGCAACACCTTTCTCACTGGTGTATGGTATAGAAGTTGTCCTACCATTGGAAGTTGAGATTCCTTCCTTGAGAGTATTGCTCGATGTCCAACTTGATGAGGCAGAGTGGGTAAGGAATAGATTGAATTAGCTCAGTTTGATGGATGAGAAGAGACTTGCATCTATCGCATATGGTCGGTTATATCAGAGTCGGATGAAGAAAGCTTACGACAAGAAGGTGCGACCTCGAAGCTTTCAGACGGGCGATCTTGTGCTAAAGAAGATTCTCCCACCACATTCAGATCACAGGGGCAAGTGGACTCCCAACTATGAAGGTCCATACATCGTTCAGAAGGTCTTCTCCGGAGGAGCCTTATTGTTGTCCACCATGGATGGCGAAGATTTTTCATCGCATGTGAACTCGGATGCAGTTAAAAAATACTTTGCTTAAAAGAGACCCGCTGGACAGAAAAAAAGAGAGTCCAGGCAAAAATGGGGAATCCCGGAAAACCAAAAAAAAGAAAAAAGAAAAGGTTCGGGTAAAAATTAGGGATAAAAATTGAAAAGATGTACACCCGCGAAGTCGAAAACCTGAGAAGGCGACTTCGGCAAAAAAGGGTATCCCGGTGAATTGAAAACCCGCAAAGGGCGATTTAGGCAAAAGTTAGGGATTGAAAAAGCAAATGACTGCGGTCCGAGTCTGATACTGCATTGTGTCGCTACTGCGAAAATCGGCGCCGGCTGAACAGAAGAGTCGCCACCGTGCGTTATTTATCCCACGGGAGGGAAAGGAAACGCTCAGAGTAAACCTCGCACAATACGGGAAAGGTATGGTCATCGCAACCAAAACCTGGGTTCGGGAGTCGGTTACGCAAGGGGAAGGTATTAGCACCCCTCACGTCCGTCGTACTCGACGGGATCCACGCTTGTTTTCGGGTATGGATTGTTATTCTATCTACGCTAAAGGTCTGGGGTTAAAAGGAAAGAAAATGAAAATAAAATGACTCGGCAAAGTATCGCACTTTATGCCTACGTATTCCCGTCTGGAACGAGAAATCAGAGTCAACGTAGTTCGCCTACCTACGGGAAAGGAGGGAAAGGTTGCTCGCTAGGATATCGCATCCTATGCCTACGTACTTTCATACAGCATGAAAGATCAGAGCAAACGTAGTTCGGGCCACGTACGACACAAGTCTGTCCTTGATTGATTTTATTCCTTCTGAAAAAGGTTTTTTTGATTAAAAGTCCACGGCGGACAAAAATGACGTCTTGATGAGTTCACATTCTTTTACGGAAGAAGTGTCTTTTATTGTGTTTGAAATCTTTATGTGTTTTTCGGTTTGTTTTAAGATAGAAAGAGACAGAACTCTAACCTACGGTTGCAAAGGGAAACAAACTAACCTAATGTTATCATGCATGGGTTAAGACCTAATGTCTATCATGCTCCTCTCTTGCACAGAGAGAAACAGAGATCCTACGGGATAGGCAGAAACAGAAACAATAACAGATATAATAAAGCGGTAAAATGCATGGATGCAACAGTACAAGCGAGGCAAGGGAGTCCCACTCAACCTCGAACCTAGAAAACAATAGGCAAAAGTGAACAGGCTTCACTTTCAACCCAACAGGGTAAACAACAAACAATACAGTCCGGAAAACCAATCAATACATCAACAATGAAATACATCAGCAAAAGAAACAGCATCAGCAGCTCTGAATCAACATCTGGCTTCAAGTAATCTCCATTCAGCTACAGGCTTCAACAAGCATCAATCTCCATCTTCATGACCTTCAGGCAAGGGCTTTGATCATCTGTCTTCCATCTGCAATGGCTTTTCTTCATGTCTCAGGCTAGGATGAACATCAGTCAACCAGATGAGGTGAATGAATGTTAGACAGTTAATTACCTACCAAGGGTGGTTCATCAACTGTTAACATTAAACAGAAAGTTTCCTCTCAAAAGTTCTATCTTTCAAATATATTCACTGATCCTTCCAAAGGAAGGAGGTGGATATTTGAAAGAGACTTTGAATCATAGAGAAAGGATAGAGGCAAACAAAGCCATCTATGTTTGAGAAACAAGCTTTCTAATCTAGAGCTCTGCCTAGCTCCTAAACCCTAGTCTCCTCAGCAGCTGCTAGCAAGAACCTCCTTTCCAACTCTGGCAGTTGATCTTCAATCTCTGGCTCTCCGATGGTCTCCATCTCCTCAAGTCTTCAACTCTCCCAAGTCCCCAGACAATCCCAATACCCAAGCAAGCAAGCAATAATCCCCAGAGGGCACACCACACCAGTCAATCAGATATATACAGAACATTAATAGCAGTAGGGGAATCCTGACTTTTTCTAAGGGGATCTAATAACTACCCATAGCCCCTATAGTCCCATAGCTAAACTATTCAACCCTAAGTCCTAAGGGAAAGGAATCAAGCCTCCTAAGTCATCACCTAAAACCCTAGTTTGTTCATGTTATTCACACTTACACTAAGCACCTAAATTTGATTTCTAAAAATGGGTACTAAATTGAATCTACAAGTTTAATGTCTAAACTGAACAACCTAAAAAGAATGGACAAAAAATATTAAAGCATCTAGTAGAACAAAAATTAACAAAAATCAAGTATGAAATGAAACCATTTAAAATGCATTTATTTGGAAAATATGGGAAAAATATCAAATAAAAAAATAAAATACAATTTTTATTTTTTATAATTTTCTAGACTCTTTAAAGAAAATGATGCAAAAAGAATGAATTAAAAATATGCAATTTCTAATTTGTTATGAATTTTCGAAAATAAAATGTTGAAGTTCAAGTATACTACTTAACCCTAATTAAACTATCCTAAGTTCAATTATCTAAACTAACCAAATTTTATTCTAAGAAATCTAGTAATAAATTCTGGGAATACTACAATTCAATATTAATCAGCACAAAAAAGAATGGGAAAAAAATCTATTTCTAAGTGTAAGAACAAAAATCTACAAGATCATGTATGAAATAAAACCTTCAAAATATGCATTTATTTGTAAAATATGGAAAAAATTCGAAAAAAATGTAAAATGCAATTTTTATATTTTTTTAATTTTCTAGACATGTTAAGGAAAATGTTAAAAAAAGAATGAGTTAAAAATATGCATTTTCCATTTAGTTATGAATTTTTGAAGTTTAATAAAATCTAAGCCGCTGGATTGAGGGACAAAGTCAAATATCCCAACATGAATCAATGGTAGAGATTATCTCTTCTACCTTGGACACTTAGGGTTTCTAAAAAACAGAATTCATGCAAGCAACTTCCACCCTCTCTAACTCTCTCATTTCTCCACCATTTTTCACGATCCAAAGATGAAAACTCATCTACTCTTCTCCCTCTACACAGCCATGGTACTAGAATTCTCTAACTCTCCCTCAAGAAAGAAATACGAAGGCTACAAGGGGTGGTCACCATTTTCGCACCTTAGTTTGCATGGTAATCAAATGGTCTCATATTAACCTATCATGTACTACATCTTATGGGGATTATCCTAAGCCTAATACCTAAGATTATAGTACACTAAATCGTGAGTTCTTGATCATTAAAGAATTGACACCATGGAAGCAAACCTCACAAACAGCCCTTAAACTCATCATACAACATCCCTAATTGGTCTCTATTAGATTTCTCCTAACAACATGCTTGAACTATGGATAAATAGAGAGTTTCATGAGAAAATGCATACCTTGCAAGTGATGATGGTGATGATGGTTCTCCTCCAATTCAGACCTTGCCAATTGCTTTGTATGGTCTTTGATGAATGTTGAAGCCTCTGGTTGCAGTAGTTCTTGTTCTATCTTCTTGAATCAACCTATTCAACTCTTCATGCAAGTTGGAGTGAAGTTGGAGATCTCATAATCCAGCCACGAATTCTTGAGCCTTTCCTTTGCCAAATGCTCAATGTTGATTATAGATGATGATGATGATCAGAATTGTAGTGATTGATGGTGTTTTAATGGAGTTTGGAATGAAAATGCAATTTTGGAGTGAAGGAACCAAAGTGTAGCATGCAAGCTTTTAGAATCACCAACCAATGCATGGAGTCACTCTAGGGCTTATATAGATGAGAATAGAAATGTGTGGAAGTTTGTAGAACCTTCCATGAAGTTTCTAGAATGTATCACGTAATGAGATTTTGAATTTGTCATCTTGAGTGAATCTCATGCCATCTCATGATAAACCATGCAATCTTACTTAAATTCTCCTCATATGGTATTATGACATGAAAATAAGGTCTTACAAACCTTTATGTAGCATTTTCTCATCTTTCCTTTTGATGCCTTAAAGTGCAAATAACAAATTTACAAAGAAACTCCAATTTTTAAGCCTAAACTCAAACATGTGGCTAAACCATTGTTCTCAAAATGATGTTTCCAATCAAAATCATCTATCATATGCCCCATTTTGGATTTGTAGATCTCTCAAACCAAAATTCAATTCCAACTTTTTCAACTTATAAGCCATTTACAAGCCATTTTGACCATTTTAAAATATCCATGCTCCATGCATTTTAAAACTCTCACAACATCTTATCTAGCCTTAAAATCCCATTTTGAGCAACTTTGATGTTGGGAAGTTTTCCATTTGAAGCTTCCTTGTAGGAGTTTTGAGCATATGCTATGAATGACCTGTAATCACCAAATTACCAAAATACCCCTGACTTGCACAAGCCATAAGTAGAGTTCCCTAAATCATATGAAGGCATACCATACCTTTTTGGAAAGGGGAGACAATGAGGAACAACTCTCTTGCTTGTTCAAAGTCCATTTGAATTATCCTTGAGGGCCAAAAGTTTGTCAGAAGACAGTCAACTTGCACAGACAAATTTCAGTGCCATCTGGTGACCCCTAACTTGCAAGAGCTATAACTTGAGTTCTAGAAATCTCATTGATGTATTCCACCACTCAAATTAAAGGTCTTGAGATCCTCTACAAGTTTCATGTTGGCCAAGGATCCATTTGAAGCTTGCATTTTGACTTATTTTGCTTGGAAGTTTGACCTAAACTAGGGAATTTTACCTAGAAACCCTAATTTAGAACCTCCTCTTCTCCTTGATTTCTCTTGATTTATTCTTAGCATAACAACATATCTTTATTCTCCATGTCAAATTATGAACCCCACATCTCTCCAATAGCCCTTAATGCCTTTCAATCAGTCAATTGACCTAGAGTTGACCCAGGGTTGACCCAGATGAAACCCTAGTTGACTGTCTTCAACTGCAATACTTGTGATCACACCAATAACTTGTTTTCTTCTCCAAATGGCTTTCTAAGTCCTCCAAGATGTCTAGATACTCCTCATGCTCTCCATTCACCACTCATAACCTCCCTGTTGACCCTCAGATGCCCTTAGATAGGGGATAGGCCCAAGGCTTGATCTGCTGAACTCTCTGCTTTCAAATTCTTTTCTGATGACTTGAATGAGATGGAATTAGGATAATAACCTCTTGATAGGCTTCTAGAGATGAGAATAATGATTGGTCCCCTGTTGAATGACTTGCTATGCTTATGCTATGCAGATGGTTAGTCTACGTACATGACTCTATATGCAAATGTTAATGCAATTGAAACATAAACCAAGTGAATTAAGGCTGGGCAAATTTTAGGGTGCAACAGCTGCCCCTATTCAAGCGACTTGGACCCGATTGGGTGAAGAGCCCGGAGCCTTCAGACATTCGCGGTACGAGACGATTGAATACTAGTGAAACCAGAAATTTGCCAACCGCAAAACTAAATTGCGCTCCTGCTTGAGGAACGACATTCATCAGCTGAATTTAACTGTTACGGCAACCCACTGATCTCGTGCGACCGTGCTGGGGATTCTTCTCATCATCCTGAAAAAGATTGAATCATCGGAAACTTCGTCCTTTGCTTGTCCACGTCAGGACTCTATCTGCTGTCAACTCGGAAAAAACTTCAACAACTTTGCTGGGGACGGCTCGTCTGCCTTCTCGTCAGAGATAAATCGTCCACGTTAGGAATAAACTCTTCCACATTAGGAATACCACCGTCCATGTTAGGACTCACCTTTCCACGTAAGGAATAACCGTTCCACATTAGGAATAATACTGTCCACGTTAGGACTCACCTTTCCACGTAAGGAATACATCGCTTTTCCCCGTCAGGGGTGACTTTTCTCTGCTTTGTCAAACTCTTCCACGTAAGGAATACGTCTTCTTTTGCTTTGTCCACGTAAGGACTCTTTCTTTTTCCACGTTAGGAATCACAAATTTTCCACGTAAGGAACCCCAATCTTTCCACGTGAGGAATACTATATCAATCTTTCTTTCCACGTTAGGAATGCTTCTTCTTTCCACGTAAGGAATACCGTTTCTTCTTTCCGTCCACGTCAGGACTAAACTCTCCACGTAAGGAATCTATCTTCTTCTTCCACGTTAGGAATAACTTCTTTGATCTGTCCGCGTCAGGACTAAACTCTTCCACGTCAGGAATAATCTCTTTCTTTCCACGTCAGGAATCAATCTTGATATGTCCGCGTGAGGACTCAATCTTTCCACGTAAGGAATAAACTCGTCTTTCCACGTAAGGAAACCATTTTTCTTCCACGTAAGGAATGCTCTTGATATGTCCACGTAAGGACTCTAATCTTTCCGCGTAAGGAATCAATCTTGATATGTCCGCGTGAGGACTCAAATCTTTCCACGTAAGGAATAACCTTCTCTTTCCACGTCAGGAATCAACTTCTTTTCCATCTGTCCGCGTCAGGACTAAACTTTTCCACGTTAGGAATGCACTTATCTCCCCGTAAGGAATCTATCTCAATATGTCCGCGTAAGGACTCAATCTTTCCACGTAAGGAATACCAACTTCTTTCCACGTAAGGAATAAATTCGTCTTCCCACGTAAGGAAACCATCTTCTTTCCACGTAAGGAAACATTGTCTTTCCACGTAAGGAGAACATCGTCCACGTTAGGACCCACCTTTCCACGTCAGGAACACCATCTTAATCTGTCCACGTAAGGACTCCAATCTTTCCACGTAAGGAATGATCTTGATCTGAATCGGTCCACGTCAGGACTAAACTTTCCACGTAAGGAATCTACCTCTTGATATGTCCGCGTAAGGACTCTAATCTTTCCGCGTAAGGAATCAATCTTGATATGTCCGCGTGAGGACTCAAATCTTTCCACGTAAGGAATCTCCATCTTTCCACGTTAGGAATCTCCTCTTGATATGTCCGCGTAAGGACTCTAATCTTTCCACGTAAGGAATCTCCATCTTTCCACGTTAGGAACACAATCTTAATCTGTCCACGTAAGGACTCCAATCTTTCCACGTAAGGAAACAACTTCGTTCCACGTCAGGACCCATGTTTCATCTTGATTTGTCCACGTCAAGACTCAGGCATCTTCGACCCGCTGGGGAAATACAACTTGTCCACGTCAGGACTCACTTCTTCATTGGTCCCGACCCACAAACTTCTTAGCACTGACGTGACAGCGACTTTGAGGCGGACTCTACTGGGGATGTCTGGAAACCATACTACCGGATGCCTGTTCTGATGACCGGAGGCAACTTCTGAAATTCTGATTCATGAAACCCCTTGATGACAAATAACTCTGCCTGGGAATAAAGAGAAACTTATCCTGGTAACTCTGTGGGGAATACTGCCGAAACTGACATTATCATTGAATATCTCATGCCGAGATCTTGAGTGTTTGGTAGTTCATTTGAGCAAGTGCTCTCCCCACCTGCTGGGATACAGGAACCGCTTCAGCAAAATAAATGCTGAAGATAATGCCAACTCCGCTGGGGATAGCCAGGTGCTACAGAATTATTCCAGCAAAATAAATGTTGTAAGAGTGAAGTCGACTCAGCTGGGAAATTAGGAACTTAAACCAAACACCTTGTTGAAGTAGCATCCTGCTGGGGAATATAACTCTGCTGGGGAATAGCAGATGTGCACAGTACGATTGGATTTCTGCTGGAGAGTGAACTGATATTACACAGTATCCCTGACAAAATAAATGACAGGACCCACCACCAACTCTGCTGGGGAGAGTCTTGATCTTCGAGTTCCACTGGGAGGAAAGAACACTTGCTGAAAAGAGAGAACTCCGCTTCGGGGATACTAACATGCCCAGCTTGCCCCTGAATCTGCAACAGTTCTAGAATGGACCCTACAGTCTTTATATCCTGACGACCAGACATGGACGGCTTCTACATTTCGGACCTCGAAGGGGTGTTTCAAGAACATAACTTTCGTGCTTCTAGGGTGACATGCCCCGGTCTCGCAACAATCTTTTGTCTCTGATCGACTGTGTAGTGGAGCGCTGCCCATAGCTATGAGAGATTTGCCAAATCTTGACCTGACTGCCCCGGATTTACTGATTCTAGGATGACCGACTCTACCTGAATTAATCAGTATAGATTGCCCCAGTTCACGAAATATTTGGGCATTCTGCATTTTATCCTGATCATACCTTCCACTGTAGGAATCTTTCCTGTCGGCATGCGCTTACTCGCAGGTAACACAAGTTGTTCTGCATAAAAGATATATTAAACGCAATGCTTATGACAGTTTCAAAATCCAAGTCTGTTCACTAAAAAATTTTGTGACATGTAATGAATCAATTATCAAAATGTCAATATGAAAGCTGGTAAGAGGAACCCTTTTAGGAGTCAGAATTGACGAGATCTTTACTGACGTATGCCCTCGGACAAAACTTGTTTCAATTAGGACTTTTGCGGGTTGTAACGTGGTCAGGTTCACGGTTAACAAGGAAAGATATAGGCTCAAAATTTATTTCGACCCACCCATTCTTCGTGATGTTCTCCAATCCTATGTTCAGCTAATCTGACTTCAGCGTTCACCTATTAGAGGTGGAATGATAGGAGTGATGGTTCAGGATACCACACATTTTTGTTTTTGAGTGACAGTCATTTGCTTTTCGTCTTTGGGTGCGTAGAATCACACGACTTTTGTCCTTTTCGAGGATTTGTTCTTTTCTTTGACAATCCTTTTCGTCTTTCGTTTTTTTTCGTTCCCTAACTTTTGCCTGGACTGAGTATCTTTTGAGATTCTTTTGATTTTCCAGTCCAGCGGGATGCCCCTGTTTTTGCCTAAGTCATTTGTCTTCAAGTTTTGACTTAGCGGGCTCTTGATTCTTTTCACTTTTCATTCTCTTTTTTTTTTGAACAATTCGTGTGACACTGGTTTGTCTGACTTCTTGTGGAGTAATGTGACTGTTTCGCTCTTTGTCGGCAAGGTTTAACCATTGCGGTTCTTTAGGCACGACTTATACAAGTGTGATTTATCCTCAACCGGACACTCTTTCCACGATTCAAACGCTTGGTCAAACTAACTGACACCTACCCTGCCCCGGGTTAAGATTTGGGGTTTTTTCATTTTCGAAAAGAACCTCCTACTACTGGCTCGAAAGGGGTTATCAAGGGATTACCTTCCTTATATCTCCAGTGTTTATGGATTGAAACAATGCCTGTATTTCATCAACAAGTTTTTTATCCAAAAGCATACGATCGGAATATTATTCGTCATCTGTTTTCGTCATCCTCCCCAGATTCCTGCTAAAACAAGCATTAAGCATTAAAGCAAAACAAAGAGTGAACACGACTGGATTAATTCAAAACATGCATATTCATTTCGTTTATTAATATCAATTGAAAAACAACAAGTTTTAAGAGCGAAATTTGCAATTACACAGAAAAGAAACTACAAATGCGAGGACATGAACAAGATAACATGAAAAATGTCGGCGTCTCGGAACTGGACTTCCTGCACTCTGACTTATTGGCGAGTCAACCATTCTCAGAAGCTATCATCAGGGGTAGTCTACTGCTGTCTCGATCTTCTTTCACCGGCCCGATCAAATCTGGGAAACTTTTTAATCACCCCGGTTTTCGCTTGTCGATGGCCTTGCACCGCCTTGGGAACCCTGTCAAAGAAATTAATGACCCTGCTGTCGATTAAATCTTGGACGTTATGCTTGAATGCGTGGCAACCTTCAATATCATGTCCGGGAGCCCCGGAGTGGAATTCACAGTGCCTGCTCGCATCATAGCCATCCGGCAGAGTGCCGGTTATTGGCGCCAGAGTTCTTTTCTCCACCAAGTTCAATCTTAGTAGTGTCTGTAACAAATCTGCGTACGTTGAGGGAGGCTTCTCAAACACCCTCCTCGGCTTCTTTCCCCGAATTCTTTGCTGAGTCGTATACTGGCATCTTGTATGCTGTTGGCTTTGCTCGAGCGATTCCTTGGGCTCACGCGTTATCATCCTTAAGTTCAACCCTGGCATCGGCAACTGTTGTGGACATGGAGACTTAGCTTCCAGTGGCTCTGGGATATACCTCGATTCATCTGCAACCTCTGGCGGAGAAATGGGAATATCAGTCCCTGCAACTTTTATGCCCCCCGGTACAAACTCAATTATTTTCTCATCCAGCAAATCTTGAATCTTATGCTTAAAAGCTTTGCAGTTTGCAATGTTATGCCCCGGTGCTCCGGAGTGGAAGGCACACTGGGCGTTCAGGTCATAGTCTGGTGGCGGCTGCCCTGTCAGTGGAACCAAAATGCGGGGCTCAACCAGTTGAAGTTGGAACAAGAGTTGCACCAGCTGATCATAATCCACAGGGATCTCATCAAATACTCTGTTAGAAAACCTCATTCTCTTACCCCACCTCCTTGAGTTATCCTGCAAAATCAATTGCGACTGCTGACGAGGAGACTCCTGAGCTTCGAACCGTGGAGAGGGTCTCTTAAGCCTATCCTGCGTGGGTAATGGTTCTTCAGACCCCTGAGGAACAGATAAGCCAGCCGCGTCTTCCAACATTTGCCCTCCTTCTCTCCTGAGTACGTTCCTTAATACTTCAGCCATCAACCCTATTTGTGCCTTCAGTCGGCAGTTCTCTTCTTCTAGCGTCTCTTGATTCGAGCGCAACGCTTGCATATCTTTTGTGAACTGCCCCAGCTGGCCTCGAACATCCGTTAATTCTGCTTGAACCTGATTGATGTCTATCCCCACAAGTTGGCGTATGCGGCCTGGGAGAAAACCCTGATTCTCTTGCTGAGCAGGAACGACAGTCCTATCATTAGCCCGTGCAATCAGAGGCTGCACCATGTTCTGCAACTGTTTCTGACTCTCGGCCATGGCTTCCATTACCTGTATGAGCCTCATTATGTTGTCGTGCACCTCTTGCATCTCAGTCTGATCCTGACTCATGACTTCCTTGCTGCTGCTTCTGGTTGAATGCTAGGGAATTCTTCAGTCGATAATCCTGGGGGACCTGAGAGATACAGGAGATGAGCTACAGTTTAATAATTACCTGTAATGCGATATGAATATGAATGCAATGCAATGTGTGTGTCTGTGCATTAGGGAAATTCATTCCCCGATTCTAGTGTGGAGGTGTCGGTGCAGTGACAGTGCTAGCAATACAAAGATCGGAGCTGAATCATAGAAAGCCTCATATATTGCTGAGAAAACTAATAGGCCAAGAATACAATATCACTGAGTACAATAAGAAGGCATGACCTCAACCAACAATCCTGGTGATGGTCAGCACTATGCAAATACAACATACAAGCTACTACATGAAGTGATCAAATCCTCCCAGAAGTCTGGTACTCTTCTAGCAATTTCTTGGTCTCCGGATGACTTGGTCGATCAAGCAGCCCTTCAACAAGTTGGTTTCTCTTCTTAAGAACACGGCGCACGTCTTCAGCAGTTTCTTCCCATGCTCCGTCTCCGAAGCGATCCTCTAGTTTACGCTTCTGAGACACGACTTCATCTCTGCCTTTGATGGCCTTGTTCAGTGCGTTCTGGACTTCAACTGCTCTTCAAGGTCGGAAATTTGCTGCTTCAACTTATCTTCCCTCTTCTTATTGTTGGTGAGCGTAGCATTCCAAGTCTTATTGCAAGAAGAGATCTCTCGGTGAGCGATGTCAAGCGCTTTCTTCTTGGATTCAAGCATGTCATGGGAGCTTCTGGACTCTTGCCCCAGACGTTCGCGCTTCTTCCTCTCCTCAGTCAACTCATCCCCTAATCTGTTCATTAGCTCAATCTGCTGTTGGAAAGCATACACGGCCTTGTTTTTCTCACTGCGTACCTGGGCTAACTCTTGCTCTAACCCTTCATTGATCTTCATCAAGGCTTCTTTTTCTTTCACAACTTGCTCGTAGGCTTCCCGAGAAACAGTGGTTGGCTCTGCTACCGGAATAGGAACAAGGATTGGTACATATGGGAATGGCATCCGCAACTGACTGGCTCTCTCCTGGATCCACTCTCTATAAGGTGCATAGGCCTGACAGTCGTTCTTCCCTAACAACGGCTTCCCTCTTCGGTTAATACGCGTCCAGGCATGCTGCAGCTTGGCTAGTAACTCCCCCTTCACGTCTCCGGTGAAGTACAGAGATTCCTGTACTTCCTCCTCCTTTGGTGGGTTCTTCAACGCATATCCGAACTGACGGACGAACAGAGAAGGGTTGTAGTTGATACACCCTTTCCTCCCTATCAACGGAACATTAGGGTACCCAGAACAACTGAATATAAGCTCAGATCCTAGCAGGTCTCGATCAAACCACTCAACGTCTTCAGAAGATAGCCTCATCAGGCGCTCTGACCAGCTAGCTGTGGTTGCACTCTTCACAAAAGATCCCTTCAGGGGATGGTGGCTTTTAAACCACATATCCAGCAATGGTACACAGAAATGAACATTCTTTCCTCTTCCCTTCTCATTCTTGTAATGCAGTGAGTGGTAGAAATCTCCGAGCATGGTCGGTACAGGATTACCAGCGGCAAACAAGTAGAAGGCATCGAAGTCCACAAAATCCGGTACATTGGGAAACAATATTATGCCGTAAATGCACAGAGCCAGCACAGCATTGAAGGCAATCCAACATCCGCTCTTAGCGTACTCTTGAGCTTTACCGATCAAGAACTGGAGTGAGAAGCCTGGAACTCCACGGGAAACAGTAGTCAACAGTTCAGAAGCATCCACATGCAAGGCTTTTGCCAAGTCTTCCGGCTTGGGCTTAATGCCCGAATGAATGAATGGAACCTGGTTCTGCACGGGTAACTTAGTAAACTCCACATACTCCTCAATGGTAGGCCCTATAATGAAATCAGCGAACGTAAAACATCTCAATGCGGGATCATAGAATTGCATCAAAGCGTACAGCCTATCTAGCTCTGTCTCCGTGGGTTTGCGCACCAATCTCAATAGTCTTCCATAGCTCATTCTGAAGCTCCTACGAACCTCCTCATCAGCCAGAGAGATCAACCCAAGCAGGGCAACAACATCAGGAGTAGGCAATTTGTAAGCAACTGTCCTTCTTAAGCTGGCCATGACCAATCACTCAGGAATCCGGACACTAGAACTCGGGAAATGCAAATGCACCTGCAGCACAGACACACGTTAGTGGGATGCAATGATGATGAGTATGCAAACAGAATGCAATGCAAGTAACATGCAACGGGGGCCAACTGCCGTAGCTGAATAGCCTGGACCATATCAAGAAGTCTCAGATAGATTCTCTAGAAGTCCTCAAACCCTGGTCTCAGATAGACCTAAAATCAAGCTCCAATAATGGTATCTGACAGATCTCAAACCATAACTCCAACTGGTCTCTGGCAGACCTCAAATCACATCTCCAACTGGTCTCTGACAGACCTCATAACCCTCCATAAATACCCAGGATCTCTGATCAAGAAATAACCGGTATCTGAAGGTCTAGTTACCTGCATAACCCCAAACCCTCTCACAGGTGGATGTCCTAGTAACTGACAAAGGTATGGCATCCTATGCGGTCGTCGGCGTCACAGACTTTCAGGATTGATGATACGATTCCCAGAAGGAGTGGCATCATCAAATCCTGAAGAGGCCTCACTTAGCCAACTTCCAAATGATCGGTTCCCGGAGTCGACAATTCAGCTGACCAACAACCCCTTCGACCCAAAGGGTAGAAAAAGAAGCCAACCAGAAGAACCTCGTCCGAGTGTAGATTTCATGAGACACTAATGCAAGCAAAGCCGGCACGCGCCCACTACTTTCTACTCTAATTCTAGGTGCACTCAAGCCCAGGTCCGGCTTCTCACTCAATATCAGAACACCCGTCACACCCCAATACAGCAATAACAATCAATATATATAATGCTGAAAATAAAGGTCAGAAATATAAATCCATACAAAATCCTCGACGGGAAAACAAGCGCTAGGATTGACTCTCTTAAGGGACGTTGGATCCCAAATGCATAAGAACCATCGCAGTCCTTAGCAGCCAGGGGACGTTGGATCCCCAGCAGAGTCGCCAGCTGCTGGGGATTGCCCCAAACAGCTAGGAAAAAACCTAAGGCAAGACTCGAATAGGGAACCATCGCATGTCCCCAGCAGAGTCGCCAGCTGTCGCTACTGCGAAAATCGGCGCCGGCTGAACAGAAGAGTCGCCACCGTGCGTTATTTATCCCACGGGAGGGAAAGGAAACGCTCAGAGTAAACCTCGCACAATACGGGAAAGGTATGGTCATCGCAACCAAAACCTGGGTTCGGGAGTCGGTTACGCAAGGGGAAGGTATTAGCACCCCTCACGTCCGTCATACTCGACGGGATCCACGCTTGTTTTCGGGTATGGATTGTTATTCTATCTACGCTAAAGGTCTGGGGTTAAAAGGAAAGAAAATGAAAATAAAATGACTCGGCAAAGTATCGCACTTTATGCCTACGTATTCCCGTCTGGAACGAGAAATCAGAGTCAACGTAGTTCGCCTACCTACGGGAAAGGAGGGAAAGGTTGCTCGCTAGGATATCGCATCCTATGCCTACGTACTTTCATACAGCATGAAAGATCAGAGCAAACGTAGTTCGGGCCACGTACGACACAAGTCTGTCCTTGATTGATTTTATTCCTTCTGAAAAAGGTTTTTTTGATTAAAAGTCCACGGCGGACAAAAATGACGTCTTGATGAGTTCACATTCTTTTACGGAAGAAGTGTCTTTTATTGTGTTTGAAATCTTTATGTGTTTTTCGGTTTGTTTTAAGATAGAAAGAGACAGAACTCTAACCTACGGTTGCAAAGGGAAACAAACTAACCTAATGTTATCATGCATGGGTTAAGACCTAATGTCTATCATGCTCCTCTCTTGCACAGAGAGAAACAGAGATCCTACGGGATAGGCAGAAACAGAAACAATAACAGATATAATAAAGCGGTAAAATGCATGGATGCAACAGTACAAGCGAGGCAAGGGAGTCCCACTCAACCTCGAACCTAGAAAACAATAGGCAAAAGTGAACAGGCTTCACTTTCAACCCAACAGGGTAAACAACAAACAATACAGTCCGGAAAACCAATCAATACATCAACAATGAAATACATCAGCAAAAGAAACAGCATCAGCAGCTCTGAATCAACATCTGGCTTCAAGTAATCTCCATTCAGCTACAGGCTTCAACAAGCATCAATCTCCATCTTCATGACCTTCAGGCAAGGGCTTTGATCATCTGTCTTCCATCTGCAATGGCTTTTCTTCATGTCTCAGGCTAGGATGAACATCAGTCAACCAGATGAGGTGAATGAATGTTAGACAGTTAATTACCTACCAAGGGTGGTTCATCAACTGTTAACATTAAACAGAAAGTTTCCTCTCAAAAGTTCTATCTTTCAAATATATTCACTGATCCTTCCAAAGGAAGGAGGTGGATATTTGAAAGAGACTTTGAATCATAGAGAAAGGATAGAGGCAAACAAAGCCATCTATGTTTGAGAAACAAGCTTTCTAATCTAGAGCTCTGCCTAGCTCCTAAACCCTAGTCTCCTCAGCAGCTGCTAGCAAGAACCTCCTTTCCAACTCTGGCAGTTGATCTTCAATCTCTGGCTCTCCGATGGTCTCCATCTCCTCAAGTCTTCAACTCTCCCAAGTCCCCAGACAATCCCAATACCCAAGCAAGCAAGCAATAATCCCCAGAGGGCACACCACACCAGTCAATCAGATATATACAGAACATTAATAGCAGTAGGGGAATCCTGACTTTTTCTAAGGGGATCTAATAACTACCCATAGCCCCTATAGTCCCATAGCTAAACTATTCAACCCTAAGTCCTAAGGGAAAGGAATCAAGCCTCCTAAGTCATCACCTAAAACCCTAGTTTGTTCATGTTATTCACACTTACACTAAGCACCTAAATTTGATTTCTAAAAATGGGTACTAAATTGAATCTACAAGTTTAATGTCTAAACTGAACAACCTAAAAAGAATGGACAAAAAATATTAAAGCATCTAGTAGAACAAAAATTAACAAAAATCAAGTATGAAATGAAACCATTTAAAATGCATTTATTTGGAAAATATGGGAAAAATATCAAATAAAAAAATAAAATGCAATTTTTATTTTTTATAATTTTCTAGACTCTTTAAAGAAAATGATGCAAAAAGAATGAATTAAAAATATGCAATTTCTAATTTGTTATGAATTTTCGAAAATAAAATGTTGAAGTTCAAGTATACTACTTAACCCTAATTAAACTATCCTAAGTTCAATTATCTAAACTAACCAAATTTTATTCTAACAAATCTAGTAATAAATTCTGGGAATACTACAATTCAATATTAATCAGCACAAAAAAGAATGGGAAAAAAATCTATTTCTAAGTGTAAGAACAAAAATCTACAAGATCATGTATGAAATAAAACCTTCAAAATATGCATTTATTTGTAAAATATGGAAAAAATGCGAAAAAAATGTAAAATGCAATTTTTATATTTTTTTAATTTTCTAGACATGTTAAGGAAAATGTTAAAAAAAGAATGAGTTAAAAATATGCATTTTCCATTTAGTTATGAATTTTTGAAGTTTAATAAAATCTAGGCCGCTGGATTGAGGGACAAAGTCAAATATCCCAACATGAATCAATGGTAGAGATTATCTCTTCTACCTTGGACACTTAGGGTTTCTAAAAAACAGAATTCATGCAAGCAACTTCCACCCTCTCTAACTCTCTCATTTCTCCACCATTTTTCACGATCCAAAGATGAAAACTCATCTACTCTTCTCCCTCTACACAGCCATGGTACTAGAATTCTCTAACTCTCCCTCAAGAAAGAAATACGAAGGCTACAAGGGGTGGTCACCATTTTCGCACCTTAGTTTGCATGGTAATCAAATGGTCTCATATTAACCTATCATGTACTATATCTTATGGGGATTATCCTAAGCCTAATACCTAAGATTATAGTACACTAAATCGTGAGTTCTTGATCATTAAAGAATTGACACCATGGAAGCAAACCTCACAAACAACCCTTAAACTCATCATACAACATCCCTAATTGGTCTCTATTAGATTTCTCCTAACAACATGCTTGAACTATGGATAAATAGAGAGTTTCATGAGAAAATGCATACCTTGCAAGTGATGATGGTGATGATGGTTCTCCTCCAATTCAGACCTTGCCAATTGCTTTGTATGGTCTTTGATGAATGTTGAAGCCTCTGGTTGCAGTAGTTCTTGTTCTATCTTCTTGAATCAACCTATTCAACTCTTCATGCAAGTTGGAGTGAAGTTGGAGATCTCATAATCCAGCCACGAATTCTTGAGCCTTTCCTTTGCCAAATGCTCAATGTTGATTATAGATGATGATGATGATCAGAATTGTAGTGATTGATGGTGTTTTAATGGAGTTTGGAATGAAAATGCAATTTTGGAGTGAAGGAACCAAAGTGTAGCATGCAAGCTTTTAGAATCACCAACCAATGCATGGAGTCACTCTAGGGCTTATATAGATGAGAATAGAAATGTGTGGAAGTTTGTAGAACCTTCCATGAAGTTTCTAGAATGTATCACGTAATGAGATTTTGAATTTGTCATCTTGAGTGAATCTCATGCCATCTCATGATAAACCATGCAATCTTACTTAAATTCTCCTCATATGGTATTATGACATGAAAATAAGGTCTTACAAACCTTTATGTAGCATTTTCTCATCTTTCCTTTTGATGCCTTAAAGTGCAAATAACAAATTTACAAAGAAACTCCAATTTTTAAGCCTAAACTCAAAAATGTGGCTAAACCATTGTTCTCAAAATGATGTTTCCAATCAAAATCATCTATCATATGCCCCATTTTGGATTTGTAGATCTCTCAAACCAAAATTCAATTCCAACTTTTTCAACTTATAAGCCATTTACAAGTCATTTTGACCATTTTAAAATATCCATGCTCCATGCATTTTAAAACTCTCACAACATCTTATCTAGCCTTAAAATCCCATTTTGAGCAACTTTGATGTTGGGAAGTTTTCCATTTGAAGCTTCCTTGTAGGAGTTTTGAGCATATGCTATGAATGACCTGTAATCACCAAATTACCAAAATACCCCTGTCTTGCACAAGCCATAAGTAGAGTTCCCTAAATCATATGAAGGCATACCATACCTTTTTGGAAAGGGGAGACAATGAGGAACAACTCTCTTGCTTGTTCAAAGTCCATTTGAATTATCCTTGAGGGCCAAAAGTTTGTCAGAAGACAGTCAACTTGCACAGACAAATTTCAGTGCCATCTGGTGACCCCTAACTTGCAAGAGCTATAACTTGAGTTCTAGAAATCTACTTGATGTCTTCCACCACTCAAATTAAAGGTCTTGAGATCCTCTACAAGTTTCATGTTGGCCAAGGATCCATTTGAAGCTTGCATTTTGACTTATTTTGCTTGGAAGTTTGACCTAAACTAGGGAATTTTACCTAGAAACCCTAATTTAGAACCTCCTCTTCTCCTTGATTTCTCTTGATTTATTCTTAGCATAATAACATATCTTTATTCTCCATGTCAAATTATGAACCCCACATCTCTCCAATAGCCCTTAATGCCTTTCAATCAGTCAATTGACCTAGAGTTGACCCAGGGTTGACCCAGATGAAACCCTAGTTGACTGTCTTCAACTGCAATACTTGTGATCACACCAATAACTTGTTTTCTTCTCCAAATGGCTTTCTAAGTCCTCCAAGATGTCTAGATACTCCCCATGCTCTCCATTCACCACTCATAACCTCCCTGTTGACCCTCAGATGCCCTTAGATAGGGGATAGGCCCAAGGCTTGATCTGCTGAACTCTCTGCTTTCAAATTCTTTTCTGATGACTTGAATGAGATGGAATTAGGATAATAACCTCTTGATAGGCTTCTAGAGATGAGAATAATGATTGGTCCCCTGTTGAATGACTTGCTATGCTTATGCTATGCAGATGGTTAGTCTACGTACATGACTCTATATGCAAATGTTAATGCAATTGAAACATAAACCAAGTGAATTAAGGCTGGGCAAATTTTAGGGTGCAACACATTGCTTAGTGGTTTGGGAGTACCTGAGGGTCGATTATCCAAGTCAATCTCTTCTGAGGACAGAGTATCGGGAAAGCGTCGGAGTCAGGCGAGTCATAGGGAGATCAGCTCATGGTGTTCGTCTGTACCACGTTGCCGACATGTATACAAATTTCTTTGTACCTCTGTACATATTTGTATTTGTCTTGTAGCTTCCTCTTTTTAGGAGTTGCATCTATTGTACAAAACTTTGCCTATTTACAGGCCCGTTATCAATAAAACACATACTATTCAGTACTTGATGCTTGTTTCTTGTTTTAACTTTTACTGTTTTGTTTGTGGAAAACGCCGATGTTTTTGATAAACTTGCACATGCATAAACTAGCGGGCCTCGACCAATAATTGTTAAAACTTTGAATTGACTAAGCGATTGTCATGGCTATTGACCTGAATATTTCTTGTTGTATGGGATATCTTGTTGTTTTTTCATTTTTTTTGCAGGGTCGTTACCTTCACAGCAAACAGATAAGGGGTCGTGTTTCCCCCGTCAGAGTCCCTTAACATAGGAGCAGGCTTTATGTGATTCTATCCCTCCCCAGCAGGTGGAAGCCACATGTTTATCCCTACAGGAGTGGATGCGAGCTAGCAAGCAATCAAGCGGTAATGTGCATCCCCAACAACGATCATGTGTACATGTAATTCCCAGTGAAATCCCCACAGGGCACAACCAGGTTGTCAGTGGTTAGAAAGTTCATCCCCGCGCAGGATTGTTCTTTCTGTTTCCCCAGCAGGATTGTTTCTTTCCTCAGTGGAGTCGATTTACCCTTTCCAGCATATATTTTACTGGAATAATTTTGTGGTACCCGATTATCCCCAGTGGAGTTGGCTTTGTCTTCAGCATTTATTTTGCTGAAGCGGTTTTGTTGTATCCAGTCTTTCTCTGGCAGCCAGTGTCTGAGATTGCAGCCTGCATTCACATCATATCTGTATGGCTTATCAACTTACCCAAATACGTAGCATTCCATCTCGCATGGAGCATTACGCCATTGTCAAACATATGCATTTTTGAAATATAAGCCGGGTTGGTTACCTCTTTGTTTTCAGGTGTTTTCCTTGCAGGTTTGGAATTCTTGTTCAGGATGGTGTCGGATGTTCAAATTCTTAGCATGAGATATGTGATGATCGCGTTCGTCCTGTCATGTGTTCCCTCATCAGAGTTGCTTGGTTAAGTTTCTCTTCTTCCCTAGTAGAGTTTTCCTCGGATGGCTGTTACGTCAGCATTGAAGGATTTCATGATTATACCTTCGAAGTTGTCACCCATTTTTGTTCAAGATGGATGTCTGGTAGCTGATGTCATAAATTCCCCGCAGATTTGCTTGTTCAAGTCTTCGGATGCTCAAGACTGGCTTTTATTAGCGTATGCCCACTTCTTAGGAAATGGAAGGTCAGTGATATTGACAAGACTCACTTTTATTAGCGTATACCCGTTTCCGAGGAAATGGAAGGTCAGTGACATTGACAATGCTCGCTTTTATTTAGCGTATGCCCATTTCTTAGGAAATGGAAGGTCAGAGATATTGACATTACTCGCTTTTGTTAGCGTTTGAGCGTTTCCGAGTAAATGGAAGGTCAGAGATATTGACATTACTCGCTTTTGTTAGCGTTTGAGCATTTCCGAGGAAATGGAAGGTCAGAGATATTGACAATGCTCTCTTTTTATTTAGCGTTTGCCCACTTCTTAGGAAATGGAAGGTCAGAGATATTGACGATATTCGCTTTTATTTAGCGTTTGCCCGTTTCCAAGGAAATGGAAGGTCAGAGATATTGACGATGCTTGCTTTTATTTAGTGTTTACCCACTTAGGAAATGGAAGGTCAGAGATATTGACGATTCTCGCTTTTATTTAGCATTTGCCCGTTTCCAAGGAAATGAAAGGTCAGAGATATTGACAATACTTGCTTTTATTTAGCGTATGCCCGTTTCCGAAGAAATGGAAGGTCAGAGATATTGACAATTCTCACTTTTATTTAGCGTTTGCCCGTTTCCGAGGAAATGGAAGGTCAGAGATATTGTCAATACTCGTTTTTATTTAGCGTATGCCTATTTCCGAGGAAATGGAAGGTCAGAGATATTGACGATTCTCCCTTTTATCAGCGTATGCCCGTTTCCGAGGAAATGGAACGTCATTGATATTGACGATACTCGCTTTTATTTAGCGTATGCCCGTTTCTGAGGAAATGGAAGATCAGTGATATTGACAAGACTTGCTTTTTATTTAGCATATGCCCACTTCTTAGGAAATGGAAGGTCAGAGATATTGACGAAATTTTCTTTTATTTAGCGTGTGCCCGTTTCTGCGGAAATGGAGGATCAAAGATATCGATGTCGTGCTTTACGTAATGCCCTCTTATTGCAGCGTTTATTGTTGATTCAACGCCTGTGGCGTCACACAGGTGGTTGATATTGAAATCAGGCTCTTTATCAGATGATTGATCAGTTGTCATCGTGACAACCAGATTCAATTTTTTGGATGTGTAGTCCTTAGGCAGCTTGGAGTTTATTTCTTCGGTTAGAAAATTTCCGGGTTCTCTGGTATTCAACCGTCTTCTACCTCGATTACCTGAAAGCCATTCGCTTTTCATCCAGTCAGGTCCAAGCCGCTTGAATAGGGGCAGCTGTTGCACCCCAAAATTTGCTTAACCTTTTCTTACTTGGTTTATGTTTCATTGCATTAGCATATCATTGGTCTAGCATTTGCATAGCATAGAATTGTTCATTTAACAGGGGATCAAGTGTGGTTTATATCCAGAAGAGCCTATCTAGAGGTCTTATTCAAGCTTGAGAAGTCACCATAGTCATCAGGAAGAGGGTTGGGTTCTTGAGAAGTTCAGTTGTTTGTATGGGGTTAACCTCCTAATTTGAGGACCAATTGAAGATCATCAATGGCTTGTGAGGCCTTGATCAAGGAGAGAGGGTGTGGATAGAGCTCATAGAGTGCCTTGAGGGTCATGGTGGAGCTCAATCAATTCTTTATGCCAAGTGTGAAGAGCCACAATTGAAGGTGTTGCAAGTAGGGTTTTCATCTGAATTACCCTAAGTCAATTGTGCAATTGAAGAGGATCAAAGCTCATTTTTGAGTCTTTGCAATCATGGATAGTTGTGTTGAGACATATGAGATGATATTCCAAGATCAATCCAAGAAAAGTTCAAGGTGTGAGGAGTTGCTAAATTAGGGTTCTCAGAGTAAAATCCCCTATTTAGTGCCTAACTTCAAGACCACGTATCTCAAGATGCAAGTTTCATTTCCATTTTTGGCCAACATGAAACTTGCAGAGGATGCTCTTAGCTTTAATTTGAGTACTATAAGTCCTCCATTGGATTTATAGAACTCAAGTTATGGTTCAGACAAGTTACAGGTCATCTGAGGAATGTGAAATTTGTTTGTGAAAGTTCACCAACTTCCAAGGAACGTTTGACCTAGAAGGGTGTTTCTCTTAAACTTTTGGCCAACATGAAAGTTGTAGGTCTTGATCTTAGCGTTCCAAATTGTACTAGAAGTCTTCAATCTGATTTGTAGAACTCAAGTTATGAGGTTTACAAGTTAGGGGTATTTTGGGAAGTAAGATTATAGGTCATTTGGCATTATAGGTCATTTTCTCCATCTTGCAAGCTTCAAATGCAATTTTGTTCAACACAAAACTTGCTCAAAATGATGTTTTTAGGTCAACCATATACTCATGATGATTTGTTTTGGCTTAGGGAGAGATTTGGTTTGAAGAATTTTGCAAAAGGAAGAAATTAAAGGCATTTAAATGGACCATATGAATACTCATTTTGATCAGAAAAACAATTCTAAACACATTGGCAATTTTAAAATTTCCATTTGAGGTCAATTTCATGGTGATATGGTTTGTTACTTCACAAATAAGTAACACTTCATAATTTGGTTATGTGATGAATTCAAGCACTCAAATCACTCTAGACTCTCTCACCAAACTACAAGGAGTTGATTGAAAGCTTCCAAGGGAAGATTGGAGCTGAAACACAGGTTCACCATGGTTGGTTTTTTGAAGGGAAATTGAAAATTGAATTTCTGGATTTGGGCCTCCATTGGATCAAAAAAGCCCACAAACACTTTCTATTTAAGTTCTGTGAATGATTTAGAACGGTTTTGGTGAGCATTTCGTACCAGAACTCAGAGATAGCCATTGAAGTTTCAAGCAAGAAAGTGCAATTCGTGTTTTGGATTCAAGGCAGTTTCAGAGCAAATCAAGGATTCAATTATCTTCCTCACACTCCATTGAAGAGATCTGCAGTGTTTGGAAGCTAAAATCGTGCCCTAGATACTTCATTTCAGAGCTCAAAGTCAGGTTGGTATAATTCAACTTTTCTCTTATTATAGCATGATCTAGGTAGAAATGGCATGTGGTTAAGTTTTAGTGAAGACTGTAGATGGATTCTGGATCAGAAATTTGATGTATAGAGACAAATTAAGTGATGACATGATTTCTATTGAGAGTTAGTTTGGACTGATCTTGAGGTTTCAACGTGATCTATTTAGTTAAGGATGATCAGTGTGACGAGAGGAATAGATCTATGGTTTTGGTTTGAGGAATGGTGAAGATACAGAATTATGCATATTTTGAGATCTTCTTCGTGTTTTAAAATCTAGTAGGATTTAGAGGAATTGAAGGTTATATTTGAGATCAGGATGAAATTTGGAGTGAATTCGTGTATGGTTTGATGAGTTTCCATGGCCTGCAAGTAACCTCTCATCGGAGAAGACGGTGGCGCCACCGTCCAGGCCACCGTCTGGTTTTTGCCCCTCGCCTGAGTTCAGATGAAGAAGAAAGTCTAGGAGCCATTAGATCTGACTGGAAGCAAGACTTGGTATGTTCATCATGTGGATGAGATTTAAACTGAGACTTACCTCCATTGCAAAACACAGCGTTTTCATTAATTGACCTGGCTGCCACCTCAGTGCATCACGTGAACGCGCTCTCTACCTTCAGATCAGGAGACTTAGTCTTAGGATCCAACGACTGTGACTTTTTCTTGCATTTTATTTGTTTTAATTCATTTCTTTATTATTTTGATTGCATTTTCATTTCTAAATTCATATTAAATCCATAATTTGTCAAAAAAATAATCTAAAAATATGCTCATGATCCTCTCTTCTTTTGTGATTTTCCTATACTGTTAGATTTAATTTTTGATGATTTTTCAATTTAATTTGATTTTTCTCATTTTATTGAATTCTTTAATTTTGCACATTTGATACATGTTCTTGTTGATTTTTGTTCTTGCAATTGGCATGGAATCTTGACCTATTTTTTTTACTAGATTGTAGATTAGAGATGTATGTTCCCTCAGGAATTTTCTTTTGATTTTTAGATAATCATAGGTTCTGTTTTGGATTAGGGTTTTAGAGCTTTCCCTTTCATGGTTTCCCTTTGACACTTTAGGATTTAGGATTTTATTAGTTGCCTTAGAAATTGAGTTAGGCTCTGATATTTGAACTATAGGTTCCTAACATTTGCATGTTCCCTTAGGAAATTTTTTAGATTCTTAGAATCTAGTTTGCTATTTTAGGTAGAATTTACAATTAGGTTGTTCATTGGTGCTCCTAACTTGGTGCTTGCTTTGTTTTGCCTTCATTGGTGGCTTTTGGTGCATGATGAGCTTGTGGTTCTTCTTGGATGTTGTTATGGGCATGTCGTAGCTTCTGTGGAGTTGATTGTGGAGCTTGGCTTGGAGTTCTTCTTTCCTTGTGGTAGCTTTCTTGTAGCTTATAGGAATTAGGCTTTAGGAGAGAGAGCCTAGAAGTAGTTTTCTTTCTTCTTCAAACATGGATTGCTTTGATTGCTTTCTATTTTCATCCTATGATTCAAGGTCCCTATGTGAAAGCCTCATCTTTCCTTTGGAAGGATGTGTGGAATTTTGCAATAGGTAGAACCTTTGAGGATGCCTTTCTCAGATGACTGGTTGAGTGTCTGGCAGGATTCCTTTGGTTTCCTTCCTGCTTCCCATCACTCATTCAATATCTTGATGTTGTTTCTCTTCTCTGGTGTTGGAGCTCGTTGGAGCATGAATATGGATCTTTTCTTCTCTTGAAGATGGTTTGGTTTGAAGTAGTTTGTTTGCAGCTGTTTGTCTATTTGCTGTTTATCTGCTTTGCTGTTGAGCAGTTTTGCCTGCTGTTTCTTTTGACTGCTTTGCTTTGCTTGTGTGACTGATTGAATGTGTGTTGCATTTAGAATAGGCTTCATGTAGATGATCATAGGCCTAAGAGCATCCTAAGGGTTGAGCTTCTCCCCTTGCTTGTATTGCATTAGAAGTTGAGTGAGACTCCTTCTGCTTGTATTTTTACTGTGTGGCTTTGCTTGGTGGTATTTGGTTGAGCTCAGCTCCCTTGCCTGTGTGGTGTGTGGCCTTTGTGCTTTGTTTGTTTAGAAGTTGAGTGCGACTCCTTCTGCTTGTTTGTTGCATTGCATGCATTTTATTTATAGTATTTTCTTTACAGTTATTTCTTTTGCTGTTTGTTTTCCTTTGCCATGTTCCCCTAGGAACTCTGACTTCTCTTGTTCAAGAGAAGTTATGACAGACATTAGGGTTCTAACCATGCATGATAACATTAGTTAGCTTCCCCCTAACCTCAACCATAGGATCAATTTTGCATTACAACTTTAGGATTGGATCAGTTCCCATTTAGTGCGTCGTTTCTCTTCTCATCTGCAAACAAAATCAAAATACAACAATAAAGGTTAATTGACGTCGTACGCTACGAGCCTTAAGCTATCTGAGAAAGGATTGTTGGAGAGTTTCTTTTCAACAGTATGGATGTTTAGTATGGTACCCTTTGGGTGACATGCGACGCATTCACTCTCAAGTCATAGTCTCTAGTGCGATATCAGTTGCAAACATCCATAAAAGACACTTCTCTAAAAAACAGAAAACAAAGATCAAACTCTTTTTATCCTCTTGGACCTTTAATCCCTTGGAAACCTTTTTCAGAAGGAGAGTTCTGTTAACTCCCGGTTCTACCGGAAACGGTAAACGCCTAAGTCTCCGTCGAGCGAGCTGCATACACCAACTGCTCGAACCGTCTGTTAACCTTACTCGGATAAAAAAGACAAACCTGTGTCTTTCGTGTCCCAAACTATGTTTGCTCTGATCTCTCACGCTGTGTGAAAGTACGTAGGCACAAGATGCGATATCTTGGCGAGCAACCTTCCCCCCGTAGTTAGGAGAACTACGTTGACTCTGATTTCTCGTTCCAGACAGGAATACGTAGGCATAGAACTGCTGTGTTTTGCCGAGTTATTTTCTTTTCTTTTCAGACCAGACCTTTAGCATGGATAGATGTAACAAACCCGTCAGATAAACACATCAAGCGTGGATCCCATCGAGTACGATGGACTTGAGGGGTGCTAATACCTTCCCCTTGCGTAACCGACTCCCGAATCCAGACAATGGTTGCGATGACCTTGTCTTATACCTTTACGTCAGGTTTTTCCGATCGTTTCCTTTCCCGCTCTGAGGGATAAATAACGAAAGGTGGCGACTCTTCTGTCTTGCCGGCCTCGTTTTTCGCAGTAGCGACAGTGTGCTCGCTAGGATATCACATCCTATGTCTACATATTCTCGTCTGGTACGAGAAATCAGAGCAGCTGTAGTTCAGCTAACTATAAGAAGAACGATCTTGATTGCACAGGGGCAAGAGAAGGGATCTCAATCTCCAGGATGCGAGAGAAAAGGGAAAGTCTCAATCTCCATGACGCGAGAGAAAAGGTTCGGAACGGGACGCACACGCGAAGTCCTAGACATAGGAGCAAATGCGTCGCATATTGTCCTAAGGACATATACTAAACACTCTAGGCAATTGAGAGGTGGCCCCCAATCACCATTTCCCACGTATCTAATGCTACAGCTCACAACACTCGATGGTTGAAAAGAAAGAGATGAAAGAAGTGAAATAAAAACAATGTTACCAAATAGAGTGGTTCTGTTGACCCTTGACTTTTGCGTGCAAATTCCATTTCCAAGTTCTACTCTTTTATCCTTGATGATGACATTTCGAATCAAAACCAATGTGACGCTGAACCATCATAATTCGACTTATAAAAGAAGTCAAACCCCAAGAGGTAGCGTATTGATATCCTTGTCAAAGACAAGATAGAGAAATGATATTGAGAATCATTCTCCAATTGAATCATGTCACACGGACAACACAACAGAAAAGCAAAATAAAATCAGCAGAAGAAGAAAAGATGAGGAGAGAAAAAGCTGTCTCAGATCCTACATCATCCATCAACAAGTTGATTTATAATGAATTACGGAAGTCTCGTCATCGACCTATAAAACAAACATGGTGAGAAAACAATCCAATAATAAAAGGGAAATAAGAAATCAACTTCAAAAGATGAAATAGAATTTCTAAAGGAAAAATAAATCCTAAAAGAAATATTAAAAGAAAAGAGAATAGAAAAATAAAACTAAATATAGAATATAAATCTAAAATATAAAATCTATATATTTAATATATACATAATATTCTAAGTAAAAATAATACTATAAATTCTAAAAGAAAATAGTAAGATATATTAAAAAATATTCAAAATATAATACAATACATAATTGAAAATATTTACAAAATAAAATCCAAAAACAAAGCAAAGGGGGGTGCAACAGCAGCAGGGGGTTTCAGCAATCAAAATCTGGTTGGGCTGGAAGTCTGGAGGCCCAACATAACACTAAACATCCAGAGGGAGGTGCAGGGACGAAACAAAGGGTGCAGTAAGGAAACCGGTTGGGCCCTGAGCCCAACATCACACGTTTTCACACAACAAATCAAACGGGGGGAATAATGAGGAAAATGGGGGGTGGATTCAAAAACGTAAACAATGGGCCGAAGCCCACTAACCCCTTGGAGATGTCCGTGCAACCTCTTCATCTTCTCCGTTTAGCCAAAGAAACAAAAAAAAACTAGAACTGTTCATGTATCCTCTTCTTTCTCAAAACCGTTTCTGCCGCTTGCAACCTCGGTCTCTCTCTCCGTCTGTTCCTCTTCCACTTGGCCAAAACGAAACTCAACCTTCTTCTATTCTTCAGCCCTAGCTTCTTCTTCTCCTGTTCAAAAAACAAAACGAAAACAAAATAACCAAACCAGCCAACTGAAATCACTTCACGTTGAGTGCGATGAAGAAAAAACGGTTGGCTTGACGCGGTTGCTGTTGTTATTTGCGAACGAAGACGATGCAACCTGGAGTCGCATGCTGAAGATTTGCGAAGAAGCTTGATACTGTTGTTTGATGTTTCATAGAAGCAGGTGAAGAACTAGATCGCGGATGAACTTCGAAGGTTTGAAGTTTTATTGAAGATTGAGGTGTGATTGGAAGTAGATATGGATTTGGTTCGTGTGTAGGTTTTGAGTTCAGATCTGAAAGTTTGGTCGGTGAACAGATGAACATGGTTGGAAATTGTTTGTAACTCTGAATGTGTTTGATGTTTTAGGAGTTTCGGATCTGACGAAGATGATGATTCAAAGGTTTGATGGTGATGTTTTAATGGTGGATGTTGTTCATGAAGACGGATCTGTGGATCTATGATAGATTTGGAGAAGGTTGTTATGGTGGACTTCGGATCCGAGTTTGGGAGATTTGAAGTTGACGGAGGTGAGATTCTAGAACGAAAATTCATGAGGATGATGGCGTAGATCTGGAGATGTGAGATGACGAAGACAAGCTTCGAAGGTTGGTGATTCAAAAATTTATGAAGATCTGGAGTTGTTGAAGTTTATAGATCTGGAAGTGGTTTGTGCGGATTTGGAGTTTGGATGAACATTTGGAGAAGCTGGATGAATTCTGGAAAATGAAGGATGAACATGGATGAAGTTCATATGAATCTGGAAAATGGTTATGAACATGATGAAGGTGTAAACATGGATCTGGAAAAATATTGAAGGTTTGGATGAATTTGGTATGAGTTGGAAGAAATCGTATGAAGGATCTGGGAATAAGTGATGAACACGGATGAAGTTCATATGAATATTTGATGAGTTTTCTGGAAAAAAGTGGAAGAACGGATGAAGATTCATAGTGTTTCTGGGGAAAGTGTATGAAGGTGGCTGGAAAAAATAAAGAACATGAAGAACGTGTATGAAGATTCCGGTGGTGCTATGAGTTTTTCGGCGTGAATTCCGGTGGTGTTTGATTCGCTTAATTTTGCCGGTGATGTGAACAGGAGTTTGCATGGCCTTGGGAAACGTGTCAAAACATTAATGAGGCTATTTATATCCTGCTGACATATGGCACAAAGGGGACAAAATGGGCTTGCAAAAAAGACAAGTGGCCTGCGAAAATTCTAATTAGTTGACCAAATTAATGATTAAGCTGACAAAATTAATGATAAAGCTGAACCATAATTAAGCTAAAGAAATACTTAAATGAAAATCTAATTAAAATCAATTAATAACAACTAGTTAAATCTAACTAATATTAATTAATTAAAAATAAAATCAGACAACTAATAACAATTAATCGATTAAAAGCTCTAATCTAGATTAATAAAAATCTAATAAAAGAAATTAAAAGAAATAATAAAATTTAATATATTCTAAAAACAATTAAAATTCTAGAAATTATTAAAAATAAATTAACTATTTTAAAAAAACAATAATATCCTAACAACTTCTAGAAAAACAAATAAATTCTAGAAAAAAACATTTAAAATCTATTAAAACTTCTAATATTCTAGAAATGGAAATTAAACCTAAAAAACAATTAAAATCTAAATTATGGCAAAAATAAGAAATAAAAATCTAGAAAAATTAAATTGACGAACGATAAAATGCGAGAACGCGACAAAATAAACAGTAATAAAACCGGATACCGAAATACCACCGAAACCAACAATGTAGACTGAATCACCGGGAAGAGCGCAAATTCCACAATAAATCTCCATATCCGAAATGGTTTGAATCGTCTGAAATATGAGGAAAAGGGCCGTAATCCCGATTAAATCAATCCAGCTGCAAAAATGCACAATATGCGGTATGCAAATGCAAAATGAATCGAAACGTAAGCCAAATAGTAAGAAACAGTTGGTCAAATTTTGGGGTACAACAGTTGCCCCTATTCAAACGACTTGGACCTGAAGGGTTGAAAAGCAAACAATTTTCAAACATTCAAAGGTAAAAGACGGTTGAATACCAAAGAACCCGGAAATTTGCCAACCGCAAAAACAGAACTGCAAACTCTGATGTATTGGAATAAAATCTTTGGAAAGCTGAACTGATCACAAAAATACTCCACTGGGAAAGAGAGGCTTAACCAAACAACTCTGGCAGGGAGAAAATGAGAGAAACTTAACCAATCCGTTGGGAAAAACATATAATAAGACGAACTCGTCCATCAAAAACTGCGCCATGGTCTGGATATTATGCGGGCAACATAATTCAACCATCTGCTGAAAACACATATGAGAACAGAATAATAACTACCTGGCTTATGTTTCAAATGCATATGTTTGAGAATGGCGTAATTCTCCATACAAGATGGAAATGCTACGCGTTTAGGTAGATGCAATGCACGATGCAAAATGCAAGGGAACCGATCCAGCAAAATAAATGCTGGAGAGAAAAAAGCCAACTCCACCGGGGATCCAATCAAAACCCTACTGAGGAAAACGCCCTGGATGGCACACTAGAATACGGATCTTCTGGGAAACAAACGTCTCAGCTGGAGGAAACATTCCCACTCTACTAGGGAATTAACAACTCTGCAGGGGATAACCATCAACCACTGAAATTGAATCTCGCTTCACCGAGGAAACAACCCTGAACGGCCTCATAAGATACCAAAATCCTTCTAGGGTACAAAATACTCATCTGCAAGTGGCAACTTCACTGGGGAAGAAACCAAATTGAACCTGTCGGGGATACTCAGCTGGGGAATAATCTATCTCCGCTATAGACTACTCCGCGAGGAAATCAATACCGACCTCTGCTTGGGGATTAAATTCATCAATATCGACCTCTGATTAGAGAATGAGTCAATGATCTAGACTCGGAGGGTAAAGGAGCCAAAGATTTAGACACTGTGGGGTAACAACAATGCATTCGTCCCACCATTGGGGAAATAAACCCAAATCTGCTTGCCAGGGAAAACTTCAATCTCAACTCGTTGGGAATGCACAAACAATCTGCCGAGGATAGCCACACTCTGCCGAGGATATCAATCTCGACTTGTTGAGGATAATCTTGATCACACTTTGATAAAGGATAGGTGCCATCTCAACTTGTTGCAATCTAAACTGCTGAGGAGAAACAAACTCAAAATGCACATCTCTGCTGGCGAGATATTCCTGATTCAACAACCTCAATATAGGGAATACATAATCTCTACTGATGAGGAGTGAAGTCAATCAAGCCTCGTATCGGGGAACATGACAACATGGGAGTCACTAAGAATTATCGTGCCAGTTATATTTAGGCTTTTTTTGGTTTTAGGGATGGGAAAAAGTTTTATGGTGACATGGATTTATTTCTGGCTACCAACAAAATGGATTTTAGAGGGAGAACACTAGACAAGAACTAGTATTCAAGGGTGGACTACCAGACGAGAACTGGTGGTACAAGGGTTTAAGTTGTCAGACGAGAACTGACTTCTGGTTTGATTATTAGACGGGAACTGATTTCTGGTTTTCCAAATGAGAACTGGACTTTAAAACTGCGTTAGCCAAACGAGAAGTGGTTAAACAGTGGGTTAAAGAAAAGGTGACCAGACGGGAACTGGTTTAAAAGCTGACACGCACCAGACGAGAACTAGTGTTTACGGAAAGGTTGACCAGGCGAGAACTGGTTAAAAGATGACAGGTACCAGACGAGGAATGGTATTCTAAGAAAGGTGGACCAGACGGGAACTGGTTACCGGTTTTCCAGACGGGAGACGAGAACTGGGCTTTGGAACTGACTTTGGTTACATGGTAGGTAACAAGTTTAGGCTGTAGGATAACGATCCAATGACAACAAGGCTTTCTCGGAAGGTTAAGGTTATTTGATGAGGGTAATGACATGATTCCCTGACACTCAAATCTTGCTGGGGAGAGCAAACTAGCTTGGACAACTTGCCCTAATCCGATTCTTTGGGAAAGTTCAGAAAGTAGCTTGCCATGAGACGACCTTGAGATGGCTTGCCCCAGCATCTATACAATGAAAGGATTCATCCTCAGTTGACCAACTCTCAACACGATTAGTTTCAATATACTCTTGAAGTATCTTGCCCCTGAATGAGCGTTGAAGCGACTTAACCTGATCTGATTGAATATCGGAGGGATTTGCCCTAAACTTACAGAAACTCTGGGCGATTGCCCCTGATTAGGTCTCAAGATGATTCACTACTTATCAACTGCTTCTTGAATGGTTGTCCCATAATCAACCGACGCTTCGGGACTTGTCCTCAGACTAACTAATTCCAAACTCAATGGATGTCAATGCCCCAGATTTAGGGTTCAAAGTATACACCATTCTGATTCAAACTGCTGAACGATATAGTCCTGTTCGATTATTCCCTGTTGGAATTTCCTCCATGTCAACTACTGACCTGTAATTAAAATTGTTTGTTCACGAATGATAATTTTAATGCGATGTTCATGCAAATTTTATAAAAATGTCACTTATCAAGTGTCGTGATAGTGAATGACGAATGAACCAAAAGTTCAAACGTAGTGCTGATTTGATTAGTGCAAGATACAACAAGGATATGATTAGCAAATCATGTAGAAGTCAGGTTACTCAACCTTATCGTAATGCGCTTTCAGATTAAACCCTGCCTCAGTTAGGTCTTTTAAGGGTTGTATCGTGGTCGGGTTCACGGTTCGTGAAACAAAGGATATTAGGCTCAAAGTTTGATTTGTACCCACCCTTTCTACATGATGATCTCCAATCCTAAGTTCAGTTAACTTGGCACAAGCATTCACCTTTTCAAAATGCTTACTGAATGGTAGGAGTGATGGTTAAGGAACTCACAAGGTTCTCTGGAGTGATAGTTACTCCCTTTTGTCTTTGGTGTCTGTATCCACACGACTTTGCCCTTGTTTGAGGATTTTTGTTTTGAGATCCTTTCATTTTCATTTTTGATTCCCTAATTTTTGCTTGGACAGACTCTTTTGAGTTCTCGTCAATTTTGAAGTCCAGCGGGATGCCCTGATTTTTGCCTAAGTATTTGCTTTCCAGCTTTTCTTTTCTTTTTACTTAGCGGGTTTTCTTTTTTTCTCTTTTTCTTTTGAACAAGTTGTGCGACACTGGCTATCTTGATTTATCCGAAGAGATTATAACTGTTTCACTCCTGACTAGTGAGGTTTAACCATTGTGGTTGATGAGGTACGACTTCTTGAGAGGGATTAAAGTGATTGGTTCTTGAACGGGGACACTCCTTGGAGTTTGAACGCTTGGTCGAGCTAACTGACAACTACCTTGCCCCGGGTTAAGATTTGAGGGTTGAAAAGTCCGAAAGAAACTCCTACTTCTCGGCTCGAAGTGGTTAACTAGGGACTAACTCCTTATATCTCCAGTGTTTAGGGGATTTGAAACAATGCCTGTACATCATCGACAGGATTTCATCCGAAAGCATACGATCATCAGTTATGAGTATTCATTTTTCATCATCCTCCCTCCAATCTTTGCTAATCACAGTGATAAAGTGGAGTGGATAAAAAGTGCATGTGTCTGTGCTGTGCAATAAATGAGCGAAAGCGACATGACTAATTCAGAAAAATGCAAAGTCACTTCATTAATATTACCATTCAAAACAACAATGTTTAACAGCAAGTAGCAACTAACAGAAAAAAAACTACAAATGCCAATGATAAAAAAGTCCGAGGACTGCCAATGTTGAGGACGTCTGCATGTCTGGACCACTGGCTTCTAGAAATAAAACTCTAAATCTGCGAGCTCAGACACCTGAGAGGTTGACATGAACAACCAAAACTCCTTCTGGAAAGGAAATGCACCCTTCGTCAATCAACTGCTGCACTTTTGCCTGAAAAGCTTTGCAATCTTTGGTTGAATGCCCTATAGATCCGCCATGATATCCACACTGAGCATGGGGATCGTACCCTGGAGGGTAAGATTCTGGCACTGGCTTAAGAGCTTTAGGTTCCACCAAAGAATTCTGAATCAAATGTGGCAAAAGCTGGCTATACAGCACAGTTACTGTATGAAAAGGAGCATTCCTTCTTTCTAAGTTGTTACGAGGCTTGTTCTGATCCTGAAGCTGATTCTGATAACCTTGGCCACGGGCTCGGTGATTTGCATGAGGAGCAACCCGAAGTTTCTGATGTGGTGCCCTAGGCACAGCTGTCTGTCCAGAATAACGAGACACAAAAGATACTGACCGTTGAGAAGACGAAGAACCAAAAGATTTCACCGATTAATCTTGAGAATACCCAACATTTGTCATGACTGCATTGACCACAGTTTCGTCTTATGCCAAAAATAAGAAATAAAAATATAGAAATATTAAATTGACGAATGATAAAATGCGAGAATGCGACAAAATAAACAGTAATAAAACCGGATACCGAAATACCACCAAAACCAACAGCGTAGACTGAATCATTGGGCAGAGCGCAAATTCTACAATAAATCTCCATATCCGAAACGGTTTGAATCGTTTGAAATATGAGGAAAAGGGCTGTAATCCTGATTAAATCAATCCGGCTGCAAAAATGCACAGTATACGGTATGCAAATGCAAATGCAAAATGAATCGAAACGTAAGCCAAATAGTAAGAAATGGTTGGTCAAATTTTGGGGTACAACAATCACGTCTTGTGCCTACGTACTTTCATCTGGTATGAAAGATCAGAGCAAATGTAGTTCGGGCTAAAAGGGAACACAGGTTTGTTCAACTATTTTACCCGAGTAGGGTTAACAATCAGTTCTAGCAGTTTGGTGTATGCAGCTCGACCATTGGAGACTTAGGCGTTACTGTTTGCGATAGAACCAAGAGTTAACAAAACTCTCCTTATGAAAATGATTTTCCATGATTAAAGGCCCCAAAGGGCAAAAAGGGTTTGAATGATTTGTTTTTGTGTTTTTTAGAGAAGAAGTGTTTTTGAATTGTTTGCAATTCATATTGCACTAGACTATGACTTAGGAGTGAATGCGTCGCATATCACCCAAAGGGTGCTATACTAAACATCCAAGCCATTGAAGGGAAGCCCCTAAACAACCATTTCCCAAGTGCTTAAGGCTCGTAACGCACAAAAATCATTAACTTTTATTAGGTGTTTTATGATTGTTTTGAGATGAAAAGAGAAAGGACACTAAAGGGGGACTAAACTCAAGCCTAAAGTTATCATGCACAATGCTCCTAAAGTCGGGATGAAAGAGAACGGAACTATCCTTATGTTATCATGCATAGGATTGAACACCTAATGTCTCTCCTACTCCCATCCTAAACGGAGGGACTAGGAATCCTAGGGGGATCATGGCACAAGGCCAAGTAAATACTGAATAACTTAATCGCAGATGAAATGAAAGGAAGAAAATTAATTTGTAAATTCAAAATTAAAATGAAAATAAAAATGAAAAATAACATGAAATGAAATAAAAAATGATGGAAAATAAAATAACACCTTTTAAAAAAAGAAATAAGATTTTTTTGGTTTTTGATATTTTAAAACTATTTAAAAAAAAAGTTAAAACAAAACAAGAAGATAATAAAATAAAATAAAGAGAAAAAGAAAAAAACAAGTCAATAAAAAAGGAAAGTGCCTCCACTAGGAGTTGAACCCCTCACCTTGGCATTGCAAACATAACAGAACACCAACTCTACCACTTAGGCGCATGTAAATAGAATTGGGAAAGGAGAAACAAATAATAAAGCATGGAAATAAAATAAAATAAAAGCAAAAACACCCTAGCCGGGCTCGAACTCAGGTCATGGGCGATGTAAGGCAAGTTACTAACCACTGGGGTGGCGATACATCCATTGTATAACGCCACCCCATTTGCATATATGCCAAAACAAAGCAAGTTTTTTCTGGGCAAGCAAGAACAAAACCAAGGCAAAACTCAAAATGCATTTTGATCACCACTCTCTCAATTCTTATCTAATTTTAACAAAATTTTAGTCTATCTCACTGCATTTTTCACAAGGAACATGATGGTGCTGTTAGTTTTCTCAAACAATGAGCACAACTCAAAATTCGAATGGAAATGCAAGAATGAAGTTTGAAATGCATTTTCAATGCTAGAACCCAAATCAATCAAAAATGTATCAGTTTGAGAGCATGCACACACTCCAAATATGGTATACGGGAAGTTTCAAAACCAAAAGGGCTTAAATTCAAGCTAGAATAGAATGTGACCTATGAGTTGAAATTGCTGCATAAGTTGAAATGACGAATTTCAAAACAAACCGTGACAGAACCAAATAAGAAAACAATCATGATTCAACCAAAACAGCAGGCATATAAGTGAGTCCCAAACACCTATACCTCATGAGCTTAAACAAACAAAAAGAAATTAGATTGAAACTATAGTGCCAAGTAAATTATGGTTTATGAAGTTGTGATGACATCTCTCAAAAAAGCTTGTAGCAGAGCCAAATCAAACACACATTATGACTTAAACACACACAAATAGCATGAAGAGTAGCAGAATGCAAAGAAAACCAAACAAAAGTTCCAAGTCATGATACTAATGTCAGTCTTGAACAACAGCACAACAACTGCTACACCACTTGCCAAAAATAACCATACATGGAAATGCAGCAGCCAAACAGATGTGATGTACCAAAACAAATTGCCAAACCTCAACAGAAACATAAACAGTGAAATCAATGCACATGCTTATCAGTCCAAAGCTGCAACAGACCAAAGAACTTGCTATAAATGAATTGCAAACAACTTAAGATTGTGCTTGATGGCATCATGATTAACCAGCATCAAGGGAGAAACTAACAGCCAGTTCAATGCACTAAACCAAACCCAATGGTTCAACAACATTGCAAACAAAGTAAGTGCAGAAATCAGACAAACAAACTTTAAAAAAGTAATCAAGGCAGGCCAGGCTCAAACTTATTGAGTTCACAATTTACACATTGAAATGCCAAAGCCACAAACAACAATCCTTTTCACAGATTGAAAACAGTTTTATTTAAAACAGTGTAAACAAAGTTGGCATCACAATACCAACACTGATTAGTATATTGCCTCTAATGAAGTTGAAACCTCAAGATGAGCAGATCCTGAATTGATAGTTTTAAACTCAAAACAATTTCAATCAGTGAAGTTAACAGCTTAAAAAACATGACAATGCCCAACTTATTTCAAAAAGTTGCTCAGTGCACACATGAAGTCACAACTCTCCAATCAAGCAGAGAAAATGCTTTTAAAACAGATACAACAACACATCACAATGCTCAGCAAAATAGATGCACATTAAAGTAAAGGGTCCATGATCCAATGCAGTTCCACATGAGTTGACAAACTCAAACCCAAAACAGTCTCATCAGTTACAAATTCTGACCAAAGCAGTACTCAACTCCTCAAACTGTCCAACTCAAAGCATGATAGGACAGTTTCTAATCACAAACAGGTTTGATTAGGAGAAAACAGGTTTGATAGCAACAAGACATATGTTGATCATCAACAATTCAATGTGAATCCTTTCAACTGAACAGTCATAGAAAGGCCACCCTTTTTTTAAATGATGAGAAACTAACATTGAACTACAAATAAGTAAGATTGAGCTGACATTTCCAAACCTTAAGGACAATCATTGGCCATATTGTTCCAATCCAAACAATTACCAAATCATTCTATCAAACTAAAAAACTAAGCAAAACTCAACAGTGCTTAAGGTTTGGACAAAAAAAACTAAAAAAACAGAACTCAGCAGTGTCAGGTCAATGATATAGCAAACACAAACAACAGTTCTAGACATGCCCTCAAAGGTTGACACAACTTTGACAGCAAAGTACACCAACAAGATAGTGTTGATCATCATAGATCAAAATAGGCCTAAACAGCATCATATGAATCATCTCAAGCCAAAGTCTTTACCCAAACCAAACAACATTACATAACCTTAATCAGCAAGCTCAAAACAAAATGGCAATGTTGATCATCATGGATCAAGACATGCTTCAACAGCCTTTGTATGAATAACCATGCCAACCAAAAAAACAAAAAGCCCTAACACAAAGAAACTCTGAAGACAGACTAATCCACACAAACAACAGCTAGTAATGAAACAGGTTTTAACAACAACAATCAAGAGTTGACAAAATCAATTTCCAAGACAGTTTTGGACAACACAGTAGGTTGACAAACTTTGCAATAGACATGGCCAAAAAGCTAATACACCCAACAAATCATGTTTTCAACAACATACATTCCAACAACAATGCTTTCACAAAAACCACACATACACATACAAAGCTTCAAACCACATACAACCTGGTCTAAACAGAAGCCAATACTAAGGGTATGCCTAACATGACTAGCAGCTTTAATGCAAGTAACAGTGGTCACACACACTATGCAGAAATCTGTTCATGGTTTTAAAAAGACTATAACCAAAATTCTAACACAAAACCAGTTCAAACAGAAACAGATGCAAGTTCATCACGACAATGCCAAACACAAATCAATGTATATTTCAACATGAGAGTTACCACTCATACAAACAATCATAAACCAAGTTCAACATGTGATGTAAACATTCCAACATTTCTAACTAGTGCAACAACTAGAAATCACATACCTTTTGTAGAGCTCCAAGCAAACTATTTAGAGGAGACTTTGAAGAGTTGTTCCTGCTGATATCCAACAATGCCTTGATGAACCAACAACTCTCTTGTGCTTGAAGAAAATGAAGGATACCTTGTAACATATCCAAGCACAAATGATGCAGAGGTTCTTGGTCGTGTTTGACAGCTAAACACCTCAAATCAAAGGTGTTTGGAGTATTGAGATGGTTGAAATAAGTTTGAGCAAAGAGTTTTCTGGTTTTGTATGAGAAAGTCAAAGTTTTCTAGGTCGAAGGTTGACTTTTGGATATATGAGGTTTTGGATTGGTTTAATGGTTGGAACACCACCTAATCATGATTTGTAGGTTGTATGAATGGTTTTGGAGGTGGTTGAATGATTAGAAATGATGCTGGTGTCAAACTTGCACAAGGCAATTTTGGTGGTTTTGGGAGGATTTGAAAAATGCAAGCTCTGGTTTTTTTAATGCAGTAGTGGCTGGAGCTGTCTAGGGTTTGTGGTGAATGGTATTTAGATGAAATATGAAGTAAAAAGGGTAAATGGCAAGCTTTACCAAGGTGAAAAATGAAGGGGAAGATTTGCATCATGAATTTTTAAATCAACGGTGGATGGTGATCAAGGACAAATATCCCATAGGGCTATGCAGTAGCTGGTTGAAATGGCAGCTGCTTTTGTGCCTGCTAGCAAGGAGAGAGATATGGGGCTGTGACAACTTTTGGTAATGTTTGGCATGCTCCCAATGCAAGTCCTTTGCATGATTTGAGGAGTTAACAGGCTGTATGATGAAAATGCAAGGTTATGCCAAAATATATTGTAACAAATGCCTTGCAAATATGTTTAAATCACCCACTTTGGACCATGATAACTTGAAGCTCAAAGATCACTTTGCCCTAAACTCGAGTTCTAAGTAAAGAGGACATGGAAAGTAACAATTTCCATGTTGAAGTTATCTTGATTTTAGGATTGGATAATCATGAAATTTGTGGCAAGCAAACTGCTCATGAATAACTTAGAAAAAATTCTAAGTTATGAAATTGGCTTATTTTTTCCCAAATTTTCACATCCATAACTTGAGCTTCTCAAATCCAATGGAGGACTTCTTGGACTCTATGGAAATCTTGGAACACACTCTACAACTTTAATTTGGGACAAAGTTTCATTTGACATCAAGAAGGTGATGAAAATTGGCTTGCAAAGTGGTGTAAAAATCTGCCCAAACTTAACAACTTTTGAAATCATTGAAATCTCCAACTTTGATTGATCATAACTTGAGTTCCAAATATCATATGATTATGAATTGGTACTCAAAAGAAAGCTTGAGATACAAGGAAAAACTTTGATGTTGGCCAAAGGTTCATTTGAAACCTTGATCAGGAAGAAAAATGGCTTTGAAGATGGCTGTTCCAAACATAAAACTTTCCAAAAATGGAAAGTTTCTAAAACCCTAATTCCTAAAATGGCAACTTTCAACATTTCCTGATTTTTCATGATTCCCTTGACTTTTCTTGATCAAATTCCCTCCATTGGTCATATTGAAATTAAGGATCATGATCTTGACCTCAAAAAGTCAAGAGTTGACTTTTTTCACATCACAGTTAACTTTTCCCCAAACCTCTTGATTTTCAATCAACTGATCAATTGAAGCTCCTCTGATTAAAATTGATGGTCAATCTCCCATCCCCAAACACCTTAGGACATATGGAAGACCATGTAAACAAGTATTTCTCTCAAAAATAAATTTAGCCTGATTAAAAATGAAACCCTAATTTCACCCTTTTTGCCTAAGCATTGTTTAGATGAACTTAGTGCCCATTTCCACTCCTCCATGACCTCTGAGGTATTCATCAAACTTCTACCTCATGCTCACACTAGTGATAAGACCTTATGGACCCCTTGACAATCTTCTTATGGTTTGTACCAGTGCCTTTGCTTGAGCTTGAAACCAATAAAGACTTTCCTCTTGGACGATACACAGACAAACACTTCATCCCCTATAAGAACTATGCTATGCAAATGCAAGAATGCTAAAATGCAATGAAACATAAGCCAAGTAAAGAAAAGGATGGGCAAATTTTGGGGTACAACAGTTGCCCCTATTCAAGCGACTTAGACCTGAATGGATGAAAAGCGAACGACTACCAAATAGTCAAGGTAAAAGACGGTTGAATACAAATGAACCCGGAAATTTGCCAACCGCAGAGGTAAACTGCAAACAGAAACAGGAGAAAACCCTCCGGAGAAACTGAAACGATAGCTGCAACGACAACAAGCTCAATGATTATCCGATAATGAACACCTTATCCGAAGATCACATCGTCTAAAGATAGACGGGAAGCAAACCATATCCAAAATCACATCATCTGATGATAGATAGGAAGAGAAATATCCCGAAGGTTCACATTGTCTAATGATAGACAGGAAGAAAAACGATCCCGAAGGTTCACGTCGTCTAATGATAGACAGGAAAAAAACGATCCCGAAGTTTCACGTCGTCTAATGATAGACAGGAAGAAAAATAATCCCGAAGGTTCACGTCGTCTAATGATAGACAGGAAGAAAAAACAATCCCGAAGTTTCACATCGTCTAATGATAGACAGGAAGAAAAACGATCCCGAAGGTTCACATCGTCTAATGATAGACAGGAAGAAAAACAATCCCGAAGGTTCACATCGTCTAATGATAGACAGGAAGAAAAACGATCTCGAAGGTTCACATCGTCTAATGATAGACAGGAAGAAAAAATATAGACCACGTCAATGAACCTCAAAACCACCCATCAAATTTCAGAATCCTTTCGTCCATAAGAGTTGATGGAAAAATATCTTCAAAGGGGCCACATCATGAATAAGAACTGACAGGAAGAAAACCACCTTCAAAGAGCCATGTCGTCAATAAGAATCAACAACTAGGGAATCTTAACATTCTTCAAAGAGCCCCGACGTCAATAAGAATCGACAACCAGGAAAAACCCCTCTTGAAATGTCATATCATCCAATAAACAGTAAGAAAACCATATCTGAAAGATCTCCTTGAAACCTCGCATTGTCTAAAGATAGACGGAGAGAAAACCATATCCAAAACTCACATCGTCTAATGATAGACGGAGAGAAAACCTGTTGGGGAAACACGTCGTCAATAGGAACTGGCAGAAAGAAAAGTTTGTCGTCATCAGATGACTGATGGACAAAGCATAACCGACATATAATCTGAAACCCGAGTAAACCGCTGAGCTGGCAAATACAAACATGGAATAAATACCCCTGTGCTGATTGTGGAGTGATTCATGTTGCCACAGAAGGCTGATAGAAAACTGGCTTATGCTTCACATGCATATGCGTATGTTTGAATTTTTCTATGGCATAATGCTCCATACGAAATGGAAATGCTACGCATTTGAGGATGAAATGCAACGATGATGCAAATATGCAAATGCAGGCTCAGGCTGCCGGGAAAAGATGGAGGTGAAAGGACCATTCTAGCAAAATAAATGCTAAAGAGGTGAAGCCAACTCCGCTGGGGATAACCAGATGCGCTAAGTATGATTGGACTTCTGCATGGGGAAAAAAAGACGAAGTTTCCTTGCGTAATAAAGGGAATTGGATTTGGGTTATCTGTGAAGGGTCGGGTACGACTGCCGTTGGAAAATATCTTGCCTGAATTCAAAGATTTTCGGTTGAAGGGTCAAGGGATAGTAACACGACTTCCCGACATTCGTCTTGAACTTGAAGATTAGCTGAACCTGCTCGAGTAGCTTCGAGTAGCTCTGATGACACGGAGAGGAACAATTCCTTCGCTTCTAATTTGCCCTAGCCTATGGGATCTCTGTGGGGATGTTCCTCGAAAGGAAACTTGAAAATTCTTATACCCTGACGGATCAAGATGAACTGCCCCAGCACTTGAACCTCAAAGAGGTGCTTTAGATTAAATGCCCTCTAAGTCACGAATAACTTCTTGGAATGGCCTGCCCCAGTCTTGCAATGACTTTTCCCCTGATTGGCTGATTAGTGGAGTAGAATTTCTGGCTTCGAGAGATTTACCGAATCTCGACCTGATTGCCTTAGAATACCTGACTTTGGATTGCTGACTTCACTAGGGATCATTTGATATAGCTTGCCCCGGCTCACGGAGTATTTGGGAGTTCTGCATTCTATCCTGATCAGACTTTCCACTGTAGGAAACTTTCCTGCTGTCAAGCGCTTACTCGCAAGTAAAACAAGTTGTTCAGAATAAAAGATATATTAAATGCAACACATATGACAGTTTTGAAATCCAATCTGTTCACTGGAAAGGGAAAAACAATTTACGGCACATAATGAACACATCATTTACCAGAATATCAACATCAATACCAACATGGTAAGAAGAATCCTTTTAGGAGTCAGTTTCGACGTGATCTTTACCGAAGTATGCTTTCGAAACAAACCTGCTTCAATTAGGACTTTTTTAGGTTGTAACGTGGTCAGGTTCAAGGTTTTGAAGGAAAGGATAAAGGCTTAAAATTTATTTTAAACCACCCATTCTCCTTAATGTTCTCCGATCCTACGTTCAGCTAATCTGACACGAGCGCTCACCTCTTAGAGGTTGAAGGGCAGGAGCGACGATTCGAGAAACTACGAGTTTTTTTTTGGAGTGACAGTCACTCACTCTTCGCCTTTGACACTTGGGGTCACACGACTTGTATTTATTCGAGGATTTTTCTTTTGTAATCCTTTTCATTTTTTTAGCTTTTTTCTTTTCCCTAACTTTTTCCTGGACTGACTCTTTTGAGTTTCTTTTGATTTTGAAGTCCAGCGGGATGCCCCAATTTTTGCCTAAGCCACTTATTTTCAGGTTCGACTTAGCGGGATTTTAATTCTCTTTTTTTTTAATTTTTTTTAACAAGTCGTGTGACACTGGTTGTCTGACTCTTTGGGGAATAATGCGTCTGTCTCACTTCTGAAGCTTAACCATTGTGGTTTTTTAGGTATGACCTCTAGGGGTGTGATTGTTCCTTGAATGATAACAATTCTGTTGTAATTTGGATGCTCGGTCAAATTAACTAACACCTACCCTGCCCCAGGTTAAGATTGAGGTTTTTTCGTTTTCAGAAAGAACTCCTACTACTAGGCTCGAAGGGGTTAACGAGGGATTTCCTTCCTTATATCTCCGGTGTTTAGGGATTTGAAATAATGCCTGTACATCATCAGCAAGATTCGGTTTCAAAAGCATACAATTGGAAGCTTACGCATCTTTCAATTTCGTCATCCTCCCCGGATTCTGCTTAACCAAGCATTGGATATCTGTAAAAAACAATTAGTGAACACAGATGGATTTAAACAAAATAAGCATACTCATTCTATTATGAAAACAAACAAGTTTTACACACAAGATTGCAATTTAAACAGGAAAGAAACTACGAATATATAGAAATGACAAGATAAAACAAAAATTGCCAACTCCTGGGAATTGGGCTTTCAAACTGATTTGTTGCTGGAGGATGCGCCCCTTGAAGTCTTCAAACTCAAGCAGATAAGTGATTGATGTGTATGACTAACCTTCCTCCTAGAAAGGATATGCACCTTCTGTCCATCAACTGTTGTACCCTGGCTTGAAAAGCCTCACAATCTTCAGTTGAGTGTCCCACGGATCCTCCACGATATCCACATCGAGCCCTAGGATCATACCCGGGAGGGTACGGCTCTAGCAATGACTTGAGAGTCTTGGGTTCCACCAAAGAGTTCTGAATCAGATGTGGCAGCAACTGACTGTACGCCATAGGCACCAAACGAAGAGAAGCATTCCTTCTTTTCAAATTGTTGTGAGGCCTAACCTAAATCTGACGACAATAATCTTGATGGAAAGACCCAAAAGGTCGTGGACTCTGAACGGCAGAAACATCAGGAGACTGGGTTTGAATCATTGAGGACCCTCCTTGTTCAGGCGCTTTCATTGTCAAGCTTGACCCAGGAACAGGCAGCAACTGTGGACAAGGGGACTTAGCCACCAAAGATTGTAGGATAAACTCCTGACCTACTGCAGCTTCAGGTGAGGGAATAGGAACATCCATCTCTTTTGCGGTGATTGGGATAGGACCATCTGATACGTTTACGCCGCCCGGCGTGAATTCAATTGCCTTTGAGTCAATCAGGTGTTGGATTTTATGCTTAAAAGCTTTACAATCCTCAATGTTATGCCCAGTGCCCCAGAGTGGAAATCGCAATGGGCATTCACATCAAAACCTAATGGAGGCTCACCAGTCAAAGGATTCATGGTCCGAAGCTTAATCACCTGGCGTTGAAGCAAAGGTTGCAACAGCTGAGCATACGTCGTAGGAATCTGATCGAAAACTCTGTTACATGGCCTTGTCTTCTGATACCTCCTAGGCATATGATTATCCTGAGAAGCAAGACGTTGACGAGAAAATTCTAGAGCTCTATGTCGTGTATGAGATATCTGAGGCTTATCACACCTTGGCACAGGTTCCACAAGCACAAGCGGAACAAGCATTTTTGTTGCGGCCTCAGATAGCTGATCACCTTCTTTTCTGAGCACATTCTTTATCACCTCCATGATCAAGCCCACCTGGGTCTTCAGCTGATGGTTTTCTTCTCTAAGTGTCTTCTGATCCAGACGCAACTCTTGCATGTCCATCATAATCTGCCTTAGCTGGCCTCAGACATCAATCAATTCAGCTTGAACCTGCTTCATAACTCTGTGGGGATTCCTGCAACAAACTAATGGAATACAGGAACTACGACCCACAGTTCTGAGGTGCCTATTATGTGAGAATGCAATGCAGAAAGCAAACACAAATCTATAACAAGACAAAGAAAACCCAAGCTATAAGCACGGAGATAAACACCTCACACAACTATGTAAAACCAACAAAAGAAGCAAACAAGCACAGCCGAGTAAAAAATACAATGACCCCAGCCAAGAAGCCTGGTGATGGTCAGCAAACAACAATGAACAAAAGCTAAACACGTAAGCAGAGAAAACAGATGCGACAACCGGCACAGAAACCTCTAGCAACTTCCTTCATACTCAACTGAGCCCTCAGTTTGATATTCTTCCGAACACACACTTCCGGTGGATCCTTCCATAACAAGAACTATCATGCCCGCATAGCTGGATGAAAGAAAATCATCAATCTGGATAATACCCTAAGGCGTGATGGAGAACCTGTTAGAGTCTAACAGAGTCTGAACTTGGCTCCTAAGGACCTTATAATCGTCTGTTGAATGCCCCTGTGCCTCAATATGGTACTCACAGCGAGCGTTGCCATCGAAGCCTGAAGGGTACGGCGGGATCATTGGATTAGTCTCTTTCGGAACTATCAGCCCACCTTTGACCAAATCCGGCAACAACTGACTGTACGACACCGGTAGCTGAGTAAATTGCCTTTCAGGTTTCCTTGGTCTTCGTCAAGCGTGCTGACGCGGCTGGTGACGGTATGACCGTTGGCTTTGAACACTTGAAACGTCTGAAAACTAACCCTGAGATATTGGAGATTCTGGGATAACATCCCTTCTTTTCTCCCATTCTTCTTGCAAACTGATAACTGATCCATTTTCCTCAACTGAGATAAAGGGAATGTCTCTAATCTTTCCATTCTTGAGTCCGCTCTCAACATGTTCCCCTGCCATTATTAAGTCAGTAAAGTTTAACGTTTCGCCACTAATCAATATATCATAGTAATGGCCCTTCAAAGTACCCAAGAAGATGTCAACCAGTTCTCTATCCTGAAGCGATGGTTGAACACGGGCAGCGAATTCTCTCCATCTTTGCACATACCCTCTAAAGGATTCATTCTCCGCCTGAGATAATTCTTGTAATTGCACGCGACTGGGAGCCATGTTGAGATTGTAGTTGTACTGCTTCACGAAGGCATTGGCTAGATCTTACCATGATCTGATGCTACCACTTTCCAAATGCATATACCAACTTAACGATGCTCCGCTCAAACTGTCCTGGAAATAGTGAATCATCAGTTTGTTATCGTGGACATACGAGGTCATTCTCCTAGAAAACATTACCAGATGTAGCTTCGGACAACTAACCCCTTTGTACTTCTCAAAATATGGCACCCGGAACTTCGGAGGCATCACAAGGCCTGGCACCAGACACATGCTTGAAGCATTCAGGTTAAGAGTATCCTTACTCATCAGGGTGGAAAGCTTTTCTTCCAACAGCTGACATCTCCTCATAAACTCAATAGTCCTCGGGTCTCTAGCATTAACCTTTGGAACAACCCTTGGAGAATCTGGCGCAGAGAATGTAAAACTCTGATAATCTGTGTCATGGAGAGAAGACGAATCTTTGTCTCTGACGGGAATCCGCACAGGCTGAGCAACATTGACATTGTTCACTGGAATCCTTTGAACATAAGCCTCTTTTCTTGTCATAGCTGTCATAGCTTCCATGAGTTGACACAACTGGTTCTTCATCAACTCAAACTCTGATCTAGTAATAACCAAGTTCTACTCTTCTGTGTCCATGCTTCTTCTGGAGGCTAAATCAAGTCCAATCCGAATGTCAGGAAATCAACTGACGGAGCTGGACAAAAGATGGGTGAGCTTCCTGATCCGGATGAGGAGGGATATGCAAAAATGAGATGCAAATGCGAAATGCAAATGCAATAAACAAGGGATCAAGACCACTGTGCTGTTGATCGAGAAGAACCGGCGCTTCGCCTTGGCAAAACAATACCATAGATCCGACAGTAGGAACCGCTGATACTTAGAACACAGATTCAAACTGTGAAGAAAACCGGGTAATCTGACAGTCAAGGTTACCTGCACAACCAAATCCCGCTCACAGGTATGAACCTATCTACTAACAAGGTATGGCATTCTATGCGTTCATCAGCGTCACAAACTTTCTAGAAATGATGATACGTTCACCATTTCTGGTTTAGCATCATCACTTCCCGAAGAGGCCTCACTTAGCTGAATCCCAAATGGTCGGTCCCCAGAGTCAACAACCCTCAGATCCAAAATCTCTTCGAGCCCAAAAGGGCCAGAAAGAAAATCATCAAAGAGAATCTCGTCTGAGTGCGAATTTCATGGCTAGGTGGTACATGCAATGCATACAGGCTCACCACTACTTTCCACTTCTAATGCTAAGTCTATACTCGAGCCTGGATCTGGATTATCACTCATCAGAACTTCCCTCCCTCAACAGCATAACAATAATGATAGTGCTGAAAAGTAAAATGCGGAAAGCAAATAAAGAAAGACAAAGAAAATATGTACACACCCAAAAAGATAAATAGACAAATGCTAGGATTGACTCGCATAGGGGATATTCCAGTCCCCAGCAGAGTCGCCAGCTGTCGCTACGCTGCGAAAAGGGGCCGACAAGGACAAAAGAGTCACCACCGTGCGTTATTTATCCCAAGAGAGGGAAAGGAAACGCTTAGAGAAAACCTAACGAAAACGGGAGAAGACAGATCATCGCAACCATGTCTCGGGTTCGGGAGTCGGTTATGCAAGGGGAAGGTATTAGCACCCCTCATGTCCGTCGTACTCGAAGGGATCCACGCTTGTTATCTATCTAAAAGGGTGATTGAAACAATCTAACTACTGGCTAAAGGACAAAAGAAAAAGAAGTGACTCGGCAAAGCAACGACGCTTTGTACCTACGTATCTCATCTGAAGTGAGAAGTCAGAGTCAACGTAGTTCGGCTAACTACGGGTGAAAGGGGGGAGGTTGCTCGCCAAGATATCGCGTCTTGTACCTACGTACTTTCATATGGTATGAAAGATCAGAGCAAACGTAGTTCTGGCTAAAAGGGAACACAGGTTTGTTCAACTGTTTTACCCGAGTAGGGTTAACAATTAGTTCTAGCAGTTTGGTGTATGCAGCTCGACCATTAGAGACTTAGGCGTTACCGTTTGCGATAGAACTAAGAGTTAACAAAACTTTCCTTATGTAAATGATTTTCCAAGATTAAAGGCCCCAAAGGGAAAAAAGGGTTTGAATGATTTATTTTTGTGTTTTTTAGAGAAGAAGTGTTTTTGAATTGTTTGCAATTCATATTGCACTAGAGACTATGACTTAGGAGTAAATGCGTCGCATATCACCCAAAGGGTGCTATACTAAACATCCAAGCCATTGAAGGGAAGCCCCTCAACAACCCTTTCCCAAGTGCTTAAGGCTCGTAACGTACAATAATCATTAACTTTTATTAGGTGTTTTATGATTGTTTTGAGATGAAAAGAGAAAGGACACTAAAGGGGGACTAAACTCAAGCCTAAAGTTATCATGCACAATGCTCCTAAGGTCGGGATGAAAGGGAATGAAACTATCCTAATGTTATCATGCATAGGATTGAACACCTAATGTCTCTCCTACTCCCATCCTAAACGGAGGAACTAGGAATCCTAGGGGGATCATGGCACAAGGCCAAGTAAACACTAAAAAACTCAATCGCAGATGAAATGAAAGGAAGAAAACTAATTTGTAAATTCAAAATTAAAATGAAAATAAAAATGAAAAATAACATGAATTGAAATAAAAAAGGATGGAAAATAAAATAACATCTTTTAAAAAAAGAAATAAGATTTTTTGGTTTTTGATATTTTAAAACTATTTAAAACAAAGTTAAAACAAAACAAGAAAATAATAAAATAAAATAAAGAGAAAAAGAAAAAAAACAAGTCAATGAAAAAGGAAAGTGCCTCCACTAGGAGTTAAACCACTCACCTTGGCATTTCAAACATAACAGAACACCAACTCTACCACTTAGGCGCATGTAAATAGAATTGGGAAAGAAGAAAGAAATAATAAAGCATGGAAATAAAATAAAATCAAAGCAAAAACGCCCCAGCCAGGCTCGAACTCAGGTCATGGGGGATGCAAGGCAAGTTACTAACCACTGGGCTAACGGTACATCCATTGTATAACGCCACCCCATTTGCATATATGCCAAAACAAAGCAAGTTTTTTCTGGGCAAGCAAGAACAAAACCAAGGCAAAACTCAAAATGCATTTTGATCACCACTCTCTCAATTCTTATCCAATTTTAATAAAATTTTAGTCTATCACACTCCATTTTTCACAAGGAACATGGTGGTGCTGTTAGTTTTCTCAAACAATGAGCACAACTCAAAATTCGAATGGAAATGCAAGAATGAAGTTTGAAATGCATTTTCAATGCTAGAACCCAAATCAATAAAAAATGTATCAGTTTGAGAGCATGCACACACTTCAAATATGGTATACGAGAAGTTTCAAAACCAAAAGGGCTTAAATTAAAGCTAGAACAGAATGTGACCTATGAATTGAAATTGCTGCATAAGTTGAAATTACGAATTTCAAAACAAACCGTGACAGAACCAAATAAGCAAACAATCATGATTCAACCAAAACAGCAGGCATATAAGTGAGTCCCAAACACCTATACCTCATGAGCTTAAACAAACAAAAAGAACTTAGATTCAAACTATAGTGCCAAGTAAATTGTGGTTTATGAAGTTGTGATGACATCTCTCAAAACAGCTTGTAGCAGAGCCAAATCAAACACACATTATGACTTAAACAAACACAAATAGCATGAAGAGTAGTAGAATGCAAAGAAAACCAAACAAAAGTTCCAAGTCATGATACTAATGTCAGTCTTGAACAGCAGCAAAACAACTGCTACACCACTTGCCAAAAAGAACCATACATGGAAATGCAGCAGCCAAACAGTTGTGATGTACCAAAATAAATTGCCAAACCTCAACAGAAACATAAACAGTGAAATCAACGCACATGCTTATCAGTCCAAAGTTGCAACAGACCAAAGAACTTGCTATACATGAATTGCAAACAACTTAAGATTGTGCTTGATGGCATCATGATTAACCACCCTCAAGGGAGAAACTAATAGTCAGTTCAATGCACTAAAACAAGCCCAATGGTTCAACAACATTGCAAACAAAGTTAGTGCAGAAATCAGACAAACAAACTTTAAAAAAGTAATCAAGGCAGGCCAGGCTCAAACTGATTGAGTTCACAATTTACACATTGAAATGCCAAATCCATAAACAACAATCCTTTTCACAGGTTGAAAACAGTTTTATTTAAAACAGTCTAAACAAAGTTGGCATCACAACACCAACACTGATTAGTATATTGCCTCCAATGACAGTTAAAACCTCAAGATGAGCAGATCCTAAATTGACCATTTTAAACTCAAAACAATTTTAATCAGTGAAGTTAACAGCTTAAAAAACATGACAATGTCCAACTTATTTCAAAAAGTTGCTCAGTGCACACATGAAGTCACAACTCTCCAATAAAGCAGAGAAAATGCTTTTAAAACAGATACGACAACACATCACAATGCCCAGCAAAATAGATGCACATTAAAGTAAAGGGTCCATGATCCAATGCAGGTCAACATGAGTTGACAAACTCAAACCCAAAACAGTCTCATCAGTTACAAATTCTGACCAAAGCAGTAGTCAACTCCTCAAACTGTCCAACTCAAAGCATGATAGGACAGTTTCAAATCACAAACAGGTTTGATTAGGAGAAAACAGGTTTGACAGCAACAAGACATATGTTGATCATCAACAATTCAATGTGAATCCTTTAAACTGAACAGTCATAGAAAGGCCACCCTTTTTTTAAATGATGAGAAACTAACATTGAACCACAAATAAGTAAGATTGAGCTGACATTTCCAAACCTCAAGGACAATCATTGGCCATATTGTTCCAATCCAAACAATTACCAAATCATTCTATCAAACTAAAACTTTTGGCTACAAGTCAAGACAAAGAAACTAAAAAAATTAGAACTCAGCAGTGCCAGGTCTAGGATATAGCAAACACAAACAACAGTTCTAGACATGCCCTCAAAGGTTGACACAACTTTGACAGCAAAGTACACCAACAAGATAGTGTTGACCATCATAGATCAAAATAGGCCTAAACAACATCATATGAATCATCTCAAGCCAAAGTCTTTACCCAGAACAAACAACATTACATAACCTTAATCAGCAAGCTCAAAACAAAATGGCAATGTTGATCATCATGGATCAAGACATGCTTCAACAGCCTTTGTGTGGATAACCATGCCAACCAAAAAAACAAAAAGCCCTAACACAAAGAGACTCTGAAGACAGACTAATCCACATAAACAACAGCTAGTAATGAAACAGGTTTTAACAACAACACTTAAGAGTTGACAAAATCAGTTTCTAAGACAGTTTTAGACAGCACAATAGGTTGACAAACCTTGCAACAGACATGGCCAAAAAGCTAATACACCCAACAAATCATGTTTTCAACAACATACATTCCAACAACAATGCTTTCACAAAAACCACACATACACATATAAAGCTTCAAACCACATACAACCCGGTCTAAACAGAAGCCAATACTAAGGGTATGCCTAACATGACTAGCAGCTTTAATGCAAGTAACAATGGTCACACACGCTATGCAAAAATCTGATCATGGTTTTAAAAAGACTATAACCAGAATTCTAACACAAAACCAGTTCAAACAAAAACAGATGCAAGTTCATCACGACAATGCCAAACACAAATCAATGTATATTTCAACATGAGAGTTACCACTCATATAAACAATCATAAACCAAGTTTAGCATGTGATGTAAAGATTCCAACATTTCTAACTAGTGCAACAGCTAGAAATCACATACCTCTTGTAGAGCTCCAAGCAAACTATTTAGAGGAGACTTTGAAAAGTTGTTCCAGCTGATATCCAACAATACCTTGATGAACCAACAACTCTCTTGTGCTTGAAGAAAATGAAGGAAACCTTGTAGCAGATCCAAGCACAAATGATGCAGAGGTTCTTGGATGTTTTTGATAGCTAGTACACCTCAAACCAAAGGTGTTTGGAGTATTGAGATGGTTGAAACAAGTTTGAGCAAAGAGTTTTCTGGTTTTGTATGAGAAAGTCAAAGTTTTCTAGGTTGAAGGTTGACTTTTGGATATATGCAGTTTTAAATTGGTTTAATGGTTGGAACACCTCCTAATAATGATTTTGAGGTTGTATGGATGGTTTTGGAGGTGGTTGAATGATTAGAAATGATGCTGGTGTCAAACTTGCACAAGATAATTTTGGTGGTTTTGGGAGGATTTGAAAAATGCAAGCTCTGGTTTTTTCAATGCAGCAGTGGCTGGAGCTGTCTAGGGTTTGTGGTGAATGGTATTTAGCTTAAATATGAAGTAAAAGGGGTAAAATGGCAAGCTTTACGAAGGTGAAAAATGAAGGGGCAGATTTACATTCTTTCATGAATTTTTGAATCAAGGGTGGATGGTGATCAAGGACAAACAACCCATAGGGCTATGCAGTAGCTGGATGACATGACAGTTGCTTTTGTGCCTGCTAGCAAGGAGAGAGATATGGGGCTGTGACAACTTTTGGTAATGTTTGGCATGCTCCCAATGCGAATCCTTTACATGATTTGAGGAGTTAACAGGCTGTATGATGAAAATGCAAGGTTATGCCAAAATATCTTGTAACAAATGCCTTGCAAATATGTTTAAATCACCCACTTTGGACCATGATAACTTGATGCTCAAAGATCACTTTGCCCTAAACTCGAGTTCTAAGTAAAAAGGACATGGCAAGGAACAATTTCCATGTTGAAGTTATCTTGATTTGAGGATTGGAATATCATTAAATTTGTGGTTGAAAATCGTGGCAAGCAAACTGCTCATGAATAATTTAGAAAAAATTCTAAGTTATGAAATTGGCTTATTTTTCCCCAACTTTGCACATCCATAACTTGCGCTTCTCAAATCCAATGGAGGACTTCTTGGACTCTTTGGAAAGCATGGAACTCACTCTACAACTTTCATTTGGGACAAAGTTTCATTTGACATCAAGAAGGTGATGAAAATTGACTTGCAAAGTGGTGTTAAAATCTGCCCAAACTTAACAACTTTTGAAATCATTGAAATCTCTAACTTTGATTGATCATAACTTGAGTTCCAAATATCATATGATTATGAATTGGTACTCAAAAGAAAGCTTGAGATACAAGGAACAACTTTGATGTTGGCCAAAGGTTCATTTGAAACCTTGATCATGAAGAAAAATGGCTTTGAAGATGGCTGTTCCAAACATAAAACTTTCCAAAAATGGAAAGTTTCTAAAACCCTAATTCCCAAAATGGCAACTTTCAACAGTTCGTGATTTTTCATGATTCCCTTGACTTTTATTGATCAAATTCCCTCCATTGGTCATATTGAAATTAAGGATGATGATCTTGACCTCAAAAAGTCAGGAGTTGACTTTTTTCACTGCACAGTTGACTTTTCCCCAAAACTCTGATTTTCAATCAACTGATCAATTGAAGTTCCTCTGATTAAAATTGATGGTCAATCTCCCATACTCAAACACCTTAGAACATATGGAAGACCATGGCAACAAGTATTTCTCTCAAAAACAAATTTAGCCTGATTAAAAATGAAACCCTAATTTCACCCTTTTTGCCTAAGCATTGTTTAGATGAACTGGGTGACAATTTCCACTCCTCCATGACCTCTGAGGTATTCAAAAAAATTCTACCTCATGTTTACACTAGTGATAAGACCTTATGGACCCCTTGACAATCTTCTGATGGTTTGTACCAGTGCCTTTGCTTGAACTTGAAACCAATAAAGACTTTCCTCTTGGATGGTACACAGACAAACACTTGATCCCCTGTAAGAACTATGCTATGCAAATGCAAGAATGCTAAAATGCAATGAAACATAAGCCAAGTAAAGAAAATGTTGGGGAAATTTTGGGGTACAACAGCTGCCTTATTCAAGCGACTTAAACTTGAATGGATGAAAAGCAAACGGCTACCAAACAGTTAAGGTAAAAGACGGTTGAATACAAAAGAACCCGGAAATTTGCCAACCGCAGAGGTAAACTGCAAGCAGAAACAAGAGAAAACCCTCCGGAGAAACTGAAACGATAGCTGCAACGAAAACAAGCTCAATGATTATCCGATAATGAACACCTTATCTGAAGATCACATTGTCTAAAGATAGATGAGAAGCAAACCATATCCAAAATCACATCATCTGATGATAGACAGGAAGAGAAATATCCCAAAGGTTCACATCGTCTTATGATAGACAGGAAGAAAAATGACCCCGAAGGTTCATGCCGTCTAATGATAGACAGGAAAAAAAACGATCCCGAAGGTTCACGTCGTCTAATGATAGACATGAAGAAAAAAAATCCTGAAGCTTCACGTCGTCTAATGATAGACAGGAAGAAAAAACAATCTCGAAGGTTCACATCATCTAATGATAGACAGGAAGAAAAACAATCCCGAAGGTTCACATCGTCTAATGATAGACAGGAAGAAAAACAATCCCGAAGGTTCACATTGTCTAATGATAGACAGGAAGAAAAACAATCCCGAAGGTTCCCATCGTCTAATGATAGACAGGAAGAAAAAATATAGACCACGTCAATGAACCTCAAAACCACCTGTCAAATTTTAAAATCCTTTCGTCCATAGGAGTTGATGGAAAAATATCTTCACAGGGGCCACATCATCAATAAGAACTGATAGGAAGAAAACCACCTTCAGAGAGCCATGTCGTCAATAAGAATCGACAACTAGGGAATCCTAATATTCTTCAAAGAGATCCAACGTCAATAAGAATCGACAGCCAGGAAAAACCCCTCTTGAAATGTCATCTCATCCAATAAACAGAAAGAAAACCATATCTGAAAGATCTCCTTGAAACCTCGCATCGTCTAAAGATAGACGGAGAGAAAACCATATCCAAAACTCACATTGTCTAATGATAGACCGAGAGAAAACCTGTTGGGGAAACACATCGTTGATAGGAACTGGTGGAAAGAAAAGTTTGTCGTCAACAGATGACTGATGGACACAGCATAACCGACATATAATCTGAAACCTGAGTAAACCGTTGAGCTGGCGAATACAAACGTTGAATAAATGCCCTTGTATTGATTGCAGAGTGATTCATGTTGCCACAAAAGGCTGATAGAAAACTGGCCTATGCTTCACATGCATATGCGTATGTTTGAATTTTTCTATGGTGTAATGCTCAATACGAAATGGAAATGCTACGCATTTGAGGATGAAATGCAAAGATGATGCAAATATGCAAATGCAGGCTCAGGCTGTCGGGAAAAGCTGGAGGTGAAAGGACCACTCTAGCAAAATAAATGCTAAAGAGGTGAAGCCAACTCCGCTGGGGCTAACCAGATGCGCCAAGTATGATTGGACTTCTGCTTGTGAAAAAAAAGACGAAGTTTCCCTGCGTACCAAAGGGAATTGGATTTGGGTTATCTATGAAGGGTCGAGTACGACTGTTGCTGGAAAATATCTTGCCTGCATTCAAAGATTTTCAGTTGAAGGGTCAAGGGATAGTAACACGACTTCCCGACATTCGTCTTGAACTTGAAGATTAGTTGAACCTGCTTGAGTAGCTTCAAGTAGCTCTGATGACACGGAGAGGAACAATTCCTTCGCTTCTGATTTGCCCCAGCCTGTGCGATCTCTGTGGGGATGTTCCTCGAAAGGAAATTTGAAAATTCTTATACCCTGACGGATCAAGATAAACTGCCCCAGCACTTGAACCTCAAAGAGGTACTTCAGATTAAATGCCCTCTGAGTCAGGAATAATTCTTGGAATGACCTGCCCCAGTCTTGCAATGACTTTTGCCCCTAATTGGCTGATTAATGGAGTAGAATTTCTGGCTTCGAGAGATTTACCGAATCTCAACCTGATTGCCTCAAAATAACTGACTTTGGATGGCTGACTTCACTAGGGATCATTTGATATAGCTTGCCCCGGCTCACGGAGTATTCGGGCATTCTGCATTCTATCCTGATCAGACTTTCCATTCTAGGAAACTTTCCTGCTGTCAAGCGCTTACTCGCAAGTAAAACAAGTTGTTCAGAATAAAAGATATATTAAATGCAACGCATATGACAGTTTGGAAATCCAATTTGTTCACTAGAAACAGAAAAACAGTTTACAGCACATAATGAACAAATCATTTACCAGAATATCAACATCAATACCAATATGGTAAGAAGAATCCTTTTAGGAGTCAGTTTCGACGCGATCTTTACCGAAGTATTCTTTCGAAACAGACCTGATTCAATTAGGACTTTTTCAGGTTGTAACTTGGTCAGGTTCAAGGTTTTGAAGGAAAGGCGCTGTTGAGGCAGCTAACAAGAATATCAAGAAGATTGTGCAGAAGATGGTAGTAACCTACAAGGACTGGCACGAGATGTTGCCTTTTGCTCTTCACGGTTATCGTACTTCGGTGCGTACATCAACCAGGGCAACTCCTTTCTCACTGGTGTATGGTACGGAAGCAGTCCTGCCATTAGAAGTTGAGATTCTTTCTTTAATTGTATTGTCGGATGTAAAGCTTGACGAAACTGAATGGGTGCGAACCAGGTTGAATCAGCTAAACTTGATTGATGAGAAGAGATTGGCAGCCATTGCGCATGGCCGTTTGTACTAGAGTAGGATGAAGAAAGCCTTTGATTAGAAAGTGCGTCCTTAGTGCTTCTGGACGGGTAATTTGGTGTTGAAAAGGATCCTTCCTCCTCAGACAGATCACAAGGGAAAATTGACTCCTAATTATGAAGGTTTGTATCTGATAAGAAAGGTTTTCTCTGGCGGAGCCTTATTGCTATCTACCATGGATGGTGAAGATTTTTCGTCCCCTGTGAACGTGGACATGGTTAAAAAATACTTTGCTTAAAAGAGACCCGTTGGACACAAAAAGAAAAGTCCAGGCAAAAATGGGGCATCTCGGCGAACCATAAAAAGAAAAGGTTTGGGCAAAAATTAGGGATAAAAGGAAAAAGAATGAACCCGCGAAGTTGAAAACCTGAAAAGGAAACTTTGGCAAAAATGGGTATCCCGGTGGATTGAAAACTCGAAAGGGCGGTCCAGGAAAAAGTTTAGGATTTAAAAAGCAAATGATCACGGTCTGCGTTCGATCTGTAAGCTTGTGAGCAGTTATCCCAAAGGAAAGGAATCAGTTCAGTCAGTCTTGTCAAAAGACAAAACATGGGGAACATCAAAGACGTACATGTCATAGCCAAATTGACCCATGGTGGTTGTCTGTTTCCACATTGCCAACATTTGTATTTTATTTGTTTTCTTGTTTTTGAGCAATTACCTCTTTTCAGGAATTGCATATGAATTGTAATTCGCCTATTTACAGGCCTTTCATCAATAAAGTATTCACTTCAGTCAAAGAGCTTTCTTTTTCTTGTCCATTTTACTGTTTTGTTTACGAAATGTCTGTTATTTTGGTAAACATTGTAGGTAAAAGCAAGAGGTTGCACAGAGCATAACGAAAGCGCTGACTTTGCTTGAGCGACAAGTATCATGGATGGTAACTGAGGTAACCATTTCACATATAGAACATTTCTAGTGTTTTTCTTTGTTGCAGGTCAACAGGGTTATCTCAGCCGAGTGAGATTCCCTTATCCTCAGCAGTTCAGAGTCGCAGCAAATGGCAGTTGTTGTCGGCCGGGTATTCTCAATAGGTTAAATGCAGTCAGGCATGAGCAATAAAGAGGTTTTCTTCCCAATAGCATAGATTTTGCTTCCCCGATGAAGTGGTCATCTTCTCTCCGACAGAGTTGTGTCCTCGCCCTGGAAGAGTCCAATTATCAAGATTGAAATGTTGTATCTCCAGCAGAACAAAGCTTTGTATTCGTGAGAAAGTGAGTCCCCCGCAGAGTGGAGTTTGTTCCCAGCAGAGCAAGATAGAAGTGATTCCCTCAGCGGCAGGGTGGTTTGTATACTAGTTTTCTTCTCCAGCTGAGGCAACTTCGGAGACGGCCTTTCCCCAACGGAGTCGGTATTCAGGATTCTCTCCAGCAGCGTATAATGCTGATTCCCTCGACAGAGTAAGTGGTGAAACGGGAGTGTGGGATTTCCCCAGTAGAATGGAGTTCCTAGTAGGAGTATCTGATATTCCTCGACAAGACAGGTTGATACTTGATATAATCCCAAGCAGAGTAGATTTTCTCCCCAAGCAAAATGGAGTTTTCGGGAATGCCAGTCAGGGCTGATTCCCTAAGTAGAGTAAAGTCAATCTCGGCAGGTGGCCGTATCTCTCCCGCATGGACGGTTTCCTCAACAGGAGGGGTTTGATTTAACAGAAGGTTGCTTGTGTCCCAACCAAGCTTTTCGATTCCCTAGAAGAGTTGAATTCTGGAAGGCCATCCAGGGTGTTTTCTCAACAGGATATGATTTGATCCCCAGCGGAGTGGATTTTTGTTCCCGGAGGCCGTTCAGGGCTTGTTTTCCCAATAAGTCCAGTTTACTGGCATGTGCCAACTCTCCCCGGCAGGGTTGTTTTCTCTCCCCGACAGAGTGAGTATATTTTCTCCCTAGCATTTATTTTGCTGGGGTGGTTCTATTGCATTTGCATTTGCATTAGCATCCTCCCAAATGCGTAGCATTTCCATTTCGTTTGGAGGATTACGCCATTTTCAAACATACACATGTGAAGCATAAGCCAGGTTGTTATCTCTGTGTTTCAGTTGTATTTCCTGGAGAATTGATCTTTTTGCTCTTGGTATTCAGACCATGATAGCTTTTGGTTAGCTCGTGTGGTATCCAGATCCCGGCTTACGTTATTCCTCAGCAGTATCATCGGATTTCAGCCGGTTATGTTGTTTTGGGGACTCATCAGGTAGTCAGATCATGATGAGTGTTTGCGATGTATGTTTCTGTCCGTCGAGTATCCAGGCTCCGATCAGTTCCCAGTTGTTGATATTTTTCTCTTTCCGTCGAGTGCTCAGACTTCGGTAAAGACAGTTGTGGTATTCAGACCATGGTGATGTCAGACATATTTTCTTTGTACGTTGAGTATTCAGACTCCGGTCAATGTTGTCGAGTATTTAAATTCCGACAAATTTCTGATTGCAGAAGTGTGCCCATGTGTTGTCGAGTATCCAGGCTCCGACATACTCCATTGATCCATTTTGTCCGTGCGGTATTCAGACTCCGGCGATTTGAGATGGTATTTTAAACTCACATGGTATCCAGACCATGGAAGCTCCCGTTAGCCCGTGTGGTATCCAGACCCCGGCTTGTGTTATTTCCCCCAGCGGTGTTGTCAGATGTTGATGGGTGATATCTTGGCAAACTCAGGTGGTATTCAGACCATAATGAATGGTTCTTCGTCCGTTGAGCGTTCAGGCTCCGGTCAATCTTCGTTGAGCAATCAGGCTCCGGTTATTTCGGTGAGCGTTCAAGCTCCAGTTAATCTTCGTTGAGAAGTCAGGCTTCGGTTATTTCGTTGAGCATTCAGGCTCCACCTTCTCCATCGAGTATTCAGACTCCGGTGAATTTCCAATTCGGGTTGCATTGCTTTCTCCATCGAGCAATCAGGCTTCGGTCGACTTCTGTCGAGTATCCAGGATCCGGTAAATCCCCAGTGAAGTCGCCAATTCCGTTGAGTATCCAGGCTCCAGTTGTCGCATCGAGCATCCAGGCTCCAATTTTTGTTGGTCGAGTATCCAGACTCCGGTCAGTTTCGTTGAGCGTTCAGACTCCGGTAAATCTTGTTGGTTATTTTTTCCATTGAGTACCCAGACTCCGGTCATTACGTCGAGCATCCAGGCTCTGGTTCCTTTATTCGTCGAGTATTCAGACTCCGGTCAGTATGTTGAGTATTCAGACTCTGGCAAATTTCGTTGATTCATTTTGTTCGTTGAATATCCAGATTTCGACAATGTGAGGTGTTACCCTTGCAACCGATATGGTATCAAGACCATGGCACAATTTGTGATGGACGTGTTCATTTTGTTATGAATTTCCCCACAGGGTTGCTTGGTTAAGTTTTTCTTCGTCCCAGAACAGATTTATTTGTTTAAATTTCTCTTGTTCCTCCGCCAGAGTTGCTTGGTTAAGTTTCTCTTCCTCAGCGGAGTATATTAGATTCAGCTATCTCCGGAGAGTTCTATCCTCAATCAGAGTTTGCAGTTTATTTCTGCGGGTGGCAAATTTCTGGGTTCTTTGGTATTCAATCATCTTTTACGTTGATTGTTTGAAAGTCGATGCTCTCATCCCTTCAGGTTCAAGTCGATTGAATAGGGGCAGCTGTAACACCCCAAAATTTTCCCTTCTGTTTTAACCGTAACTGGCTTTTGTTTCTTCGCATTTTGCAATTTTGCATATCATAGCATTTGTTCTCGAGGCATGGGATCGAGGTATTCCTGTGGCTCAGGTTCATTTCGGCGTAAAAAGATTGAACAACAAACAACGAGCATCAGAGTCTCGGGCATTTATTTTGTCCGGCGGTCAGGCGGCCGACTTTATTTTATTTTTGCAGGAGAACAACAGTTCAGAAAGTAGCACTTAGGCTCATGTCAAGCATTTTCACAGTGATAACGTTCAAAAATGAGGTTCAGAAGCTAAACAGAGCTCAAAATAGGTCAAACAGGGTAAATGGACAGGTTTTCCCTCCAAAAGGAGTAACAACCCAAATTTCGTTAATTAATTAATTATGTTAATGAATTGATTTATTGGAATTAATCTTAATGATTTGGATTAATTGGATTTATTTGGTAGATAATTGAAGAGATAAATGGGAAGGAAAGAAATAATAGAAGTATATAAGGGGTAAGTGGAAAGAATTGGATAGAAAGAAAATAGAAGAGAAAGAATAGAGAAAGAGGAGAAAAGAGAAGAGAAGAGGGAAACTTGGAGAAATCATCAAGAATCAACTTCAAGCTTCAATCCAATCAAGGTAAGGGTGAGAAACATTATTATCTAGTCAATGTATGTGGTTATGTATGTGTGGGTTGGGTTTTGTTGTGAGTTTCCACCATTTTTCAAGCTAGGGCAAAATGGATTTAATCGGTAGAATCGTAGTTTAATCGGTTAGAAACTGAAAATAATGTCGTAGAATAGTCGGGTGACGTGGGATTATGATTACTAGAACTGGTTCGGTGAGAATCGGTCGATTCTTGGAGGGTAGAAGTTTTGGAACAGATTGGGGTTTTTTGGTTTCGCAGGTTCGTTGGCTCTCGCCATGCGAGTGAAGGCGAAGCCCAGCGAATAGCTGGCGAATAATTCTAGAAAAACTCCCAGTGGTCTTCGTTGGCAAGTTCGCCAGGCAAAGGTTCGCCAGGCGAGTACATCAGCGAAGGGTAGCGAATCAAGTCAGTGGCTACTGACTTTTGTTCGCTGGCGAGTTCGCCGGGCGAAGGTCCCAGCGAGCATTCGCCACTGGCTTCGCCAGGCGAAGGATGGCGAGCAGGACAACATTGTTTCTTTTCTATTTTATCCATCCAATGGTTGTTTGCTTGGTTCAATTATGTTAACCCTATGTGATATGAATAACTTGTGTACTATTGTGATGAGCTGTGGGTATCCTTTGGGCGTGAATCCTAGATTATGATATGTGTATTGTTTGAATTGCTTAGGGATACATGAGAACACATTAGTGAATATGTGTGTATTGTCTAATAAGTATGTGAATGCATATTGTTGTATGCTAATGTATGTAATGCATGGGAACATATCATGGATATGTGTGCATTGTTTTGATGAATGTGATGATGGTATTGAATGTGAATGCCTTGAATTGTTATGAATATGTTGTGTGTGCAATCATGTTGTAATTCTTGAAGGGATGAATTATTTGAATGCAAGGAATTAAGATGCGGGAACGGTCTTAAGTGCATTTTTGTTGGTTGATTGCATATGCATCATTTAGTCAAGAGGCAATGTTTGCTAGTTTCGTGGAGACTAGTGGCTTGTTCCAAACCTAGAAGGGTGGGTTTGAAGCCTAGGGGACGGGCTTTGTTGTTATCGGTCTAGAAGGGTCGACCCGGTTTAAGTGTAAAAACCGAAAAATGATAACAAGTGTTGGTACCACATTGCATTGAGTTGCATTGAGTTGTTTTGGAGTCACATAGCATAAATGTCATTGACATATGAAATATGCTTGTGAGTGAATGTATATTGGATAATTGTGAATTGTGCATCATGAGATATGCTAGATGAATATCCATATTTGTTCATATGTATGATGAGATGTATATGACTACGAAAATGAATTGTGGTGAGAAATATGGATTATATGTAATTGTTACTTGTATATATATATAATCCTATGCATTGATTATTATGGTAATATTTCTCACCCTTCTGCTGTTTTATAATGCTCTATGAGGCATTGCAGATTAGGTTGCTGGAGGTTTCTTTTGTGAAGTATAGCTTCATTCTTTTGAGTCGGACTGCTCTGATAATGTAATACCGGGTAGTATATTGATGAACCAACTGAATAACATGTATTTATGTGATTAAATGTTTTGAGGTAATTCAAATGTTTTATCTTCCGCTTTAATTCTAAATATCGAGATGTGGGTTTAAGGACTAAGTTCCTCTACTTTGAAAACTATCCCACTGTTGCATATTTTTATAGAGCAGGTGTTGAGTGTTTTATTGGTAATAATGTGACATACTTCTTTTATACCGTATTTTAAATTATACTCTGATAAAATTTATATGTGCCTATATATATATTATTGTTTATTTGGGGGTATAGAAGGGGGTGTTACATTAAGTGGTATCAGAGCAGGTCGGTCCGTCCAGCCAAGTTGTTAGTGTGTTGTTCTCCGTGTATATTGATATGTGTGTGTGTTACACTATCGATATTGGTGTTCTTACGTGGTTCTGTTGTTGAAATTCAGTAAGATGGTTGCAGGTAGGAATGACGAAGCAATTGCGGAGGCTTTGACGAGATTGGTTGGGGCAATTGGACAGAATCCTCAGGCCAACGTGAATGGGGGGAATAATGCTGACGATGAATTCCATGCTTTGGGAAGGTTCCAAAGGAATAATCCACCGACATTCAAGGGAACCCACGAGCCTGACAAAGCACAAATTTGGTTGAAAGCTATTGAGAAGATTTTTCGGGTTATGAATTGTTCGGATGCACAGAAGGTGCAATTCGGAACTCATATGCTCGAAGAGGAAGCCGAGGAATAGTGGGGTAATACTCGCAAAACATTTGAAGAGGATGAGATTATGATTACTTGGAATCTTTTTAGAGAGACATTTCTGGAGAAGTATTTTCCAGAAGATGTGCGCGGAAAGAAAGAGATTGAATTCCTTGAACTGAAGCAAGGTAATTCGACGGTAGCTGAGTATACGGCAAGATTTGAGGAGTTGATCAAGTTTTGTCCTCACTACAACAATGTTAATGCTGAGAGATCTAAGTATCTCAAATTTGTGAATGGTTTAAGGCCTGAGATCAAGCAAGCTATTGGTTATCCGGAAATCCGGCGATTTTTTGAGTTGGTAAACAAAAGTAGGATTTATGATGAGGATAGTAGGGCTCGGTCTAGCCACTACAAGAACCTAAGTGATAAGAAAGGAAAGGGCCAATTCCGAGGAAAACCTTATGTGACTCTTGCTGAAAAGGGGAAACAAAGGGTTGGTTTCGGTAAGAAACCAAGTGGGGGAGTTTCTACTCCGGTGAGGTGTTATAGGTGCGGTGAAGAGGGACACCGTGCTTCGGAATGCAAAAGTGTTGAGAAAACGTTTTTCAAGTGTGGCAAGCCAGGCCACAAGGCTCTTGAGTGCAGAAGCGGTACGGGTGTGACTTGCTACAATTGTGGTGAGCAAGGGCACATTAGTACCAAATGTGATAACCCGAAGAAGAATCAAAGGAGCGGAAAAGTGTTCGCTCTATCTGGATCTGAGACTGCTAGTGATGATCGCTTGATCAGAGGTACGTGTTTTATTAATGGTATGCCTTTGATCGCTATAATTGATACTGGAGCTACGCATTCTTTTATTTCTCTGGAGTGTGTTAGAAGGTTGAATCTTGAAATGTCTGTTATTGGTGGTGGCATGGTTATTGATACTCCTGCTATGGGTTCGGTAACTACACCGTATGTGTGTTTGAATTGCGAGTATTTTCGGTAGAGACTTTGGGGTTGATTTAGTGTGTCTTCACTTAGATCAACTTGATGTCATTCTGGGAATGAATTGGTTAAAATTCAATCATGTTCATATTAACTGTTTTGATAAAACGGTTATTTTTCCTGAACCGGGTGATGAAGGGAATTTGTTTATGACTGCTAAGTAAGTGAAAGAATCAGTGCGAGATGGTGCAAGGGTATTTATGTTGATGGCAACTTTGAGTATTGGTGAAAGTGAGGCAATTGATGCCTTACCAGTCGTCCGTGATTTTCTGGAAGTTTTTCCTGATGAGATAAGGGATTTACCGCCGGAACGAGAAGTGGAGTTTTCGATTGACCTGATTCCTGGAACCAGTCCGATATCGAAGGCTCCATATCGTAGGTCCGCATCGGAATTGAAAGAGTTGAAGAGTCAACTTGAAGATTTGCTTGAGAAGAGGTTTATTCGTCCGAGTGTGTCGCCGCGTGCATCGGTGTTGTTGGTTAAGAAGAAAGAAGGTTCTATGAGACTCTGTGTGGATTACAGACAGTTGAACAAGGTGACTATCAAGAACAAGTATCCACTTCCGTGGATTGATGATCTGATGGATCAGTTGGTTGGTGCAAGTGTGTTCAGTAAAATAGATTTGAGGTCTAGGTATCATCAGATTCGTGTGAAAGCTGAGGATATTCAGAAGACTGCTTTTAGAACGAGGTATGGACACTATGAGTATTCTGTAATGCCATTTGGTGTGACTAATGTACCAGGTGTATTTATGGAGTACATGAATATGATTTTCCATCCTTATTTGGACAAGTTCATTGTGGTGTTTATTGATGACATTTTGGTCTACTCGAAGAATGAAGAGGAGCATGCCGAACATTTGAAGATTGTGTTATCTGTGTTGAAAGAGAAGCAGTTGTATGCGAAACTTTTTAAGTGTGAATTTTGGTTGAAAGAAGTGAGTTTCCTTGGTCATGTGATTTCAAGTGAAGGTATTGCGGTTGATCCATCGAAGGTTGAAGCGGTATCGCAATGGGAGACTCCGAAATCAGTTTTTGAGATTAGAAGTTTTCTTGGTTTAGCGGGTTATTATCGTAAGTTTATTGAAGGATTTGCTAAGTTATCGTTACAGTTGACGCAATTGACTAGGAAGGTGTTGCACCCTAAAATTTGACCAACTTATTTTGCTTGATTTGTGTTTTCATAGCTTTATCATTTGCATAGTAGATCATGCACATATTTCATTCATTTGCATAGCATAGCACGGGCAAGCCATCCAACAAGGGATCAAGTGCCATTTTTATCTCAAGAAGCATATCCAAGGGGTTTTTATTCAAGCCCAAGTCTATTCAAGTCACCAAGAAAGAAATTGAAGCTTTGAGAGGTTAAAAGGCCAAGCAGTGGGTTTCTCTCCTATCTTGAGGGTATTTGAATATCATCAGAGAAGTTGTAGAGACATCATGGAAGACCTAGACGGTCATTTTGAAAGTAAGACAAGTTATTGGTGTGGTTGCAAGAGCTACAGTTGAAGACAGTCAACTAGGGTTTCATCTGGGTCAACCCTAGGTCAACCCTAGATCTAATGCTTGATTGAGGGGCATCAAGGCCTATTTGAAGGATGTGGGATTCATCATATGAGATGTTGAAGCATATGTGGTGTTGTTCCAAGAGAAAATCAAAAGAATCAAGAAGGATTGAGGGTGACAAGACAGGGTTCCTAGGGTAAAATCCCCTGTTTTCCACTGAACTTCCAAGCCTTCTAAGTCAAGATGTGAGCTTCAAGTGACTTGGATCTCCACATGAATGTCGTAGAGGAGGTTCATAAATTTAATTTGAGTACTATAAGTCCTCAAGGGGATTTATAGAACTCAAGTTATAGCCCAGACAAGTTAGGGGTCCTCAGAGGCATCTGAAATTTAACTGTGAAAGTCACTTGACTTCCAAGCAACTTTTGAGCTAGAAGGAGTTTACAAATGGATTTTTGGCCAACATGAAGGTTGTTCCTCATGAGCTCAGCTTTCTAGAAAGGTATGGTATGCCTCAATCTGATTTGTGGAGCTCTACTTATGATCTTGACAAGTCAAGGGCATTTTGGTCATTTGGAGGTTATAGGTCATTTCAAGCATAAGGCCATATCTCCTACTTCCAAGCTTCAAATGAAAAAATCTTCAACATCAAACTTCCTTAAAATGATGTTTTTAGGTCAAATAAGTCATCATGGTAGATTGATCGGCTTATTTCAAAAAGTCACTTAAAATGGCCTAAAAAAGGGGAATAAGTCAAATAAATTGGTGAAAAAAAATCAAATTTTGGGTTAGAGGTCACAAACAAGCCATATGACATACCAATTTGATTGTGAAATGCATTTTAAAGACAATGGCATTGGCACATTTTTGAATTGAGCAATAATTTCATGACTTGCTTTGTAAAAGTGGTTACTTGAAATGTATGTCACTAATCCAAACCACTTAACAAGGCATTTGGAAGGCTATTTTGGTTAGAAACTTCCAAGGGAAGATACATGAACAGTCTAGAAATTTCCAAGGGAAGATACATGAATAATCTAAAAAGTTCCAAGGGAAGTGGATTTTATTATTTTGGGTTTGGGCTTCATTTCTAGAATATTCCAATCATCTCTATAAATGTTTAGAAACTCATTTGAATCAAGGTTGGTGATTGATTGGAGTTGGATTGGAAGAGAGCATATCAATTTTCAAGAGAGAAAATCAAGTGGTGATTCTTCATTCAAGGCGATTTCGGTTCTATTCGAAGATTGTAGCACTTTCCTCGCATATTGTTGAACGAATTTGAAGCTTTCGGAAGTACGAAAAGAGCCGAAGATACTCCGTTTCGAAGCTCCGATCAAGGTATGTAAACCTTCACTTTACCATGGATTTAGGATGAGATAATTAGAAAGTCTTGTGCGGTTAGGATCATGAACACCTATGGATGATTTTAAGATTGTTAATTTGGAGATTTTCTTCATTCCCTTTTTCTTTTTATTTTACTGTTTTGAGGCCTGTTTGCTTTTATTGCGTCAAAAATAGTAAAAATGTTCAAGAAATTATGAAATTTTTTTCTACAGATCTTGATTATCTTAAGAAGTTTTATGCGCTGAGTTTGCATTTTTTAGATATTTTGTGATTTAGTTATGATTTTTCTTTCGTGCTAATATCCACTGGTGTACATAACTGTTCATCTGTTTTGTTTAATTTTGTTCTCTTTAATGCTTCATGATTTTGAGCTGATTCCTGGATATGTTTTAGATGATATGCATAGGGTTCTCCAGAAATTTTATTGGAATTTCTAGACGAATCTAAGTTTAGTTTTGAATCCGCTTTTTAGAGTCATCCCCATCTGAATGTTCCATGGACACTTTATAGGTTTTCCTATAGAAAGTGACCTTAACTTTAGAGTTTGGTTTTAATTTTTTTACCATAGGTTACTAACGTCTTCAGGATATTGTAGAATTTTTCTTAGATTTTTGTGGATTGTTTTCCCATTTCTTTTGCATTTTACATTCTGATGAGTATTTTGCATGATGTTTGCTTTGCATATTTGATACCGCTGTTTTGTAGAATTTTGTTCTCTCAATTGGTGATGATTCTTGCTTATATCTTTTGGTAGATTTTAGCTAACACTTTCATGTTCCCTTAGGAATTTTTGTAGATTTTCTAGATATAATTTGGTTCTGTTTTAGGGTTGTTGATTAGGACCTTCCCAATTGATGGTTAACTTTGACCCCTTGCATGTTAGGAATTGTTTAGACCCCTTAGAAGTTGATATAGGGTTTGATCTTCGATCTTGATAATATAGATATTAATATACTTTAGGGTTTCCCTTAGGATAATATGATAAAACTTTAGAATAAAAATGGTAGTAAAAAATGTTGAAATAGATATGGTGTAATAAAAAACTTAGAATATTTTAGGGTTTAAACACAACTTAGGTGCATTAAAACAATTTCTTTTGGGTTTTTAGATCGAATTAGGACTTGGGACATATAGGGTATTAAGGGTAGGTATAGTAGATCCCCTAGAAATAATATTAGAATTTTCCCTACTATATTAATATTTTTAGTATATTTTGCAATTGAATGCTTGTTTGGTGTGCCCTTTTGGGGTTTATTTTGTTTGTATGGGCTTATTGGGCTTGCTTGGGGTGTGGGCTTGGCTTGAAGATCTTGATGATGAAGCATATTGAAGACAAAGAGTTGAAGATCAAAGCTTGATGAAGATGCTAGGCTTGCTTGAAGACTGATTGAAGATCGTAGGACCTAGGAGCTAGGTAGAGCTTTAGAATAGAAAATTTCTTCACAAATATGGATGGCTTCTGTTGCCTCCATTCTTCCATTCTTCTTTATGATTCAAAGTCTCTCTTTGATACTCACCTCCTTCCTTTGGAAGGATTAGTGACAGTATCTAGGAGATAGAACTTTTGAGAGAAACAGTCTGTATGTTGTTAACAGTCTGTATGCCACCTTTGGTGGTTAACTGACTGTTTAGCATCCCAAATCATCTTGTGAACTATTACTCATTTAGGAGAGCTTGCTTTGAAGAATCCTTTGAAGATTTAAGATGAAGTTCATTGCCTTGAAGACTGATAGAAGAAGGAGCTTGTGCTGTCACATTTTGCTGTTTAGAGCTGCTGGTGATGTTTAGAGCTGGTGATGTATTGTTTGAATTTCTTGACTGTATTGTTTGTTAATTGTCCCCTTGAGGTTGAAGTGAAGTAGTTTCACTTTGCCTGTTGTTTTCTAGGTTCGAGGTTGAGTGGGACTCCCTTGCCTCGCTTGTACTGCAGCATTCATGCATTTTACCGCTTTACTGTATATATGTTGTTGTTTTTCCGTTTATCCCCTTAGGATCTCTGTTTCTCTCTGCGCAAGAGAGAAATATGACAGACATTAGGCTTTCATCCATGCATGACAACATTAGGTTAGATTTTGATTCCCCTTTTAAACCATAGGTTTTAGAGTTCTGTCTCTTCTTACCTCAAAACAGTCAGAAAAACACAATAAAAGGATAAACACAATAAAAGACACTTCTTCCGTAAAAGAATGTGAACCAATCAAAACGTCATTTTTGTCCGCTTGGACCCATAATCAGAAAAACCTTTTTCAGAAGGATAAAAACAATCAAGACAGACTTGTGTCGTACGTGGCCCGAACTACGTTTGCTCTGATCTTTCATGTTGTATGAAAGTACGTAGGCATAGGATGCGATATTCTAGCGAGCAACCTTCCCCTCCTTTCCCGTAGGTAGGCGAACTACGTTGACTCTGATTTCTCGTTCCAGACGGGAATACGTAGGCATAAAGTGAGATACTTTGCCGAGTCATTTTATTTTCTTTTAACCTCAGACCTGTAGAATAGATAGAATAACAATCCGTACTAGAAAACAAGCGTGGATCCCGTCGAGTACGACGGACGTGAGGGGTGCTAATACCTTCCCCTTGCGTAACCGACTCCCGAATCCAGGATTTGGTTGCGATGACCATTCCTTTCCCGTCTTTGCGGTAGGTTTACTTCGAGCGTTTCCTTTCCCTCCGTTGGGATAAATAACGGATGGTGGCGACTCTTTTGTTCAGCCGGCGCCGATTTTCGCAGTAGCGACAGCTGGCGACTCTGCTGGGGACTGCGATGGTTCCCTATGCGAGTCTCGCCTTGGGTTTTCTTCCTAGTTGTCTGGGCCTGTCCCCGACAGCTGGCGACTCTGCTGGGGACTCCAACAGTTCCCTACGCGAGTCAATCCTAGCGCTTGTTTACCCGTCGAGGATTTTGTATGGATTTACTTTTTCTGTATTTTACATTCAGCATGATATTTCTGTTATTATTGCTGTGGGTATGAGGGGGTTCTATGATTGAGAGATAAGCCGAACCTGGGCTTGAGCGTACTTAGAATTAGAGTGGAAAGTAGCGGGCGCGCACATGCTTTGCTTTGCCTAGTGTCCTGCAAAATTCACACTCAGACGAGGTTTTTCTGGTTGGCCTCTTGTCCCACCCTTTGGGTGGCATGGGTTGCTGGTTAGTTGGATTGTCGACTCTGGGAACCGATCAATTGGAAGTTAGCTAAGTGAGGCCTCTTCAGGATTTGATGATGCCACTCCTTCTGGGAATCGTATCATCAACCCTGAAAGTTTGTGACGCCGACAACCACATAGGATGCCATACCTTGTGTCAGTTATTAGGACACCTACCTGTGAGAGGGGTTGGGGCATGCAGGTAACTTGACTTCCAGATTACCGGTTTTCTTGATTGAGATTCAGGGATATTTGAAGATAGCATTATAAGGTCTGTTGGAGGCCAGGTTCGAGTACTGTTTTGGCTTGTTGAGACCGGGTTCGAGCAGTGTTATGGGTCTGATTAAGACCAGTATGGTGGATTCTTCTCAGCCAGGGGCACTTGGTCCCTTGTGTGTGCATTTTGCATTTTGCATGACTGTTTGCATTTGCATTTCATTTTGCATATTCATCTTCAGGCGGAACAGGGAGCTTACCCGTTTTTGTCCGCTTCATCAGTTGATTTCCCGACATTCGTATTGGACTCGAGTTAGCATCTGAAAAGATCATGGCTTCAGAAGAGCAGAACTTGGTTGTTACTCGGGCGGAGTTTGAATTGTTGAAGTACCAGGTGAGTCAGATCATGGAAGCCGTCACAGCTATAAATGGAGGAGGAAACAATGGTCAAAGAGCTCAGATGAACAATGTTGTGCAGCCAGTGCAAACCCCTGTCAGAGGTCCATATTCTTTCAATGACGCAGAGTGTCACCATTCTACTTTCTCTACGCCAGATTCTCCAAGGATTGTTCCATCCCCAAGAGTTGTTCCGCAGGTTAATATTCAGGACCCACTGACTGTTGAGTATATGAGAAGACTTCAGACGTTGGAAGATCAGATTGCCACCCTGGTGAATAAGAATACTCTTGATCTGAATGCTGCAAGCATGTGTTTGGTGCCAGGTCTTGTATTGCCTCCAAAGTTCAAAGTGCCCAATTTCGAGAAATACAAAGGGGATAGCTGTCCGAAGCTACATTTGGTTATGTTCTGCAGAAGAATGACTCCGTATATCACCAATGACAAGCTCATGATTCACTGTTTCCAAGATAGTTTGATCGGAGCGTCTTTGGATTGGTACATGCACTTGAAGAGTGATAGTATTAAATCATGGTCAGTACGACTACAACCTAGAAATGGCTCCTTTTCACGTACAGTTGCAAGAATTATCTCGTGCGGAGAATGAATCCTTTAGGGGGTATGTGCAGAGATGGAGAGAATTGGCTGCTCGTGTTCAACCACCGATCCCGGAGAGAGAAATGGTTATCCTCTTTGTGGATACTCTGAAGGGCCGTTATTATGACATGATGTTCACTTGTACAAGCTTTGAAGGTTTGATGAGAATGGGAGAGCTTGTTGAGAGAGGACTCAAGAATGGAAAGCTTCGAGATGCTCCTTATATCCCAGTTGATAAGGATGAATCAGTTCTCAGTTCTCAAGAGGAGTGGGAAGAAGGAAGCGATGTTGTCTCAGAACCTCTAGCGTCTCAGGCTCAGTTTTCAGATACTTCAAACCAGCAGTCATATTATCGTCAGCCGCGTCGTCACGCCCGACAAAGACCAAGGAAACCTGAAAGGCAGTTTACTCAGCTACCGGTGCCGTACAGTCAGTTGTTGCCAGATTTGGTCGAAAGTGGATTAATAGTGCCGAAAGAGACTAGTCCAACGATCCCGCCTTATCCTTCAGATTCTGATGCCAGCGCCCGCTGTGAGTACCATGGCGGGGTACAGGGGCATTCGACAGATGATCGTAAAGTGCTTAGAAGCCAAGTTCAGAATCTGCTAGACTCTAACAAGATCTTTATCACACCTCAGGGTTTTGTCCGGACTATTGATTATCCTTCATCCAGTTGTGTGGGTTCGTCAGTCAATGTTATGGGATACTCTGCTGAGAGTGTATGTTTGGAAGAATGTCCAACAGAGAGCCCAGTTGAATATGGGGAAAGTTACTAGAGGTTTCTGCACCGGGTGTCGTATTTGTTTCTCTGCTGATTGTTTAGCTTTTGTGCATTTTTGTTTGCAGACCACCACCAGGCTTGTTGGCTGGGGTCATTGTATTTTGTACTCGGGTGTGCTTGTTTACTGCTCTTGTTGACTTTGCATAGTGGTGTGAGGTGTTTATATCTGTGCTTACAGCTTGGGGTTTATTTGTCTTGTCTTGAATATGTGTTGATTTCTGCATTGCATTCTCACATAACAGGTATATCAGAACTGTGGGTCTTATTTCCTATCAAGTTTGTTGCAGGAATTCTTCAGAGATATGGAACAGAATCAGGATGAATTGATTGAAGTCCGAAGCCAGCTAAGGCAGATGATGAAAGACATGCAAGAGTTGCGTCTGGATCAGAAGATACTCAAAGAGGAAAATAAGCAGCTGAAGACCCAAATGAGCTTGATCATGGAAGTCGTCAAGAATGTGCTTAGGAAAAAGGATGATCAGCTATCTGAAGCCGCAGTGAAGGAGTTTGTTCCGCCTGTGCCTGGGGAACCCGTGCCTGTGGAACCTGAGTTTAAAAGACGTGTTGTTCAACACCAGCAACAACAACAAAGGATACATCCGGCTCAGTGAAGAATTCAGGAGGGGAGGCCAAAGAGGGTATTTAAGGCGCCGCCTTCAACGTATGCTAAGCTCTTGCAGACTTTATTGAGTTTGAAGCTGGTTGAGAAAAGATCATTGGAGCCGCTCACGGGAACGACGCTCCCTTATAGGTATGACACTAGCAAGCAGTGCGAATTTCACTCCGGGGCATCCGGACATGATATCGAAAGTTGTCACGCTTTTAAGCACAACGTCCAGGACTTGATTGACGCAAAGGTTATTGAACTCACGCCGGGCGGCGTAGTTGTACCTAATGGTCGTACCCCAGTTGGTGCTAAGACAATGGATGTTCCCGAAGCTGCTGTAGATCAGAAGTATATTCTGTAATCATTGGTGTCAGGATCCCCCTATCCTCAGTTGCTGCCTGGACCAAGCCTGAGGATGAAAGCGCCCGAACAAAAGGAGTCCCTGATAGTTCAGACTCGACCTCCAAGTGGTTCGAGTGATCAAAGTCAACAATCTGTCCAGTCTTCGCAGCAGACGTCAACTCCTTTCCAGAATCAGCAGCCTTATAGTTATCGGTCAAACTTGCGTGCTAGACAGAGCCCAATGAAGTCAGAAAGGCAATTCGCTCGGCCTCCGTTTTAAGCAACTTTGAAGATGGCTGGTTCAGCAGCAAGTCAGATGTGAAAGCCCGGTTCTCGGAAGCTGACGTTTTTCTGTGTTTCATCTTGTCATTTCTTTATGTTTGTAGTTGCTTTCTTGTTAAATTGCAATCTCGTTTGTAAAACTTGTTGTTTTCATTCAATTGATGATAATGAAATGAGTATGCATGTTTTGATTAAATCCATTTGTGTTCACTAATTGATTTTTACAGATATCCAACGCTTGGTTAAGCGGAACCCGGGGAGAATGACGAAAATGAACGACATGCAAGCTTCCGATATTGTATGCCTTCGAAATAAAACCTGCTGATGATGTACAGGCATTGTTTCAAATCCCTAAACACCGGAGATATAAGGAAGATAATCCCTTGATAACCCATTCAAGCCTAGTTGTAGGAGTTTCTTTCTAAAAGTGAAAAAACCCTTAATCTCAACCTGGGGCAGGGTAGGTGTTAGCTAATTTGACCGAGCATCCAAATTGCAAAAGGAGTGTCCGTTCGAGGATCAATCACACCTCCATAGGTCGTGCCTAAAAAACCACAAGGGTTAAATTGCAAAAGTGAAACAGTCACATTACTCCCCAAAGAGTCAGACAACCAGTGTCACACGACTTGTTCGAAAAAACGAACAGCGAAAAGAATCAAAAGCCCGCTAAGTCAAAACTTGAAAATAAACGACTTAGGCAAAAGTAAGGGCATCCCGCTGGATTGGAAAATCAAAAGAAACTCAAAAGAGTCAGTCCAGGAAAAATTTAGGGAAATAAAAAAATGAAAAGGATTACAAAAGAAAAGTTCTCAAACGAAATATGAGTCGTGTGACCCCGAGTGTCAAAGACGAAAAGTGAGTGGCTATCACTCCAAAAGCGCATAGTTTCTCGAACTATCACTCCTATATTTCAACCTCCCAGAGGTGAGCGCTAAGGTTGAATTAGGTGAACGTAGGATCGGAGGACATCAAGGAGAATGGGTGGGTTAAAAATTAGACTTTGAGCCTTTATCCTTTCTTTCAAAACCGTGAACCTGACCACGTTACAACCTTCAAAAGTCCTAATTGAAGCAGGTGGGTTTCAAAGGCATATATCGGTTAAGATTGCGTCGAAGCTGACTCCTAAAAGGGTTCTTCTTACCATGTTGGCGTTGATATTTATATTTTGATAAATGATTTGTGCTTTGTAGGCCATAAACTGATTTTCCTTTTTTCCAGTGAACAGATTGGATGTTAAAACTGTCATACGCATTGCATTAATATAAATTTTATGCAGAACAACTGGTTTTACTTACGAGTAAGCACTTGACAGCGGGAAAGTTTCCTACAGTGGAAAGTCTGATCAGGATAGAACGCAGGATACCCGAATGTTCCGAGAGCAGGGGCAAGCTATTATCAAGTGATCCCCAGTGAGGTCAGCCATCCAAAGTCGTTATGCCGGGGCAATCAGGTCGAGATTCGGTAAATCTCTCATAGTTAAAGTCACTATACTGAGTTAGCCAATCAGGGGCAAAGTCATTGCATACAGGGGCAGGCTCTTCTAAGAGCGCGAAAGTTATTCTTTATTCGAGAGGCAGTTGATTTGAAGTTTTGCCGAGGATCAAAATGCTGGGGCATTTCATATCAGACCGTCAGGGTACAGATTTTCAAATTTCCTTTTGAGGACTATACCCACAGAGGTCCCGCAAGCTGGGGCATATCAGAAGCGAAGGAATTGTTCTTCTCATAGTCATCAGAGTTACTCAGAGCTATTCGAGCAGATTCAGCTAATCTCTAAGTGTGAGTCGAATGTCAGGAAGTCGTGTTACCAGCTATTGACCCTTCAATCAGAAATTGTGAATTCATACAGGATATTGTTCCAGTGTCAATCATACGTGACCCATCACAGATGGCCTAAAGTCCAATCCTTATTGGCAATTTTCAAGAAGCCCAATCCATATTGGCAATCACTGTAAGGCCCATCCTGTGGTGGCGCATCATTTGAAAATCCAATCTTCATTGGTACGCAGGAAGACTCCGTCTGTTTTCCCCAGCAAAAGTCCAATTTTCATTGGCACGGGTAAGTTGTCCCTGACAGAAGTCCAATCATGATTGGCGCATTCAGTTATTCCTCAGCAAAGTTGGCTTCACTTTTCCAGCATTTATTTTGCTGGAATAATTCTGTGACGCCTGGTTATCCCCAGCGGAGTTGGCGTTGTCTTCAACATTTATTTTGCTGAAGCGGATTTCTGTATCCAAATTCTCCGGCGACCCGAGCCTGCATTTGCATTTGCATATATCATCATATTTGCATCATAATTGCATTTTATCCTCAAACGCGTAGCATTTCCATCCTATATGGAGCATTACGCCATAGAAAAATTCAAACATACGCATATGCATACAAAGCATAAGCCAGTTTTTTCTATCAGCCTCCAATGGCAACATGAAATACCCTGTAGTCAGTTCAGGGGCATTTATCCAGCAGCTTTATTCAGATAACTCTTTGGTATTCGGTTCTCAGATCATGCAACGGTTATGCTTTATTCAACGGTCGTCTGGTATTGGCAGACTTCTCTTCCCGTCAATTCACATTGACGATGGGTTTCCCCCAGCGGGCCTTCTCCGTCTATCATGAGACATCAGGAGTTGGATATGGTTTTCTCCATCTATCCTTAGACGTTGAGGGGTTTCAAGGCAATCTTTCAGATATCGGCGTTCTTTCTGTCTATTGGACAAGATGGAATTTCAAGAAGGTTTTTCTGACCGTCGATCCTTATTGACGTCGAGGCTCTTCGAAGAATGTTTGGTTTTCCTAGTTGTTGATCCTTATCAACGGCATGGCTCTTTGGAGATGGGTTTTCTTTCTGTCAATCCTTATTGATGATGTGGCCCCTTTGAATATATTGTTCTTTCCATCAATTCCTGTAGACGAAAGGATTCTGAAATTTGATGGGTGGTGATGAATATAGAAATGAATGTTGATTTTCTCCTTCGGGAAGGAGTCTTGCTGTCTATCATTAGACAATGTGAGTATGGATCTTGGTTTTCCTACGGTGGACGATGGATATGGGTTATATTTTTTCTCCTTCGGGAAGGAGTCTTGTTGTCTATCCTTAGACAATGTGAGTGATGAATGTTGATTTTCTCCTTCGGGAAGGAGTCTTGCTGTCTATCCTTAGACAATGTGAGTAATGAATGTTGATTTTCTCCTTCGGGAAGGAGTCTTGCTGTATATCCTTAGACAATGTGAGTAATGAATGTTGATTTTCTCCTTCGGGAAGGAGTCTTGCTGTCTATCCTTAGACAATGTGAGTAATGAATGTTGATTTTCTCCTTCGGGAAGGAGTCTTGTTGTCTATCCTTAGACAATGTGAGTAATGAATGTTGATTTTCTCCTTCGGGAAGGAGTCTTGCTGTCTATCATTAGACAATGTGAGTATGGGTATGGTTGTCCTGCGGTGGACGGTGAAAAATGAGTATGGTTTGTCCTACGGTGGATGATGTAAATATGGGTATGGTTTTTTTCCTACGGTGGACGATGTGAACATGGGTTATATTTTTCCTTCGGGATGGTGTCTCCGTCTATCATTAGACGAGGAGAGTATGGATATTATTGTTTGCCTGCGGGATGGTGTCTCCGTCTATCAGTAGATGATGGGAGGTGATCAAGTGCATGTTGATCCAACCTTCGGGTTTGGTATTTGTGGTGTCACACAAGTAACTGGTGTTGAAGTCAAATCTCTTTATCAGAGGATCGATCAGTTTGTTGCCATAATAATTGGATTCAGTTCCCTGGATGGTGTTCCCCAAGCAAGGGTGCAGTTTATTTTTGCGGTTGGCAAATTTTTCAGGTTTATTTTGTATTCAACCTTCTTCCACCTTTGAATGGTTGAAGGCTGTTCGATTTTCAACCCTTCAGGTCCAAGCCGTTTGAATATGGGCAGCTGTTGCACCCTAAAATTTGACCAACTTATTTTGCCTGATTTGTGTTTTCATAGCTTTATCATTTGCATAATAGATCATGCACATATTTCATTCATTTACATAGCATAGCACGGGAAAGCCATCCAACAAGGGATCAAGTGCCATTCTTATCTCAAGAAGCATATCCAAGGGTTTTTTATTCAAGCCCAAGTCTATTCAAGTCACCAAGAAAGAAATTGAAGCTTTGAGAGGTTAAAAGGCCAAGCAGTGGGTTTCTCTCCTATCTTGAGGGTATTTGAAGATCATCAGAGAAGTTGTAGACACATCATGGAAGACCTAGAGGGTCATTTTGAAAGTAAGACAAGTTATTGGTGTGGTTGCAAGAGCTACAGTTGAAGACAGTCAACTAGGGTTTCATCTGTCAACCCTAGATCTAATGCTTGATTGAGGGGCATCAAGGCCTATTTGAAGGATGTGGAATTCATTGTATGATATGTTGAAGCATATGTGGTGTTGTGCCAAGAGAAAATCAAAAGAATCAAGAAGGATTGAGGGTGACAAGACAGGGTTCCTAGGGTAAAATCCCTTGTTTTCCACTGAACTTCCAAGCCTTCTAAGTCAAGATGTGAGCTTCAAGTGACTTGGATCTCCACATGAATGTCGTAGAGGAGGTTCATAAATTTAATTTAAGTACTAGAAGTCCTCAAGGGGATTTATAGAACTCAAGTTATAGCCCAGACAAGTTAGGGGTCCTCAGAGGCATCAGAAATTTAACTGTGAAAGTCACTTGACTTCCAAGCAACTTTTGAGCTAGAAGGAGTTTTCAAATGGATTTTTGACCAACATGAAGGTTGTTCCTCATGAGCTCAGCTTTCTAGAAAGGTATGGTATGCCTTAATCTGATTTGTGGAGCTCTAGTTATGATCTTGACAAGTCAAGGGCATTTTGGTCATTTGGAAGTTATAGGTCATTTCAAGCATAAGGCCTACTTCCAAGCTTCAAATGGAAAAATATTCAACATCAAACTTGCTTAAAATGATGTTTTTAGGTCAAATAAGTCATCATGGTAGATTGATCGGCTTATTTCAAAAAGTCACTTAAAATGGCCTAAAAAGGGGGAATAAGTCAAATAAAGTGGTGAAAAAAATCAAATTTTTGGGTTAGAGGTCACAAACAAGCCATATGACATACCAATTTGATTGTGAAATGCATTTTAAAGACAATGGCATTGGCACATTTTTGAATTGAGCAATAATTTCATGACTTGCTTTGTAAAAGTGGTTACTTGAAATGTAAGTCACTAATCTAAACCACTTAACAAGGCATTTGGAAGGCTATTTTGGTTAGAAACTTCCAAGGGAAGATACATGAACAATCTAGAAATTTCCAAGGGAAGATACATGAATAATCTAGAAAGTTCCAAGGGAAATGGATTTTATTATTTTGGGTTTGGGCTTCATTTCTAGAATATTCCAATCATCTCTATAAATGTTTAGAAACTTATTTGAAGCAAGGTTGGTGATTGATTGGAGTTGGATTGGAAGAGAGCATATCAATTTTCAAGAGAGCAAATCAAGTGGTGATTCTTCATTCAAGGCGATTTCGGTTCGATTCGAAGATTGTAGCACTTTCCTCGCATATTGTTGAACGAATTTGAAGCTTTCGGAAGTACGAAAAGAGCCGAAGATACTCTGTTTCGAAGCTCCGATCAAGGTATGTAAACCTTCACTTTACCATGGATTTAGGATGAGATAATTAGAAATTCTTATGCGGTTAGGATCATGAACACCTATGGATGATTTTAGGATTGTTAATTTGGAGATTTTCTTCATTCCCTTTTTTTTTTTTTTTTCTGTTTTGAGGCCTGTTTGCTTTTATTGCGTCAAAAATAGTAAAAATGTTCAAGAAATTATGAAATTTTTTTCTACAAATCTTGATTATCTTAAGTAGTTTTATGCGCTGAGTTTGCATTTTTTAGATTTTTTTGATTTAGTTATGATTTTTCTTTCGTGCTAATATCCATTGGTGTACATAACTGTTCATCTGTTTTGTTTAATTTTGTTCTCTTTAATGCTTCATGATTTTGAGCTGATTTTTGGATATGTTTTAGATGATATGCATAGGGTTCCCCAGAAATTTTATTGGAATTTCTAGACGACTCTAAGTTTAGTTTTGAATCCGCGTTTTAGAGACATCCCCATCTGAATGTTCCCTGGACACTTTATAGGTTTTCCTTTAGAAAGTGACCTTAACTTTAGAGTTTGGTTTTAATTTTTTACCATAGGTTGCTAACGTCTTCAAGATATTGTAGAATTTTTCTTAGATTTTTGTGGATTGTTTTCCCATTTCTTTTGCATTTTACATTCTGATGAGTATTTTGCATGATGTTTGTTTTGCATATTTGATACCGCTGTTTTGTAGAATTTTGTTCTCTCAATTGGTGATGATTCTTGCTTATATCTTTTGGTAGATTGTAGCTAACACTTTCATGTTCCCTTAGGAATTTTTGTAGATTTTCTAGATGTAATTTGGTTCTGTTTTACTGTTATTGATTAGGACCTTCCCAATTGATGGTTAACTTTGACCCCTTGCATGTTAGGAATTGTTTAGACCCCTTAGAAGTTGATATAGGGTTTGATCTTCGATCTTGATAATATAGATATTAATATACTTTAGGGTTTCCCTTAGGATAATATGATAAAACTTTATAATAAAAATGGTAGTAAAAAATGTTGAAATAGATATGGTGTAATAAAAAACTTAGAATATTTTAGGGTTTAAACACAACTTAGGTGCATTAAAACAATTTCTTTTGGGTTTTTAGATCGAATTAGGACTTGGGACATATAGGGTATTAAGGGTAGGTATAGTAGATCCCATGTAAATAATATTAGAATTTTCCCTACTATATTAATATTTTTAGTATATTTTGCAATTGAATGCTTGTTTGGTGTGCCCTTTTGGGGTTTATTTTGTTTGTATGGGCTTATTGGGCTTGCTTGGGGTGTGGGCTTGGCTTGAAGATCTTGATGATGAAGCATATTGAAGACAAAGAGTTGAAGATCAAAGCTTGATGAAGATGCTAGGCTTGCTTGAAGACTGATTGAAGATCGTAGGACCTAGGAGCTAGGTAGAGCTTTAGAATAGAAAATTTCTTCACAAATATGGATGGCTTCTGTTGCCTCCATTCTTCTCTATGATTCAAAGTCTCTCTTTGATACTCACCTCCTTCCTTTGGAAGGATTAGTGGCAGTATCTAGGAGATAGAACTTTTGAGAGAAACAGTCTGTATGTTGTTAACAGTCTGTATGCCACCTTTGGTGGTTAACTGACTGTTTAGCATCCCAAATTATCTTGTGAACTATTACTCATTTAGGAGAGCTTGCTTTGAAGAATCCTTTGAAGATTGAAGATGAAGTTCATTGCCTTGAAGACTGATAGAAGAAGGAGCTTGTGCTGTCAGGTTTTGCTGTTTAGAGCTGCTGGTGATGTTTAGAGCTGGTGATGTATTGTTTGAATTTCTTGACTGTATTGTTTGTTAATTGTCCCCTTGAGGTTGAAGTGAAGTAGTTTCACTTTGCCTGTTGTTTTCTAGGTTCGAGGTTGAGTGGGACTCCCTTGCCTCGCTTGTACTGCTGCATTCATGCATTTTACCGCTTTACTGTATATATGTTGTTGTGTTTCCGTTTATCCCCTTAGGATCTCTGTTTCTCTCTGCGCAAGAGAGAAATATGACAGACATTAGGCTTTCATCCATGCATGACAACATTAGGTTAGATTTTGATTCCCCTTTTAAACCATAGGTTTTAGAGTTCTGTCTCTTCTTACCTCAAAACAGTCAGAAAAACACAATAAAAGGATAAACACAATAAAAGACACTTCTTCCGTAAAAGAATGTGAACCAATCAAAACGTCATTTTTGTCCGCTTGGACCCATAATCAGAAAAACCTTTTTCAGAAGGATAAAAACAATCAAGACAGACTTGTGTCGTACGTGGCCCGAACTACGTTTGCTCTGATCTTTCATGCTGTATGAAAGTACGTAGGCATAGGATGCGATATCCTAGCGAGCAACCTTCCCCTCCTTTCCCGTAGGTAGGCGAACTACGTTGACTCTGATTTCTCGTTCCAGACGGGAATACGTAGGCATAAAGTGCGATACTTTTCCGAGTCATTTTATTTTCTTTTAACCTCAGACCTGTAGAATAGATAGAATAACAATCCGTACTAGAAAACAAGCATGGATCCCGTCGAGTACGACGGACGTGAGGGGTGCTAATACCTTCCCCTTGCGTAACCGACTCCCGAATCCAGGATTTGGTTGCGATGACCATTCCTTTCCCGTCTTTGCGGTAGGTTTACTTCGAGCGTTTCCTTTCCCTCCGTTGGGATAAATAACGCATGGTGGCGACTCTTCTGTTCAGCCGGTGCCGATTTTCGCAGTAGCGACAGAAGGGTCAAGATTTTGTTTGGGATGCCAAGTGTGAATAGAGTTTCAGGAACTTAAGAGAAGATTGACGACAGCCCCTGTTCTGATTTCGCCAAATCCGGAAGAGCCGTTTGTTGTGTATTATGATGCTTCTTTGATGGGCTTGGGAGGTGTGTTGATACAGAATAATCAAGTTGTAGCCTATGCTTCGAGGCAACTTAAGGTGCATGAGAATAATTATTTGACGCATGACTTAGAGTTGGCTGCAGTTGTGTTTGTGCTTAAACTTTGGAGGCATTATTTGTTTGGTGCGAGGTTTGAAGTGTTTAGTGATCACAAGAGTTTGAAGTATCTCTTTGATCAAAAGGAATTGAATTCTAGGAAAAGAAGGTGGTTAGAGCTTTTGAAGGATTATGATTTTGGGTTGAATTACCACCTGGGTAAAGCGAATGTGGTAGCCGATGCATTGAGTCGGAATTGTTGCACAGGTCGATGATGATGGTGAAAGAGTTGGAATTGATTGAGCAATTTCGTGATTTGAGTTTGGTGTGTGAGGAGACTTCGTATGGGGTTAAGCTTGGAATGTTGAAGCTTACGAGTGGTATTCTGGACGAAATTCGGGAAGGACAGAAATCTGATTTGAGTCTAGTTGATCGGTTGACTTTGATCAACCAAGGCCAAGGTGGTGATTTTTGGATTGATGAGAATGGTATTATGAGGTGTCGGGATAGAGTTTGTGTCCCGGACCTTGATGAACTGAAAAAGAGTATTCTTGAGGAAGGACATCATAGCGGATTGAGTATTCATCCGGGTGCTACTAAGATGTATCAAGATTTGAGGAAAATATTTTGGTGGCCTCGTATGAAGAAGGATATTGCCGAATTTGTGTATTCTTGTTTGACTTGATAGAAGTCGAAGATTGAGCATCAGAAACCATCGGGTTTGATGCAACCGTTGTTTATTCCTGAGTGGAAATGGGATAGCATTTCTATGGACTTTGTGTCTGGATTACCTAGGACACCGGGTAATTTTGAAGCTATTTGGGTTATTGTGGATAGATTGACTAAATCTGCTCACTTTATCCCTATGCGAATGGATTATCCGTTGGAGAAATTGGCAAAGCTACACATCGAGAGGATTGTCAGTTTGCATGGTATTCCGTCTAGTATTGTGTCGGATAGGGATCTGAGGTTTACTTCGAGATTTTGGGAGAGCTTGTAAAGTGCTTTGGGTACGAAGTTGCGTTTGAGTTCAACTTATCATCCTCAGACAGATGGTCAGACTGAGAGAACTATTCAATCACTTGAGGATCTTTTGAGAGCTTGTGTATTAGAGAAAGGAGGAGCTTGGGATAGCTACTTGCCTTTGATTGAGTTTACTTACAACAACAGTTTTCATTCGAGCATTGGTATGGCGCCATTCGAAGCATTGTATGGTAGACGGTGTAGGACGCCACTGTGTTGGTATGAGTCCGAAGAGAGTTTTGTAGTTGGACCCGAGATAGTTCAACAGACTACGGACAAGATTAAGATGATTCAAGAAAATATGAGGATTTCTCATAGTCGTCAGAAGAGTTATCATGACAAGAGGAGGAAGGCACTTGAATTTCAAGAGGGAGATCATGTGTTTCTTCGGGTTACTCCGATGACTGGTGTTGGTAGAGCATTGAAGTCGCGTAAGTTGACGCCGCGTTTCATTGGTCCTTATCAAATTTTGCAGAGGATAGGAGAAGTGGCCTATCGTGTGGCTTTACCGCCGTCGCTTGCTAATCTCCATGATGTGTTCCATGTATCTCAGTTGAGGAAATACATTGCGGATCCGTCTCATGTAGTCCAAGCAGATGATGTACAGGTGAGAGATAACCTAACTGTGGAGGCATCACCTATGCGGATAGAGGATCGGAAGTTGAAGCAACTTCGAGGCAAAGAGATTTCTTTGGTGAAGGTCGTTTGGGGAGGACCGGCTGATGGAAATGTGACTTGGGAACTGGAGAGCCAAATGAGGGAGTCTTATCCAGAATTGTTTGAACCAGGTAACATTTTCGAGGACGAAAATTCCTAAAGTGGGGGAGGGTTGTAACAGCCCAAATTTCATTAATTAATTAATTATGTTAATTAATTGATTTATTGGAATTAATCTTAATGATTTGGATTAATTGGATTTATTTGGTAGATAATTGAAGAGAGAAATGGGAAGGAAAGAAATAATAGAAGTATATAAGGGGTAAGTGGAAAGAATTGGAAAGAAAGAAAATAGAAGAGAAAGAATAGAGAAAGAGGAGAAAAGAGAAGAGAAGAGGGAAACTTGGAGAAATCATCAAGAATCAACTTCAAGCTTCAATCCAATCAAGGTAAGGGTGAGAAACATTATTATCTAGTCAATGTATGTGGTTATGTATGTGTGGGTTGGGTTTTGTTGTGAGTTTCCACCATTTTTTAAGCTAGGGCAAAATGGATTTAATCGGTAGAATCGTAGTTTAATCGGTTAGAAACTGAAAATAATGATGTAGAATAGTCGGGTGACGTGGGATTATGATTACTGGAACTGGTTCGGTGAGAATCGGTCGATTCTTGGAGGGTAGAAGTTTTGGGACAGATTGGGGTTTTCTGGTTTCGCAGGTTCGCTGGCTCTCTCCAGGCGAGTGAAGGCGAAGCTTCGCCGGGCGAAGCCCAGCGAATAGCTGGCGAATAATTCTAGAAAAACTCCCAGTGGTCTTCGCTGGCAAGTTCGCCAGGCGAAGGTGAGTGGCGAAGGTTCGCCAGGCGAGTACATCAGCGAAGGGTAGCGAATCAAGTCAGTGGCTACTGACTTTTGTTCGCTGGCGAGTTCGCCGGGCGAAGGTCCTAGCGAACATTCGCCAATGGCTTCGCCAGGCGTAGGGTGGCGAGCAGGACAACATTGTTTCTTTTCTGTTTTATCCATCCAATGGTTGTTTGCTTGGTTCAATTATGTTAACCCTATGTGATATAAATAGCTTGTGTACTATTGTGATGAGCTGTGGGTAGCCTTTGGGCGTGAATCCTAGATTATGATATGTGTATTATTTGAATTGCTTAGGGATACATGAGAACACATTAGTGAATATGTGTGTATTGTCTAATAAGTATGTGAATGCATATTGTTGTATGCTAATGTATGTAATGCATGGGAACATATCGTGGATATGTGTGCATTGTTTTGATGAATGTGATGATGGTATTGAATGTGAATGCCTTGAATTGTTATGAATATGTTGTGTGTGCAATCATGTTGTAATTATTGAAGGGATGAATTATTTTAATGCATGGGATTAAGATGCGGGAATGGTCTTAAGTGCATTTTTGTTGGTTGATTGCATATGCATCATTTAGTCAAGAGGCAATGTTTGCTAGTTTCGTGGAGACTAGTGGCTTGTCCCAAACCTAGAATGGTGGGTTTGAAGCCTAGGGGACGGGCTTTGTTGTTATCGGTCTAGAAGGGTGGACCTGGTTTAAGTGTAAAAACCGAAAAATGATAACAAGTGTTGGTACCACATTGCATTGAGTTACATTGAGTTGTTTTGGAGTCACATAGCATAAATGTCACTGATATATGAAATATGCTTTTGAGTGAATGTATATTGGATAATTGTGAATTGTGCATCATGAGATATGCTAGATGAATATCCATATTTGTTCATATGTATGATGAGATGTATATGACTACAAAAATGAATTGTGGTGAGAAATGTGGATTATATGTAATTGTTACTTGTATATATATATATATATATAATCTTATGCATTGATTATTATGGTAATATTTCTCACCCTTCTGCTGTTTTATAATGCTCTATGAGGCATTGAAGATTAGGTTGCTGGAGGTTTCTTTTGTGAAGTATAGCTTCATTCTTTTGAGTCGGACTGCTCTGATAATGTAACACCGGGTAGTTAGGCTTGTATAGCATTCTTTTGTGATACACTTGTGATGTATCAGTTGATGATGTTTTGTAACATGAATGATATTGATGAACCAACTGGATAACATGTATTTATGTGATTAAATGTTTTGAAGTAATTCAAATGTTTTATCTTCCGCTTTAATTCTAAATATCGAGATGTGGGTTTAAGGACTAAGTTCCTCTACTTTGAAAACTATCCCACTGTTGCATATTTTTAAAGAGCAGGTGTTGAGTGTTTTATTGGTAATAATGTGACATACTTCTTTTATACCGTATTTTAAATTATACTCTGATAAAATTTATATGTGCCTATATATATATTATTGTTTATTTGGGGGTATAGAATGGGGTGTTACAAAAGGCGCCAAATTCAAAATTCAAAGGTGTTAATCGGTTAACGCATATGGTTAACCGGTTAACCAATGCAAAACTAGCCCAGATTCAAAGTTTCAGAGGTGTTAACCGATTAACCTATATGGTTAACCGGTTAACCAAAGCAGATTTTGCCTTGCACGTGAGATTTCAAGCAATTTTCATTTGGGGTTCATTTTTGGCCTTTGGAAATTCAAATTTTGCATGTGGGAAGGATCTAGAATCTCTTTAAAATTCAGATTTCCCTCCAAATGCCCACTCCTCATTTCAAACCTTGATTTCCAATCCAAATTCCAAACCTTGCATTGTTTCCAAACCAAGAGAGTACTTAAGTGATTACTCCAAACCAAACAATCTAATCCCTCATAATTCAATTCATTTTTCAGAATTCACTCTTGAACTCTCAATTTTCTCTCAAATTCTCCATTCCCAAAACCCTTACACAAAGCTTTTCATCATTTGGATTCATTGATTTTTCATTGAAATCAATGGATTCTTGAGCATAAACCTCCATTTATCATCATCATTGGATTAATTTTCATAATCAATTTTCGTGCAAACTGAGATCTGATTTTGGAGCTTGAGTTGGAAGTGCTTATTTGGAGTAATTTGGCTTAAAAGTGTTTGATCTTCATTCCTATTGCAAGAATTATTGTGGATCTTGAAGTTTTCCGGATAATCTTGTTTGAATCTGCTCAAATCTAGTTGAACAACACTTACCGAAGCAAATCTCCGCTTCGAAGGTTGGAATTCTCGATCCGATTTAATTTTTGAGCTTATCATGTTAATCTTCATATTCGATTGAATTTTGGTTGATTTCGATTCGTTCGAATTGTGATATTGTTGTGTAATTGTGTATCCATGTTGTTGGATCTTTGTTTTCTGTTGTTAATTCCGTGCTTAAGTGATAGGTTGATCTTTTGGATCCTTGGATAAGATGTTTTTGTGCTGGAAGTGCTTTTCTGCTGTTGTTTTTGGCCTCTGTTACAATGTTAATCGGTTAACACATATGGTTAACCGATTAACCATTTCAAACTTTCAAAATTTTTCAAACATTAACCGTGTTAATCGATTAACGCATATGGTTAACCAATTAACCTGTTCAAAATTCCAGATTTTCCAAACTTTTTAAGGTGTTAACCGATTAACACTGTAACAGTGGGCCTGTTTTGCTGCTTTTCAAGGTGTTTTTGCATACCATTCCACATCGAATTATCATAGACCATTGTGATGCATTAGGAGTGTGATGTTTGGTATATATGTCGCTGGTTCTTGATCGTTTGGACATGATTTTTGTCGACTCGTTTTGTTCGATTTCCATTTGAATGCATATTGGTATATGTTGCTCAATGTGATGTTCATCCTTGTTTGCTTGAGCGAAGAGCTATGGTCGAGATGCCCTTGTGGTGGTTGCTGCCCCACACTTCTTTTCCTACCATTTTCTTCGATGATTGATGGTCGACGGTTGTAGAGGATTGTCTTCTCCCGGTACATCTCATCCGCTCATTTTCTTTTTGCGTTTGCATGTTCATGATTACTTGCATCTTTGCATGTGCATTTCATCTTGTGTTTTGCATCTTTGTTTGATCCAAAGGGGTTGAGATGTGCTTGTGGCGGCTGCTGCCCCACACTTTGTTCCTCCCTCTTTGCATGTTTTCTTCATGTATGCATTTTCTACTTGTGATTGATCCTTCATTTGTTCTTCTTGTGCTTTTTGCCATGATCCCCATAGGATTCCTAGTCCCTGCATTTAGGACAGGAGTAGGAGAGACATTAGGTGTTCAATCCAAGCATGCTATCATTAGGGTAGATGTTCCCCCTTTTCATCCAAACTTTAGGACCATTTTTCATGACAATGTTAGGGTCGAGTTTCCCTTAGACCTTCCGTGCATCTCTCTTCTCATCTCAAAACAATTCTAACTCATCTAATAAAGGCGATAAACGTTGCGCGCTACGAGCCTTAAGCTACATGGGGAATGATGAGTGAGGGGTCTCCTCTCGCTTGTATAGAGTGTTTAGTATACACCCGTTTGGGGGCGATACACGACGCATTCGCCTCCATGTCATAGTCTTTAGTGCAACGTGAATCACAAACCAAATTAATTCACTTCACTAAAAACACAAAACAAAAATTTAAACTTTTTTCCTTCGGGATTAATCGGAAACCTTTTTTCAGAAAGAGTGTTGTTAAGCTTCGGTTCTACCGCAAACAGGCTTAGTCCCTAACTGCTAGAACAGAGGTTTAACCCTACTAGGTTAAAACACTTAATCAACCTGTGGTTTCGTGTCAGCCCGAACTACGTTTACTATGATCTTTCATACCAGATGAAAGTACGTAGGCACAAGACGCGATGTCTTGGCGAGCAACTTTCCCCCTTCTCTCCCGTAGTTAGCCGAACTACATTGACTCTGACTTTCCCATTGCACGAGGGAATACGTAGGCACAGAGCGGCGATGCTCTGCCGAGTCTCCTTTCTTTTTCTTTTCGTCCTATGAACCTTTAGCGTAGATATTTAAACACACCCTTAGATAGACAACAAGCATGGATCCCATCGAGTACAATGGACGTGAGGGGTGCTAATACCTTCCCCTCGCGTAACCGACTCCCGAATCCAGGACTTGGTTGGGATGACCTTGTCTTTTCCCTTTTTCGTCAGGTTATTCTGATCGTTTCCTTTCCCTCTCTTTGGGATAAATAATGAAAGGTGGCGACTCTACTGTTTTTCGCCGAGTGTTTTTCGCAGTTGCGACACCCATCATGCTAGCTTTCATTTGGGTTCAATTTCCAATCAAGAGGAGCCAAATTCAGCAAGCTATGATGGCTCAAAGTAGGTGATTTAGGAGACATTGCAAGGCATGATTCATGAATGATTTTGGCATGTTTCTCAACCTGGCCTTACAGCCTTGCTTTTGTCTCAAGTCACACGCATGAGGTCTCTTTTTCATACCCCAAAACATTACCAAAACAAGACCAACAAAGAGTGTACCATGTGTGATTTTTTTGGAATATCTTGGCCCAAAAAAGGAAAAGAAAACCTGATCATCACACATTCCCTCAGATATTTTTCTCCACTCAGCCACATCAGCAATTAAAAACTTTCATTTGTGCCATGATGCAAGATCCACCCTCCATCTCAATTCTTTCTCATTTGCACCAGCTGATACTTCTTTGTTTTAACCACAGTGGAAAGTTTCTAACCAAAAAGGTACCTCATATAAAATCTGAAACCAAAAACCCTAGAGGAGGAAACCACCATTGTGAGAAAGATCAGACTTAACACTCACTCTGCTCTCTCTGAATTTTTCTTCGAATCTCACACTTACTTGAGCTTTCACCCAATTTCATCTCAATAACTCTTCACCACAACATTCTCTACCTTCTGTTTGCAAAAAGAACCTTCTGCAGACACTTTAATTCATACCTATTTCAAGTTGGTTGGAGATTTAAAAGAAGTTTCAAAGCCATTCAAGCTCAAATCAAGATCTTACAAGCTCTAGAGAGGCATTCTGCATCTTTTAGTGACCTTACAACAAGTCTTGAAGGAATAGTGGACGTACTGCATTAGGTAATTTTCAGAGCTCCCCTTTCCCATTCTAGGCATACATTAGGGTCATACTGTGTACATCTGAAGACCTACTCAGGTAGGCCATGCTTGCATAACATTTTGTGCCATTTTTGTTGAGTTTCAGTTTGTGATGTTCAATCTTTTTTCCTTCGATTCATTGTGTAAACGTGTGTATTTGGATTTGTAATCTACATGAAATTCTAGGTCAAGGGGTATTCTTACTTTTCATTTCTGGGAATTTTTGAGTTTGCTCCAGTGAAGTTTGGTCGGAGAATTCGACCGGAACTAGGGTTCCGGTATCTGAAGGTGGGGGATGAGATGAGGTGGCCTTGGCGCCCTATTTTTGAATTCAAATATGTTGAGTTGTCTTATTCTGAGCCAACGGATCACCCACGTCATTGCCAGCTCAATTAATGAGCTTCCAGCGTGGCATATGATTGTGCTAGGGATGTTGGGTGGGCCTAACATTTTTCATATTCGCACCCCACCTTCTGAGGGCCCAAGCGAGATACAAAGGGTTTCAGTTCAAACCCTTTTGTTGATTGCACCTCCCATGGTTGTTCATTTATTTTATTTTATTTTTAAATTCTGTTTTCATTTCCTTTTATTAAAAATAGTTCCAATGATCAGAAAGTTCCCAAAAAATATTTTCTTATACTTTGGAGTCTTATTTAATTTTCAATAATTTTTAATTCTGATTTTATTTTTATTTGCCATTTTATTTTAATTTTGCAAGTAAAAGTGTTTTTTGGTGTTGTCTTCATTTGATCATGATTGTTTGGACTCCAAATCCTTATCCCCTATGACCATGGTTTCTCCCTCACTTAGGTGAGGGATTGAGGCATCTTTGAGGGTGATTTTGAATGGCCATTGATCATTTTTATGTTGACTTTTAGTACCCCTCGATATAGGCTCGATAAGGTGGAACACCATTCATTCTTGAATTGTTTGGTGATACCTTGAGGTGGATATGACTTTGAGACTTTGGCTTATGTTTACCCTTAGACTTGGTTACTTTATGCTTTTTATTTGAGATTTATTGAACAATTTTCCTATTTTTGATGAAGCTTGCAAGTCAAGTAATCTTAGGAGAGGTTCATACAAACTAGTTGATCTAGTTCCTTTGGGAAATGACTCTTATGGATCCCATATGCACCCTATGAGCTTTAATACTTGTTTATAACATAATTAAGGTTCTGATTCTTGGTTTTTAGGTCATACACTTGTGTAACTTGTTTTACAAGTTATTTTGAAATCATGCTACTCCACTTGTCTTAGGTGTTGAGTTTGTGTTGAAGCTTTGTTTCTTACACTTGCCATGATCTTGTTTGTGCTTGTATCTTGTTTCTAAACTTGATTTAAGGCTTTTCTCTTGATGATCCACTTCTGTCCCATGTTGTTTACCTCTTATTCAAGATGATTTGGTGTCCATATTTGCACTTTGAGTCTGTCTTGAATAATGAACCACTCTTAGCACTTGTTTGTTCATTTCTTTTGCATGATCAATGTTGGATGTTTGGTTGAGATAATTTTCAGGTGCTTGTTGCCCAAGATTATTTCTCCCATCTTCTCTTTGATCATGGCCTTTTGGTTTTGTTTTATGCTTAGTCTTTGTGTAAGTGATTGATGTTTAAATGGTTGTAGGAGTTGTAACTTCTCCCATTTCATCTCACTCTTTTTGACTTGTTTAAGTCCTTTTGATCATTTGTCTTTGTTGCATCATTTGATTCTCATATTTCATCTTTGCATCTTTGCATTTCATGTTTGCATTTCTTTTGACTTGTTTAAGTTAACTTCTTCGTATTCTCCATTTCATCTGTGATTGAATTATCTGTTGTTTACTTGGTCTTTTGCCATGATCCCTTAGGATTACTAGTCCCTCTGTTTAAGATGGGAGTAGGAGAGACATTAGGTGTTCAATCCTTTGCATGATAACATTAGGATAGATTCTTCCCCTCTTAATCCCAACTTTAAGAGCATTGTGCATGACAACATTAGGGTTGATTAGTTTCCCCTTAGAGTTTGTGTCTTCTTTTCTCATATCCTAAACATCTTAAGACACTTAATAAATGATAATAAATGTTGTATGCTACGAGCCTTAAGTACTTGAGGAATGACGAGTGGGGGGCCTCCTCTCACATTGTCTAGAGTGTTTAGCGTATGCCCTTTGGGCGATATGCGACGCATTCGCTCTCAAGTCATAGTCTTTAGTGCAACATGAGTTACAAACTTAACTCAATTCACTTCTTCATAAAAAAAGCACAAAACAAAACATCAAACCTTTTTATCCCTCGGGATTGTTTGAAAATCATTTTCAGAAAGAGTGTGTTAAGTCTTGGTTCTACTGCAAACAGGTAACGCCTAAATCTCCAATGGTCGAGAAACAATACACCTAACTGCTAGAACGAAGGTTTAACCCTACTCAGTTAAAACACTTGAACCAATCTGTGGTCATGTCAGCCCAAACTATGTTTGCTCTGATTTCTCATACCAGACGAGGATACGTAGGCACAAGACAACAATGTCTTGGCGAGCAACCTTCCCCCCTTTTTTACCCATATTTTCCCGAACTACGTTGACTCTGACTTTCCCATTGCACGAGGGAATATGTAAGCATAGAGCGGCGATACTCTAATGAGTCTCTTTCCTTTTCTTTTGTACCTGTGTGCCAGCCTTTTGATAGATTAACACCCTTTTAGATAGAAAACAAGTGTGGATCCTGTTGAGTACAACGGACGTGAGGGGTGCTCATACCTTCCCCTTGCGTAACCGACTCCCGAATCCAAGATTTGGTTGCGATGATCTGTCTTTTCCCTTTTTCGTAGGTTTTCTTTGATCGTTTCATTTCCCTCCCTTTGGGATAAATAACGAACGGTGGCGACTCTTCTGTCTTTGTCGGCCCCTCTTCGCAGCGATGTGACACTTTACTAGTTGTGTTTGTGTGGCCTTCTGCTCTTTTTTCTTGAACATCCCTAAATTTACTCTTCAATTTTATTGATTCATCTTCTCTTGACCATTTCCTTCCTCCACAAACAGAAAATCCATCCTCTTTGGGTTGCAATAGCTTTATTTTGTCGATACCCATCCTCCCATCAAAATGAGGATTAAATTCTGGATCAACTTCCAATACAGGTTTTAGTATTTCAAATGCATCCTTCTTCTATTTATTAATGTTGACCTTTAATGTACTAAGTGTGCTTGGCTTAGTTACTTTAACAACACTTCTATGTTCATCAATTTCCCGTCCCTGGGTGTCAAGACGGAGAACATGATCCTTTATTGGTTTATGAGGGATAGTACCATTTGGTTTTACAATCTGGCCAGGAAATAAATTTATTAGAGGATAAAATTGTTGATTATGATGGAATCCCATCCTGGCAGCAAGCTCCTGAGCACATATGAAGGCTTCAAAGTTGGTTGCAGTTGCAACACCAACACTGTTCTTATCATTCCCAGCAACATCTTTCACACCAAATCCATCTTTCTAAATAGACAAACTCCTCCGCAATGAGGAACTAGAGGAATTCCCTTCCCTTCCTGGCATTCTAGCATAAGGGTCCATCTTAGGAACTCTACTAGAAGAAACCTTACCAGCTTCATTGCCCCGCAGTTGTCCCCTCTTATCAAAATCAGTACCATACTTCTGTGGCATAATGCCAACCCCATATCAAAGTCCCAAAAACCATGATCCCTGCCCTCTCTACTCCGCTTAGTGAAACCATGACTAGTATCACGCTCATCATCAGCCCAATCAAATCTAGGGTTCAGCCTTACAAGAGGCAAAGGACCAGGAAAAAACTCATCCTGATTCATCCCACCTCTGCTTTGATTTGGCCCTCGAGAGCCAATAAAACCTCTACCCTCACGGCCATTCTCAACTGGAAAATTCTTAGTGCCAAGAACATTGTATCGGGCATTCACATTAACATGCGAAAAAGAATTAGCACTACCATTAGCATCAGCGTCCCCCTACTTACTCTTCTTCTGCTCAATAGATACATTCTCATTAGTGAAATTCTTAGGCTTTTGATTCGAATTCTCTAGGATCTTTTGATTCTGACTAGGCCCAGGTGCAGGAGGCACCAACGTGGCATGTAAAGAAGGAAAATCCTCTCCTCTAAACATGGTTGAAGAAGCAGATGGAGGAGCAACTGGTCCCACCGCCTTGGTAATAGACCGCAGCACATCCTTCTGAAAATTTGACTCTTTCTCTTGCAAAACCATGACAACAGGCTTGGTCCAACCCATACCTGAAGAGGAAGGTCTAAAACCATTTCCTGAACTGGCTCCTCCAGCTAGACCTCCTTCAGATCCAAGAGAATCAAACCATTCATGTTCTTTCCACAATGAAGGGAGGTTCAAGGGGGGTGGATCGGAAAGCTTCGTCCTCACCTTCTGCGAGCTTCGAGGCCGTGAAAGAAGCGCCATGTCTAAATTAGAATCCGGTGAGGTTTGGAAATCTGAGGGTTTTAGTGGTGGAAATAGTGTTTGAGCTGAAACTAAAAATGAAGATGGTGGTTGTGGTGTTGGTTGTGATGAGTGTACAGAAGCTGGAAGTATAGTCAAAGACTCTGATTTTAGAAACAAATCTAGTTTTACCTCAATAGTTTCAGGAGTTGGTTCGATGAATTTGTCTTCAATAGATTCAATTGATTGATGTGTGGGTTCTATTTCCTCTTCTAGTTTTATGAAAGAGGGTTTACATTTGGGTTTAAAATATCAAAAAAATATTTCTGCGAAAATCTTCCAAGACATAGATGGATGAGGTTGAATCCTCTATAGGCACCATTTAAGAGTACAATCTCTCATTGCAATTGCAGCTACCTTCATCTTCTCTTCATCCTCCACAACATATTTAGCTCTAAAATATGTGTCAATAGAAAAGATCCACCAATATGATTCTTCTACTCCATAAAAATGCCACAAAAACCCCATTTACCAGGAATGAGATCGAAATAAAAGCACCAATTGACAAGAAGTTTTTCTATCAAAAGCTATGAAACTAGAGTTTCAATACAAAAGAGGCGGAATATTAAAATTATCTAAGAAAATTAATATAACATTTTTAATTTGATTCATAATCTTTAATCTCTTATTGAGAGTACATATATAATATTACTAATGGATAGTATAATAAAGACCCAACTAACTAAATAACCAAAGTCCAACTAATATAAATTATACTTCTAACTTTAATAATTAAATTGCCTAAAATTACCTCCATGATTCTATTAGTATTCATATTGCATATATGCAATGTCACTCTCGTGTATATACTCAAGAGGAATATATTTAACAAGAATCAAGTGAAAATTAGTCTCACTACAAGTCCATTGAAGCCCAATTTCTGCTGGTCCTAAACTAGGGTTTTATCCGGAAAAGTCAATTGTGCCTTTGACTTTTGATCCAAGCATGATCCTAAGCCTTGGGACATGATTCAAACTAATCATATACATATTTGGATCCTTTCTATGATGCTTGAATTTTTCTTAGTGTATGAAAAAATCCTAGCTTTGGTGCTAACTTTGAAAGATCGTAACTTTCAACCCACACATCCATTTTTTGAGCTCCAAAGGTCAATTTGTAGATCTCATCATGCACTACAAAAGTGTCCTACTAACCTATGAGCAAATGAGGATTGGATTTTGAGATATGAAGCTTCAAAGTGTGAAATAATTTCAAAACACAATTTTTCAAGCTAAGCTTTATTCCTTCAATTTTCAGTCATCTTCAAGGCCACATTTCGTCATGATCCTTTTTTATTCAAGAAATTCATCAAACACGAAATTTATAAGGTTTGTTTAGGGATTTCTAAAAAGTACAAGAACTCTCCAATCCAGTGAGTGAGCTAAGAGTTTCGAAGACATGATGTTTTGGGTTTGAAACTTGAAATGCAAGTTATGTCACCTGATAAACATGATGCAAAACCTTTCAACCCTAGCTTTGGTGCTAACTTTGAAAGATCGTAACTTTCAGCCCACACATCCATTTTTTGAGCTCCAAAGGTCAATTTGTAGATCTCATCATGCACTACAAAAGTGTCCTACTAACCTATGAGCAAATGAGGATTGGATTTTGAGATATGAAGCTTCAAAGTGTGAAATAGATTCAAAACACAATTTTTCAAGCTAAGCTTTATTCCTTCAATTTTCAGTCATCTTCAAGGCCACATTTCGTCATGATCCTTTTTTATTCAAGAAATTCATCAAACACGAAATTTATAAGGTTTGTTTAGGGATTTCTAAAAAGTACAAGAACTCTCCAATCCAGTGAGTGAGCTAAGAGTTTCGAAGACATGATGTTTTGGGTTTGAAACTTGAAATGCAAGTTATGTCACTTGATAAACATGATGCAAAACCAACTTTTGCTGCAAACTTTCATACTTTATGAGCTTTTGCTTGCAAGATATCACTTAATCAGATCATTACACGAAATTTGGAAGCTTAACCCTTTGAATTAAAGCTTGAACCAAGTGTTTATTCAATTTTTGGCATAAAGGTTTCACTTCCAATTACATAAAACATGGTTTCCCTTAAAACCTGCTTTAAGCCATTCCCCTTGCTTCTCTTTCCACTCCAAGTACACTTTAACCTCAAAAGCATGATTCATACCTAGCTACTCTTGTACTTCCATCATTGGAACCATACATTCATCACCACATGAGCCAACTTGCATTTTCAAAAGCAAGTTGGAAAAAACTCAGTTTTTGAGAGTTTCACAAGCCTTCAACTTCTTCTATAAATAGGACCTCACTCTTCACTCCAAAACATCAGAAAATACCCCAAGAAAACCCTTCAGAACTCTCTGCATACTCAGAGTCACTTGCTCTTGCAAAACCATCCAAAATTTGCAAGAACACCTCAAACATCCATTCCACTTGTGCGGTTCCTAAAAAACTTCACAAACCACCTCTACACACTCATTAGAACTCATACAAACCATTGAAGTAGTTCTGTAACACTTCAAACATATTCTACCATTTTCAACCTCCATTGTAGCAAAGGCATCATGTTCTGTTCCTCAAGCCTCTTCCAAGTCATCTAGCCATCCCAATAAGTTTTAAAAGGTTTAAGGAAGCTTTAAGGAGTATCATCTTGTTCTTACAACCATTGAGAAAGAAGCCTTGGACTTTCTCCAAGAGGTAAGATTTATGACTTTTGAAACCCTCATGTTCATGCACTATTTTGATGCCATTTGAATAGCAAAATGTAGTGTGTAATGTTATTTGTTAGTCTGAACCATTGCTGGCTTTATCTTGTTTGAAAATCTCATATTGTGACATACTGAAGATTTTTGATGTTGCACTGTTGTTGAGTGTTGTATGTTTTATACATTAAGTTTTAGGTCAAACAAATATTGTATTCGTGTTCATTGTGAAAAATGCTTTGATTTTGTTTTTTATATCACTTGAAATGGTTAAGAGATGGAGAAATTAAAGGGAGAGAAAGTTCTGGCCATGGAAGCTTCATATGGCACGAAGAGAGAGAGAGAGAGAGAGAGAGAGAGAGAGAGAGAGAGAGAGAGAGAGAGAGAGAGAGAGAGAGAGAGAGAGAGAGAGAACGATGTAAGCGAGGCTGAAGAAGATGATGCTGAGTCAAGGGTGACTTGGCATGACGTGGCGCTGAGGTGGCCGTTTTGAAATGTATTTAAAATATAATGATTTTGAAGCGTATAGATATTGGATGAGAGCATAGCACAGCTGGTTAAGAAGGAGGGTTTGTGTGTTATGTTGAGTGAAGGTTCTAGGGTTCGATTCCACCCATACCTTTTGGTTCTTTTATTTTCTTTTCTGAATTACAACTTGTCTTCAAATATTATTTCATTATGGTATTACTTATTCATAACACTTTGGTAGCCGAAATGGCCTTGGTTTCAGGCCTAAGTGTCTAGGGCGTGGGTTCAAACCCCATTAGGTGCATTTCTTTTATTTTTAGTACTTAGTTTTTTATAGTTTCCTTTACAATTTGATTTGATCATAACTTTCTTGTTTTTTTTATCATTTTGATCCCATTCTTTTTGCATTTTGTTCATAAAGATGCCTATTTTCCATTTATTTCAAGAAATTTCCAAAAAGAATTATTTATCTTGCATTTATGTGCATTCAAAGTATGATGATTTTTTTTGTTTTTATGAGACTTCTCTTATTTCATTTGGTTATTCCTTTGGTTTCTCTTGCTCATTTGGTTTGTGTGAACCTTATGCATCTTATGTGAATCTTGTACTACATTGTGATATTGAACATATTTTCAATTGAATTTGATGCATTTTAAAGTAATGTTCACATGTAAATACATGATTGAAATTTCTTGAAACTTTAGTAGTCACCTTGCCTTTAACATGTGATTTTCTTCCATGATTATGTGACCTAAATACACATGTGCTTTATGTTGGTCATGCCATGCCTTGGGTATCTTCTTCATGTTTGATTTTTTCTTTATATCATGTTTGAGTATCACCTTTATCTTACTAAGAGTTCCCCAAGTGATGTGGCTTGCTAGCTCTCATCCTAAAGAATTGCCTTGTTATTCTTTACTCCAAAGAAAAGTCTCTCTATTGACTTAAGGTCATAGATAGCTTCATTTATTCCTCTTGACCTTGTTAGAGTCATTAGGTCCCTCAACTTAGCATTAAGTTAGAACCAATATTCCCTTTGACTTTGTCAAGTCAAAACCTTAGCATACCTTGTTAGGAGTCCTATAACTTACAACTTAGGACTAGGGTTTGTTAACTCTATGTGAATATCATTATTATGAGTACTCACTTTCCCATTTGAATTTTGTTAAAGTCAACCTTAGTTAGGTTTTTCAAATTAGACTTAGAGAGTTGGTTAACTCTATGTAAGTATCATGGTTATGAATACTTACTCCCTTTGGAATCTTGACAATGGTCAAAGAGTCTCTTCACCCTAGTCAGGTGAACTACGATTGTTCTGATTCTGTCCTTGTTAGGATACGTAGGCACGAGATGTGACATCTTGGTGAGCATGCTTAGTATATACCCATATGTCTTTACCTTTAGCACCTTTTACTTAAGCAGATAACCATTAGCAAGGAAACATTACCAAAAAACACAAATACCAAACAAGAGGCTCCTGTAGAGTACTACAGATACTTAGGATGCTAACACCTTCCCTAGGTATAACCACCCCCCGAATCTCACAATCTCTTAGCTTTGTTGTTATGTAGCACACTTAGGGTTTTCTTCGATCTTTACCCTTTCCTTTGGATAAATCAAAGCTCGGTGGTAAACTTCATGATTTTTGTGATTCAAGTTAATTAGTAGCTTGATATTTGATTCTCACTGCAACAGAAATGACGATTTCACTAGGGACTACTATAAGAGGGTTAAGCCCACCTTGTTTGTATTTTGTGTTTTTCTTATGTTTGTTTGCTTTATACATGTATATTGTACCTATTTGGTTGCATGTGCGCATTGGGTTGATACCTTGAGATGTGAGGTAAGTCCTAGCCCGGACTTGAGTGTATACTTATGATAGGATTATGGTATGATCAGTAGTTGATTGTTGGGAGTAGTCTTAATATGTTTGTCATATGATGTAACCATGCTTAATTGAGGCCCCTTTGGAATTATTGATGGCATATGAGTAGCCATACGTTCAATACTTTTTCCGACCTGGGAGTCTGTGAATGTTGTATATTTGTTGCTTGTGCATCATCTCATCATCTCATCATAGCATTCATGCAGTTGGTTTTAAGAAGCTCTGTTTTTTTCTTTATTGCAAAAACCTTAGGTATCATGGATTTTGGGAAAAGAAACACCAAGAAGGATAACTTCAAGAAACAAAATTTGACAGAGTTGAAAGGATTGGTGGCCTTAGTGTTGTCATGAATACTTCAGAAAGAGCTATGGAAGATTGTTGGGACTTGTTAAGATCAAGATGGAAGAAGGAGTCCTTGAAACCTTTGTGCAGTTCTATGACCCTCTCTATCGTTGTTTCACCTTTCCTGATTATCAATTCGTTCCAACCATGGAAGAGTATTCATATCATATTGGTCTACTAGTGTTGAAAAAGAAGTCGTTCAGTGGATTAGAGAAGCTCCCTTCACCAAAAGAAATTGCAGATGCTATCCATCTAGAAGCTTTTGAAGTCAAAGCAAATCTCACCACCAAGCAGACTCAGAAGTCTACCTTCTGAATTTTTGATAGGGAAATATGTATTTCTAGCCAAGGAGAACAGTCTAGATGCTTTTGAAGTAGTTCTTAAATTTCTTATCTATGGCTTGGTTTTATTCCCCGAAGAAGAAGGTTTTATTGACATCAACACTATCCAGATCTTTAAGAATGGTAACCTCGTGCCTACTCTGCTTGGAGATGCCTACCATTCTATTCACTATAGGATTCTAAAAGGAGATGGGACTATCCTATGTTGTGCTCCTCTGTTATATAGGTGGTTTGGTGCACACTTGCCGAGGACAGATCTTTTCAGAGAAAATCCAAATGGACTAAGGTGGTCTTAGAGACTCATGACTTTGACTCAGACTGATGTACATTGGTAAGATCTGTTGCACCCCAAAATTTGACCAACAGGTCAAGAGGTATGAGTACCCATCAAGACTATGAAGCTAGCCAAGAAGGTTGTTCAAAGTGATTAAGGGTTGATATCCTTGTCAGAGAACTCAAGAGATCCTCAGAGGGATTGGTTGAAACCAAGGTTGTGTGTCTCATAACTTGAGAGTTGGGGGAGCTCCTCAGATGATTCTGAAACTATGAGGATGAACTTGAAGCTTTGAGAAAGCTTATTAGATGTCTTGAAAGCCATCGTGAAGCCTAGAGAGGTCATTGTACAAGAATTCAGAAGATTCAGCCATGAGTGGTGGAATTATGGTTTGACTAGGTCAACCCTAGGTCAACTGATGATTTGGAGAGGGTTGAGACCTAATCCAAGAGCCATGTGATCATGGAATGATGCATTGAGATGCTATAAGGATGATTCCAAGACCAACTCATCATGATTGAGGAGTTTGAGAAGTTTTAAGCTAGGGTTTCTAAGGCTTGACAGTGTAAAATCCCCTAGTTTGATCCTTATCTTCAAGGCAGTTTAGCTTAAGATGTGATTGTCATCTCATCTTCCCCACAAAATGAATGTTGTAGAGCTTGTTCTTAGCTTTAATTTGAGTACTAGAAGTCCTTGATAGGATTTGTAGAGCTCAAGTTATGACTTTGACAAATTACAGGTCATCTGAGGTATGTGAATCTGGGTCCTTGAAAGTCACCCAACTTGCATCCAACTTTTGCCCTAGTAGGATGATTCCTATGAACTCTTGGTCAACATGAATGTTGTAGATCATCTTCTTAGATTTCTATATAGTACTATAAGTCCTTGATAGGATTTGTAGAACTCAACTTATGGCTTTGACAAGTCAAGGGCATTTTGGTCATTTGGAGGTTATGGGTCATTTCAAGCATAAGGCCATATCTCCTATTTCCAAGCTTCAAATGGAAAAATCTTCAACATAAAACTTGCTTAGAATGAAGTTTTAAGGCTAGTAGGGAGGTCATGAGATGTTGAAAAGGATTGTATCAAAAAGTGATGAAAATGGCCTAAAATGGAGGCATAAGTTAAATAAGTTGAAATTGAAAATTGGAAATCACAAGTTATACATCCAAACCATGTCATATAATAGGTCATTTTGACTCCAAAGGACATTCTAAGAACAATGGTTCAGCCACAATTTTGATTTGAGGCCTAGATCATAGGGCTGCTTTGGAAATGGCTTACTTGCATCTTACGGCACCAAAGCAAAACTCAAGAAAACTCAACAAACAAGTTAGTTATGCATTGCAACACACCATACATCTCATGCGGGGAGAATTTCAAGTCAGTTACAAAGGTTACAAGAGGCTTGGCATGAGATAGCATATGGTGAGAAGTGAAATCAAAATGTCATGACATGAGACTTCCATTTTCTCATTGGAAGGTCCTAGATGGTTCTAGATGATTCTAAACCACTCTATATAACATGTATAACTTGCTCAGATGCAAGGTTGGTGAGAGTTGGTGCAGAGAAGAGAGAGTGAGATCAAAAATCTTCCATTGCAAGTCACAATCGGTTTCATCAATTCTCTTACAATCAATCCATTTCTTTGGTGCAATTCAATTCCATATGTGTTTCTGAAGGTGTGCCAATCAAAATCAGAGAGGTTTCATGCTTGGATCGTGTTCTTGACATTGAGATTCACCACCTGCAACTCCAGATCGGTTTCCAAGAATCAGGCACTTTCAAGAGGTTTTATTGCATACAGAAGCTCTATCAGGCATCATTGATCATATCTGGAAAGATTGAAGCATTGATTTGAGGGATTTCTTCATCTGTTCACTCGATTTTACCAGGTTTGCAACTTCCTTCGTGCACCTTAATTTAAGTAGAATTGATTAGATTTGATAGGTTAGAATGGTTAGAAATCATCAGGGGAAGCTTTCTGGAAAGTTTGAAGAGAATTGGTGATGATTTTGTTGTTGACACCATTTCTTTATGGACCAAGAACTCCTTGAATCTTGAGTAATAATCTTAGTTCTTTAGTGGAAGTTGACCAGTGATAGGAGGTGAACATTTTAGTGTAAACAATTTCAAGAATCTTGAGTTTTGATTTTCAAGCATAATTTGAAGTTGCTATCGGGTTTCAAGTTTGAGTGAGATTCAATGGAATTTGAGATCATGGTTGGATTCAGTGTGGAAAATGGAGCATGTTAGGGGTTTACACTTTAGGATTTGATGAGGTTTTGAGGGTATTCGGATGAGGAGAAAGGAGGAGTTGAAGCTCTGTTTCAATGGAGTTCTCCCTCCAGAAATTTGAAATTGAAGAAGATGATGTCTTGGCCCTAGGATCAGAGGAGACTTTTGACTGAAATCTTGATCTAACGGCCATCCACGCGTTTCAGTTTGTGAATAGGTTTGAACAAGACAAAACGCAGCGTATCACTTAAGTCCTGGCTTGGGCTTAAGTGATCTTTTGATACCAACACCCCCAATCAAGGCCCACTTGGATTTTACACTATAGTTGGTTACTTCCTGCACCGTTTTATTTTCCATTTTTCATTCAGTTTATTAATTGATTTTTCTGATTAAATTGGGCCTAGCGCGTTTACTTCCTGAACCCCCATTCTGGGCCCATGCGCGTATTACACTGCATCTGGTTACTATTTGCACCATACCTCTTCATATTTTCATTTTATTTTCTCCATTTTATTTCAAACTTGGAAAAATCATAATAAATGAAAAAATAATGATTTTTTAATGGGAATTTTTGCTCCCATTTCATATTAATGTATAGAAAAGTTTCAAATAAAAATATTTTCATTTCTTGCATTTTTAATATTTTTTGTGTATTTTCTACTTCTATTGCATTTTATTTCTTTTATGTTGATCCATGAATTTGTAGAATTTTGTTTAGGTAGTTCCCTTAGCATTTTTAGGCCATTCTTTTTAGGGTAGTTAGATATAAGCTTTAGCTTCCCCTTGGATTTATTCCATAATTTTGTGATGAATTTTAGGTTAGTTTTGATTAGATGACATTAGGTTGTGTAGAATTAGGTCAATCCTTAACATAGGTCCACAATAACACTAGAATTTTGGGTTTCTAGGTCAAGTTAGACATTGGGACATATAAGGGTATTAAGGGAAGGTATGTAGGATCCCTTAGGAATTATATTAGGTTTTAATATAGTAGTATACTATTTTTAAATGATTTTTGTAGTTGATGATTGTTTGTGTTGCCCTTGTGGGCTTGAATTTTTGTTTGCTTTGCTTTGTGGGCTTGAGGAGCATTGAGGAGCTTGGAGTAGCATTAAGGAGCCTAGTAGGAGCATTGAGGAGCATTGAGGAGCTTGAGAGCTTGATCTTATTTGTTTTGTTGATTGTTTTAGGGTTAAGGATTAGGAAGAGTTTAGACTTAGTTAACTTCTTTCTTAAACATGGATGGTATCTTTCACCTCCATTCCTCCCTATGATTCAAAGTCCTTCCATGGTATACACCTCTATCCTTTGGAGGGATAAGTGATTGTACCTAGGAATTAGAACTTTTGAGGGAACCATTCCTTTGATGTTGAGCCCTTATAGGTCACCTTTGGTGGTCAATAAGCAGTTCAATATCCCCAGCTTATCCAGTAAGTGATTTCCTCTGGTTTGATTATCTTGAGAGATGTTGAGCTTGAGTCTGAAGATGAAGACTTCAATGAAGAGTATGGAAGAGGATGAATCCTTGAGCATTGCCATTCCAGCTGAAGCTTGAAGAGCAACAAGAGCAAGTTGATACTTGAAGACCCCTGAAGATGAAGTAAAGACTGAAGGATGAAGCTAACACTTCTAAGTGATTAAGATTGATTCTGAAGAGCTGAAGCTTGAAGAACAAAGGAAGTTGATACTTGCTTTGATACCTGGGGATCCTGAAGGAGCCAAGTTGATACTTATGATTGATAGTGAAGCCTGAAGGTGGAGCTGATCAAGGAGCTGAAGCTCAGAGAAGATAAGTTGGAACTTATGTTGAAGGGTTGAAACCTGGAAAAGCAAATTGATATTTGTCAAGAGTGATGGAAGTCTGAAGACTGAGTTGCTGTTGGAAGAGCTGAAGCTTGAAGGTGAGAGAGTAGTTGATCTGCTTCCTTATCTCTTTCTTTGCTGTATTGATGTGTTGTGTTTGACTTGCTTGATGCATTATGATAAGTTCATATCTAGAATAGGTAGAATCTAGGAGCATGATTGCACTAGAGGTTGAGTTGCTCCCTCTGCTTGTATTGTTACTGTGTGGCTTTGCTTGCGGGTATTCGGTAGAGCCCAGCTCCCTTGCCCATGTGGTTTGTTTGCCTGATGGCATTTCACTTCATTTTATCTGTATGATTGCAGTTTACTGTTATTGCTTGATAGCATGTTGTTTTATATTTCAGTATGATTACTGTTATCCATTCTGGCTTGAGGTTGAGATGAGCTTGTGGAGGCTGAAGCCCCACACACATTTCCTCCCTCACTTGCATTGCATGCATTTTACTGTTAAGCTGGTGCTTTGTCTGTTTTGGTGTATCATTGACATGATCCCTTAGGACTCTCATTTCCTTTGATAAGGAATTGATGATAGAACTTTAGGTTGAAACCTATGCATGACAACTTCTAGGAGTTCCCTGTTCAAACCTCAACCATAGGATGAATCCATGGCATGACAACAGTAGGACTTGATAGTCTCCCTCCTAGTTGGGCCTGTTCTCTTCTCATCTCAAAACAGTTTAAGATACAGAAATCATGAATGATTTCTTTCGTACGTTACGAGCCTTAAACTATCTGAGAAAGGATTGTGGGAGAGTTTCTTTTCCACAGTCTGGATGTTTAGTATGGTACCCTTTGGGTGACATGCGACGCATTCACTCTCAGGTCATACATAGTCTCTAGTGCGATTGAAATCGCAAACACAATAAAAAACACTTCTTTCGTAAAAGACAGGAAATAACCGTAGTTTCCCGAACTACGTGAGCTCTGATCTCTCATATCTGTTGAGAGTACGTAGGCACAATACTGATGTATTGGCGAGCTACCTTCCCCCATAACCCGTCGTAGGCCGAACTACGTTGACTCTGATTTCTCATTCTATGATGAGAATACGTAGGCATAAAGCGCGATGCTTTGCCGAGTCATTCTTCTTTTTTGTTTAAGCCAGCCTTGATAGGTAGATAGAATAAAACCAACCCGTCCAAGTAAACACAACAAGCAAGGATCCCGTCGAGTACGACGGACGTGAGGGGTGCTAATACCTTCCCCTTGCGTAACCGACTCCCGAATCCAGATAATGGTTGCGACGACCTTGTCTTACCCTTTTTCGTTAGGTTTTTCCGATCGTTTCCTTTCCCGTTCTGAGGGATAAATAACGAAAGGTGGCGACTCTTCTGTTGTGCCGGCACCTTATTTTCGCGCAAGTGACAAGATCATGCTTATGACAAGGGAGTGATCATTGATAGTTATGGTTTGTTTCTTAACGCACCTCTTCTTAGTACACGAGAAGGAATCAACTATAACCCTGTTCTTGCAAAACGTCAGTTTGGATTTCCCATGAACGAAAAGCCCTACAATATCTTGTTGTCGGGTTTCTTCTATCACAACGCAAAAGCTAGTATATGGTTTAGAGATAGTGTTGCAAATGCTTGGAAGACTACTCACAAGAAGACTAAGGCTGATTTGGGAAGGAATAATTGTGTAGCATTTGAGCCTTTTATGCACTACATTCATTCTCAAGCCTGTGATCTCAAAATGCCTTATCTCCCAGAAAAACATTTACATACTGTTGTTGATTCTTCCTCTGTCATATATGTTGAGAGTATGGAGGAATGCCAAGAGACATTGGCAAGGATGAAACTTAAACAAGATACTTGGGAGAGCAAGTACCACGTTATTCATTCCGAGCAATTGAAGATGATGAGACAATTGAAAGAGAAGGATGATTTGGTTGAGTTGATTGAGATGAGGGTTGTGGACAGATACGTGGCACAAGAGAATTTATTTTTCTCTAGTGTCCAACCAGCGCTTAGTACTCATGAGTATTCTGACATCACACCTACGTCTGGTGCCTGGAAGGGAATCGTCGATAAGCTAGTGTTGGAGAATGCAGAGTTTAAGAGACAGAAAAGGGCGCGCGGATAGGATTTTTCTAGATAGAATCTTTTGAGACCTTAGGGCCTAGTTTTTTCCTCTTGTATTTTAAGTTTCTTATTTTGTACTTTGAAAGTGGTAATGTTTTCGACTATTAATGAAGTAAGGTTTTTTGCGCCAAAAATGTTTCTTTTACAAATCTATCTTCTGATTTTCTTAAAACCAATTGCATTGCATCTCATTGTTTTGCTAACATTCAAGGAGTCCAATCTCTTGTTTTACAGAAATTATAATGGACTCAAGAAATAGAACAACTCTAAGATGCACCTTAAAAGCCCGAGATTGGAAAATATGAGAATACTAGGAGGCCTAGTAGAAGATCCTTTGTTATTTACCAAAAAAGTATGGAAACATTTTGACATTGTTGGAGCTCTAAGTAGATGAAGAAATGCTAGTGGCGCTTGTACAATTCTATGATCCCATCTACCATTGCTTCACGTTCCCAGACTATCAACTGTTATCAACACTAGAAGAGTATTCGGCTTTGATGGGGTTGCATGTCACTCCTCAACCATTTTCTGGAAGGGAGAGAAGACCGAATAGGAGAGTCTTGGTAGAAGCCTTACACATAGAGCTATATGATCTTCAAACTCATCTGGATGTCAAGGATGGGTTCTCTGGTTTGCAAGCAAGACCCATGATGGAGAAAGTTGAAGCCCACATTGATAAGAAAGACACATAAATCTTTGAAGCCATCTTGGCCTTATTGATTTATGGACTCCTTCTGTTCCTAAGTTCCGACGAGTTCATTGACTTGAACTCCATTAACTTGTTTCTGATCAGGAACCTCGTTCCCACCTTGCTAGCTGATGCATACTTCTCTATCCATCTGATGAACTCCCGTGGAGAAGGTCAAATCATTTGTTGTACTACTTGTCGCTACTGCGAAAATCGGCGCCGGCTATGACAGAAGAGTCGCCACCGTGCGTTATTTATCCCACCAGAGGGAAAGGAAACACTCAGAGTAAACCTGATGCAAAGAGGGAAAGGAATGGTCATCGCAACCAAATCCTGGATTTGGGAGTCGGTTACGCAAGGGGAAGGTATTAGCACCCCTCACGTCCGTCGTACTCGACGGGATCCATGCTTGTTTTCCATATAAGGGTGTGTTATTCTATCTACTCTAAAGGTCTGGTCTAAAAAGAAAAGAAAATGACTTAGCAAAGTATCGCACTTTATGCCTACGTATTCCCGTCTGGAACGAGAAATCAGATTCAACGTAGTTCGCCTAACTACGGGTTAAGGGGGGAAGGTTGCTCGCCGAGATATCGCATCTCGTGCCTACGTACTTTCATACGACATGAAAGATCAGAGCAAACGTAGTTCGGGCTACGGAAGACACAAGTTTGTCTAACAATTTTTTTTATCTCCTTTTGAAAAGGGTTTTCCTGATTAAAGGTCCAAGAGGACAAAAACAGAGTTTGAATGTTTGTTTTGAGTTTTTTACAAAAGAACTGTTTTTTTAGGATGTTTGCAATCTCAGTCGCACTAGAGACTATGACCCAGGAGTGAACGCTTCGTATGTCACCCAAAGGGTACCACACTAACATCCAGATTACTGAAGAGAGACCATCCACCAACCTTTTCCCAGATAGCTTAAGGCTCGTAACGCACGACTTCAATTAACCTTATTACTGTGTTTTTGAATTGTTTTGAGAAGAGAAGAGAAACACCCTAAAACTATGGTTGAAAGGGGAATCTACCTACATTTATCATGCATGGGTCAAAACCTAATGTCTGTCATAATTCCCTCTGGCACAGAGGAAATCATAGATCCTAGGGGAAACAGCAAAAGAAAGCAAGCAGTAAACAGTAAACAGTAGAATGCATGTTATGCAACAGTACCAGAGAGGCAAGGGAGAAAACAACCGGCAAGAGGAGACAAGCTCCACCTCAAACCTAAGGATAATCAACACCAGCAAAAAGACAATACAGAGAAAGATAAAAGATACAGAGGAGGCAACCCAAGCAGCAACAACAAACTCCTACAGCAGACAGCAACGACAAGCTCTAAACGACACCGTTGAAATGACAACAAAGTTGACAGCAAGACTTCATCTTCAAGCTAGCTTCTATCTCAAGCTTCTTCAACTTCATCTTCAAGCTCTAGCAAGCACACTCCAAGCAGAGGAACAATCACCAAGATCAAGGTTGAAATGTTGAAAACTTAATGAAAACCAAAGGAAATCATCAAGTACCAACATTGAAATGGTAAGGTATCCTCAAAGTTCTACTCAACTATGGGCATACCACACATCCCTCCAAAGGAGATATGGAGTTTCCCTAGGAGGAATTCATGTCATTGGATGGAATAGAAGCAAACAATGCATTCTATGTTTGATGAAGAAATCAAAACTAGATCTAATGGCTCTTCCTAAAACCCTAATTTCCTAAGCTCCTAAAACAACCCCTAAAGGAAAAGGAAACTCCAACTCCAAGCTCCAATCTTCAAGCCATAGCAGCTACATCAAGTCTAGAAGACCTCCCAAAAAGGATTCCAAGCCAAGCAAGCTCCAAAGTCACCAACCAAGCCAAACAAGCAAAGGCACTCAAGAGAAAACAACACAAACACAAGCAACTTGCAAAATACATGAAAAATATGAAAATGCATCTAAAAATGGCAAATAAAATCTCAAAGGACCCCTAAGGTATCAGGGACCAGGGGTCAAAAGGGGAGGTTAAGAATCAAAAGGGAAGTGCCCCAATAGAGGGCAAACACTAAGAGTGTCCCAAACAAAGGCAGCAATGGAGAGGGAGCAAAAGGCAATTCAAATCACAAGAAAACAACACTTAAAAATTATGAAAAAAAATATCCAAAGATCAATTAACATGTTAATACAATGATCAAAAAAACTCATGCAAAAATAAGAAGTTTAAACATGAAAATAAAATCAAGAAAGAACAGAACTGCAATTTAAATCAAATAAAACAGCTCCAACATTTAATTTGTTATAAAATAGAAAATGAAACGAAAAAAAAAATCCAGAAAAAACTAGACATCTTAAGGTTTCTGAAAATTATTTGTGTATTTTTATGACTATTGGAACTATTTTAAATGATTTAAATTGGAACAGCAACAAAACAGAAAATAAAACCAATTAAAATTAAAACAGAAAATAAATGGTGTAAACAGCAAATAAATGCAGTGCAAAACAGATTGGGCCAAATATGGAGGTGCAGGAAGCAGGGCGCTAGGCCCATGAAACAAATGAAATACAACAAACAAAAATGAAAAGAAAAAAAAACACAAAACGCACCACAATATGATCGAACCCGCGCGCGCGTGGCTCCCCCTTGCGTCCAAAACAACGCCGTTTTGGCGTTAGGCCACGTGGCGCCTTATCGTTCCTCCGATCGGGAGACTTTGTCTCCCTCCCCTTCTCATCCGACGGCTGCTGAACCGTTTCACCACCACCACCGGAATAGCTCCGGTCATCTTCCTCACAAACTCCGGCCACCACAAAGTGTTCAACAACACATAAAAAATGCAAAACTCAACCGTTTTTAGAGTTTTTTATATCAAAATTCATCTACTTCTCGCGAGGATTCCAAATATCTCATCAAAAATCATCAATAATGCAAGATCAAAGAGAGACGAATCAAACAAAGTTTGACACCAAAACCTCAAGTTCATCAAAACTTCTCCAAATTAATTCTAAACTCATCCTTATGTCATGGAGGTTATAGATCAAGCAAAAACTAAGCAAAATCATGCCAAAACAGTCCATACAAAATCTCACAAGTTTGGAGCTCCAAATTTTTAATGTCATAAACATCAACAATTATAATCCATAAATGATCTACATGCTTCAAGGAGTGCAAAGAAACGAAAATGGCAAAGAATCATCAAGTATTAAGAGAGATATGGTGAAATTCAAGTACCTAGTGGAGAACTTCCACTGAGCCTTTAATCCTTCATGAAGCTTCGCAAAACTCTCCAGAATCGTCCTATGATCTTTAATAAAGCTTTCTCAATTCACAATTTGGCTTGAAACGATCTAGATTTTGAAATTCACTTTTTGAGTGTTCTTCACTTTTTCAAGTTTGTTCTTGATCAATTCTGCTCCAATTTCCAAAACTAATGATTTGTGAAGGTTAGAAATCTTATATACAATGGATATTGATCAAGAGAAAGCCCAATCCTTGCCTCTAGGCGCAAAATGAATTTTCAAAATTTCACCACTTTTTGCTCTTGAAGGTATACGAAAATGGCAATGTTTTGGCTCCAAAATGATTCAATTCAACTAATAACAGCATGTGGAGTGTGAATGGATGGGATTTGATCCTTGTATTTGATCCAATGGCTATTTTTGACTATTTAACTTCATGGTGAAGTAGTCTAAATGACAACTCCCAAAACTTGGCATATGCTCAAAATTCTGCCAATGCCAATGTTCTTAGAATGTGATTTTCATTCAAAAAATGTACTCACATGACATATTTTGCTCCTCTAACTCAAAAAGTTAATTTTCCCTCAATCCATTTGAAAAATTCCCTTTTTTAGGCCATTTTAAGTGACTTTTTGATACAAGCCAAAACAATCCCAAGTGAGCACTTGGTTGCACTTAAAATCATGTTTTAAGAAACTTTCATGTTGAACAAAAATCCATTTGACAAGTGCAAGTTGGAGATTTTGGCCTATGATTGAAAATGACCTATAATCTCACTTTCCCAAAATACCCCTGACTCGTAAACGTCATAACTTGAGTTCTACAAATCCGATGAAAGAATTCTAATACAATTTGGAAATCTAAGGCCAAGACCTACAACTTTCATGTTGGCCAAAAGTTAAGTGAAACCTCCTTCTAGGTCAACAATAGCTTTGAAGTCAGATGACTTTCACAGACAAATTTCAGTGGCATCCGAGGACTTGTAACTTGTCTGGACCATAACTTGAGTTCTATAACTCCCCTTGAGGACTTCTAGTACTCAAATTAAAGGTACTGAGATGCTCTACAAGTTTCATGTTGGCCAAAGATCCATTTGAAACTTGTATTTTGACTTATGTGGTCTTGAAGTTAGGCACTAAATAGGGGATTTTACACCGAAACCCTAACTTAGCAACTTCCCACACTCTTGATTCTTCTTGATTTGATCTTGGCACAGCACCACAAATGTCTTATCACATCATTTCATGAACTCCATGACCTAAAATTAGGCTTTGATACTCTTTAATTGTCCAGTTGACCTATAATTAATCCAAATGAAACCCTAATTGCTTGCACCTCAACTGTGGCTCTTGCTTTTGACACAATGACTTGATTGAGCTCTATCATGGCCCTCTAGGTATTCTATGAGATCCATACACATCCTCTTCTCACATTCAACACTTCACAACCCTCTGATGGTCTTCAGTTGATCCTCAAGTTAGGAGAAGATTCACATTCAAACATCTAGACCCTTAGGCATTCAAACCACCTTCTGATGACTTTGATAACTCTCAATATTGAGTGAGACCTCTTGCTAGGCTTCTCTTGACAAGAATAACACTTGATACCCTGCTATATGAATGATATCATGATATGCAAATGATATACCTATGCTAATGATAATGCAATAAAACATAAACCAGGTAAGACAAGGTTGAGCAAATTTTGGGGTGCAACAGTTGCCCCTATTCAAACGGCTTGGACCTGACTGGGTGAAGAGCGAACAGCCTTCAAACAATCCAGGTAGAAGACGGTTGAATACCAAGAAACCTGGAAATTTGCCATCCGTTATGCTGAACCCAGTTGTTACGGCAACAACTGATCAATCATCTAATAAAACTTTTGACTTCAACATTAACTCCCTGGGTGACGCCACAGGCATTGAATTAACTTTACAAGAAACAACTCCGTCCACAACGGGACTAAACTTCATCAACACGAGGAAGGACTCCATCAACATGGGTTCAATTTCGTCTATAATTGGAATAACGATCTCTGTCAGTCACAGGTAACAACTCCGCTGGGGATAATCCATCGATTACGGATAATAACTCCGTCCACACGGGTAGCAATCACTGTCAACACAGGTAACACTTTAACTTTACTGGGGACAACTCCGTCGATCATGGGTAACGACTCCGTCAACACAGGTACGATCTCTGTCAACACAGGTACAGTCTCGTCAGCCACAGGCAAACATCTATGCCAACACAGGCGCAATCTTTGTCCATTACAGGTAACAATCTCTGTCCATCACAGGTACAATCTCTGTCAATCACAGGTAACAATCACTGTCAACACAGGGCAACAAACACTGTCAACACAGGGGAACAATCACTGTCAACACAGGTAACAAATCCGTCAACACGGAGAAGATTCACTGTCAACACAGGTCCAATCTCTGTCCATCACAGGTACGATCTTTACACGAATAATAATCATCGTCAGCACGGGTAGCAATCACTGTCAACACAGGGGAGCAATCTCTGTCAACACAGGGAAGAATTCTGTCAATACGGACAATAATCACCGTCAGCACGGGTAAACATCACTGTCAACACAGGTACAATTCCGTTAATATGGAGAACAAACTCTGTCCATCACAGGTAACAATCTCTGTCAACACAGGTGCTATCTCTATCCATTACAGGTAACAATCTCTGTCAACTACAGGTACAATCTCTGTCAATCACAGGTAACAATCACTGCCAACACAGGTAAACATCACTGTCAACACAGGTACAATTCCGTCAATACGGATAACAATCACCGTCAGCACGGGTACAATCTCTATCAACACAGGCGCAATCTCTGTCAATCACAGGTGCAATCTCTGTCCATTATAGGTAAGAATCACCGTCAGCACGGGTACCATTCCGTCAACACGGATACCTAACTCTGTCAACACAGGTACAATCTCTGTCCATCACAGGTAAGAATCACCGTCAACATGGGTACATTTGAAGAGTACTTTGTTGGGAAATACGAGAAACTTAATCACACCACTCTGTGGGGAAATCACTAGTGACACCTCCGAAGGTTTAAGGCCTGAAATCTTTCGAAGCTGGCGTAACAGCAACCTAACCATAATCCCTCTGGGGATGAAGAGAAACTTAACCAAGCAACTCTGCTAGGGGACGAACGTTAACATCACCTATCTCACACCGAGAATTTTGAATATCTAGAGATCCTTCTAAACAAGAATCCCACTCCTCTGCAAGGGATAACACCTGAAACCAAAGAGGTAACCAACCTGGCTTATGTTTCAAAATGTGTATGTTTGACAATGGCGTAATGCTCCATACGGCATGGAAATGCTACGCGTTTGGGTAGATGCAAATATGATGATATATGCAAAATGCAAAGATGCCAAGTGGCGCTTCAGCAAAATAAATGCTGAAGACAAGACCCAATCTGCTGGGGATAAACGGGTATCACAGAGCACTCCAACAAAATAAATGCTGGATATGGTGCAACCAACTCCGCTGAAGATAATCATCCTATTGGGGAATGGCTCACAAGCTTGAGATTACGAACTCTGATGAGGATGTTCATCCTGTCGAAGAAAAACAACCTGCTGGGGAGAAGGAAAAACAATCCTGCGCGGAGATGATCCTTTTGAACCAAGGATGACTTGGTTATACTCTGCGGGAATTACCCATGCTAGGTATTGAGTGTTAACATACTCACTGCTGGAAATGCACCTTCTGTTAGGGACATCAAATCCACTGAGGATACTCTCTTGGCAGCTTTCTTGGGGATAATCTTCTGGGGAGGACCACCCACATCCAATTGGGATAAGTGCTATCTCAAATCTTCTGAGATAAGATGTGACTTCCATCTGCTGAGGAATGATACAATCAATATGTCACAGGACTCTGGCTGAGGGAACATAAATTCCTTGACTGTTTGCTCCAAAGGTGAGAACCTTGCAAAACACGAACGAGACAAAACAAATCTATACAACCAGATCTATTTCAGTTAGTATCCGTGACGTTCGTTCAGTCAATTCGAAGTTTTAGCAATTATTGGCAAGGGCCAGCAAGTTTATGCATATGCAAGTTTATCAAAAACATCGGCGTTTTTCACAAACAAAACAGTAAAGAACAAACATCAAGTACTGAATAACATGCTTTATTGATAACGGGCCTTTAAATAGGCAAAATTTTGTACACTGGATGCAACTCCTGGAAAGAGGAAGTCACGTACAAACAAAATACAAATATTACAGAAGCACAAAGAAAATTTGTATACATGTCGGCAATGTGGTACAGACGAACACCATGAGCTGATCCTCTTATGACTCGCCTGACTCTGACGCTTTCCCGATACTCAATCTTCGGAAGAGATTGTTTCGGATATACGACCCTCAGGTACTCCCAAACCACTAAGCAATGGAGTATCAAACTCGGACCGCAGTCATTTGCTTTTTCAAATCCCTAACTTTTGCGTCAACCGCCCTTTGCGGGTTTTCAATTCACCGGGATACCCCTTTTTTGCCGAAGTTGCCCTTTTCAGGTTTTCAACTTCGCGGGTGTACATTTTTTCAATTTTATCCCTAACTTTTGCCTGAACCTTTTATTCCTTTTTTATGGTTCGCCGGGATGCCCCATTTTTGCCTGGATTTCTTTTTTCTGTCCAGCGGGTCTCTTTAAGCAAAGTATTTTTTAAATGCGTCTGAGTTCACAGGGGATGTGAAGTCCTCACCATCCATGGTGGACAACAGTAAGGATCCTCCAGAGAAAACCTTTCGGACAACATATGGACCTTCATAGTTGGGAGTCCATTTGCCCATGTGATATGATTGTGGCGGGAGAATCTTTTTCAGCACAAGATCGCCCGTCTGAAAGCTTCAAGGACACACCTTCTTATCATAAGCTTTCTTCATCCGGCTCTGATACAGCCGACCATATGCTAGAGAAGCCAATCTCTTCTCATCCACTAAACTGAGCTGATTTAGTCTATCTTTCACCCATTCTGCCTCATCTAATTGGACATCATACAAAACCCTCAGAGAAGGAATCTCAACCTCCAATGGTAGGACAACCTCCATACCATACACAAGTGAAAAAGGAGTTGCCCCGGTTGATGTGCATACCGTCGTACGATAACCGTGCAAAGCAAAAGGCAACATCTCATGCCAGTCCTTGTAGGTCACAACCATCTTTTGAACAATCTTCTTTATGTTTTTATTGGCCGCTTCAACAGCGCCATTCATCTTGGGCCGATAAGGAGAAGAGTTGTGATGTTCAATTTTGAAATTCTGGCACAATTCCTTCATCATCTTGTTATTCAAATTTGAACCGTTGTCAGTGATAATCCTCTCCGGGATTCCATATCTGTAGATAATATCCTTCTTGATAAATCTGGCCACCACCTGCTTGGTAACATTAGCATACGATGCCGCTTCAACCCATTTGGTGAAGTAATCAATAGCTACCAAGATAAAACGATATCCGTTGGATGTCGTGGGCTCGATTTTTCCAATCACATCAATTCCCCGCATGGAGAAAGGCCCAGGTGACGACATAACGTTCAGAGGGCTCGGAGGCACATGAATCTTATCCGCATAAATCTGGGATTTATGACACTTCTTTGCAAATTTGAAACAATTTGTTTCCATTGTTAACCAGTAATACCCTGCTCTTAATAACTTTCTTGTCATTGCATGTCCGCCGGCATGCGTGCCAAATGTACCCTTGTGGATCTCTTCCATGAGCAACTTAGCCTCTTTCTCGTCCACACATCGCAACAACACCAAGTCGTGGTTTCTCTTATACAAAACCCCATCCGGATTCAAATAGAAATTGCCAGCCAATCTCCTAAGAGTCTTCTGATCACGACTGGATGCCCCAGCCGGATACTCTTGGTTCTTCAGGAAATTCTGGATATCAAAATACCACGGTTTGCCATCGGAAGCTTCCTCAATGGCGAATATGAAGGCGGGCCTATCAAGGCGAGAGATAGCTATCCTGGGAGCCTCATTCCAGAAGTTAACCTTATACATCGAAGACAAAGTCGCGAGAGCGTCTGCCATCTGATTTTCTACTCGTGGTACATGGTGCAATTCCACCTTGTCAAGAAAGGTAACAACCTTTTTGCATAATTCATATAGGGTATCAGATTGGGCTGACGAGTCTCCCACTCTCCCTTGATCTGATTCACAACTAGAGCAGAATCTCCGTACACATCAAGATTTTTAATTCTCAGATCAATAGCTTCTTCGAGCCCCATAATGCACGCTTCATATTCGGCCTCATTGTTGGTAACTGGAAAGGTCAATCTAGCAGTGAATGGGATATGCGACCCATGGGGAGTAGTAATGATTGCCCCTATTCCACTTCCATACGAATTGACGGCACCGTCAAATATCAATTGCCATTTGGAACCCAACTCTGGACCTTCATCCGACAACGGCTCCTCACAGTCCTTCATTTTTAAGTACATGATATCCTCGTTAGGAAAATCAAAACTCATCGACTGGTAATCATCAATCGGTTGCTCAGCTAGGTATTCTGACAGAACACTACCCTTAATAGCCTTTTGAGAAACGTACTGAATATCGTATTCTGTCAATACCATCTGCCATTGGGCAATCCTTCCGGAAAGTGCTTGCTTTTCAAACACGTATTTGATCGGATCCATCTTTGAAATTAGCATGGTTGTATGGTTTAGCATGTATTGCCTCAAACGTTTGGCAGCCCAGGCTAACACACAACACGTTTTTTCGAGCATTGAGTAACGGGACTCACAGTCTGTGAGCTTTTTACTCAAGTAGTAAATCGCATGCTCTTTACGTCCAGTCTCGTCATGTTGACCGAGAACACAACCCATACTTTTCTTAAGAACCGTCAAATACATAATCAATGGTCTCATGGCTACTGGGGGTATCAATATTGGAGGTTCCTACAAATATTCTTTTATTGTTTCAAACGCCCTTTGAAAATCTTCATTCCAGGTCACAGCCTGATCTTTTTTCAATAACTTGAATAATGGCTCGCACGTGGCCGTTAGATGAGATATGAACCGACCAATGTAGTTCAATCTCCCTAAAAAGCCACGAACCTCTTTTTCTGTTTTCGGCGTTGGCATTTCTTGTATTGCTTTTATTTTAGCAGGATCAACCTCAATTCCTTTTTCGCTCACAATAAACCCCAATAGCTTACCAGATGTCACCCCGAAGGTGCACTTGTTAGGATTCAGTCTCAGCCTGAATTTCCTAAGCCGCTTGAACAATTTCAGAAGATTGACCAAATGTTCTTCCTCCATCTGAGATTTGGCAATCATATCATCAACGTAGACTTCGATCTCTTTATGCATCATATCATGAAAGAGTGTTGTCATAGCTCGCTGATATGTTGCCCCGGCGTTCTTCAAACCAAAGGGCATCACTTTGTAGCAGAACGTTCCCCACGGGGTAATAAAATTTGTTTTCTCCATATCCTCCGGCGTCATCTTTATTTGATTATAGCCCGAAAAGCTGTCCATGAAGGAAAACACGGAGAATTGAGCTGTTTTGTCGACCAACACATCAATATGAGGAAGTGGAAAGTCGTCTTTTGGGCTCGCCTTATCCAAATCTCGATAGTCCACGCATATCCGCACCTTACCATCCTTCTTTGGTACAGGTACTATATTGGTGACCCATGAGGGATAAGTTGTGTCAGCCAGAAAACCACCATCCCATTGTTTCTGAACTTCCTCCTTAATTTTCACAGCCATATCTGGTTGAGTTCTTCTGAGTTTTTTTTTAACCGGCGGACATTCTTTGCGCAATGGCAGACGGTGAACCACCATATCAGTATCCAACCCAGGCATGTCTTCGTAAGACCAAGCAAAGATATCACTGTACTCCCGCAACATCTCAATAAGCCTTTGCTTGATATCACTTTGCAGTGCAGCCCCTATCCGGATATTCCTGACAACCTCTTCGGACCCCACGTTGATAATTTCAATTTCCTCCTAATGAGGCAGAATGATTCTCTCTTCTTGTTTCAAAATTCGAGTCAGCTCTTCTGATAAGTCACTATCCTCAACAATCTCTTCTTCTACTTGAAATATCGGGTGCTTAAAGTCGAAGCGAGTCATAGGAAGTTCGTGATCAGTGTCGTGATAGGTGTCGTCTGAAATATGAATCCTGCAATGAGAATGGTTAAATGTTTCAAATAATGCAAACAAAACATATAACCACGTTGCCATTTTATTGTTAAAACAAAAACAGGAAAAACAAGGATCACAAAATTTGTATGAGAAAAACACCTTTATTAATGATTAAACAAAGTACACACATAAGCAGGTAGCCCTAAAAACAGAATCACTATGCCCCGGGTAGGACACAAGATTATACAATAATTGAGAAAACAAATCATTACTGTTTTGTAGTCACTGGGACAAGTTCCTGGATAGACCAGTTGCACAGATTCTGTCCTGGCACGCTGGGCTTGATCCACGAGTCCGTATCGCAGTCACTATCTCCGTCTTCAGCATCGGAAACAACATTAATTGTTTCATAACAGACCCCACCTGGAGTGATCACCACTGGTCCTTTGAACTTTGGCACGCCTGATGCGGAAGGTGACAATGTCGGGCGATATCCCAACCCAAACTTGTCCATCTTGACAGGAATGTCCAAGACTTGGCCCCATCTTTTGGTTTCTCCAGCCTGAACCACTGCCTGAGCGTCTTTGTACGAAGACATGGCTACTTCTGGCCCTTTGACGGGATCATGAGACTTGTCCTTGATCTGCAACCCCTCGAAGGCTTGGCATGGCGTCTCATGGATCTCCCCATCCACTTTGACGTACTTGAATGACGGGAGATGACTAACCAGAATGTCCTCCTCTCCGCAAATAGTAACAACACTGTCCCCAACCATGTACTTAAGCTTCTGATGCAGCATGGACGTCACAGCCCCTGCAGAATGTAACCATGGTCGCCCAAGTAAACAACTGTAAGCGGGATGTATATCCATGATATAGAACACAGTGTAAAACACTTCCGGCCCGACCTGGAGTGGCAATGTTATGGACCCAAACACTGACCTTCTGGTCCCATCAAAAGCCCTCACGACCAAATCACATGGCGTGCATATGATTCCTCGGACATCTAGCTTCATCATAGCCTTCTTCGGCAACACATTCAAATATGATCCAGTGTCTACAAGAACATGCGACATAACAGTGCCCCGACACTCCACTGAAATGTGCAAGGCCATATTATGGTCCCGACCTCTAGGCGTCAAATCAAAGTCAGTAAATCCCAAGCTGTGGCCACCATTCACATGCGTCAGTACCCCCTCAAGTTGATTAACAGTTACTTCCTGAGGTACAAAAGACGTGTCTAAGATTTTCAACAATGCATTTCGATGGGCCTCGGAACAAAGCAACAAAGATAGTATTGAAATTTTGGAGGGCGTCTGCTGCAAGTGCTCCACAATCTTATAGTCACTTTTGCGAATCAACCTCATAAACTCTTCTACATCCTTGATCGATGTTTCCTTCTCTTTCGACTGGGAAGGTCCTCCTTCATTCACTTTGGCTTTGCCTCTAGCAATTCTCTCAGCCTCGATTTCAGGTGATGTGAAGATTCTACCACTTCGGGTCATACCTCCCGCTTCAACAATATTGCCTACTGCCCCTGCCGGCTGGCTATCCACATTAATCTTTTCCCCGTTGCAAAAAGCTTCCAACCCATAATTCCATGGAATGGCTTTCGTACTCTCATAAGGAACGGGTCCTGCTTTCGTTATCGTGATAGTTGGACGCTTGGCGGGCGCTGATATCATAATAGTCTTTCGTGGGATCGTAATTGTTGCGACCTCACCCTGCTTTTCACATGTTACCTCATCAGGTTTCTCAACAGCAGTGCGGTCAAACTGCAAAGTTCCCTCATCAATCATGGCCTGAATACCTTTCTTCAGATCAGTACAGCCCTCTGGCCGGGTCCAGCAATCCAAACAGTACTCATCACATCCGGGGAAGACCCTTCCTTTCAACAATCTGCTTTTAACATAGCTCAAAGGTGTCTTCAGATCATTTACGTCCATGACCAAATCCAAATCCTCCCCTGTCAAAACAGCATTCTCTCCATGATTCGACATTGGTTTCTGAACAATGTTAGGACCATCATTACTGAACTTGATGACTTTACTATCAATCAAATCTTGGACTTTATGCTTAAAAGCATGACACCTCTCGATATCATGTCCGGGTGCCTCGGAATGAAATTCACACTGCTTACTAGTATCATACCCGTAAGGAAGCGCTCCTGTGGGTGGGTCCAACGTTCTCTTCTCAACCAGATTCAAACTTAACAGTGTCTGAAGCAGTTCGGCATACGTTGACGGCGGTGTGTCAAATACCCTCTTCGGCTTCCCATTCTGGATCCTTCTCTGAGCAGGATTATACCTTTGTTGTTGCTGCTGCTGCTGTTGTGGTTGTTGTCATTGTTGTGGTATAGGGATCGTCACACTAGTAACCTGTTGTTGAAGATACTGATTCCGACCTCTACCTCGTCCTCGACCACCATACACTGCACTGGAGTCTCCTTGCCTTTTACCACCAAAGACCTTTTTCGCACCTCCAGCTGAGGTCGATTCACCGGCTTGAATCTTACCAATTTTGATGCCATTTTCAATTCGTTCTCCCATGAGTATCATGTCAGAGAAACTACCCATCGAACAATTGAGTAATTTAACATAGTACATCCCAGAGAATGTTCCAACAAAAATATCAATCAATTCCCTTTCAACCATAGGGGGTTGGACTCTTGCCGCAAGATCGCGCCAACGCTGAGCATACTCCTTGAAACTTTCCCCGTTCTTCTGTGAAAGACTTTGAAGCTGGACCCTATTTGGTGCCAGGTCACTATTGTATTGGTAATGTTTGACGAAAGCATCAGCCAATTCTTTCCAACTTCCGACCTGTGCATGCTCTAGTCCCATGTACCATTCCAGCGATGGTCCTGACAAACTATCTTGGAAAAATGCATAAGCATCTTCTCATCATCAGAGTATGCCGACATCCTCTGGTAGTATGAACGCACATGAACCCGTGGGCATGTATCCCCTTTATATTTATCGAAAGTGGGAGCTTTGAACTTCAATGGCACCCTCAGCCCAGGAACCAGCCCCATGGTAGCCATGTCCAAACCTGCAGAATTTTGATTGGCTATACCTCTCATCTGTTCCTCCAGCATTTTAATCCTCCGATCACTAGCAGTGGGACCCTCAAAACCCATGCCTTGCCCAGAAAGGGCATCTTCCTGACGATCTCTATTCCAGTACTGACCCTCATTACAATATCCGTCATAAGCAGCATTACGACCATGACCATGACCACTTTGGAAGAACCTGGGGTCATACCTCAGATTGCCAAGTTCTTGATTAGCAGCCACTGTTCCAAAACCAGTATTGAAAGGACCCATCCCAGTACCAGTGGTATTCATATTGCCAAACCCAGCATTACCGTAGCCATTATTACCATAACCTTGATTGTTATCACCAAACCCTCCGTTGCCAAAGCCCTGAGTATTAAATCCATCATTGCCATCCCGATTGCCAAAGCCAAGACCTTGATTGTTGTCACCGAAACCAGTGTTGATACCAACATTCCTGTTGATTTCCACGTTCCCATTAACATTATCAGCATTTCTATTACCAGCGTTGCCGTTGCCGTTGCCAATACCAGTCTCACCAGAATTTGGTATCACCTCCTCCTTGTGAGGAGTATCAACATGAGCAGAGTTGTATTCAGTATTAACAGCCGCTCGCGCCAGCAGCGGTTGCACCAGAGTTTGAAGATGTTCTTGGCCTTTAGCCACAGCTTCCATGGTCTGCATGAATTGGGCCAACCTATCCCGGATCTCCTGCATCTCAGACTGTACCTGATCCATGATCTTCTTACTGTTGCTTCTTGTAGCGTACCGGTGAATTCTCTGTTCGTCAATCCTGAAACAACCTGTAAGATGCAGGAGATAAGATTCGAGCTCAAAAATGGTACCTGCCATGCAATATGAATATGCAAATACACACGTGTAAATATGCAACAGGTTAATTTCCCCCCCCCCCCCCCCCCCCCCCGATTCTAGTTCCGGAGAAGAAGCCATAATGACAATGGAGTCCCAAACAAGCAAGCGCAGAATCATAAACCTCATACATAAACAAATGCCAAGAGGCAGAGTACAAAGGTACAACTGAATACAACTGAAAAGACCTCGGCCAACAAGCCTGGCGATGGTCAAAATACAAATACAGATAACAAAAGAAAAGCAAAGATAAATCAGGCCAAATGGCGCGCTCTGACATCTTCCAATATCCTCAACGTCTCCGAATGACCTAGTCTGGAGATTAGCTCCTGTATCAGTAAGGCATGCCGCTCAACAGTGGATCTCAGCTTTTTGGCGTCCTCTTCACAAGTTCCTCTGCCAGAACACTCATCAACCATGCGTCTCTTGGAGCCAGCCTTCAATTCACCACCCCTAGTGTCTTGGACCATGCTACTCACTCTAGACTCAGCGTCACGTCTAAGAGATACCTCTTCAGCAATCTTCGCATCCTTAGCACTGATCTGCTCCTCTAACTGAGAAATCTGAAGCTTCAACTCATCTTCACGCTCCTTCCGCTTGGTAAGCGTGGTATTCCATAAAGATTCCCATTTGGAAAGTCGAGAATAAGCCTTGTTCATAAGTTCTTTCTTAGTAGCAAGTACACTACTAACACCATTCAGGGCTACTCCTACTTTCTCTCTCTTGCTGATTTCTTCAGTCAAATATGAACCCAACCTATTAATTATCTCAGTATGTTTCTTCAAAGTGAAGGTTGCCTCATTCTTCTCATGCCTAAGCTGAAAAATCTCTTTCTCTAACTCTTCATTGACTCTCTGCAACTCTTCTTTCTCAGCCAATAACTTGTTATACTTCTCAATCTCTACTGAAATAGGTTCCTCGATCACCGGAAGATACAAAGGTTCGGCGGCAGGATATGGCATCAAAGAAGTCCTAACTATATATAATATTCACTCCGAGCAGGTTCCGATCAAACCAAACAATGTTATCAGCACACAATCCCATCAAATTGGGAGACCAATCTAAAGTACCAATAGTATCAACAAAAGGTCCCTTCTTAGGAAGATGTCCCTGAAACCACCTGGATAGAAGAGGTACACAGCAAGAAACATTCTTTCCCCAACGCTTATCATTCTTATAGTGAACAAAATGATAGACGTCACCCAAGAGAGTAGGCACCGGATTCTTCGAGGCAAGAATAAAGAAAGCATCTGAATCAACAAAATCAGGCAAGTTCGGGAACAATACAATCCCATAAATGCAAATAGCCAAAATAGCACTGAAGGCAATCCAACATCCATCCTTCGCACACTGCGTAGCCTTCTCAACCAAGCAAGAAAGATGAAAACCATAAGCTCCATTCAGCTTGATCAAACCTCCGGGGAACTCAGAAGCATCTAAACTGACAATCTCAGCAAGCTTAGACAACTCAGGCTCAGTATCCTCATGAACAAAAAGCATCTGATCTAACACAGGAACTCCCAGCATATCAGAATACTCCTCCAAAGTAGGAGCCAGAATAAAATCAGGGAACAAGAAACATCTCAACCGAGGCTCGTAAAACTGCATCAAGGTATACAATCTAGTCATCTCAAACACATAAGGCCTATACAACAAACTGAGCAGTTTCCCATAAGACTCTCTAAACTCAGCCCTCACTCTCTGATCTGCTAGAGCAACCAACTGCAATAAGGAACTGATATCTGGAGAAGGCAACCTGTAAGCAACTGTTCTCTTCATGGACTCCATGTCTGGCAAGAAGAACACTATAATCTGAGGGGAAAAATACACCTGCAACATAAATACACGTTAATGAAATGCAAACATGAAAATGCAAATGCATATGCAACAGGGGATCAAGTGCAATGATGAAGAACTATGATGTGCTGTACTGCCACTTGAGAACCAATCAGATCTTCTCCTCAATCCAAACCAACCACAAAGAACCCTCATAACCAATTCCCACTGATAGAAACAAACCAGGTGTTCTGAGGCCAGATTTTACCTGCAAAAAGACCCACCTACCCTCTCACAGGTATGTACTTAACTCGCAGATGAGGTACGACATCCTATGCAGTCATCAGCATCACATACTTTCAAGAGCGATGATACGATACCCAGAAGGTGTGGCATTATCATCCCTTGAAGAGGCCTCACTTAGCCGAATCCCAAATGATAGGTTCCCAGAGTCGACAACCCTCAAATCCAACAACCTGTCGAGCCCAAAGGGCCAGGCAAGATGCCATCAAAGAGAATCTCGTCTGAGTGTAAATTTCGTAGCTAGCTGGTGCAAGCAAAGCAAGCAGGCTAACCACTACTCTTTACTTCTAAGTCTATGTGCACTCAAGCCCAGGTCCGACTTATCTCTCAAACTAACCCTTTACCCACAGCACAACAACAAATATACAGTACTGAAAGTAAAGATAGAAAAATAAATACACACAAAACCCCAGACGGGAAAACAAGTGCTAGGATTGACTCGCATAGGGAACCACCACTGTCCCCAGCAGAGTCGCCAGCTGTCGCTACTGCGAAAATCGGTGCCGGCTATGACAGAAGAGTCGCCACCGTGCGTTATTTATCCCACCAGAGGGAAAGGAAACGCTCAGAGTAAACCTGACGCAAAGAGGGAAAGGAATGGTCATTGCAACCAAATCCTAGATTCGGGAGTCGGTTACGCAAGGGGAAGGTATTAACACCCATCACGTCCGTCGTACTCGACGGGATCCACGCTTGTTTTCTATCTAAGGGTGTGTTATTCTATCTACTATAAAGGTCTGGTCTAAAAGGAAAAGAAAATGACTCGGCAAAGTATCGCACTTTATGCCTACGTATTCCCGTCTGGAACGAGAAATCAGAGTCAACGTAGTTCGCCTAACTACGGGTTAAGGGGGGAAGGTTGCTCGCCGAGATATCGCATCTCGTGCCTACGTACTTTCATACGGCATGAAAGATCAGAGCAAACGTAGTTCGGGCTACGGAAGACACAAATTTGTATGACAGTTTTTTTATCTCCTTCTGAAAAGGGTTTTCCTGATTAAAGGTCCAAGAGGACAAAAACAGAGTTTGAATGTTTGTTTTGAGTTTTTTACGAAAGAACTGTTTTTTTAGGATGTTTGCAATCTCAGTCGCACTAGAGACTATTACCCAGGAGTGAACGCTTCATATGTCACCCAAAGGGTACCACACAAACATTCAGATTACTGGAGAGAGACCCTCCACCAACCTTTTCCCAGATGGCTTAAGGCTCGTAACGCACGACTTCAATTAACCTTATTACTGTGTTTTTGAATTGTTTTGAGAGGAGAAGAGAAACACCCTAAAACTATGGTTGAAAGGGGAATCTACCTACAGTTATCATGCATGGGTCAAAACCTAATGTCTGTCATAATTCCCTCTGGCACAGAGGAAATCAGAGATCCTAGGGGAAACAGCAAAAGAAAGCAAGCAGTAAACAGTAAACAGTAGAATGCATGCTATACAACAGTACCAAAGAGGAAAGGGAGAAAACAACCGGCAAGAGGAAACAAGCTCCACCTCAAACCTAAGGATAATCAACACCAGCAAAAAGACAATACAAAGAAATATAAAAGATACAGAGGAGGCAACCCAAGCAGCAGCAACAAACTCCTATAGCAGACAACAACGACAAGCTCTAAACAACACAGTTGAAATGACAGCAAAGTTGACAGCAAGACTTCATCTTCAAGCTAGCTTCTATCTCAAGCTTCTTCAACTTCATCTTCAACCTCTAGCAAGCACACTCCAAGCAGAGGAACAATCACCAAGATCAAGGTTGAAATGTTGAAAACTTAATGAAAACCAAAGGAAATCATCAAGTACCAACATTGAAATGGAAAGGTATCCTCAAAGTTCTACTCAACTATGGGCATACCACACATCCCTCCAAAGGAGAGATGGAGTTTCCCTAGGAGGACTTCATGTCATTGGATGGAATAGAAGCAAACAATGCATTCTATGTTTGATGAAGAAATCAAAACTAGCTCTAATGGCTCTTCCTAAAATCCTAATTTCCTAAGCTTCTAAAACAACCCCTAAAGGAAAAGGAAACTCCAACTCCAAGCTCCAATCTTCAAGCCACAGCAGCTACATCAAGTCTAGAAAACCTCCCAAAAAGGATTCCAAGCCAAGCAAGCTCCAAAGTCACCAACCAAGCCAAACAAGCAAAGGCACTCAAGAGAAAACAACACAAACACAAGCAACTTGCAAAATACATGAAAAATATAAAAATGCATCTAAAAATGCCAAATAAAATCTCAAAGGACCCTTATGGTATCAGGGACTAGGGGTCAAAAGGGGAGGTTAAGAATCAAAAGGGAAGTGCCCCAACAGAGGGCAAACACCAAGAGTGTCCCAAGCAAAGGCAGCAATGGAGAGGGAACAAAAGGCAATTCAAATCACAAGAAAACAACACTTAAAAATTATGAAAAAAATATGCAAAGATCAATTAACATGTTAATACAATGCTCAAAATAACTCATGCAAAAATAAGAAGTTTAAACATGAAAATAAAATCAAGAAAGAACAGAACTGCAATTTAAATCAAATAAAACAGCTCCAACATTTAATTTGTTTTAAAATAGAAAATGAAACGAAAAAAATAAAATAAAATATCCAGAAAAAACTAGACATCTTAAGGTTTATGAAAATTATTTTTGTGTATTTTTATGACTATTGGAACTATTTTAAATGATTTAAATTGGAACAGCAACAAAACAGAAAATAAAACCAATTAAAATTAAAACAGAAAATATATGGTGTAAACAACAAATAAATGCAGTGCAAAACAGATTGGGCCAAATATGGAGGTGCAGGAAGCAGGGCGCTAGGCCCATGAAACAAATGAAATACAGCAAATGAAAATGAAAAGAAAAAAAACACAAAACGCACCACAACGGGATCGAACCCGCGCGCGTGGCTCCCCCTTGCGTCCAAAACGACGCCGTTTTGGCGTTAGGCCACGTGGCGCCTTCTCGTTCCTCCGATCGGGAGACTTTGCCTCCCTCCCCTTCTCATTCGACGGCTGCTGAACCGTTTCACCACCACCACCACCGGAACAGCTCCGGTCATCTTCCTCACAAAATCCGGCCACCACAAAGTGTTCAACAACACATAAAAAATGCAAAACTCAACCGTTTTTAGAGTTTTTTATATCAAAATTCATCTACTTCTCGCGAGGATTCCAAATATCTCATCAAAAATAATCAATAATGCAAGATCAAAGAGAAACGAATCAAACAAAGTTTGACACCAAAACCTCAAGTTCATCAAAACTTCTCCAAATTAATTCTAAACTCATGCTTATGTCATGGAGGTTATAGATCAAGCAAAAACTAAGCAAAATCATGCCAAAACAGTCCATACAAAATCTCACAAGTTTGGAGCTCCAAATTTCGAATGTCATAAACATCAACAATTATAATCCAGAAATGATCTACATGCTTCAAGGAGTGCAAAGAAACGAAAATGGCAAAGAATCATCAAGTATTAAGAGAGATATGGTGAAATTCAAGTACCTAGTGGAGAACTTCCACTGAGCCTTTAATCCTTGATGAAGCTTCGCAAAACTCTCCAGAATCGTCCAATGATCTTCCATAAAGCTTTCTCAATTCACAATTTGGCTTGAAACGATCTAGATTTTGAAATTCACTTTTTGAGTGTTCTTCACTTTTTCAAGCTTGTTCTTGATTAATTCTGCTCCAATTTCCAAAACTAATGATTTGTGAAGGTTATAAATCTTATATACAATGGATATTGATCAAGAGAAAGCCCAATTCTTGCCTCTAGGCCCAAAATGAATTTTCAAAATTTCACCATTTTTTGCTCTTGAAGGTACACGAAAATGGCAATGTTTTGGCTCCAAAATGATTCAATTCAACTAATAACAGCATGTGAAGTGTGAATAGCTGGGATTTGATCCTTGTATTTGATCCAATGGCTATTTTTGATTATGTAACTTCATGGTGAAGTAATCTAAATGACAACTCCCAAAACTTGTCCTATGCTCAAAATTCTGCCAATGCCAATATTCTTAGAATGTGATTTTCATTCAAAAAATGTACTCACATGACATATTTTGCTCCTCTAATTCAAAAAGTCAATTTTCCCTCCTTAATCCATTTGAAAAATTCCCTTTTTTAGGCCATTTTAAGTGACTTTTTGCTACAAGCCAAACCAATCACAAATGAGCACTTGGTTGCACTTAAAATCATGTTTTGAGCAACTCTCATGTTGAACAAAAATCCATTTGACAAGTGCAAGTTGGAGATTTTGGCCTATGATTGAAAATGACCTATAATCTCACTTTCCCAAAATACCCCTGACTTGTAAACCTCATAACATGAGTTCTACAAATCAGATGAAAGACTTCTAATACAATTTAGAAAGCTTAGACCAAGACCTTTAACTTTCATGTTGGCCAAAAGTTCAAGTGAAACATAGTTATAGGTAAAAAAATAGCTTTGAAGTCAGATGACTTTCACAGACAAATTTCAGTGGCATCTGAGGCCTTATAACTTGTCTGGACCATAACTTGAGTTCTATAACTCCCCTTGAGGACTTCTAGTACTCAAATTAAAGGTATTGAGATGCTATACAAGTTTCATGTTGGCCAAAGATCCATTTGAAATTTTATTTTGACTTATGTGGTCTTGAAGTTAGGCACTAAATAGGGGATTTTACACTGAAACCCTAACTTAGCAACTTCCCACACTCTTGATTCTTCTTGATTTGATCTTGGAACAGCACCAAAAATGTCTTATCACACCAAAGGGAATTTTTCTTGCATTCAAATATTGTGATCTCTGTTTTTCTTGTTTTATTTTAACAATAAAATGGCAATGTGGTTTTTGCTTGTTTGCATATCACTTTAAGCATTAAATCATCATCATTGCAGGTTTCACATTACAGATGACACCACTCCAGAATCATCTATGACTCGCTTTGACTATGATAATCCGATATTTCAAGCTGAAGAAGAGATTGAGGAAGACGAAGACCTGCCTGAAGAGTTCGCCAGGCTACTGAAATAGGAAGAGAAGGTTATTCTGCCTCATCAGGAGGAAATTGAGGTCATCAACTTGGGAATCGAGGAAGCTAGAAAGGAAGTCAGGATAGGGGCTGCATTGCAGAGTGATGTCAAACAAAGACTGGTTGAAATGCTCTGATAGTATAAGGATGTCTTTGCTTGGTCATACAAAGATATACCCAGTCTTGATATAGACATTGTGGTTCATTGCTTACCTCTTTGTGAAGAGTGTCCACCTGTCAAACAGAAGCTGAGATGAACCAGACCAGACATGGCGGTAAAGATCAAAGAAAAGGTCCAGAAGCAATTGGATGCAGATTTTCTTGCCGTAACGAACTACCCTTTGTGGGTCGCTAACATTGTACCTGTACCAAAGAAGGATGGTAAGGTATGAATGTGTGTAAATTACCGTGATCTCAATCGAGCGAGCCCGAAAGATGATTTCCCGCTCCCCCACATTGATGTACTTGTTGACAATATTGCTCAGTATTTCGTGTTTTCCTTCATGGACGGTTTTTCCGGATATAATCAGATCAAGATGGCTCCGAAAGACATGGAAAAAACGTCTTTTATAACGCCATGGGGGACTTTTTGCTATAAGGTAATGCCCTTTGGATTGAAGAATGCAGGGGAAACTTAACAGCGGGCAATGGTGACTTTGTTTCATGATATGATTCATCATGAGATTGAGGTTTATGTTGATGACATGATCGCAAAGTCGCAAACAGAGGAGGAACATCTGGTAAATCTTTTGAAGTTGTTTGAGAGGCTAAGGAAGTTCAGGCTAAGGTTGAATCCGAACAAGTGCACTTTTGGTGTACGGTCAGGAAAGTTACCGGGGTTCATAGTCAGTGAAAAAGGAATCAAGGTCGATCCTGCAAAAATAAAAGCAATACAGGAAATGCCAGCACCGAAGAGTGAGAAAGAGGTTTGTGGTTTCTTGGTTAGATTGAACTACAATGCACGGTTCATATCTCATCTCACAGCCACGTGTGAACCGATGTTCAAATTGTTAAAGAAAGATCAAGCGGTGGTCTGGAATGAAAATTGCTAAAGGGCATTTGAAAGAATAAAAGAGTATTTGCAGGAGCCTCTGATACTGATGCCTCCACTGGCTGGAAGACCATTAATAATGTATTTAACGGTTCTTGAGAATTCCATGGGTTGTGTTTTGGGTCAACACGATGAGACGGGAAGAAAAGAGCATGCCATTTATTACTTGAGTAAAAAGTTCACAGATTGTGAGTCCAGATACTCAATGTTGGAAAAGACATGTTGTGCACTCGCTTGGGCTGCCAAACGCCTAAGGCAATACATGATAAACCACACAACCATGCTAATTTCAAAGATGGATCCGATTAAGTACGTGTTTGAAAAGCAAGCACTTTCAGGAAGGATTGCTAGATGGCAGATGGTTTTGACAGAGTACGACATTCAATAAGTCTCCCAGAAGGCTATTAAAGGGAGCGTTTTGTCCGAATATCTCGCAAAGCAACCGATTGACGACTATCAACAGATGAAGTTTGAATTTCTCGATGAGGATATCATGTTCCTAAAAATGAAAGACTATGATGAGCCACTACCTGATGAAGGTCCTGAGAAAAGCTCCCATTGGCAAATGATCTTTGACGGTGTTGTTAACTCCTATGGCAGCGGGATTGTGGCAATCATTACAACTCCCCATGGTTCTAATATCCCATCCACTGCCAGGTTAACTTTTCCCTGCACCAATAACGAAGCTGAATATGAAGTATGTATCATGGGTATTGAAGAAGCAATTGATTTGAGAATCAAAAACCTTGATATCTATGGTGATTCAACTTTGGTAGTCAATCAGATCAAAGGAGAATGGGAGACTCGCCATCCTAATCTGATTCCATACATGAATTACGCTAGGAGGTTGCTACCTTTCTTTGACAGGGTAGAGTTTCATCATGTGCCAAGCGCGGAGAATCAGATGGCAGATGCCTTGGCCACATTATCCTCAATGTACAAGGTGAATTTTTGGAATGATGCTCTGAGAATTGTCATCTCTTGCTTGGATATGCCGGAATTTGTGTTTTCCATAGAGGAAGCTTCAGATGGCAAGCCATGGTATTATGATATCCAGAATTTTCTCAAGAATCAGGAGTATCTGCCTGGGGCTTCAGCCCGGGATAAGAAGACCTTGAGGAGGTTAGCTGTGAATTTCTATCTGAACCAAGATGGTGTACTCTACGCGAGGAATTTTGACTTAGTGCTGCTAAGATGCGTGGACGAAAAAGAAGCAGGTTTTCTTATGGAAGAGGTCCACGAAGGTGCCTTTGGTACACATGCAGGCGGGCATGCCATGTCTCGAAAACTGTTAAGGGCAGGGTATTATTGGTTGACTATGGATTCTGATTGCTTCAAGTATGCGAAGAAATGCCATAAATGCCAGATTTATGCCGATAAGATTCATGTGTCGCCAAGTCCTTTGAATGTCATGGCGTCTCCTTGGCCCTTTTCCATGTGGGGCATTGATATGATTGGCAAGATTGAGCCAACTGCATCCAATGGACATCGCTTCATCTTAGTGGCAATTGATTATTTCACTAAGTGGGTTGAAGCAGCCTTCTATGCTAACGTCACCAACCAAGTGGTAGCCCGATTTATCAAGAAGGACATTATCTGTCGTTACGGAGTGCCCGAGAGAATCATTACTGATAATGGTTCAAATTTGAATAACAAGATGATGAAGGAACTGTGTCATAGTTACAAGATTGAGCATCACAATTCTTCTCCCTATCGTCCGAAGATGAATGGCACGGTTGAAGCGGCCAATAAGAATATAAAGAAGATTGTGCAAAAGATGGTTGCGACCTACAAAGATTGGCATGAGATGTTGCCCTTTGCATTGCACGGATATCGTACTTCAGTACGTACTTCAACCGGGGCAACCCCTTTCTCGCTAGTATATGGTATGGAAGTTGTCCTACCATTGGAAGTCGAGATTCATTCTTTGAGAGTTCTGGTTAATGTCAAGCTTGATGAGGCAGAATGGGTGAGAAACAGATTGAATCAGCTCAGCCTGATGGACGAGAAAAGGTTGGCATCCATCGCATACGGTCGATTATATCAGAGCAAGATGAAGAAATCTTTTGATAAGAAGGTGCGCCTTCAGAGCTTTCAGGCAGGCGAGTTAGTGTTGAAGAAGATTCTCCCTCCACATGCAGATCGTAGGGGAAAATGGACTCCCAATTACAAAGGTCCATATGTCGTAAGGAAAGTATTCTCGAAGGAGCCTTACTTCTATCAACCATGGATGGTGAAGATTTCACATCCCCTTTAAACGCAGACGCAGTTAAAAAATACTTTGCTTAAAGAGACCCGCTGTAAAGAAAAAGAATATCCATGCAAAATGGGGCATCCCGGCGAACCATAAAAAGAATGGGTTCGGGCAAAAGTTAGGGATAAAAATAAAAGATGTAAACCCGCAAAGTTGAAAACCTACAAAGGCGACTTTGGCAAAAATGGGTATCCCGGTGAATCAAAAACCCACGAGGGCGATTCAGCTAAAAGTTAGGGATTTGAAAAGCAAACGACTGCGGTCTGCATGTTGATCCCCCAGAGCATAGTGGATTACGGGAGGACCCGAGGGCCATCCGTTCAAATCAGTCTTTTCAGAGGATGAAGCATTGGAAAAGCATCAAAGTCATGCGAGTCATAGAAGAATCGACACATGGTGGTTGTCTGTACCACATTGCCGACATTCTGTATATTTCTGTGCATTTATGTAAATTTTTGTGTGACTTTCTCTTTTTAGGAGTTGCATCTGTCGTAAAATCTGCCTATTTACATGCCACTTATCAATGAAGTATATACTATTCAGTAATTTGTCGCTTTTGTTTTAGCCTTTACTATTTTCTTAGCGAAATAAAGCCCGATGTTTTTGATAAAACTTTGCATACATAAACTTGCAAGCTTTGCCAATAATCATTAAAACTTTGATTTTCTTGAACAATGTCACGGATGATGACTGAGATAGTTTCCATTGTGCAGGATATCTTGTTTGTTTGTTCATTTGCAGGGTTGTTACTCTTGGGGCAAAGTTTTCAGAGGTGTATCCCAGGTAGCACTATATCCCCATAGAAGGAAGATGTGTGGTTAAGACTCATTCATCCCCAGCAGGCGGAGTTTGTGCATATAATCTCAACAGCCTAAAGGCACCTTATCCCCAGTAAGCTATGCAGGTTGAGTGTGCAGGTTGAGTGTGTACACATTCCCTAGTAGATTGTCAGTACGCACTTATCCCCAACATATTGAATGTGTGTATTTATCCCCCAGCTGGTCGAGATTGAAGTTCTCTTCACCCGACAGATTTGGGATTATCCCCAGCAGTGGAGCGGATTCAAAGTTTCGTTTCCCCACAGTGTCCAATTCTTTGGCTCTTGTTCCTGCGGATTCTAGGTCAATGACTCATTCCCCAAGTAGAGGTCAATGTTGATTCCTTCATTGAGTAATCCCCAGCGGAGTTGCGGGAGTATGTTGTTTCTCATCCTCAGCAGAGAGAGTTCGGGACAGATCCCCAGTGAATCTTGTTTATCCATATCAGTTTGGATTAATTTCCCAGCAGAGCGGAATCTCCGGCAGAGAAGGTATTCCCATTTATTTGCTTTGTACCCTAGAAGGACTTCGATGTTCTATGAGGCCAGTCAGGGCTAATTTCCCCGGCAGAGTAGAGACGTTCCTCAGCAGTTTGCTTTACTCCCCGTTAGAGTCGTGTTCTAGGAGGTCATCCATGACTGATTTCCCCAGTAGAGTGGATTTTTACTCCCCAACCGAGTCGGGCGAACCCCAGAAGAGTTGTATTCTGGTAGGCTATTCAGGGAACTTTCTCAACAGAGTTTGCGTTGATCCATAGCAGAGTGGATTTTGTTCTCGTCAGAATAGTATTACCCAGGAGAGTTCTTTTCTTGGAGGCCATCCAAGACTTGTTGTTCCCAGCATAAGTCCAATCGTAATTGGCATATCTTATCTTTCCCCGGCAGGGTTGTTCTCTTCAGCATTTATTTTGCTGAGGTGGTTCGTTCGCATGTGCATTGTGCATAACATCCTCCCAAATGCGTAGCATTTCCATTTCGTATGGAGCATTACGCCATATTCAAACATATGCATTTGAAACATAAGCCAGGTTGTTACCTCTTTGTTTTCAGGTGTATCTCTAGCAGACAGTGCATCTCCTTATCTTGTGCAATATTCAGACCCCGGTAAGCATATTGGTATTTTCTTGAGCCTATGCGGTATCCATACCGCGGCAAGTATTTATGTATTCTATTATGACTGCGTGGTATCTAGACCCGACAGGTTTTTGATGGATGTGTTCATCCTACCATTTCTCCCCAATAGAGTTTACTTGTTTAAGTTTCTCTTTCCCCAACGGAGTTCTCTTTTAGATTGAATCGGTAGATTTTCTTCTCAACTTCGTGTTGAGCCGGCCTTCGGGTTCGATGCTCGCTTTTATTTAGCGAATGACTGCTGGTTAGAAGATGTTCTCAACTTCGTGTTGAGCCGGCCTTCGGGTTCGATGCTCGCTTTTATTTAGCGAATGCCTGCTTGGATTAACAGATGTTCTCAACTTTGCGTTGAGCCGGCCTTCGGGTTCGATGCCTGTTTTGTTTAACAGGTGCCTAACAGCGAGGTTAGATGTTCTTCTCAACTTCGGGTTGAGCCAGCCTTCGGGTTCGATGCTCGATTTTATTTAGCGAATGCCTGCTTGGATTAGTAGATGTTCTTAACTTCGCGTTGAGCCGGCCTTCGGGTTCGATGCCTGTTTTGTTTAACAGATGCCTGACGGCAAAGTCAGATGTTCTTCTCAACTTCGGGTTGAGCCGGCCTTCGGGTTCGATGGTCACTTTTATTTAGCAAAATCCTTCTTGGATTAGCAGATGTTCTCAACTTCCCGTTGAGCCAGCCTTCGGGTTCGGTGCCTGTTTTGTTTAACAGATGCTTGATGGTGAAATCAGATGATTTTTTGACCTAGTGTTGTTGCCTGCATGTTAGCAGATGTTTCTTCCGACTGCGTGTCGAGACTTTCTGGCTGGTAATCAGTTAGTTCATTGTCGTTGCAACTATCAGATACAGTTATTTCCGGAGATTTTGTCCCAATAAAATTTCTGGGTTCTTTGGTATTCAACCGTCTTTTACCTTGATTGTTTGAAAGTCGTTCGCTTTTCACCATTCAGGTCCAAGTCGTTTGAATAGGGGCAGCTGTTGTACCCCAAAATTTGACCAACCCTTTTCTTGTACTTGGCTTGTGTTTCATTTCATTTTTAGCATTTGCATTTGCATAGCATTGTTCTTAACAGGGGATCAAGGGAGGTGTGTCATTCAAGAGAAGAGTCTTACATGGTTTCAAACTCAAGCAAGAGTGTTTATTCAAGTCATCAAGTGCTTACAGTCATTAGGAAGTGGTCAGAGCTCTTTGGTAGAGAAGATTGATGTGTGTTGCTTATCTCCTATCTTGGAGGTCAACAGAAGATCATCGGGGGTCCATAAGTTCATTGTTGTGGATAAGAGGTGTTTGAGAAGCTCATTGAGTGTTTTGGAAGTCATTGTTGAGCTTATCTAGGCATTTATTTCATCTGCAAGAGGTCACAGTCAAAGGTTGTGCACCTAGGGTTTCATCTGGTTAACTCAAGGTCAATTGAAGGCTTGAGGGAGTCTGAGACTTGGTTTTAAGTCATTAATGCCATGGGAAGTAATTTTGAGACATCTAGGATGTCATGTCAAGCTCAAATTAAGAAGAATCAAGGGTTTAAGAGGTTACTAAATTAGGGTTTCAGAGGATCTTAGTGTAAAATCCCCTTCTTTAGTGCCTAACTTCAAGTACAAGTTACCTCATGATACAAGCTCAATCTCATTTTCTTGTAAACATGAAACTTGTAGGGCATGTTCTTAAATTTATTTTGAGTACTATAACTCATCCATTGGATTTGTGGAACTCAAGTTATGATGCCAACAAGTTAGAGGTCACAGATGAACATATTTTTGGTCAATTGAAAGTCAACCCACTTCCAAGGCACTTTTAACCTAGAATCAAGTTCCCCCTCAACTTTAGGTGAACATGAATGTTGTTCCTCATGATCTTATCTTTCCAAAAAGTCCTAGAATTCCTTGATATCATTTGTAGAACTTAAGTTATGGCTTTGGCAAGGCAAGGGTATTTTGGGAAGGTTTGATTATAGGTCATTTGTTACATAGGTCATTTTCATGTACTTGTGTACCTCAAAAGAACTTCCAACCAACATGAAAGTTGCTCCTAGAGACCTCATTTACATCTTAGAACTCAAGGATCATGTGAATTATGGATGGTTATGGACATGTGGATGAAGTTTCAAAGGAAAAATGAATTTTGAAGTATGATTTGAATTCAATACATTATAGGTCATGTTCATGTCTTATTTTGGTCCAATTCACTTCACAATACACTCATAGCAAAATTGCACAAATTGGTTTTGGTGTTAGAAGGCAAAAACACGTTCAATTTCAAATTTCTTCACAAAGAAGTTTCCATTCAAAACTTGCTAATTGGATCAAATCAAAGGCCTAAACCAATTCCCATGTCAAATTGAACTTACAAGCTGCAGGTTGGAGTGGATTTCAGGTGTGTATGAGAGCATTTCACGTGTGCATGAGAAGCTTGCCATTTTTGGGAATTTTTCAAATTAATCAAATTAAGGCTTCATGGGCCTTCCAATTCATCTGAGATCCATCATATATAAGTTCAAAACGCGCCCTAAGAGCTCAGAAGTGGAAATTGAAGTTGGAGAGAGAATTTTTAGATTTGAAATTCTCAAGCAAATTTGAAAATCTTATTTCACTTTTTTGTACAAATCAAGTCCAATTGAATATCAATTCAGCTTCCTTGAAGAATTTGGAGTGGATCGGGAGCAGAGGAAGCAAGCTTGCACGCATCTGAAGCACCAACAGAGTGTCTCCGTTTAGTAAGTTTCCATTCCAAAATTCTCTCATTCTAGGCCATGAATTAGGTTCATACTGGTTGCATCTGAAGCCCTACATTGAGTAGGCCATGTTTGACTGCTTGTTGTTCATGTTTGGATGAGTTTTCAGTTATGCATCTTAAAATTCAATCGTTCGATTCTCTCAATCCATGAGTGTTATCAATGTTTGAATCCTGGATTTAGAATCTACATGAGTTCAGCTTTCGTTTGATACCAATTTTGTGCATTTTGGTTGAGGTTTGGTCACCTGAGCACCGACCATCTCGTCGAAGAAGACGATCGGAGCTAGGGCTCCGGCATATGGTAATTTGATCCTCAGATCTAAGGTGGCAAGGTGTTGAATGTTTGACCAGGTGCGTGGCTGTTTTTAATTCGTCTGACTTGCTTGTGTGTGATGTTTGACTCCACACAGATTAATGAAACATTGCGTTTCATTAGTCTGAGGTTTGGCTGGTGGATTGGGCTCAAAGTGCTATACGCAGCCCCAGTTTTTATGAGCCCAATTGCTTTGAAAGTGTTTCCTTTGTTGTGATGTTTTACTTCTACACCTCCCAGTCCATTTATGTTTTATTTTATTTTATTTTATTTACTATTTTGCTTTTATTTTATTAAAAATACTTCCAAATATCAGAAAATTCCCCAAAAAATATTTTCTAACACTTTAAAGTCTTAATTAATTGTTCATAATTCTTAATTTTGATTTTCTTTTATTTTGCAATTTAATTTTAATTTTGCAATTGGAAGTGTTTTTAATATTGTTTTCATTTGATCATTCTTGTTTGATGGACCATTTGCAATCACCAATGAATAAGGTTTCTTCTCCATATTGATGATGGATTGAGGTACCTTTGAGGCTGATTTTGGTCAAAGTTTGATCAGTTTTTGTTTGACTTTGTGTTGCTTTTGTTTGACCCTCAATAATGATTCCTCAAGGTGGAGCACCCTAGTTGATTAAATCATTTAGTGATGCCTTGAATGGAATTTGGTTTGGTTGTTTTGGCCTCTGGTTGCCAACTTATTTAGGTGCTTTATGCATTTTATTTGAGATTTATTGAACAATTCTCCTATTTTTGGTTAACCTTGCAAGTAAAGTCACCCTAGTTGAAGTTCATATAAACTAGTTGACCTAGTTCCTTTGGGAGATGACCTTGATGGATCCCATATGCATCATATGCTTCTTGATTCACATTCTGGACATGTTTAGGATGTTGGTTTTAATTTTACAGGTCATACACTTGTGTGGTTTGTGTGGCAAGTTACCTTGAAGTTAGGTATTCCACTTGTGTTTGAGTGTTGAGTGTGGTTTGAACTTTGGTTCTTTCCTTTGCCCTAGCTTGTAACTTGTGTGTGGTTTGTTCCTCCTCTTGCTTGTGAGATCTCTTAGCATTTTCTCACTTCTGTCCCTTGGGTTGTGGTACTCATTCAAAGTGATTTGGTTTGATTGATCACACTTTGAGTTTGCTTTAAATGAGAAACCACTTTGAGAACATGTTTGTGCTTTCTTTTTGCATGATCAATTTGATGCATTTGGTTGAGATATTTCTCATGTTGCTTGCTGCCCAAGTCTATTCTCCCATCTTCATCTTGATCATGGCTTCTTCTTTGAGCTTTGGTGTTTACCTTTTGAGATTAGTGATTGATGCATGAATGGTTGTAGGAGTTGTAACTTCTCCCATTTCATCTCACTTTCTCTTTGACTTGTTTAAGTCATTTTGTTCTTCTCTTTTGTTTGCGTTGCATCTCTTGCATCTTGCATATCATGTTTTCATTTCTTCTTGACTTGTTTAAGTCATCCCCATCTCTTTCTTTCATCTCTGATTGATTTTATCTTGTGTTTACTTGGTTTCTTTGCCATGATCCCTTAGGATTCCTAGTCACATTTGCTTGGAGTGGGAGTAGGAGAGACATTAAGTGTTCAATCCAAGCATGATAACATTAGGATAGTTTTTTCCCTCTTAATCTCAATCATAGGAGCACATTGCATGATAACATTAGAGTGGATTAGTTTCCCCTTAGAGTTTGTGTCTTCTCTTCTCATCTCAAAACTTCTTTAAGACACCTAATAAAGGATAATAAGTGTTGTACGCTACGAGCCTTAAGTACTTGGGAAATGATGGTTGGGGGGTTTCCTCTCAACTGTCTAGAGTGTTCAGTGTATGCCCTTTGGGCGATATGCGACGCATTCGCTCTCAAGTCATAGTCTTTAGTGCAACATGAATTACAAATCTAATTCAATTCATTTCTTCTTCCTAAAAGACTCAAAAACAAAACATAAAACCTTTTTATCCTTCAGGATTAATTGAAAATCATTTTCATAAAGAGTGTTGTTAACTCTTGGTTCTACCGCAAACAAGTAACGCCTAAGTCTCCAATGGTCAAGCAGCAATACACCTAACTACTAGAATGAAGGTTTAACCCTACTTAGTTAAAACACTTGAACCAACCTGTGGTTGTGTTATCCCGAACTACATTTGCTCTGATTTCTCGTACCAGACGAGGATACGTAGGCACAAGACGGTGATGTCTTGGTGAGCAACCTTCCCCACCTTCACCCGTAGTTTCCCGAACTACGTTGACTCTGACTTTCTTATTGCATGAGGGAGTACGTAGGCATAGAGTGGCAATGCTCTATCGAGTCTCTTTTCTTTTCTTTTTGTCCCTGTGGCCAGCCTTATAGATTAACACCCTTTTAGATAGACAACAAGCATGGATCCCGTTGAGTACAACGGACGTTAGGGGTGCTCATACCTTCCCCTTGCGTAACCGACTCCCGAACTTAAGATTTGGTTGCGATGACCTGTCTTCTCCCTTTTTTGTAGGTTTTCTATGATCGTTTCCTTTCCCTCTTTTGGGATAAATAACGAACGATGGAGACTCTTCTGTCCTTGCCGGCCCTTCTTCGCAGTGATGCGAGAGCTGGCGACTCTGCTGGGGATATCTTTTCATCTCCTATGCGAGTCAATCCTAGCGCTTGTTTGTTTTATCTTTGGGTGTGTACATATGTGTATATGTGTTGCATTTGTACTTTACTGCATTTGCATTTTATTTTCAGCATTGTTATATATCTTTATTGCTGTGTTGTTGGGCGGGTGTTCCACTGTGTGATAAGCTAAAACCGAAGCTTGAGTGTAACCCTAGAATTAGAAATGGAAAGTAGTGGTGAACCTGTATGTTTGGCATGCACTAGTTCCCATGAAATTCGCGCTCAGACGAGATTCTCTTTGATGACTACCTTTCTAGTCTGTTTCGGATAGTTGAGAGGATGTTGGATCTGAGGATTGTCGACTCTGGGGACCGATCATTTGTAAGTCAGCTAAGTGAGGCCGCTTCGTTAGACTATGATGCCAAACCAGAAATGGTGAACGTATCATCGTTTCTCGAAAGTCTGTGACACTGATGACCACATAGGATGCCAGACCTTATCAGTGATAGGTTCATACCTGTGAGTGGGGAGGGTTATGCAGGAAACTTTGACCTTCAACCTACCCGGATTTCTTATCAGTGCGAATCTTTGATCTCTAATACTTGGGTATTCCAGTATTTTCTCGCCAGAGCAAAGTGCCGGTTCATCTCAGTCAACAGCACAACAATCTTGATCCCTTATTGCATTTGCATTTTCATTTGCATATTAACATTGACATGTATTTATGTTGTAGGTGCATGTTTTCCTCTTGATTCTAGTACACCATCCCCTGCTGACATGGAGGCTTGTTTGAAGAAGACAGTTGTGTACAAGTTTCCCACACCAGATATAGGGTCTCTACTCAGTTTGATTTCTGCTTCTGATCATGGTATAATGGAAGATTTCAAGAAAGAGTATGGGAAGCTTCTGCGTTGTGTCTGTAAAGCTTCATTGTTTGAGTTGGGAGGTCTCCACACCTTGCTTCAGTTCTATGACCCACAGTTAAGGTGTTTCACTTTTTCTGGTTATGTGTTGATGCCTACCTTGGAGGAGTTCTCTATGCTTCTAGGAGTTCCTGTTCTGGATCAGATGCCTTTTTATCACTTTGAAGCTGAGCCTAATTTGACTAAGCTTGTAAGTGCTCTTCATTTGGATGCCTCTGAGTTAGAAGGAAAAATGGTTAAAAGGAATGGAATGTCTGGTTTCCCATTGCCTTTCTTGGTTGGTAGAACTCAACATTTTGCAAAGGAAGGTTGTTGGGTCGTCTTTAATGCTATCTTGGCTCTATGCAAATATGGTATAATTTTGTTCCCAAACATTCCAGATTTTATGGACTTGGATGCTTTCCACAATTTTGTCTCGAGGAATCTTGTGCCTACGTTGTTAGGAGATGTATATCACTCTGTGCATTACAAGAATGAAAATAGGAGGGGGAAGAATGTCTCTTGCTGTGTACCCCTCTTGTATAGATGGTTTATGAGTCATCTTCCTAAGTCTCGTCCCTTTGTTGACATCTCTGGTACTGCTGATTGGTCGGAGAGGCTTATGGGGTTAACCTCCAAAGACATTGTATGGTTTGATAGAGATCATTTGGGTACAGAGATAATCTTTAGCTATGGTGGTTTTCCTAATGTCCATTTGATTGGTGTTTCTTATATCTCTATGGTACTTATTAGAACACAGATTGGTGTTTCTTATATCTCTATGTTTTGATGATAACTTTTATGGAATTTTGTAATGAACAAATATACACTCTAAAATTTGTTCAAGTATTATTGTTTCAGGTATAAAATTAAATACTGTTAAAAGAAGCAAATAAGTACAAAGAAACTATGCAAGGATCTGAAGCATCAAATGCAAGACTATCAGAAGACTCTGAAGCGTTGCCAGAAGGATCTGAAGCAGAAGCTACAGAATGATCTGAAGGGTTACTGAAAGAAGTATACAAAAGCTGAAATCTCTGATCTTATCAGGCTCTGAAGTTCCTCTCACTACAAACTCAGAGGCTTTTATAACCAGACTCTTATCATTAATATTCACGCTCAAAGCACATACTGCTGCATACTCTGATAAAGACTCTGATCAAGACTGAAACTCTGATACATTAAAGATCTGATCATCTATCCAGACTTTGGACTTATCATTCATCTTAAAGCGTTGATCATCTTAAATCATTTCATACCTTTTAAGTTTACTACAAGTTTTAAAGTGCAGATTGTGAAGACTTCATCTTGAAGGAAGCTTGTTGAAGAAGCTGTAAAATTGATTAGACGTGGTGCTACTTCCAAAGTAACCAAACGGCTAATTTGTCCAAAGAAGTAATGTGGTGCAAATCCCAAGGCTTCTACAACCATACCTTTCTGCAGAAAGCATATCTCTGCCCATACTTTTGGTGATGAAAAGTCATACAATCAAAACATTATATTCAGCTGCACATCACTCAAGGTATTTGAAAAAGCTATAAAAGGAGAACTACTTCAACATTTTGAGGCTGCTAATTCACTACTCATCTTTTCTCATTGCTAGATCTTTCAGAAAGAAATACACTCTTGATTTATAAAAGAGAAAATCTCACAAGATCTTACTCGTTTGATCTTTGATAAAACCACATAGTTTTTGTTGTACTTAATCGTAAGTGTATACATCACAATTGTGATACAGCTTATTAGAAGCATTCAAACACTTGTTAGTTTACATTAAATTGTAAGAAGTTCCTTAAGAAGACCAAAGTGTGGTCAGTAGTTCTTGAGAAGACTAAGACAATTGTTCTTAGTGCTTTCTATTGTAATCAGTTGATCAATAGTGGATTAAGTCCTTGCAGAGAAAGGCAAATCATCTTTGATAAGGTGGACTGGAGTAGTTGAGTTCAACGAACCAGGATAAAAATATTGAGTTCTTTTTATTGCCATATTTCCTAAAAACTCTTATTCAACCCCCCTTCTAAGTGTTTTTCTCACCTTCAGTTGGCATCAGAGCTCCGGTTCTGTTTGTGCTATCACTTAACCGTGACCAGAAAAGATCCAGTGAGAAAAACTCTTGATACTCTTGGTTGATATACATTATGGCTGCTGAAACTCAAACACCCAACAACAACAAATATGAAGAAAGAGTCAACACAAAACCTCTCATGTTTGATGGAGAGAAGTTTGATTATTGGAAAGATAGACTGGAAAGTTTCTTTCTAGGATTTGATGCTGATCTTTGGGACTTAGTCATTAATGGATATGTTCATCCCACTGATGGGAATGGCAAGAAAGTTGACAGAAAATCAATGACTGAGGAGCAAAAGAAGGAATTCAGAAATCACCACAAGGCTAGAACTATATTGCTAAATGCTATATCTCATACTGAGTATGAGAAAATAACCAACAAAGAAACTGCCTTTGATATATTTGAATCCCTGAAGATGACTCATGAAGGGAACTCTCAAGTCAACGAAACCAAGGCTCTGGCGCTGATCCAGAAGTATGAAGCTTTCAAGATGGAAGAATCTGAATCTATTGAAGCAATGTTTTCCAGATTCCAGATTCTCACTGCTGGCCTAAAGGTTCTGGACAAAGGTTACTCTACAGCAGATCATGTCAAGAAAATAATCAGAAGCTTACCAACCAGATGGAGACCCATGGTCACTGCTCTAAAGCTGGCAAAGGATCTGAACAAGATTACGCTGGAGGAACTAATCAGTTCTCTAAGGAGTCATGAGATTGAACTTGAGGAAGATGAGCCTCTAAAGAAAGGTAAGTCAATTGCATTAAAATCTAACAAAGCTGTTAAAGCATTGCAGGTATTAGAAGAAAGCTCTAAAGAGTCTGCTTCTGAAGATGAAGAAGAACTATCCTTGCTATCCAGAAGAATCAATAAACTCTGGAAGAATAAGCAAAGGAAGTTCAAGAACTTTAGAAAACCAGATCAACACAAAGAATCTTCTGGGCACAGAAGATTTGGAGAACACTCTGGATACAAAAGATTTGGAGAATCCTCTGGACACAGACGATCTGGAAAAAGAGAGGTTGTCTGCTATGAATGCAAAGAACCTGGGCACTACAAGAGTGAATGTCTAAAGCTTCAGAAGGAGAACCCAAAAACAAAGTCAGATCACAAAAAGAAAGTTCTGATGGCTACCTGGGATGACTCAGATGCATCTGATTCGTCATCAGAGTTAGAAGAAGAATGTGCAAATGTAGCATTCATGGCTGACGTTGAGGACAATGCTGAATCATCTAGATTAGAATCAGAATCTGATTCTGAGGAGGTATTTGCTGAACTTTCTAGACAGGAACTTGTTGAAAGTTTATCTGATATTCTTGAAAAATATAGTAAAGTTAAACTCAAATACAAAACGCTTCAAAAGCATATTGAATTTGAGAGTAACAAGTTTGAATCAGAAGTAGCTGAACTAAAAATTGAAAATCTTAAATTGAAAAATAATTTAGAATCTGCTCAATTAAATTCTGATTCAAAATCTGAATCATGCTCTGAAAATATTTTACAAGAGTATGACTATAGTTTCAGGAAATTTCTAACTAAAAGCCTAGATAGAAGCAAAATGGCTTAAATGATCTATGGTATTTGCAAAAACTATAGAAAAGGTGTTGGATATAAATCCTTCTCCTATGAAGATTCAAATCCAAAATCTGTAGATAAACTAAATATCAAGTATCCTCCTTTATATTCTCAATTTACATTTGGTCATTTGAATGATATTAAACACACAAGTTCTAACCAGAACAAACCTGTGTTTAATAAATCTAAAGCTAATCAGAACAAGTCTTATGTTGAAAGACAGAAGTTCAGAAAAATCTTTAAGGCAACTAACCAAAAAGGACCCAAGAAAATCTGGGTACTTGAGGACAAAATAATCTATGTTGCAGACATCCTTAGCAGCAAAGTCAAGACTCCAGTCATGGTACCTGGACTCTGGATGCTCACGACATATGACGGGAAAAAGGTCTATGTTCCAAAGTCTGGAGCTTAGATCTGGAGGAGATGTCAAGTTTGGAGGGAATCAGAAGGGCAAAATAATTGGCTCTAGAACCATAGGCAATGGTAAATTTCCTTCCATAACTAATGTCTTACTTGTTGAAGGGTTAACTCACAATCTATTTTCCATAAGTCAATTAATTGACAATGGTTATGACATTATTTTTAATCAAAAGTGTTGCAAAGCTGTTAGTCAAAAGGATGGCTCAATCCTCTTTAATGGCAAAAGGAAAAACAACATTTATAAAATTAGTCTTTCAGAACTTAAGGTTCAGAATGTTAAATGCCTTATGTTTGTTAATGAGGAGCAATGGGTCTGGCACAGAAGATCGGGTCATATTAATATGAGACATATATCTCAGATTAATAAGCTTAATTTGGTCAGAGGACTTCCTAATCTGAAGTTCAACTCAGATGCTCTTTATGAAGCATGTCAGAAAGGAAAATTTTCAAAATCATCTTTTAAATCCAAAAGTGTTGTTTCAACTTCAAAACCATTCGAGTTACTTCACATTGATCTGTTCAGACCAGTGAAAACTGCATCCATCAGAGGCAAGAAGTATGGATTAGTCATTATTGATGAATACAGCAGATGGACATGGGTAAAATTCCTAAAACACAAGGATGAGTCACACTCTGTGTTCTTTGATTTCTGCAAACAAATTCAAACTGAAAAAGATTTCAAAATTGTCAAAGTCAGAAGTGATCATGGTGGTGAATTTGAAAACAAACATTTTGAAAAATATTTTAATGAAAATGGCATTGCTCATGATTTCTCCTGTCCTAGAACTCCACAACAGAATGGAGTTGTAGAAAGGAAAAATAGAACTTTGAAAGAGATGGCTAGAACCATGATCAATGAGACTAACATGGCAAAATATTTTTGGGCAGAGGCAATTAACACAGCATGTTACATTCAGAACAGAGTGTCAATTAGACCTCTTCTGGAAAAGACTCCTTATGAATTGTGGAGGAATAGAAAGCCAAACATTTCTTATTTCCATCCTTTTGGATGTATTTGTTTTATACTAAACACTAAAGAGAATCTTAACAAGTTTGATTCTAAAGCCCAAAAGTGTTTCATGCTTGGATATTCTGAATGCTCTAAAGGCTACAGAGTATACAATACTGAGACACAGATTGTGAAGGAATCTATACATGTTAGATTTGATGATAAGCTTGGCAATCAAAAGCCAAAGCAGATTGAAAACTCTGCAGATGGAGAAGTTATTCTCATAGAATCTGAGAAACCAGAAGTAGAAAAAGCTCAAGAAGAAGCCACGCCAGATACAACTCCATTAGCTGCTCAGATGAATAACATGAATATTTTTGAAGAACCAACAATTAAAGGATCATCCAGAATCAAGGCTTCTCATCCAGAAGAAATGATTATTGGAAAGAAAGATGACCCTATAAGAACAAGGTCGTTTTTCGGATCATCTGGAACATCACTTCTTGGGTTGGTGTCTATTATTGAACCAACATCTGTGGATGAGGCTCTGAGTGACAATGATTGGATACTTGCAATGCAAGATGAGCTAAATCAATTTACAAGAAATGATGTGTTGGATCTGGTTCCCAGACCAAAAGGTTTCATTATTATTGGAACAAAGTGGGTATTCAGAAATAATTTAAATGAGCAAGGAGAAGTTGTTAGGAACAAGGCAAGGCTGGTAGCTCAAGGGTACAGTCAACAAGAAGGTATTGATTACACTGAAACTTATGCTCCAGTGGCAAGGTTAGAATCTATACGCCTTCTTATTTCATTTGTTGCACAACATAACATCACTCTATATCAGATGGATGTTAAGAGTGCCTTCTTAAATGGTATTATAGAAGAAGAAGTTTATGTCCATCAACCTCCTCGTTTTGAAAGTAATAAATTTCCAGATCATGTTTTCAAACTTAAAAAATCTCTTTATGGTTTGAAACAAGCTCCTAGAGCTTGGTATGAAAGATTAAGTAATTTTCTTCTGGAAAAGAACTTTATCAGAGGCAAAGTGGACACAACTCTTTTCTGTAAAACAATTAAGAAAGATTTATTAGTTTGTCAAATTTACGTGGATGATATTATTTTTGGATCTACCAATATTATGCTGGGAAAGGAGTTTGCTTTGTCTATGCAGGCTGAATTTGAAATGAGCATGATGGGAGAACTTAGATTCTTTCTGGGAATCCAATTAAATCAGACTCTAGAATGTACATATATTCACCAGACTAAATATGTCAAAGAGCTTCTGAAGAAATTCAATCTGAATGAAAGCAAATTGGCTAAGACCCCAATGCATCCTACAAGCACACTTGGTAAGGAAGAGGTAAGTAAGAAAGTTGATCAAAAACTTTACGGAGGTATGATTGGATCTCTCTTATATTTGACTGCTTCAAGGCCTGATATTTTATTCAGTGTGTGTCTGTGTGCTAGATTCCAATCAGATCCCAGAGAATCACACTTAACAGCTGTTAAGAGGATTCTAAGGTATCTGAAAGGTACTACTAATGTGGGTCTGTGTTACAGAAGATCTGATGAGTATAAATTAGTTGGATTCTGTGATGCTGACTATGCTGGAGACAGAGTAGAACGTAAAAGTACTTCTGGAAGCTGTCAGTTCCTTGGAAGTCATCTGATCTCATGGTACAGCAAGAAGCAACCCACAATTGCACTTTCTACAACAGAGGCAGAATACATTGCTGCTGCTGGATGTAGCACGCAAATGCTCTGGATGAAAAGTCAACTAGAAGATTATCAGATCTTTGAGAGTAACATTTCTATCTTCTGTGATAATACTTCTGCTATATGGTTATCTGAAAACCCCATTTTACATTCTAAAGCTAAGCATATAGAGATTAAACATCATTTCATCAGAGATTATGTTCAGAAGGGAATTATCAATTTAAACTTTGTAGATATAGATCATCAGTGGGATGATATCTTTACAAAACCCCTTGCTGAAGATAGATTTAAATTTATTCTGAAAATATCAGTATGGACTTCTGTCCAGAATAAAATATTCATCAGATGAAATTTCTCTCAGATGATAAATGTCTAAACTCTGAAGTATTTCGTTTGATTGAATTCTGTGTTTATTTATTTGTGTGTAAATCTGAACTGACAAGGCTCAGAAGATCTGAACGTTGCCTAACGTGTCATTTCTCAAAGAGTTTCAGAGGCACATGCAAGCAAACACGTGTAACTCATAATATGGAAAGATAGAGTGCACCATACTGAAGTGACATTTGAGGTATTACTTTGAACATCCAAAATCTTTTGATTTCCCCCCTTCTGTCAGAATCTTAAATGTTTGATATGTTTTTATTCTTTGCATTAATTTCTTGATTTGATTATGGTTCACCTCATTAAATGTTTGTGCACGCTTGAGTGTGTATGTCTTTTTGCATGCCCTAAAAATGTTCTCTTATAAATTCTCTCAAACTCTTCACAAATCACACTTTACATATGCATTTCTGCCTTCTCTATTGTTTCCATCTTATTTCAAAACCCAAAAATCCTCGTAAACCCAAACGCATCTCAAGAACTTCAATGCCTTCACCTTCATCAACACTTGCTCAGATGAAAACTTCAACTGTTGCTGCATCATCTCCAAATGCTGCTGGTTCATCCCAAACTCCTGTTGCATACAAAGCACCAGTAAGAACTCTTCTAACTCCAATCAAAGAACTTGAGGTTCTGTGTGAGAACTTTGTGGATTTTGAATCCATCAAAGAAAATGGTTTTGATCTCCTTTCAACTATCAAAGCTCAGAACTGGGAAAAATATTTTGACAGGATGATGGGTCCTGTTTATCCAGCTTTGGTAAAAGAATTCTGGATACACGCTCAAGTATGCCCTAAGTTTATTCATTCATCTGTTCTTGGAAAGGAAATTGTCATTACTGAAAAATTAATCAGACAACTACTTGAGTATAAGGAAACTGATGGAATCACAAGTATGGCTATTGATCGTGTGGATTTGGCTGACATTTTTCAAGAAGTTTGTGTTTCTGGGGAACCATCTAACAAGGTCAGAGATCTGAAACCTATTTACAGAATCTGGGCTAAGATCTTCATGAGTTCAATCTTTCATAGGAAATCTTCTAACTCACCAGATTATGTAAATTCGGAACAAATGTACTTCATGTACTGTATGAGGAAAGGAAAGAAGGTGGATCTACCTTATCTTCTGTTCAGTCATCTTCTGAACCATATCAAAGAAACAAGAGAAGAAGTTAGGGTTAAAGCTGGAAAAATTAGAAATTGGATCCCTATGGGAAGACTGATATCAGACATTCTAACAGAGAATGGTCTTGTGAAACATCTGTTTGATGCTGGGGTGACAGAGGATCTATCCTATGTTATAGGATCTGTTATAAATGAGAACACTCTGAAGAGAATGAAGGTTATTTCAAAGCTTGCTGGAAAACCCAATAAATTTCAATCTGAAGACATCAGCAGAAGGAGAATTCCTCTAGCAGATTTTCCTATGTTCAGTGCTAATGAACCTAGGCACATCATTCTGACATTCATTGTTGAATGTTTAAGAGATGGTATTCCTCTGCCTGCTAACATAGTACAGAAGGAAGGAGAAGTATTGCCAAATCTTATGAGAGAAAGGTGTAGGAAAAGAAAGGATGAGGAAGGATCTTTTGCACAGCCCAAGAGGAAAGCCTCTGATGCTGGTGACAAGCCTGTAAAGCAAAAGGAAAATCCTCCAGAAGCTACTGTGGAAGAAATCAGAGAAACAATTCACCAGGTATTAACATCTGATCCCAAACCATATGTACCTTCATCCTCATCTTCACCTCCACCATCTTCTATTAAACCATCTGAACCTAAATCATCTGTACCTCATTTATCTGAACCCATTTCATCTCCTAACAAACAGTCTCAACCATCTTCAATTCAACTACCATCCAAACCCCCTCTACAGAAATTGTCTGAGCATCAACCTCCTCAACCATCATCTCAATCACAAAAACAACAATCCTTTGAACAACAAACACAATCAGAACAACAAAAACAATCTGAACCACTCTCATCTACTCAACCACCAGAAGAACCAACCATCAAAAATCCTCAACCATCTGTCCAACAACCATTTGAAAACATTCTAGATATATCACCACTTGCAACTTTGTATGTCCTTTCTTCAACTTCATGTCATTCAACTGAATCATCTGATTTTGACGAATCTGAAGTCCCCTCACCAACTAGCTTAAAAATTCCTGATCCCTATAAACCACTATCATCTGATCTACCTGCATCTGAAAACCCTCTTCGCTTCAAATTCAACTTCACAGATTTTATGTCATCCCCATCTGATGTTGTCATATCAACACCATCTGATACTGACACCTGCATTCCTCAACTTACCTTACCACAAACATCCATACCCCAATCATCTGAACGACCATCATCTGATCACCCACCTCCTGAACAAACTCAAACACCTCCTGAACCATCATAACCAGTCACCATAGAAGACTTTCTCAACCCAAAACCCAGATCAGATGTTTCTACTCTGTTCAAGAATTTCAAAAAGGAACTTCGTAAAGTAATTGCTTCTGTGGAGAGAAAATGCTTGGCTAGTTTGAATCCTGCTGAATCTGAAGCCTCTTGGAACAAATTCATATTAAAATTCAACTCTGCAGCATCTACCTCAGAACACTCTGTGTTGATGATGCAAAGGCTAAGTTTGCTGAATTGGTAAGACAAACTATGCTGAACATTATCACAACTCTAGTGCTTCTTCTAGAAGATGCTCCTGCTGAAAATTCTGCAATGATAGACGATACTCCTGCATCTGACATGGAGATTGATCATCCAATGGCAACTGCATCTGCTTCTGAACCTTTTGCATCTGCAATGAAGACTGAGATTCTAGATGTTGTCCATGAAGTCAAGGAAATCAGAACATGAATGATAAAACAGGAACAAACTACTGAAGAAATCAAGGCTTGGATGGCCAACCAAGAAGAGTCCACTGCTAAGATTACGGATCTTCTAACACTGATTGCTTCTCGCCAGCCCTAGTTTTCTTTTTCATGTCTTTGCATTCTTGTGTTTGCACGTTTTTTTTATCATCTGCTCTACGAACTTCTTATGATTTGTGATTTTCTGATCTGATTAAAGTTCTTCCATTTGTATGTCATGTTTTCTTCTCTTCTTCTGTTATCTTTTCTGTCTTTAAAGTTCTTTTTGATTATGACAAAAAGGGGGAGAAAGAGAAAGAGAATTTGATTGTTCAACATAATCAAAAGCTAAAAATGAAATTCAGACATTGCTTTAATCTAACATTCAATCTTAAGACTTTCAGATCTCATTATCTCATCTAGCAAAATGATCTGAAGTTACCCTGAGAATTATTTAATTAGGCTCTGATCCTTGAAAACACTCTGATCCTTGAAAATGAATTCTGGAGAGCAAGCTGATGCTGAGTTTTTATCTCATCAAGAATTCCTACCAGGTTCTAAAGTATACTCAAGCAAAAAGGGAAGTGTTCTCTTCTATTAGAATATTCATTTCAGAGGGAGATTCTTAATCTCAGAGGGAGTTATTTATTTTATTTCTTTTCATTGAACAAAATTCCCTATGTTTTGTCATCATCAAAAAGGGGGAGATTGTTAGAACACAGATTGGTGTTTCTTATATCTCTATGTTTTGATGATAACTTTTATGGAATTTTGTAATGAACAAATATACACTCTAAAGTTTGTTCAAGTATTATTGTTTCAGGTATAAAATTAAATACTCTTAAAATAAGCAAATAAGTACAAAGAAACTATGCAAAGAACTGAAGCATCAGATGCAAGACTATCAGAAGACTCTGAAGCGCTGCCAGAAGGATCTGAAGCAGAAGCTACAAAATGATCTGAAGGGTTACTGAAAGAAGTATACAAAAGCTGAAAGCTCTGATCTTATCAGGCTCTGAAGTTCTTCTCACTACAAACTCAGAAGCTTTTATAACCAGACTCTTATCATTAATATTCACGCTCAAAGCATATACTGCTGCATACTCTGATAAAGTCTCTGATCAAGACTGAAACTCGGATACATTAAAGATCTGATCATCTATCCAGACTCTGGACTTATCATTCATCTTAAAGCGTCGATCATCTTATAGCATTTCATACCTTTTAAGTTTACTACAAGTTCTAAAGTGCAGATTGTGAAGACTTCATCTTGAAGGAAGCTTGTTGAAGAAGCTGTAAAATTGATTAGACGTGGTGCTACTTCCAAAGTAACCAAACGGCTAATTTGTCCAAAGAAGTGACGTGGTGCAAATCCCAAGGCTTCTACAACCATATGTCGCTTCCGCGAAAATAAGGTGCCGGCAAAACAGAAGAGTTGCCACCTTTCGTTATTTATCCCTCAGAACGGGAAAGGAAACGATCGGAAAAAACCTGAAGAAAAGGTATAAGACAAGGTCATCGCAACCATTATCTGGGTTCGGGAGTCAGTTACGCAAGGGGAAGGTATTAGCACCCCTCACGTCCATCGTACTCGATGGGATCCATGCTTGTGGGGTTTATCTAACGGGTTTGTTTTATCTATCTACCTATCAAGGCGGGCTCAAAAGAAAAGAAAATTGACTCGGCAAAGCGTCGCACTTTATGCCTACGTATTCTCATCAGAGAATGAGAAATCAGAGTCAACGTAGTTCGACTAACTATGGGTTACGGGGAAGGTGGCTCGCCAATACGTCAGTATTGTGCCTACATACTCTCAACAAGCTTGAGAGATCAGAGCTTACGTAGTTCGGGATAATGCGGATTACGAGAATTCAGATTCATCTGTTTTTATCGAGTAGGGTTAACAAACAGTTCCAGCAGTTGGATGTACGCAGCTCGACCCTTGGAGACTTAAGCGTTACCGTTTGCGGTAGAGCTAGGAGTTAACGACACTCTTTTCTTCAGAAAAGCTTCCTTTGAATTACGGGCCCACGGGGAAAAAAGGTTTGACGTTTGTTTTCTGTCTTTTACGCAAGAAGTGTTTTTTACGGGTGTTTGCAACTAGTATCGCACTAGAGACTATGACCTGAGAGTGAATACGTCGCATGTCACCCAAAGGGTGCCATACTAAACATCCAGACTGTTGAAAAGAAACTCTCTAACAATCCTTTCTCAGATAGCTTAAGGCTCGTAACGTACGACGTCAGTTAACCTTTATTACTGTATTTTAATTTGTTTTGAGATGAGAAGAGAGAACGAACAGGTTCAACTAAGGGGAGACTATCAAGTCCTAATGTTGTCATGCCAAGGATTCATCCTATGGTTAAAGTTTGAAACAAGGAACTCCTAAAAGTTATCATGCATAGGTTTCAACCTAAAGTTCTAATCATCACTTCCTTATCAAAGGAAGTGAGATTCCTAGGGGATCATGTCAATGATAAACAGAAACAGATAAAGCATCAGCTTAAACAGTAAACAGTAAACGACTGTAAAATGCATGCAATGCAAGTGAGGGAGGAAATGTGTGTGGGGCATCAGCCTCCACAAGCTCATCTCAACCTCAAGCCAGGTATGAATAACTGCAATCATACAGGAAGAAATAACATGCTATCAAGCAAACACAATAACTGCATTCATACAGAAGAAATGCAATAATATGCCATCAAGCACACACAAACCACATAGGCAAGGGAGCTGGGCTCTACCGAATACCCGCAAGCAAAGCCATACAGTAAAAATACAAGCAGAGGGAGCAACTCAACCTCTAGTGCAATCATGCTCCTAGCTTAAACCAGTCTAAATATGAACTTATTCTAATGCATCAAGCAAATCAAACAAGTCACATCAATACAGTTGCACAGAAAGCAAACAGTCAGAAAAGAAAGCAGATCAACAGCTTCCACAGCTCCACAGCAAAGCAATCCTCTGCCAGCAGTTCAGTCCTCAGTCTGTAACTGCTCTTCAAGTCCATCATCTTCAATAGCAAGTGTCAACTTGCTCCCTCAAGCTTTCAATGCATCAATCACAAGTATCAACTTGTTCTCCATCTTTTTCAAACTTCAGCTCTTTCTTCATCCTCAGTTTGATCTTCTTCACAAGTGTCAACTTGGTCTTCAAGCTTCAGCTCTCTCCTCCTTACAAGTATCAACTTGCTCTTCCTGATCTACAAGCTTCAGCTTCACTGGCAGTCTTCAAACACAAAGAGGTATCAACTTCTATCCCTCCATCTCTTCAAGCAAGGAACTCCATCCTCCAGCAAGGGAGCAAGATTCATCTAACAAGAGCATAGTTTGGATGATTGGTAGCAAAGTGAAGACCAAAGGTCCCCATTAAGCATCCTATCATCAGAGAAAGGGATCCTCAAAGGTTCTACCAACTTGTAAAGAGCCACACATCCTACCAAAGGAGGGATGAGGCTTTTACAAGGGGACCTTGCATCATAGGGAAGAATGGAAGTGATCAACATCTTCCATGTTTATGAAGGAAGAGAATCTATCTAGAAGCTCTGCCTACAAACCCTAATCTTAACACCTAATCAACACTACATCAAAAGAAGGGAAGATCTTCACATCCAAGCTTCCTTAAGCACTCCATTGCATCTTCAACTTGCCTTCAACATCATCCAAGAGCAAGAGAGACAAAACCCTAATCTAAGGGAACTAAAGAAGTCATTCTAGTTGAATTAGTGCATTAGAATCATCCAAAGTTAGCATCTAAACTAAAATCAAACAAAAATAGTAAACCACATTGTAAATTCCTACAAAAATTCCTAAGGGACCTTCAATCATGAGTCTACCATACAAAAATCAGAGGTTGAATCATCCACCAAGTTCTAGATCTAAAACCTAAATCATAAGGTATCAACCCTAAACCCTAAAAATGGAGCACCTAAAGTTTCAACTTAAAACTACCACCTACATTCATCACAAAAATGTGAGAAAAATCTAGGGGGAACATGCATATCTATGCTAGCTACACACAAAAAATCAAGGCAAGAATCATCATCAAATGATCAAACCAAATTCAACAAGATCAAGCATCAACCATGATTATTTTAATATCAATTAAAATTCAAAAATGCACATAAAATCAGAAAATGCATGGAATATTAATATTTTTTATCTAAAACAAACTAGATTCAATGATGAATCCATGGAAAAAAGAATGGAATTAATTGAGTCATTTTTCAATTATTTATGAACTTTCCAATAACCATGAATGAAATGAGAAATTAAAAGAAAATCATGAAAAAATAATAGGCGCGTGGTGTGAATAGCATAAAGATTCAGTTCATTTCAGGGTTGGGCCCAAAAAGGGGGTGTGAGTATCAATCTGCACTAAGCCCACCCAGATTATATTAATGAAACGCTGCGTTTAAACATAACTCAGAATTCTTCACAAAATGAAAACCACCTGTGCCCGTTAGATCCTCATCTGGTCAAAGGTCCTCCTCTAATCTAATTGCTCTGAGGTTGTCTTCAACCTTTTGAATCTCTGAACTCCCTTCACCTGCGCGCGCTAGGGTCACCGCCGGTGACTTCTCGGATCAGCCCCTCACAACCCTAACTCTCTAGAATCCACCATTGGCCACGATTCCTTGATGAATCTCGTCCCAAATTTCACAAGGAATCTTCCTATACCACTTAATCATCCTAAAAGCTCAAGGTTTGCAAGAACACGATCTCAACCGAAAACTGCATCAACCCTAATTGGTCACTAATCTCCAAATTGATGATCCAGAAACCTTCCTACATCAATCTAAAATGCATTTAACCTAACAAATCCTCTTGATTCTACCTAGATTAAGCCATGGAATGAGAACTGCATACCTGGTAAAATCGTGTGAACAGAGTGGTTGAACCTTCAAATCAACCCTCAAGAATCTTGCAGACTCCTTCACTAGCCTCCAATCAACCTTCTGTATGCAAAGAAAAGAGTTGAAATGCCTTGGATTCTTGAACCCGATTCTGAGTTGCAAGCTTCCAACTCCAATGGCTAACTCACGATTCTCCCACAGTTTGGCCTTGAATTTGATCTGGGATCAATCACCAACCTCAGAGCAAGCTATTGAGATTAATATCTTGGATTGAAATGGCTTCAAACCTTGTAACAGATTTTGATTTGCAAGAAGAAAGTTCACAATGCAATCTCACTCTCCTCTCTCAATTCTCACCAACCTTCACTCTGAACCACTTCATAATCATATATAGAACATGAATGAATGATCTAGAAAGTTCTAGATCAATCCAATGAGTATTTCAATATCTCATCTCACTTGAAATCTCATGATATGCTATGTGTATGACAGTCCTTGCAGCAACTTGTATTCACTATGCTTTTCATCCAAATTCTCTCCAAATGAGATTATGAAAGTGCTAGGATGTGTTTGCACCTTGGTTTGGATCTTATGAGAAGTTTGGCATATGTTACTTAAGTCTTAAGCAAGCAAGAGCAACTCCATGATTTTGACCTCAAATGACAAAAGTAATATTGCCAATGTCTTTAAAATGTCATTTCTGATCAAAATGACATATTACATGTCTTATCTTGGCCTTGAAATGAGAAATCCCAAATTTGGTCCTTTAAATGAACTTTAATTCTTCCTTTTTAAGTCAATTTTGCAATTTTGAGTTACAAGCAATTCCAACCTCTCATGACCACTTGTTTAGCCTTAAAACATCATTTTGAACAAGTTTGATGATGAACATTTTCCCATTTGAAGCTTGCAAATAGGAGTTATGGCCTTATGGTTGAAATGACCTTTAATCTCCAAATGACCAAAATACCCTTGACTTGTCAAAGCCATAACTTGAGTTCTACAAATCCTATCAAGGACTTCTAGTACTCTCTAGAAAGCTAAGAGGATAAGGAACAACATTAATGTTGACCAAAATTTCATAGGAATCATCCTTCTAGGGAAAACGTTTCATGCAAGTTGGAAACTTTCAAGCTCCAAATTCACATGCCTCAGATGACTTGTAACTTGTCAAAGTCATAACTTAAGTTCTAAAAATCCTATCAAGGACTTCTAGCACTCAAATTAAGGCTAAGATCATGCTCTACAACATTCATGTTGGGGGCAAGATGAGATGACAATCACATCTTGAGCTAAATTGCCTTGAAGATAGGGGTCAAACTAGGGGATTTTAGACTGTCAAGCCTTAGAAACCCTAGCTTAAAACTTCTCAAACTCTTCAATCATGATGAGTTGACCTTGGAATCATCCTTATAACATCTCAATGTATCAATCCATGATCACATGGCTCTTGGATTAGGTCTCAACCTTCTCTTCTCCAAATCCTCAGTTGACTTAGGGTTGACCCAGTCAAACCCTAATTGCACCACTCATGGCTGAGTCTTCTTAATCTTACACAATGACTTGTCTAGGCCTCAAAGTGATCTTCAACACTTCTCATGAGCTCTCTCAAGACCTCAAGTACATCTTCATGGCCTCAGAATCATCTGATGACTTCTCACAACTCTCAAGTTAGGAGACCTGCACACTCTTGGCTTCAATCACTCTCTCTGAGGATCTTTTAACTTCTCTGACAAGGATATCAACCCTTGAACATCTAGATAACCTTCTTTTCTAGCTTCAAACTCCTGTGTAGCCCTTGATTGGTAACCATACCTCTTGATCTCCTGCACATATGTCAATGAAATGCAAATGATAATACTAATGCGAATGAAATTAAACACAAGCTAGGTAAAGAAATGTTGGTCAAATTTTGGGGTGCAACAGCTGCCCCTATTCAAACGGCTTGGACCTGACTGGGTGAGAAGTGAACGACTCTCAAACAATCAAGGTAAAAGACGGTTGAATACCAATAAACCCGGAAATTTGCCAACTGCACAAGTACACGGTACTCTGATGGGGACAAATCTTCGGAAACTGAAATAATAGTCGCACGACAACTAGCTGGAGAATACTGATCTGAACCTCCGTCAGGATGATTCTATGATTTATCTGATATCATTGTGTCCTCAAATCATCAAGGGATCACCGGTTGCACGGTAACGGGTGATTTGCCAACCACGCACAGGTAAACGATAGTTGGAATGGTAGGAACATCTTCAAAACTGAGCATGCCAGTTGCACGACAACTCTGCTGGGGGAATTGGTCACACGGTAACCGGTGAAGGGTCTAATCTCAAATCTTCGTCAGGATGATCATCTGATTTTGCTGTAGATATTCGTCCTCAAGTCATCAAGGGATCACTGGTCACTCGGTAACCGGTGATAAATGGTCGATCGTGCCGCCAGGCATTAGAATTCCTCGGGACTCATCAGGTCATTGGGGACCTTTTTAACAATCAAGTTAATTATGTCGTCGGGCGTTCAAAGAAATTTTCGGGCATCAGCCAGACTTCAATCACCAAGTCTTCAAGAGCAGTTTCAACTTTTCTGTTTAAGACCTGCTGGGGATGACACATCTCCGATGGGGGTTCTGGAGAACTATCAAGTAACTCTGCTTCGGGGCTTCAAAAATCAGTCTGGACGAATCAACTCTGCTGGAGATTTCAGGAATCATCCTGAGCAAACACTCTGCCGGGGATTTCAGGAATCATCCTGAGCAAACCTCTCTGGCGACTTCACTGGGGATTTTAAGAATCATCTTAAGCAATAACTTCGATGGGGAGTTCAAGAATCATCTTGGGCAACCGACTTTGCTGGGGAATTCAAGAATCATCTTGAACCAAACAACTCTTCTGAGATTTCAGGAATCATCCTGAGCAGACACCTTGTCGGGGAACACTTGCAAAACAAGAACGGTAACGACGTAGCTCATGTTTCATATGCATATGTTTGGCAATGGCGCAATGCTCCACACGGTGGAAATGCTACGCATTTAGCATAAATGCTATGCACTCATGCAAAATGTTACGACCCCATCAGAAAAATAAATGCTTAAAGGAGAATCCTCCTGTCAAGTAGAAAGAACCACTCTGGGGGGACGGAGGAATCATCCTGCCGAGGAGAAGGAGTCATGCCAATCTCAATTGGACTCCGCCTGGGGAAATGATCTTCAGTTGACTGCTGCAGGGGAACAAAGTTCTTCGAGAACCTGGACCTGCTCATCTGGGTATACAAACCACAACTGCTGAGGGAAATGATACCAATCGTAGAAATGAACTGCGCAGTCTTTGCAGCAAAACTTTCCTGGGGATAACGACTCCGGTGGGAAATACAGCATCAGCTATTCAACACTCTACTGGAGAAAACCAATCATGGCCTGAACGCTTTCCAAGGACTCGACTCTCTTGGGGAACTAAAAACTCGGCTGGGGAAGAAGGAATCGTCCTGCTTACTAGGGAGAGTACGACTCTGTGGGGAATCTCAATTCTCCTGGAGACTTCAGTCTGTACTATCGAGCGCTGCACCCTTCAGTATGGCACTCAGTTGGGGAGATGACATTTCTTCAGGACGCATCTGATTGGGGAGAGAATCTTCTCTGCTTGGGGAGACATATCAATGCCTATGATCTCATGTTCAGCCTCCACGGGGAGGTGCTGCTGAACTTGCTGGAAAAGAAGGAATCATCCTGCTTGGGGATGCATACGGCGTATTGCCTAGAATATGCTATACCTGCAACAACACAAACAAACAGACAAGATACCCTTCTCAAAGGGACCTATCAAGGTTATCATCTTGTGACAATGTTCAAGTAATTCATTGTTTCAACAATCAGTGGCCTAGGCCAGTAAGTTTATGTATGCGTATTTTATCAAAAACATCGGTGTTCTTTTTCGCAAACAAAACAGATAGATGCTAAACAGGCAAACAGAATTGCTGAATAGTATACATTTTATTGATAACGAACCCCTGAATGGGCAAAAATGTTTTACAACATATGCAAGCTCCTAGAATGAGGAAGCTGCGCAAAAATAAAACATAAATATACTTCAATATATACACATGTCGGCAATGAGGCGTAGACGAACACCATGAGTTGATCCCTCTATGACCCACTCGACTTCGATACTTCTCCGACGCTTCAGCTTCAGAAGAGATTGATTCAGATAAACGGCCCTCAGGTCATCCAAACCACTAAACAATGAGAGTCCGTACGCGGAACGCAGTCATTTGCTTTTTCAAATCCCTAACTTTTGCCTGAATCGCCCTTTCGGATTTTCGATTCACCAGGATACCCTTTTTTGCCAAAGTCGCCCATCCGGGTTTTCGACTTTGCGGGTGTACCTTTTTCTTTTATATCCCTAATTTTTGCCCGAACCTTTTTCCTTTTTTATGGTTCGCCGGGATGCCCCATTTTTGCCTGGATATTCTTTTTCTTTCCAGCGGGTCATTCTTTAATCAAAGTATTTTTTAACCGCGTCCGCGTTCACCGGGGATGCAAAATCTTCACCATCCATCATGGATAACAACAAGGCTCCTCCCGAGAAGACCTTGCTGACGACGTACGGACCTTCGTAATTAGGAGTCCACTTGCCCCGGTGATCGGAGTGTGGAGGAAGAATCTTCTTCAGGACGAGATCACCCATCTGAAAGCTTCTAGGACGCACCTTCTTATCATAAGCTTTCTTCATTCGGCTTTGGTACAGACGACCATACGCAATCGATGCTAACCTCTTTTCGTCCATCAGGCTGAGTTGGTTTAGTCGGTTTTTAATCCATTATGCCTCATCGAGTTTCACGTCAACCAAAACTCGTAAAGAAGGGATCTCAACTTCTAACGGTAGGACAGCTTCCATACCGTACACCAATGAGAAAGGAGTTGCTCCGGTTGATGTACGCACCGTGGTACGATAACCGTGCAATGCAAATGGCAACATCTCGTGCCAATCCTTGTAGGTCACAACCATCTTCTGTACAATCTTCTTGATGTTCTTATTAGCCGCTTCAACGGCGCCATTCATCTTCGGCCGGTAAGGAGATGAGTTGTGGTGTTCAATCTTGAAACTCTGGCACAACTCCTTCATCATCTTGTTATTCAGATTCGAACCATTATCAATAATGATCCGCTCGTGAATTCCGTAACGACAGATGATGTCCCTCTTTATGAATTTAGCCACCACCTGCTTGGTCATGTTAGCATACGAGGCTGCCTCCACCCACTTGGTGAAGTAGTCGATAGCTACTAGAATGAAGCGATGACCGTTAGATGCAGTGGGCTCGATCTTGCCTATCATGTCGATGCCCCACATGGAGAACGGCCACGGGGAGGACATGACATTTAACGGGCACGGCGGCACATGGATCTTATCAGCATAAATCTGGCATTTATGACATCTCTTTGCAAATTTAAAGCAATCTGATTCCATCGTCAGCCAGTTGTATCCTGCTCTCAGGATCTTTCTTGTCATAGCATGCCCGCCGGCGTGCGTACCAAATGTGCCTTCATGGACTTCTTCCATGAGCATACTCGCCTCTTTCTCATCTACGCATCTGAGTAGCACGAGATCGTGGTTTCTTTTATAGAGAACTCCATCAGGATTGAGATAAAAGTTTCCAGATAGCCTCCTCAGAGTCTTCTTATCCTGGGTTGACGCTCCCGCAGGATACTCCTTAGTCATAAGAAAGGTCTGGATATCATGGAACCATGGCTTGCCGTCGGAGGCTTCCTCGATCGCAAAGACGAATGCAGGTCTATCAAGACGAGAAAGGACAATTCTTGGAGCTTCATTCCAAAAATTGACTTTATACATCGAAGCCAACGTGGCTAAGGCATCAGCCATCTGGTTTTCAGCTCTAGGCACATGATGGAGTTCCACTCGATCAAAGAACGGAAGCAGCCTTCTGGCATAATTCATGTACGACACCAAATTCGATTGACGAGTCTCCCACTCCCCTTTAATCTGGTTAATCACAAGCGCCGAGTCACCATATACATCTAGGTTCTTGATTCTCAAATCAATTGCTTCTTCCAGACCCATGATGCATGCTTCGTACTCCGCTTCGTTATTGGTGACCGGAAACGTCAGTCTCGCGGTAAACGGGATGTGGGATCCGTGGGGAGTTGTGATGATCGCCCCTATGCCACTTCCGTAAGAATTAACCGCCCCGTCAAATATCAATTGCCACTGGGATTTCCTATCTAGACCCTCGTCGGGCAACGGTTCGTCGCAATCCTTCGCTTTAAGAAACATGATATCCTCATCAGGGAATTCAAATTTCATCGGCTGATAATCTTCGATCGGCTGTTCGGCAAGGTATTCAGACAATACGCTTCCCTTGATGGCCTTCTGGGAAACGCACTGAATGTCATATTCCATTAACACCATTTGCCATCTGGCAATCCTGCCCGAAAGTGCTTGCTTCTCGAAGACGTACTTGATCGGATCCATCTTCGAAATTAGCATGGTTGTGTGATTGAGCATGTACTGTCGTAAACGCTTGGCAGCCCAGGCTAGTGCACAACACGTCTTCTCCAGCATCGAGTAACGAGATTCACAATCTGTGAACTTTTTACTCAAATAGTAAATGGCATGCTCCTTTCTGCCCGTCTCGTCGTGTTGACCGAGAACACACCCCATACTATTCTCAAGAACTGTCAAGTACATGATTAAGGGTCGTCCGACCACTGGGGGTATCAAGATCGGAGGTTCCTGTAGATACTGTTTTATCTTATCAAATGCCTTCTGGCAATCCTCGTTCCAGATAATCGCCTGATCTTTCTTCAGCAGTTTGAACATCGGTTCACACGTGGCCGTGAGCTGAGAAATAAACCTTGCAATGTAGTTTATTCTGCCCAAGAAACCGCGAACTTCTTTTCCTGTTTTTGGCGCTGGCATTTCTTGTATTGCTTTTATCTTCCCAGAATCAACCTCAATGCCTCTTTCACTCACGATAAACCCCAGTAGTTTTCCAGACCGTACTCCGAAAGTACACTTGTTAGGATTCAGCCTCAACCTGAATTTCCTAAGCCTCTCAAAAAGCTTCAGCAAATTGACCAGATGTCCCTCCTCCGTTTGGGACTTCGCAGTCATGTCATCGACATAGACTTCAATCTCATGATGAATCATATCATGAAACAAAGTGACCATTGCTCGTTGGTAAGTGGCCCCTGCGTTCTTCAGACCGAAAGGCATTACCTTGTAACAAAACATTCCCCAAGGTGTGATAAACGTAGTTTTCTCTATGTCCTCCGGCTCCATCTTGATCTGATTGTAGCCGGAGAAGCCATCCATGAACGAAAATACGGAGAACTGAGCTGTATTGTCGACCAACACATCAATATGGGGGAGCGGGAAATCATCTTTAGGGCTCGCCCTATTCAAATCCCGATAATCGACGCACATTCGTACCTTACCGTCCTTCTTCGGTACAGGCACTATGTTGGCGACCCACGGAGGGTAAGTGGTGACCGCTAAGAAGCCAGCATCAAGCTGCTTTTGCATTTCTTCTTTGATCTTAACGGCCATATCTGGTCGCGTCCTCCTAAGCTTCTGCTTGACGGGAGGACAATCTTCTCGCAGCGGCAAGTGATGGACCACAATGTCAGTATCAAGTCCGGGCATATCTTCGTATGACTAAGCAAAGATGTCACTATACTCTCTCAGCATCTTGACCAATCTCTGGTTGACATCACTCTGCAATGCAGCCCCTATCCTGACGTTCCTGACTAGTTCTTCAGAACCCAGATTCACAATCTCGATCTCTTCTTCGTGAGGCAGAATAACTTTATCTTCTTGTTTCAACAAGCAGGCCAACTCTTCGGGAAGGTCTTCGTCTTCATCAATCTCTTCTTCGGCTTGATAGATCGGGCAATCAAAGTCGAAGTGATTCGTAGAAGGTCCAGAGTCGATGTCATCTGCTATGTGGATCCTGCAATAACAAGGGTTATGCTTAAAACAAGGATATGCAGGTTAGCACAAACCCCATTGCCATTTTGTTGTTTTTCAAAACAAATATAAAACAGGAATAACAGAGATCACAATATTTGAATACGAAGAAAAACGCCTTTTGATTTATTGATAAAATGCATGTTCATAATCAAACGAGGCCCTGACAATAAAACCACTATACCCCGGGTAGGACATAGGGTTGTACAATAATTGGAGAAAAGTAAATCATTACTCTTTGTCTGTCACTGGGATGATATCCTTGATAGACCAGTTGTTGAGGCTCTCGCCTGATTTGCTTGGCTGGATCCAAGAGTCTAGGTCACAATCATTGTCTTCGCCGTCTTCAGACACCGCGTTGACACTTTCAAATATCACCCCGCCGCTTGTAAACTGGATCGGCCCTTTACCTCGCGACGCACTGTGAGAAGAGGAGGCTTCAGCCGCAGGAGAATACCCCAACCCAAACTTATCTTGTTTGTTAGGTATCTCTAGAATCTTCCCCCAGCCTGCGGTAGATCCGGCTTGAACAACGGCCCGAGCTTCCTTGAAGGAAGAGAGAGTCATCTATGGTTTCTCAGCGATTACAGGAGCTACGTTCTTGACCTTAACGGCTTCGAACGCCTGACATAGGGTTTCGTGGATTTACCCATCCATCTCAACGTATTTGAAGGACGACAAATGGCTCACCATTATATCCTCCTCGCCACAAACAGTTACAATGCTACCTCCGACAACATACTTGAGCTTTTGGTGCAACGTGGAGGTCACGGCGCCAGCAGAATAGATCCATGGCCGGCCTAGGAGACAGCTATAGGCAGGCATGATGTCCATAATGTAGAAAACTGCGTCGAACGTTTCCGACCCAACTTGGATTGGCAACGTCACCTCCCCGAAAACATGACGTTTGGTTCCATCGAACGCTTTCTCAACCAGGTCGCTGGGTGTGCAAATCAATCCTAGAGTATCTAACTTCATCAATGTTTTCTTCGGAAGAACATTGAGTGACGAACCTGTGTCCACCAACACATGAGACATAATCGTTCCCCTACACTCTATCGAGATGTGCAGGGCGCTGTTGTGGTTTCTTCCCTTCGGCGTCAGCTCCAGGTCAGTGAACCCTAACCCGTTTCCAGCATTCACGTGGGCTACGACCCCTTCCAACTGGTTGACCGATATTTCCTGCGGTACATACGTGGCATTCAAAACCTTTAGCAGCGCGTTGCGATGTGCCTCAGAACACAACAACAAATTCAAGATGGAAATTTTCGAGGGTGTTTGATGGAGATGATCCACGATCTTGTAGTCACTCTTCTTAATCAACCTCATAAACTCTTCAGCATCTTTAACAAGTAAGTCCTTCTCTACCCCACGAGGGGTTTCTTCAACGACTTTACTCTTTCCTTTATCAGTTACATCAGCTTTGTCCGCTTTCTCTGCCACGATCTCAGGTGGAGCAAATATTCTTCCGCTGCGCGTGATTCCGCCAATTCCCACTAGGTTATCCACATACGACCCTGATAGTTCCAATTCCAACTTCTGTCCGTTGCAGTAGACGTCTGCCCCATAATGCCATGGGACAGCGTTGGTGCTTTTGAAAGGTATCGGCCCAGCTTTGGTGATGGAAATTGTGGGCGGTCTGAGAGCAAAAATGGTGATCGTCCGGCGAGGGATGGTGATGGTGGCAACCTCATCATCCTGCTTCAGCATTACCTCTCCAGATCCACATTCAGCCCTTCGGCTAAACTGCAAGATTCCTTCGGTCATCAGACTCTGAATCCCCTCTATCAACTGTTCACATCCATCAGGACGAGTCGCACAGCCCATACACAGTTCTCCACAGCCCGGGAAGAAACCTCTTTTCATCAGCTTGGCTTTAACGAAGCTAAGCGGTGTCTTCAAATCCTTGACATCAGTCAACAAATCCGAGCTCCCGTCTTCAATAATGGCATTTACTCCACCTCCCCTATGATTCGACATAGGGTTCTTCGTGACATTTGGCACATTATCTGAGAAATTGATGATCTTAGCATCCACCATATCCTGCACCTTGTGCTTGAAGGCTTTGCAATTTTCTATCGTGTGGCCCGGTGCCCCTGAGTGAAACTCACAAGTTGCATTCGCATCATAACCTGGCGGAGGTGCCCCTGTCAAGGGAGCCAGGGTTCTCTTACGGATTAGCTGTAACTGAAGCAGAGTCTGTAACAGCTGAGCATAAGACATGGGTGGTGTCTCGAGGTGACGACTTGACAGAGGTGCCCTGTTCTGATACTTCCTGCACCCTTGTTGATTCGGCTGCTGCTGCTGCTGTGGTTGCTGGACCGCGGGGATGGTTATGCTGGCCACCTGCTGGTGAGGGCCTTTACCCTTCCTTCGAGCGTTGGACACGGTGCTCGTTTCTCCTTCCCGTCTTTTGTTACGATACGGTTTCTTTCCTCCTCCAGCTGAGGATAGATCACCTTGACTTTTCCCCAGTTTGATCCCATTTTCAACGTGCTCACCCGTGATAATGAGATCTAAGAAGCTTCCAGACATACTGCTGACCAATTTCTCGTAATAAACCCCTGGGAGGGTGGCTACGAACATTTCCACAAGCTCCCGTTCAACCATCGGCGGCTGAACCCTGGCTGCCAATTCACGCCACCGCTGGGCGTATTCCTTGAACCCTTCGTTATTCCTCTGCAACAAATTCTGCAGTTGAACCCGGTTCGGAGCCAAGTCACTGTAATACTGGTAATGGTGCACGAATGCTTCAGCAAGTTCCTTCCACGTGCGCAGACTGGTAGGTTCCAGGCTCATGTACCATTCCAGGGAGGGCCCGGACAAGCTATCCTGAAAGAAGTGCATCAGCAACTTCTCGTCTTCAGAGTGTGCGGACATTTTCCGGTAGTATGATCTCAGGTGGACGCGAGGGCAAGTGGTGCCCTTGTACTTTTCAAAGTTGGGTACCTTGAACTTGGGATGCACCTTGAAATCAACAATCAGTCCCAACTTGGACATGTCAACACCCATGGTGTTCAAGTTCTCGAAATTCCTCATCTTGTCCTCGAGTGCCTTAAACCTCAGACGTGCTTCGGCAGTCAGCTCTCCTTCAGCACCTTTCTGTGAGAACACATCGTCTTGACGGTCTTCTAACCATGGCTGAGGCCCATATAGATTTCCAACACCTGTGTTGCCGTTGCCCAGCCCAACATTGACATTAGCTTCAAAATTCCCATTACCGACGCCAGTCGTATTACCATTGAGCCCCATGTTAGCGATTACATTGTCGTTGGCACTACCGTCCCCCCCGGTCACAGGGACGCCATTCTGAGGAGTTTCAACAGGTGGAGGGGTTGGAACAGTCCCACCACGGAGTACACCATTGCTGTCAACCCTTGAAATCAGCGGCTGGACCAAGGTTCTGAGCTGATCCTGGCCGTTGGTGACCACTTGCATGAGCTCTATGAAGCGGTCCATCCTCTCTCGGAGTTCTTGAACGTCACTCTGCACTTGCTCCATAGCTCTGGCTTGATTTGCTCTGGTCGGATAGCGGTGGATTGGCCTTTGATCAATCCTGGAACAACCTAAAACAACCTGCATACACAAAGGGTTAGAAAAACGACAAAGCGCTCGTTATGCGAATGCTTCATGCATATGCAAACGTGTGTCTGTGCGTTAGGGAGATTTCCCCCGATCCTAGTGCCTGCGTGCCAGTGCTGATAATAAGAAGTCCGAGTCCAGTCATGGAAATAACATCTCATATATAAAGAAAGCCCATCAAGGTGGTACACAACGTCACTGAGTACAAGTTGAATCAAAAGCATGACCTCAACCAACAAGCCTGGCGATGGTCTGCATACAACAATGATCAACACAAAAGGATTACAAATATAGTCAAGCACGACCACGGGCTCGGAACTCTTCTAACAGATTCCTCGTTTCTGGATGATCAGGCCGAGTGAGCAACCCTTCGACGAGTAACTCTCTCTGCATAATGGTGTATTGAAGACCTTCAACTGAATCTTCCCATGCTCCTTCGCCGAAACAATCTTCTAACTTCCGCTTCTTGGATTCAAACGTCAGTTTGCGCTCCCTCAGGTTAGCAAGAGCCTTGTTGAGCTGGCTTTCAGCGGCATATCTGCGAGCGGTTTCTTCATCAAACCTCTTCTCACTGGCCTTCACCTGGGCTTTCAGCTTGGAGATCTGTTGCTTCAGCTTATCCTCCCGTTCCTTGCCGTTGGCTAGGGTGGCCTTCCAATGCTGATTAAACTTGGATATTCTCCGGTACGCTTCATCCAAGTGCTGCTTCTTAGTGGCCAGTACATCATTGACAGCTTTGAAGTCTCGACCCAAGCGCTCACGCTCAGCTATCTACTTAGTCAAATTTGTCCCTAGCTGGTTCACCAGTTCTGTCTGCCTCTTGAAGGAATGGACGACTTCACTTCTATCGCTTCTGAGTTGAGCCAATTCTTTCTCCAGTTCTTCATTGGCCTTCTTCAGCTCATCTCTCTCAGCTAACACCTGATTATGCTGCTGAATAGGCACGGTGGTAGGCTCTTCAATCACTGGAGGGCTTTCTAGCTTGGCATGTGGAAACGACATCCCTATAGCATCTGCTCTGGCTCTGATCCAAGTCACATATGGAGCGTAGGCTTGGCTGTTACTTTTCCCCAGCAATGGTTTTCCCCGCTTACAGATACCGTTCCAAGCGTGCTGAAGCTTAGATAACATATCCCCCTCTAGAAGACCAGTGAGGTACAGAGATTCCTGCACCACTTCCTCCTTCGGTGGAGCTCTCAAAGCATAAGCAAACTGTTGGACCAGCAGAGATGGATTATAGTTTATACAACCTTTCCTTCCTATCAAAGGCACGTTCGGAAACGCGCTGCAGCTGAAGATAATCTCAGTACCCAACCTATCTCTATCAAACCAGTCAATATCCTCTGCTGACAGACTCATCAAACGCTCGGACCACTCAGCTGTAGCTGCAGACGAAGCAAAGGGACCCCTCTTGGGTAGATGACTATCAAGCCATCTATAGAGCAGGGGTACACAACACGAGACATTCTTGCCTCTTCTGTTCTCGTTTTTGTAGTGGACGGAATGGTAGACATCTCCAATCAAGGTAGGGACTGGATTCCCTGCTGCAAAGATGTGAAATGCGTCGAAGTCTACAAAGTCAGGCATATTGGGGAACAAAATGATGCCATATATGCACAGAGCAAGGATGGCGTTGAACACGACCCAACATCCTTCTTTGGCGCACTGCTGAGCCTTTCCCACTAAGAACTGCAAGGAGAAACCGGGAACCCTGTTCCAACTAGACAAGACCAACTCGGAGGCATCTAGGTGAAGTGAGGGAGCTAGACTAGCCAGATTAGGCTCAGCATCCATATGAACAAAGGGCATCTGCCTCCTGATAGGCACACCTAACAAATCAGCATACTCCTCTAGTGTGGGTGCGAGAATGAAGTCCCAGAAAGTAAAGCATCTCAAAGGAGGATCGTAGAATTGCAGCAAGGCGTGCAGCCCATTCAACTCAAACACAGAGGGTTTACGAACCATGCTAAGCAGTTTCCCATAAGACTTTCTGAATTCATCTCTCACAGAATCATCTGCCAAAGCAATTAAACCAGTCAGCTGAACAACATCATGAGTGGGGAGCTTGTAGGCCACAGTCTTCCTCAGAGAACCCATAATAGCACAACAGAAGGCAAGAAAACCTGAATCGGGGGAGACAGTACCTGCAACACAGACACACGTTAATGAAATGCAAATGAGTATGCAAAACAATGTAAAATGCAATCATGCAGCAGGAGATCAAGACAACTGTGCCGTTGAAGAGATGAAGGTTCTGTGTCAACAAAACCACAATACTGCTCTGTCAAGAACAACCCTTATCTCTGATAAGAAGAAAACCCTGGTATCGGACCATAAATCTGCTCTGTCAAGAACAAATACATCTCTGAGAATAAGGACCTCTGATACAGGATCACAAATCTGCTCTGTCAAGAACAAATACATCTCTGAGAATAAGGACCTCTAATACAGGACCATAAATCTGCTCTGTCAAGAATACATATACATCTGATGATGAGAACCTCTGATACCAACAAAACTGATTCACTATCAAGAAAACCAGGTAGTCTGAGGGTTAAGGTTTCCTGCAACAAGCCCAACCCTGCTCACAGGTATGGACCTAAACTGACACAAGTTCGGCATCCTATGCGGTCATCAGCGTCACAGACATTCAAGAGGGGTGATACGATACCTAGAAGGTGTGGCATCACCATCTCCTGAAGCGGCCTCGCTCAGCTGAATTCCAAATGATCGGTCCCCAGAGTCGACAATCCTCGAAACAAACAACCCCTCAGGCCCAAAGGGCCGGAAAAGAAGTCAACCGGGAGAACCTCGTCAGAGCATGGATTTCATGAGACACTAGTGCCTGCAAAGCTAGCACGCATCCACTAATTTCCACAACTAAGGCTAGGTACACTCAAGCCTGGGTCTGGCTTCTCACTCATCAGAATGCCCCTCCCACAACAGCATAGATAATCATATCCTACTGAAAATAAAGTGCGGGAAATAAAATGCGATAAGTAACCACAACCCAACAAGTAAACATACAAGCGCTAGGATTGACTCTCGCAGGGGATGTTGGATCCCCATATTGACTCGCATAAGGGACGTTGGATCCCTAGGAAACTATCAAGTCCCTAGCAGAGTCGCCAGCTGTCGCTTCCGCGAAAATAAGGTGCCGGCAAAACAGAAGAGTCGCCACCTTTCGTTATTTATCCCTCAGAACGGGAAAAGAAACGATCAGAAAAAACCTGACGAAAAGGTATAAGACAAGGTCATCGCAACCATTGTCTGGGTTCGGGAGTCGGTTACGCAAGGGGAAGGTATTAGCACCCCTCACGTCCATCGTACTCGATGGGATCCACGCTTGTGGGGTTTATCTGACGGGTTTGTTTTATCTATCTACCTATCAAGGCGGGCTCAAAAGAAAAGAAAATTGACTCGGCAAAGCGTCGCACTTTATGCCTACGTATTCTCATCAGAGAATGAGAAATCAGAATCAACGTAGTTCGACTAACTATGGGTTACGGGGAAGGTGGCTCGCTAATACGTCAGTATTGTGCCTACGTACTCTCAACAGGCTTGAGACATCAGAGCTTACGTAGTTCGGGATAATGCGGATTACGGGAATTCAGATTCATCTGTTTTTATCGATTAGGGTTAACAAACAGTTCGAGCAGTTGGATGTACGCAGCTCGACCCTTGGAGACTTAAGCGTTACCGTTTGCGGTAGAACTAGGAGTTAACGACACTCTTTTCTTCAGAAAAGCTTCCTTTGAATTACGGGCCCACGGGGCAAAAAGGTTTGACGTTTGTTTTCTGTCTTTTACGGAAGAAGTGTTTTTTACGGGTGTTTGCAACTAGTATCGCACTAGAGACTATGACCTTAGAATGAATACGTCGCATGTCACCCAAAGGGTGCCATACTAAACATCCAGACTGTTGAAAAGAAACTCTCCAACAATCCTTTCTTAGATAGCTTAAGGCTCGTAACGTACGACGTCAGTTAACCTTTATTACTGTATTTTAATTTGTTTTGAGATGAGAAGAGAGAACGGACAGGTTCAACTAAGGGGAGACTATCAAGTCCTAATGTTGTCATGCCAAGGATTCATCCTATGGTTAAACTTTGAAACAGGGAACTCCTAAAAGTTATCATGCATAGGTTTCAACCTAAAGTTCTAATCATCACTTCCTTATCAAAGGAAGTGAGATTCCTAGGGGATCATGTCAATGATAAACAGAAACAGATAAAGCATCAGCTTAAACAGTAAACATTAAACGACTGTAAAATGCATGCAATACAAGTGAGGGAGGAAATGTGTGTGGGGCATCAGCCTCCACAAGCTCATCTCAACCTCAAGCCAGGTATGAATAACTGCAATCATACAGGAAGAAATAACATGCTATCAAGCAAACACAATAACTGCATTCATACAGAAGAAATGCAATAATATGCCATCAAGCACACACAAACCACATAGGCAAGGGAGATGGGCTCTACCAAATACCCGCAAGCAAAGCCATACAGTAAAACTACAAGCAGAGGGAGCAACTCAACCTCTAGTGCAATCATGCTCCTAGCTTAAACCAGTCTAAATATGAACTTATTCTAATGCATCAAGAAAATCAAACAATTCACATCAATACAGTTGCACAGAAAGCAAACAGTCAGAAAAGAAAGCAGATCAACAGCTTCCACAGCTCCACAGCAAAGCAATCCTCTGCCAGCAATTCAGTCCTCAGTCTGTAACTGCTCTTCAAGTCCATCATCTTCAATAGCAAGTGTCAACTTGCTCCCTCAAGCTTTCAATGCATCAATCACAAGTATCAACTTGCTCTCCATCTTTTTCAAGCTTCAGCTCTTTCTTCATCCTCAGTTTAATCTTCTTCACAAGTGTCAACTTGGTCTTCAAGCTTCAGCTATCTCCTCCTTACAAGTATCAACTTGCTGTCGCTTCCGTGAAAATAAGGTGCCGGAAAAACAGAAGAGTCGCCACCTTTCGTTATTTATCCCTCAGAACGGGAAAGGAAACGATCAGAAAAAACCTGACGAAAAGGTATAAGACAAGGTCATCGCAACCATTGTCTGGGTTTGGGAGTCGGTTACGCAAGGGGAAGGTATTAGCACCCCTCACGTCCATCGTACTCGATAGGATCCACGCTTGTGGGGTTTATCTGACGGGTTTGTTTTTTCTATCTACCTATCAAGGCGGGCGCAAAAGAAAAGAAAATTGACTCGACAAAGCGTCACACTTTAAGCCTACGTATTCTCATCAGAGAATGAGAAATTAGAGTCAACGTAGTTCGACTAACTATGGGTTACGGGGAAGGTGGCTCGCCAATACGTCAGTATTGTGCCTACGTACTCTCAACAGGCTTGAGAGATCAGAGCTTACGTAGTTCGGGATAATGCGGATTACGGGAATTCAGATTCATCTGTTTTTATCGAGTAGGGTTAACAAACAGTTCGAGCAGTTGGATGTACGCAGCTCGACCCTTGGAGACTTAAGCGTTACCGTTTGCGGTAGAACTAGGAGTTAACGACACTCTTTTCTTCAGAAAAGCTTCCTTTGAATTACGGGCCCACGGGGCAAAAAGGTTTGACGTTTATTTTCTGTCTTTTACGGAAGAAGTGTTTTTTACGGGTGTTTGCAACTAGTATCGCACTAGAGACTATGACCTGAGAGTGAATACGTCGCATGTCATCCAAAGGGTGCCATACTAAACATCCAGACTGTTGAAAAGAAACTCTCCAACAATCCTTTCTCAGATAGCTTAAGGCTCGTAACGTACGATGTCAGTTAACCTTTATTACTGTATTTTATTTTGTTTTGAGATGAGAAGAGAGAAGGAGGTTCAACTAAGGGGAGACTATCACGTCCTAATGTTGTCATGCCAAGGATTCATCCTATGGTTAAAGTTTGAAACAGGGAACTCCTAAAAGTTATCATGCATAGGTTTCAACCTAAAGTTCTAATCATCACTTCCTTATCAAAGGAAGTGAGGTTCCTAGGGGATCTTGTCAATGATAAACAGAAACAGATAAAGCATCAGCTTAAACAGTAAACAGTAAACGACTGTAAAATGCATGCAATACAAGTGAGGGAGGAAATATGTGTGGGGCATCAGCCTCCACAAGCTCATCCCAACCTCAAGCCAGGTATGAATAACTGCAATCATACAGGAAGAAATAACATGCTATCAAGCAAACACAATAACTGCATTCATACAGAAGAAATGCAATAATATGCCATCAAGCACACACAAACCACATAGGCAAGGGAGCTGGGCTCTACCGAATACCCGCAAGGAAAGCCATACAGTAAAAATACAAGCAGAGGGAGCAACTCAACCTCTAGTGCAATCATGCTCCTAGCTTAAACCAGTCTAAATATGAACTTATTCTAATGCATCAAGCAAATCAAACAAGTCACATCAATACAGTTGCACAGAAAGCAAACAGTCAGAAAAGAAAGCAGATCAACAGCTTCCACAGCTCCACAGCAAAGCAATCCTCTACCAGCAGTTCAGTCCTCAGTCTGTAACTGCTCTTCAAGTCCATCATCTTCAATAGCAAGTGTCAACTTGCTCCCTCAAGTTTTCAATGCATCAATCACAAGTACCAACTTGTTCTCCATCTTTTTCAAGCTTCAGCTCTTTCTTCATCCTCAGTTTGATCTTCTTCACAAGTGTCAACTTGGTCTTCAAGCTTCAGCTCTCTCCTCCTTACAAGTATCAACTTGTTGTCGCTTCCGCGAAAATAAGCTGCTGGCAAAACAGAAGAGTCGCAACCTTTCGTTATTTATCCCTCAGAACGGGAAAGGAAACGATCGGAAAAAACCTGACGAAAAGGTATAAGACAAGGTCATCGCAACCATTGTCTGGGTTCGGGAGTCGGTTACGCAAGGGGAAGGTATTAGCACCCCTCACGTCCATCGTACTCGATGGATCCACGTTTGTGGGGTTTATCTGACGGGTTTGTTTTATCTATCTACCTATCAAGGCGGGCTCAAAAGAAAAGAAAATTGACTCGGCAAAGCGTCGCACTTTATGCCTACGTATTCTCATCAGAGAATGAGAAATCAGAGTCAACGTAGTTCGACTAACTATGGGTTACGGGGAAGGTGGCTCGCCAATACGTCAGTATTGTGCCTACGTACTCTCAACAGGCTTGAGAGATCAGAGCTTACGTAGTTCGGGATAATGCGGATTACGGGAATTCAGATTCATCTGTTTTTATCGATTAGGGTTAACAAACAGTTCGAGCAGTTGGATGTACGCAGCTCGACCCTTGGAGACTTAAGCGTTACCGTTTGCGGTAGAACTAGGAGTTAACGACACTCTTTTCTTCAGAAAAGCTTCCTTTGAATTACGGGCCCACGGGGCAAAAAGGTTTGACGTTTGTTTTCTGTCTTTTACGGAAGAAGTGTTTTTTACGGGTGTTTGCAACTAGTATCGCACGAGAGACTATGACCTGAGAGTGATTACATCACATGTCACCCAAAGGGTGCCATACTAAACATCCAGACTGTTGAAAAGAAACTCTCCAACAATCCTTTCTCATATAGCTTAAGGCTCGTAACGTATGACGTCAGTTAACCTTTATTACTGTATTTTAATTTTTTTGAGATGAGAAGAGAGAACGAACAGGTTCAACTAAGGGGAGACTATCAAGTCCTAATGTTGTCATGCCAAGGATTCATCCTATGGTTAAAGTTTGAAACAGGGAACTCCTAAAAGTTATCATGCATAGGTTTCAACCTAAAGTTCTAATCATCACTTCCTTATCAAAGGAAGTGAGATTCCTAGGGGATCATGTCAATGATAAACAGAAACAGATAAAGCATAAGCTTAAACAGTAAACAGTAAACGACTGTAAAATGCATGCAATACAAGTGAAGGAGGAAATGTGTGTGGGGCATCAGCCTCCACAAGCTCATCTCAACCTCAAGCCAGGTATGAATAACTGCAATCATACAGGAAGAAATAACATGCTATCAAGCAAACACAATAACTGCATTCATACAGAAGAAATGCAATAATATGCCATCAAGCACACACAAACCACATAGGCAAGGGAGCTGGGCTCTACCGAATACCCGCAAGGAAAGCCATACAGTAAAAATACAAGCAGAGGGAGCAACTCAACCTCTAGTGCAATCATGCTCCTAGCTTAAACCAGTCTAAATATGAACTTATTCTAATGCATCAAGCAAATCAAAAAAGTCACATCAATACAGTTGCACAGAAAGCAAACAGTCAGAAAAGAAAGCAGATCAACAGCTTCCACAGCTCCACAGCAAAGCAATCCTCTACCAGCAGTTCAGTCCTCAGTCTGTAACTGCTCTTCAAGTCCATCATCTTCAATAGCAAGTGTCAACTTGCTCCCTCAAGCTTTCAATGCATCAATCACAAGTACCAACTTGTTCTCCATCTTTTTCAAGCTTCAGCTCTTTCTTCATCCTCAGTTTGATCTTCTTCACAAGTGTCAACTTGGTCTTCAAGCTTCAGCTCTCTCCTCCTTACAAGTATCAACTTGCTGTCGCTTCCGCGAAAATAAGGTGTTGGCAAAACAGAAGAGTCGCAACCTTTCGTTATTTATCCCTCAGAACGGGAAAGGAAACGATCGGAAAAAACCTAACGAAAAGGTATAAGACAAGGTCATCGCAACCATTGTCTGGGTTCGGGAGTCGGTTATGCAAGGGGAAGGTATTAGCACCCCTCACGTCCATCGTACTCGATGGGATCCACGCTTGTGGGGTTTATCTGACGGGTTTGTTTTTTCTATCTACCTATCAAGGCGGGCTCAAAAGAAAAGAAAATTGACTCGGCAAAGCGTCGAACTTTATGCCTACGTATTCTCATCAGAGAATGAGAAATCAGAGTCAACGTAGTTCGACTAACTATGGGTTACGGGGAAGGTGGCTCGCCAATACGTCAGTATTGTGCCTACGTACTCTCAACAGGCTTGAGAGATCAGAGCTTACGTAGTTCGGGATAATGCGGATTACGGGAATTCAGATTCATCTGTTTTTATCGATTAGGGTTAACAAACAGTTCGAGCAGTTGGATGTACGCAGCTCGACCCTTGGAGACTTAAGCGTTACCGTTTGCGGTAGAACTAGGAGTTAACGACACTCTTTTCTTCAGAAAAGCTTCCTTTGAATTACGGGCCCACGGGGCAAAAAGGTTTGACGTTTGTTTTCTGTCTTTTACGAAAGAAGTGTTTTTTACGGGTGTTTGCAACTAGTATCGCACGAGAGACTATGACCTGAGAGTGAATACATCACATGTCACCCAAAGGGTGCCATACTAAACATCCAGACTGTTGAAAAGAAACTCTCCAACAATCCTTTCTCATATAGCTTAAGGCTCGTAACGTACGACGTCAGTTAACCTTTATTACTGTATTTTAATTTTTTTGAGATGAGAAGAGAGAACGAACAGGTTCAACTAAGGGGAGACTATCAAGTCCTAATGTTGTCATGCCAAGGATTCATCCTATGGTTAAATTTTGAAACAGGGAACTCCTAAAAGTTATCATGCATAGGTTTCAACCTAAAGTTCTAATCATCACTTCCTTATCAAAGGAAGTGAGATTCCTAGGGGATCATGTCAATGATAAACAGAAACAAATAAAGCATCAGCTTAAACAGTAAACAGTAAACGACTGTAAAATGCATGCAATACAAGTGAGAGAGGAAATGTGTGTGGGGCATCAGCCTCCACAAGCTCATCTCAACCTCAAGCCAGGTATGAATAACTGCAATCATACAGGAAGAAATAACATGCTATCAAGCAAACACAATAACTGCATTCATACAGAAGAAATGCAATAATATGCCATCAAGCACACACAAACCACATAGGCAAGGGAGCTGGGCTCTACCGAATACCCGCAAGGAAAGCCATACAGTAAAAATACAAGCAGAGGGAGCAACTCAACCTCTAGTGGAATCATGCTCCTAGCTTAAACCAGTCTAAATATGAACTTATTCTAATGCATCAAGCAAATCAAACAAGTCACATCAATACAGTTGCACAGAAAGCAAACAGTCAGAAAAGAAAGCAGATCAACAGCTTCCACAGCTTCACAGCAAAGCAATCCTCTACCAGCAGTTCAGTCCTCAGTCTGTAACTGCTCTTCAAGTCCATCATCTTCAATAGCAAGTGTCAACTTGCTCCCTCAAGCTTTCAATGCATCAATCACAAGTACCAACTTGTTCTCCATCTTTTTCAAGCTTCAGCTCTTTCTTCATCCTCAGTTTGATCTTCTTCACAAGTGTCAACTTGGTCTTCAAGCTTCAGCTCTCTCCTCCTTACAAGTATCAACTTGCTGTCGCTTCCGCGAAAATAAGGTGCTGGCAAAACAGAAGAGTCGCAACCTTTCGTTATTTATCCCTCAGAACGGGAAAGGAAACGATCGGAAAAAACCTAACGAAAAGGTATAAGACAAGGTCATCGCAACCTTGTCTGGGTTCGGGAGTCGGTTACGCAAGGGGAAGGTATTAGCACCCTCACGTCCATCGTACTCGATGGGATCCACGCTTGTGGGGTTTATCTGACGGGTTTGTTTTATCTATCTACCTATCAAGGCGGGCTCAAAAGAAAAGAAAATTGACTTGGCAAAGCGTCGCACTTTATGCCTACGTATTCTCATCAGAGAATGAGAAACCAGAGTCAACGTAGTTCGACTAACTATGGGTTACGGGGAAGGTGGCTCGCCAATACGTCAGTATTGTGCCTACGTACTCTCAACAGGCTTGAGAGATCAGAGCTTACGTAGTTCGGGATAATGCGGATTACGGGAATTCAGATTCATCTGTTTTTATCGATTAGGGTTAACAAACAGTTCGAGCAGTTGGATGTACGCAGCTTGACCCTTGGAGACTTAAGCGTTACCGTTTGCGGTAGAACTAGGAGTTAACGACACTCTTTTCTTCAGAAAAGCTTCCTTTGAATTACGGGCCCACGGGGCAAAAAGGGTTGACGTTTGTTTTCTGTCTTTTACGGAAGAAGTGTTTTTTACGGGTGTTTGCAACTAGTATCGCACGAGAGACTATGACCTGAGAGTGAATACATCACATGTCACCCAAAGGGTGCCATACTAAACATCCAGACTGTTGAAAAGAAACTCCCCAACAATCCTTTCTCATATAGCTTAAGGCTCGTAACGTACGACGTCAGTTAACCTTTATTACTGTATTTTAATTTTTTTGAGATGAGAAGAGAGAACGAACAGGTTCAACTAAGGGGAGACTATCAAGTCCTAATGTTGTCATGCCAAGGATTCATCCTATGGTTAAAGTTTGAAACAGGGAACTCCTAAAAGTTATCATGCATAGGTTTCAACCTAAAGTTCTAATCATCACTTCCTTATCAAAGGAAGTGAGATTCCTAGGGGATCATGTCAATGATAAACAGAAACAGATAAAGCATCAGCTTAAATAGTAAACAGTAAACGACTGTAAAATGCATGCAATACAAGTGAGGGAGGAAATGTGTGTGGGGCATCAGCCTCCACAGGCTCATCTCAACCTCAAGCCAGGTATGAATAACTGACATCATACAGGAAGAAATAACATGCTATCAAGCAAACACAATAACTGCATTCATACAGAAGAAATGCAATAATATGCCATCAAGCACACACAAACCACATAGGCAAGGGAGCTGGGCTCTACCGAATACCCGCAAGCAAAGCCATACAGTAAAAATACAAGCAGAGGGAGCAACTCAACCTCTAGTGCAATCATGCTCCTAGCTTAAACCAGTCTAAATATGAACTTATTCTAATGCATCAAGCAAATCAAACAAGTCACATCAATACAGTTGCACAGAAAGCAAACAGTCAGAAAAGAAAGCAGATCAACAGCTTCCACAGCTCCACAGCAAAGCAATCCTCTACCAGCAGTTCAGTCCTCAGTCTGTAACTTCTCTTCAAGTTCATCATCTTCAATAGCAAGTGTCAACTTTCTCCCTCAAGCTTTCAATGCATCAATCACAAGTATCAACTTGTTCTCCATCTTTTTCAAGCTTCAGCTCTTTCTTCATCCTCAGTTTGATCTTCTTCACAAGTGTCAACTTGGTCTTCAAGCTTCAGCTCTCTCCTCCTTACAAGTATCAACTTGCTGTCGCTTCCGCGAAAATAAGGTGCTGGCAAAACAGAAGAGTCGCAACCTTTCGTTATTTATCCCTCAGAACGGGAAAGGAAACGATCGGAAAAAACCTGACGAAAAGGTATAAGACAAGGTCATCGCAACCATTGTCTGGGTTCGGGAGTCGGTTACGCAAGGGGAAGGTATTAGCACCCCTCACGTCCATCGTACTCGATGGGATCCACGCTTGTGGGGTTTATCTGACGGGTTTGTTTTATCTATCTACCTATCAAGGCGGGCTCAAAAGAAAAGAAAATTGACTTGGCAAAGCGTCGCACTTTATGCCTACGTATTCTCATCAGAGAATGAGAAATCAGAGTCAACGTAGTTCGACTAACTATGGGTTACGGGGAAGGTGGCTCGCCAATACGTTAGTATTGTGCCTACGTACTCTCAACAGGCTTGAGAGATCAGAGCTTACGTAGTTCGGGATAATGCGGATTACGGGAATTCAGATTCATCTGTTTTTATCGAGTAGGGTTAACAAACAGTTCGAGCAGTTGGATGTACGCAGCTCGACCCTTAGAGACTTAAGCGTTACCGTTTGCGGTAGAACTAGGAGTTAACGACACTCTTTTCTTCAGAAAAGCTTCCTTTGAATTACGGGCCCACGGGGCAAAAAGGTTTGACGTTTGTTTTCTGTCTTTTACGGAAGAAGTGTTTTTTACGGGTGTTTGCAACTAGTATCGCACTAGAGACTATGACCTGAGAGTGAATACGTCACATGTCACCCAAAGGGTGCCATACTAAACATCCAGACTGTTGAAAAGAAACTCTCCAACAATCCTTTCTCAGATAGCTTAAGGCTCGTAACGTACGACGTCAGTTAACCTTTATTACTGTATTTTAATTTGTTTTGAGATGAGAAGAGAGAACGAACAGGTTCAACTAAGGGGAGACTATCAAGTCCTAATGTTGTCATGCCAAGGATTCATCCTATGGTTAAAGTTTGAAACAGGGAACTCCTAAAAGTTATCATGCATAGGTTTCAACCTAAAGTTCTAATCATCACTTCCTTATCAAAGGAAGTGAGATTCCTAGGGGATCATGTCAATGATAAACAGAAACAAATAAAGCATCAGCTTAAACAGTAAACAGTAAACGACTGTAAAATGCATGCAATGCAAGTGAGGGAGGAAATGTGTGTGGGGGATCAGCCTCCACAAGCTCATCTCAACCTCAAGCCAGGTATGAATAACTGCAATCATACAGGAAGAAATAACATGCTTTCAAGCAAACACAATAACTGCATTCATACAGAAGAAATGAAATAATATGCCATCAAGCACACACAAACCACATAGGCAAGGGAGCTGGGCTCTACCGAATACCCGCAAGGAAAGCCATACAGTAAAAATACAAGCAGAGGGAGCAACTCAACCTCTAGTGCAATCATGCTCCTAGCTTAAACCAGTCTAAATATGAACTTATTCTAATGCATCAAGCAAATCAAACAAGTCACATCAATACAGTTGCATAGAAAGCAAACAGTCAAAAAAGAAAGCAGATCAACAGCTTCCACAGCTCCACAGCAAAGCAATCCTCTACCAGCAGTTCAGTCCTCAGTCTGTAACTGCTCTTCAAGTCCATCATCTTCAATAGCAAGTGTCAACTTGCTCCCTCAAGCTTTCAATGCATCAATCACAAGTATCAACTTGTTCTCCATCTTTTTCAAGCTTCAGCTCTTTCTTCATCCTCAGTTTGATCTTCTTCACAAGTGTCAACTTGGTCTTCAAGCTTCAGCTCTCTCCTCCTTACAAGTATCAACTTGCTGTCGCTTCCGTGAAAATAAGGTGCTGGCAAAACAGAAGAGTCGCAACCTTTCGTTATTTATCCCTCAGAACGGGAAAGGAAACGATCGGAAAAAACCTGACGAAAAGGTATAAGACAAGGTCATCGCAACCATTGTCTGGGTTCGGGAGTCGGTTACGCAAGGGGAAGGTATTAGCACCCCTCACGTCCATCGTACTCGATGGGATCCATGCTTGTGGGGTTTATCTGACGGGTTTGTTTTATCTATCTACCTATCAAGGCGGGCTCAAAAGAAAATAAAATTGACTCGGCAAAGCGTCGCACTTTATGCCTACGTATTCTCATCAGAGAATGAGAAATCAGAGTCAATGTAGTTCGACTAACTATGGGTTACGGGGAAGGTGGCTCGCCAATACGTCAGTATTGTGCCTACGTACTCTCAACAGGCTTGAGAGATCAGAGCTTACGTAGTTCGGGATAATGCGGATTACGGGAATTCAGATTCATCTGTTTTTATCGAGTAGGGTTAACAAACAGTTCGAGCAGTTGGATGTACGCAGCTCGACCCTTGGAGACTTAAGCGTTACCGTTTGCGGTAGAACTAGGAGTTAACGACACTCTTTTCTTCAGAAAAGCTTCCTTTGAATTACGGGCCCACGGGGCAAAAAGGTTTGACGTTTGTTTTCTGTCTTTTACGGAAGAAGTGTTTTTTACGGGTGTTTGCAACTAGTATCGCACTAGAGACTATGACCTGAGAGTGAATACGTCACATGTCACCTAAAGGGTGCCATACTAAACATCCAGATTGTTGAAAAGAAACTCTCCAACAATCCTTTCTCAGATAGCTTAAGGCTCGTAACGTACGACGTCAGTTAACCTTTATTACTGTATTTTAATTTGTTTTGAGATGAGAAGAGAGAACGAACAGGTTCAACTAAGGGGAGACTATCAAGTCCTAATGTTGTCATGCCAAGGATTCATCCTATGGTTAAAGTTTGAAACAGGGAACTCCTAAAAGTTATCATGCATAGGTTTCAACCTAAAGTTCTAATCATCACTTCCTTATCAAAGGAAGTGAGATTCCTAGGGGATCATGTCAATGATAAACAGAAACAAATAAAGCATCAGCTTAAACAGTAAACAGTAAACGACTGTAAAATGCATGCAATGCAAGTGAGGGAGGAAATGTGTGTAGGGCATCAGCCTCCACAAGCTCATCTCAACCTCAAGCCTGGTATGAATAACTGCAATCATACAGGAAGAAATAACATGCTATCAAGCAAACACAATAACTGCATTCATACAGAAGAAATGAAATAATATGCCATCTAGCACACACAAACCACATAGGCAAGGGAGCTGGGCTCTACCGAATACCCGCAAGCAAAGCCATACAGTAAAAATACAAGCAGGGGGAGCAACTCAACCTCTAGTGCAATCATGCTCCTAGCTTAAACCAGTCTAAATATGAACTTATTCTAATGCATCAAGCAAATCAAACATGTCACATCAATACAGTTGCACAGAAAGCAAACAGTCAGAAAAGAAAGCAGATCACCAGCTTCCACAGCTCCACAGCAAAGCAATCCTCTGCCAGCAGTTCAGTCCTCAGTCTGTAACTGCTCTTCAAGTCCATCATCTTCAATAGCTAGTGTCAACTTGCTCCCTCAAGCTTTCAATGCATCAATCACAAGTATCAACTTGTTCTCCATCTTTTTCAAGCTTCAGCTCTTTCTTCATCCTCAGTTTGATCTTCTTCACAAGTGTCAACTTGGTCTTCAAGCTTCAGCTCTCTCCTCCTTACAAGTATCAACTTGCTCTTCCTGATCTACAAGCTTCAGCTTCACTGGCAGTCTTCAAACACAAAGAAGTATTAACTCCTATCCCTCCATCTCTTCAAGCAAGGAACTCCATCCTCCAGCAAGGGAGAAAGATTCATCTAACAAGAGTAAAGTTTGGATGATTTGTAGCAAAGTGAAGACCAAAGGTCCCCATTAAGCATCCTATCATCAGAGAAAGGGACCCTCAAAGGTTCTACCAACTTGTAAGGAGCCACACATCCTACCAAAGTAGGGATGAGGCTTTTACAAGGGGACCTTGCATCATAGGGAAGAATGGAAGTGATCAACATTTTCCATGTTTATGAAGGAAGAGAATCTATCTAGAAGCTCTGCCTACAAACCCTAATCTTAACACCTAATCAACACTACACCAAAAGAAGGGAAGATCTTCACATCCAAGCTTCCTTAAGCACTCCATTGCATCTTCAACTTGCCTTCAACATCATCCAAGAGCAAGAGAGACAAAAGCCTAATCTAAGGGAACTAAAGAAGTCATTCTAGTTGAATTAGTGCATTAGAATCATCCAAAGTTAGCATCTAAACTAAAATCAAACAAAAATAGTAAACCACATTGTAAATTCCTACAAAAATTCCTAAGGGACCTTCAATCATGAGTCTACCATACAAAAATCAGAGGTTGAATCATCCACCAAGTTCTAGATCTAAAACCTAAATCATAAGGTATCAACCCTAAACCCTAAAAATGGAGCACCTAAAGTTTCAACTTAAAACTACCACCTACATTCATCACAAAAATGTGAGAAAAATCTAGGGGGAACATGCATATCTATGCTAGCTACACACAAAAAATCAAGGCAAGAATCATCATCAAATGATCAAACCAAATTCAACAAGATCAAGCATCAACCATGATTATTTTAATATCAATTAAAATTCAAAAATGCACATAAAATCAGAAAATGCATGGAATATTAATATTTTTTATCTAAAACAAACTAGATTCAATCATGAATCCATGGAAAAAAGAATGGAATTAATTGAGTCATTTTTCAATTATTTATGAACTTTCCAATAACCATGAATGAAATGAGAAATTAAAAGAAAATCATGAAAAAATAATAGGCGCGTGGTGTGAATAGCATAAAGATTCAGTTCATTTCAGGGTTGGGCCCAAAAAGGGGGTGTGAGTATCAATCTGCACTAAGCCCACCCAGATTATATTAATGAAACGCTGTGTTTGAACATAACTCAGAATTCTTCACAAAATGAAAACCACCTGTGCCTGTTAGATCCTCATCTGGTCAAAGGTCCTCCTCTAATCTAATGGCTCTGAGGTTGTCTTCAACCTTTTGAATCTCTGAACTCCCTTCACCTGCGCGCGCTAGGGTCACCGCCGGTGACTTCTCCGATCAGCCCCTCACAACCCTAACTCTCTCTAGAATCCACCATTGGCCACGATTCCTTGATGAATCTCATCCCAAATTTCACAAGGAATCTTCCTATACCACTTAATCATCCTAAAAGTTCAAGGTTTGCAAGAACACGATCTCAACCGAAAATTGCATCAACCCTAATTGGTCACTAATCTCCAAATTGATGATCCAGAAACCTTCCTACATCAATCTACAATACATTTAACCTAACAAATCCTCTTGATTCTACCTAGATTAAGCCATGGAATGAGAACTTCATACCTGGTAAAATTGTGTGAACAGAGTGGTTGGACCTTCAAATCAACCCTCAAGAATCTTGTAGACTCCTTCACTAGCCTCCAATCAACCTTCTGTATGCAAAGAAAAGAGTTGAAATGCCTTGGATTCTTGAACCCGAGTCTGAGTTAGAAGCTTCCAACTCCAATGGCTAACTCACGATTCTCCCACAGTTTGGCCTTGAATTTGATCTGGGATCAATCACCAACCTCAGAGCAAGCTATTGAGATCAATATCTTGGATTGAAATGGCTTCAAACCTTGTAACAGATTTTGATTTGCAAGAAGAAAGTTCACAATGCAATCTCACTCTCCTCTCTCAATTCTCACCAACCTTCACTCTGAACCACTTCATAATCATATATAGAACATGACTGAATGATCTAGAAAGTTCTAGATCAATCCAATGAGTATTTCAATATCTCATCTCACTTGAAATCTCATGATATGCTATGTGTATGACAGTCCTTGCAGTAGCTTGTATTCACTATGCTTTTCATCCAAATTCTCTCCAAATGATATTATGAAAGTGCTAGGATGTGTTTGCACCTTAGTTTGGATCTTATGAGAAGTTTGGCATATGTTACTTAAGTCTTAAGAAAGCAAAAACAACTCCATGATTTTGACCTCAAATGAGAAAAGTAATATTGCCAATGTCTTTAAAATGTCATTTCTGATCAAAATGACATATTACATGCCTTATCTTGGCCTTGAAATGAGAAATCCCAAATTTGGTCCTTTAAATGAACTTTAATTCTTCCTTTTTAAGTCAATTTTGCAATTTTGAGTTATAAGCAATTCCAACCTCTCATGACCACTTTTCTAGCCTTAAAACATCATTTTGAACAAGTTTGATGTTGAACATTTTCCCGTTTGAAGCTTGCAAATAGGAGTTATAGCCTTCTGGTTGAAATGACCTGTAATCTCTAAATGACCAAAATACCCTTGACTTGTCAAAGCCATAACTTGAGTTCTACAAATCCTATCAAGGACTTCTAGTAATCTCTAAAAAGCTAAGAGGATAAGGAACAACATTCATGTTGACCAAAAGTTCATAGGAATCATCCTTCTAGGCAAAATGTTTCATGCAAGTTGGGTACTTTCAAGCTCCAAATTCACATGCCTCATATGACTTGTAACTTGTCAAAGTCATAACTTGAGTTCTACAAATCCTATCAAGGACTTATAGAACTCAAATTAAAGCTAAGATCATGCTCTACAACATTCATGTTTGGGGCAAGATGAGATGACAACCACATCTTGAGCTAAATTGCCTTGAAGATAGGGGTCAAACTAGGGGATTTTACACTGTCAAGCCTTAGAAACCCTAGCTTGAAACTTCTCAAACTCTTCAATCATGATGAGTTGACCTTGGAATCATCCTTATAACATCTCAATGCATCAATCCGTGATCACATGGCTCTTGGATTAGGTCTCAACCTTCTCCAAATCCTCAGTTGACTTAGGGTTGACCCAGTCAAACCCTAATTGCACCACTCATGGCTGAGTCTTCTTAATCTTACACAATGACTTGACTAGGCCTCAAAGTGATCTTCAACACTTCTCATGAGCTCTCTCAAGACCTCAAGTACATCTTCATGGCCTCAGAATCATCTGATGACTTCTCACAACTCTCAAGTTAGGAGACCTACACACTCTTGGCTTCAATCACTCTCTCTGAGGATCTTTTAACTTCTCTGACAAGGATATCAACCCTTGAACATCTGGATAACCTTCTTTGCTAGCTTAAAACTCCTATGTAGCCCTTGATTGGTAACCATACCTCTTGATCTCCTGCACACATGTCAATGAAATGCAAATGATAATGCTGATGTGAATTAAATGAAACACAAGCTAGGTAAAGAAATGTTGGTCAAATTTTGGGGTGCAACACCATACCTTTCTGCAGAAAGCATATCTCTGCCCATACTTTTGGTGATGAAAAGTCATACAATCAAAATATTATATTCAGCTGCACATCACTCAAGGTATTTGAAAAAGCTATAAAAGGAGAACTACTTCAACATTTTGAGGTTGCTAATTCACTACTCATCTTTGCTCATTGCTAGATCGTTCAGAAAGAAATACACTCTTGATTTATAAAAGAGAAAATCTCACAAGATCTTACTCGCTTGATCTTTGATAAAACCACATAGTTTTTGTTGTACTTAATCGTAAGTGTATACATCACAGTTGTGATACAGCTTATTAGAAGCATTCAAACACTTGTTAGTTTACATTAAATTGTAAGAAGTTCCTTAAGAAGACCAAAGTGTGGTCAGTAGTTCTTGAGAAGACTAAGACGGTTGTTCTTAGTGCTTTCTATTGTAATCAGTTGATCAATAGTGGATTAAGTCCTTGCAGAGAAAGGCAAATCATCTTTGATAAGGTGGACTGGAGTAGTTGAGTTCAACGAACCAGGATAAAAATATTGAGTTCTTTTTATTGCCATATTTCCTAAAAACTCTTATTCAGCCCCCCTTCTAAGTGTTTTTCTCACCTTCAGTACTAACTATAATCCAGCTCTTGCAGTGAGGAACTTTGGTTATGCTCTAAGGGAACCTTCGAAGAAAGAGGAAATATGGGAATCTATGTATTTCACCGGCTTGATTGATAGCGAGACCCTGGTTAGAGTGGAGAAAGCCTGGAGTAAAGTTCACCGCAAGGGGAAGCCTTCTTTGGGAAAGAGCAATAGAGTATGAGCCTTATGTGGTTTGGATTCAGGAAAGAGTTAGGAGGTTGTTGTTACCATTTCCATCCCGGGAGCCTCTGTATCCTTTGATGATTGAGGAGCCAGCAACAGTTGATATTCAGAGATACAATCAACTGTGGTCCGAGAAGGAGGAATTACGTAAGGCAAACGAGGAGTTAGAAAAGAAAATTATGCAACTCAGAAGTGAAAAAGAATCAAGCTACTTATTCCTCCAAGAAGAAAACAGAGCTGGTGAACAAGCTAGGTAGAGAGCTAACTGAAGAGATTCACGCTCGAGAACGAGTGGGCCTAGACTTGAAGAGTTCAAGTGACATCCTCAAAGATAAGAAGAAGGACTTAGAAAGAGCACAGCTAGAGATATCCAAGTTCAATGCGCAATGGAACGCTATTCTGACTAACAACAAGGAATAGGAAAATGGACTGTGGCAACAAATGGTTAGGTTAAAGGCTCAGCTTCGGGTGAGAGATGAGAAAGATATAACTAAATCCTCACACCGATGCGAGAGTGACCTAAAACTGAATGAAGCTCTTGCAACATTGGAAAAGTACAAGTTAAGAGCAGATCTGAAGAGGCCTAAGCTGGAAGAAGCATTTGGTGAAGGCGCTTGGGAGGATTACGCTCAAGACTTGCAGGATACTATTAGCAGGAGAGAGTTTCTCATTCAGAGGTTGATTGCTATGCCAGATCATCCGGATACGAAAGAGCTATTGGAGGATTTCCAGGCTCGCTATTGGAGGATTTCCTTGTATTTTTTGTTTTGTTATATTTCGACCATCACCAGGATTGTTGACTATGGTTGTGTTTGATTCCATGGTATTTCCTTGGTGATACGTTGTGTATTGACTCTGGTTCTCATTTTATTTATGAGAGGATTGTACGACCTTATTTGTTGGTTCTTCATTGTCTTGTTGTTCTCCGGAAACTAGAATAAAGGGGAAATTTTCCCTGAAGCATACTTGCATGTCTGCATACAATATCATTTCTCATTTTGCATCGCAGGTGTTCCAGGTTCCGTTAACCTTATGTTCTTTCTGTGGTTTATTCAACTTGTTTCAGGATTGAAAACCAAGTGATTCATCGCTACTCTACCAGGGGAAATCAACGTAAGATTATGGATCAGATTCAAGCCGAGCTTCAGGAATTCCGGGACAGGATGGCCCAGTTCATGGATATGATGCAAGGGGTCGCCAATGGACAAGAGCAACTGAGAACACTGGTGCAACCGCTGATTGCAAGGGTTGATGGGAGTGGGGTTCTACATGGAGGAACTGCTTATATACATCATACTGCTGACAATGTCACCCCTCATGCTAACACTGCCATCCCAACAACTGTTATTCCTCCGGGCGGAGATAATCATACTGGAATCCCTATTCCTGCACTAACATGTGTTGTGCATGGAAAAGCTGGCCCTCAGTGGGATGAGGATGACCAAGATGATATCTTCTCTATGAGAGAGCTTGGTGCTGGTCTGCAGTCTGAGGCGGATAGAAGGTTTAAGCTGATAGAGGAAAAGATAAAAAAAATCTTGAAAATCAAAACTCGCTGGGTCTAGATATGGCAAATCTGGGGCTGATTCCAGACCTGAGAATTCCCCCAAGTTTAAGGTTCCGGACTTCGATAAGTATAAGGGAACAACTTGTCCTAGGGTGCATCTCCGCTTGTATTACCGCATGATGTCTGCATACTCCGACAATGAGAATCTGCTCATGCATTTCTTCCAGGATAGTCTTTCTGGTCCATCCCTGGAATAGTACATGGGGCTAGAGCCATTAAACATCAAAAGTTGGAGAGATTTGGCTAAAGCTTTTTTCAGGCATTATCAGTATAACAGTGATTTGGCACCGAACAGAGTGCAGTTGCAGAACCTGTCATAGAGAAGTAATGAAGGTTTCAAGGAATACGTCCAGAGATGGCGCGAGCTGGCAACAAGAGTTCAACCTCCTATGGTGGAGAGAGAGTTGATTGACATGTTTGTTGCTTCATTGCCGGGAGTGTATTATGATAAATTGATAGGCAATATGTCGGGGAGTTTTTCAGAATGGATCATTACAGGTGAGAGGGTTGAGAATGGAAACAAACTGGGGAAGATACAGGCTGGAGAAGGATCCTCAGCTGGAGGAGGTAGAAAAAGTTTTGGCAATAAGAAGAGAGAGGGGGAAACAAATGCAGTATCGGGTTATAGAAGCAGAAATAAGAACAGAAACCAGCAATATCATCAACAACAACTTCAGGTCGCAAGCATTACAATTCTAGCTACACCACAACAACAACATCAACAACAAAAAATTACGCTCCGAGACGATTCCAAGATCGTGGAAGAGCAGTGAACAGACAATTTCATGCACCGCCCATTCCTTACTCACAGTTACTTCAACATTTGATGCAATTACAATTGACTCAGAAGAGGACTTTAGCTCCTTTAACTGGCGCACCACCTCCAGGGTACGATGCTAATGCCAGGTGCAAATTTCATTCCGGTGCTCCCGGTCACAATATTGACAATTGTAAAGTCTTCAAGTATAAGGTGCAAGACCTTATCGACAATAAAGCTATTAATTTTTCACATGACGCGCCTAACGTTGTGCAAAATTCCATGCCTAATCATGGAGCGGTAGGGGTTAACGCCATTGTTGAGGAGGAAGGTTTGAATCTGGTGACAAATCTTAAAGAACTGAAAACTCCATTGAGGTTTGTGAAGGCTAAGTTGTTGAGTGGAGGAGTATTTCCTGGTTGTGACAGAGACTGCACAAGTTGTTTAATCCATCCTGAGGGGTGTGAGAAATTGAAGAGTCATATTTAGAAGTTCATGGATGACGGTATTCTGCAGTTTGACAGAGTTTCAGAAGAAAGTAAGAAGGTAGTTGATGAAAAGAAGAGTGAAATGGCTACAATATCCATTCCTTACAAGACAATCACTATTTCTGTGCTGCCAAGGCCGCCCACCATTATAATCACTAAAGCAGGGCCAGTACCCTACGAAAGCACCAAGGCGATCCCAATTGCTTTGAACGTGTTTCCTTTGTTGTGATATTTTACTTCTGCACCTCCCAATCCATTTATGTTTTATTTTATTTTATTTGTTTTGCTTTTATTTTATTAAAAATACTTCCTAATATCAGAAAATTCCCCAAAAAATATTTTCTAACACTTTAAAGTCTTAATTATTTTTTTATAATTTTTAATTTTGATTTTCTTTTATTTTGCAACTTAATTTTAATTTTGCAATTGGAAGTGTTTTTAATATGTTTTCATTTGATCATTCTTGTTTGATGGACCATTTGCAATCACCAATGAATAAGGTTTCTTCTCCATATAGATGATGGATTGAGATACCTTTGAGGCTGATTTTGGTCAAAGTTTGATCAGTTTTTGTTTGACTTTCTGTTGCTTTTGTTTGACCCTCGATAAGGATTCCTCAAGGTGGAGCATCCTAGTTGATCAAATCATTTGGTGATGCCTTGAATGGAATTTGGCTTGGTTGTTTTGGCCTCTGGTTGCCAACTTATTTAGGTGCTTTGTGCATTTTATTTGAGATTTATTGAACAATTCTCCTATTTTTGGTGAACCTTGCAAGTCAAGTCACCCTAGTTGAAGTTCATATAAACTAGTTGACCTAGTTCCTTTGGGAGATGACCTTGATGGATCCCATATGCATCCTATGCTTCGTGATTCACATTTTGGACATGTTTAGGATGTTGGTTTTAATTTTATAGGTCATACACTTGTGTGGTTTGTGTGGCAAGTTACCTTGAAGTTAGGTATTCCACTTGTGTTTAAGTGTTGAGTGTGGTTTGAACTTTGGTTCTTTCCTTTGCCCTAGCTTGTAACTTGTGTGTGCTTTGTTTCTCCTCTTGTTTGTGAGATCTCTTAGCATTTTCTCACTTCTGTCCCTTGGGTTGTGGTACTCATTCCAAGTGATATGGTTTGATTGATCACATTTTGAGTTTGATCATTCAAAGGATTTCCAGGCTCGCTCAAGACTTGCAGGATACTATTAGCAGGAGAGAGTATCTCATTCAAAGTGATTTGGTTTGATTGATCACACTTTGAGTTTGCTTTAAATGAGAAACCACTTTGAGAACATGTTTGTGCTTTCTTTTTGCAGATCAATTTGATGCATTTGGTTGAGATATTTCTCATGTTGCTTGCTTCCCAAGTCTATTCTCCCATCTTCATCTTGATCATGGCTTCTTCTTTGAGCTTTGGTGTTTACCTTTTGAGATTAGTGATTGATGCATGAATGGTTGTAGGAGTTGTAACTTCTCCCATTTCATCTCACTTTCTCTTTGACTTGTTTAAGTCATTTTGTTCTTCTCTTTTGTTTGCGTTGCTTCTCTTGCATCTTGCATATCATGTTTTCATTTCTTCTTGACTTGTTTAAGTCATCCCCATCTCTTTCTTTCATATCACTTGTGATTGATTTTATCTTGTGTTTACTTGGTTTCTTTGCCATCATCCCTTAGGATTCCTAGTCCCATTTGCTTAGGGTGGGAGTAAGAGAGACATTAAGTGTTCGATCCAAGCATGATAACATTATGATTGTTTTTTCCATCTTAATCTCAATCATATGAGCACATTGCATGATAACATTAGAGTTGACTAGGTTCCCCTTAGAGTTTGTGTCTTCTCTTCTCATCTCAAAACTTCTTTAAGACACCTAATAAAGGATAGTAAGTGTTGTACGCTACGAGCCTTGAGTACTTGGGAAATGATGGTTGAGGGGCTTCCTCTCAACTGTCTAGAGTGTTCAGCATATGCCCTTTGGGCAATATGTGATGCTTCGCTCTTAAGTCATAGTCTTTAGTGCAACATGAATTACAAATCTAATTCAATTCATTTCTTCTTCCTAAAATACTCAAAAACAAAACATCAAAGCTTTTTATCCTTTGGGATTAATTGAAAATCATTTAAATAAAGAGTGTTGTTAACTCTTGGTTCTACCACAAACAGGTAACGCCTAAGTCTCCAATGGTCGAGCAGCAATACACCTAACTGCTAGAACGAAGGTTTAACCCTACTCAGTTAAAACACTTGAACCAACCTGTGGTCGTGTTAGCCCGAACTACGTTTGCTCTGATTTCTCATACCAGACGAGGATATGTAGGCACAAGACGGCGATGTCTTTGAGAGCAACCTTCCCACCTTCACCCGTAGTTTCCCAAACTACGTTGACTCGGACTTTCCTATTGCACGAGGGAGTACGTAGGCATAGAGTGGCGATGCTTTATCGAGTCTCTTTTCTTTTCTTTTTGTCCATGTGGCCAGCCTCATAGATTAAAACCCTTTTAGATAGACAACAAGCATGGATCCCGTTGAGTACAACGAACGTGAGAGGTGCTCATACCTTACCCTTGTGTAACCGTCTCCCGAACCCAAGATTTGGTTGCGATGACCTGTCTTCTCCCTTTTTTCTAGGTTTTCTCTGATCGTTTCCTTTCCCTCTTTTGGGATAAATAACTAACGGTGGCGACTCTTCTATCCTTACCGATCCCTCTTCGCAGCAATACGACAATAGGATCCCTAGCAGAATCATCACGGATAATGGTACCAATCTAAACAACAAAATGATGAAAGAGCTGTGTGATGGTTTCAACATTGAACATCACAACTATTCTATTTATCGCCTAAAGATGAACGGAGTTGTTGAAGCTGCAAATAAGAACATCAAGAAGATTGTGTAGAAAATGGTAGTAACCTATAAATATTGGCATGAGATGCTACCGTTCTCCTTGCACGGATACAGAACGTCTGTTCGCACTTCAACAGGGGCAACCCCTTTTTCTTTAGTATATGGGATGGATGCGGTCCTACCCATTGAAGTTGAGATACCATCTTTGAGGGTCCTAATGGAAGAAAAGCTGGAAGAAGCAGGGTAGGTCAAGGAAATGTTTGATCAGCTGAATCTCATTGATGGGAAGCAGATGACTTTTATGTGCCATGGCCAGCTATATCAGAAGCGGATCAAGAGAGCCTTTGACAAGAAGGTTCTTATCCGAGAATTCCAAGAGGGAGAACTCGTACTCAGAAAGGTTTTTCCAGTTCACAAAGACATGCGTGGGAAATGGATGCCTAATTATGATGACCCATTTGTTGCACCCCAAAATTTTCCCAGCCTTTTGTTTACCTGGCTTTTGTTTCATTGCATTCATATAGCATTAGCATTTGCATACCATTGTTCATTTACAGGGGATTGAGAGAGGTGTGCCTAGAAAGAGGAGATTACCAAAGTTCCAAAGCCTAATCAAGAGGGCTACTTCAATTTGTCAAGAATTTATCATCCTCAGAAGAAAGTCCAAGCTTAGTGGAAGGGAAGATGAATGAATATGGTTCACCTCCTATCTTGGAGGCCATGTGGAAATCATCAGATGATGTTGAGCTCATAGTTAGGGATGGAGAGCATTACATAAGCTCATTGGATATCTTGAGGGTCATTGAGGGGCTTGTGCAAGTCATTATATCAAGTGTAGGAAGCCACAGTCAAAGGTGGTACAGTTAGGGTTTTCATCTGGTTAACCCTAAGTCAACTGTTGAATTAAGGGAGATTAAGACTCAATTCCAAGTCTTTGTGATCATGGAATGTTGTGTTGAGATGTCTAAGATGATATTCCAAGATCAAATCAGGAAGAATCAAGAGTGTGAGAAGTTGCTAAGCCAGGGTTTCTAGGCTTGTCAGTGTAAAATTCCCTTTTTGGTGCCTAACTTCAAGACCACATATCTCAAGATACAAGTTTCATCTCATCTTGACCTCAACATGAAACTTGTAGAGCATGTTTCTAGATTTCTTTTGAGTACTAGAAGTTATTCATCTGATTTCTAGAACTCAAGTTATGAAGCTGGCAAGTTACAGGTCATCAGATGAATGTGATTTTGGTCAACAAAAGTCAACCAATTTCCAAGACAATTTTTACGTAGAAGGATGTTTCTCCTCACTTTGACCCAAACATGAAAGTTTTTCCTTATGATCTTAAATTTCCAAAAAGTACTAGAAGTATTTCATCTGATTTGTGGAGCTCAAGATATGAAGCTTGCAAGGCAAGAGTATTTTGGGAAACTTTGATTATAGGTCATTTTTTATTATAGGTCAATTTCAAAACTTTGCACACCTCAAATGGAACTTTTTCCAACATCAAACTTGCTCCAAATGAGGTCAATTTCATCACCAAACATCAAGTTATCATTGGATTGGCTTGGATTGAAGAATTGGTGAAGGAATTTTCATGAAAAAGCCTTAAAAGCCATAAAATCAAATAAATTCATTTTGAACCAATTTCAATCAAGTGGGTGCATTTTTTGAGTCCACAAAACATACCAAACAAGATGCTAGTTTCAGAACTGCAAATTGAGGTCTTTTTGATGGCCAATTTCAAGCTTGCTTCATATGAAAGTAACACATTCAAATATCACCATAAGATCAAATTGAGGGACAACTTCCAGCCATTGGATCAATAGACATTGCTAGCAAGCTAATTGAATGAAGAACCAAGCCATTGCAGCTCTGTTTCATGCGCATTTTGAAGCTCACAAAACCAAAAATTATGCGCACTTATTTTCCCCTCTGTTTGCCTAGTTAAGTTTAGAACTTTTCCCCATAGTTTGGACCCCTGGTTCCTAACACCAGAGGGGTCGTATAGGATTTTATTTGGTATTTTTAGGAGCAGTTTTCTATTTATAGTGTATTTTACACTTTAGGTCACCCTTGTATGATTTCCACCCTAACACTTGAGCTAGTTTGATTCTTATTTGAATTTTGTGCATTATTTGAGCATCCAATTGTTATGTATCCATGTTATATGCATATCAAGGTGTTTGTAGGTTGGATTTTAGGTTCTAAATTGCCTTATAACTTGTTCAAAACTTTCTTTTCCTTTAGGCATTCCCTTCAGGGTTTCTCATGAATCATGTTTTGCCTAACTTTGTACACTATCTTGCATTTTCTTTTGTAGATTTTGTGATTGAGTTTGTACATTCTCTTTTCATATCCCTTTCTATCCAATAATGTAAGGACACCATTTGGGATGGCTTAGTCTCTCCTGAGGAGATACTTGAAGCAAGTCCTAAAATGGTGAACTTTTAGGACAATTTTGTGCATCTTTTGCACAAGTCATAATTAGACTTTGGTTGAATGATATTAGGGATACCATGTCTGTTTTCTCTTCTTCTCCCATTTCTATTTTGGTTTATATTTCATTCCATGATCAAGTTAGTAGCCTTAGGGCATGTTTGTGCACTTTGCTTGCATTTGAAGGTTAAGATGAGCTTGTGGTGGTCTTTACCCCACACAATTTCCTCCCTTGCTTGTGTGTTTTCTCTTTGTGTATCTCTTGTTTGCATTAAAGGTTAAGGTGTCCTTGTCGCGGTGAAATTTGGATACCAAACTATTGATTAGTTTGAATCGTTAATTCAATTTGCAACCGAACTTTGATTTGTCCAAAGGAAGGGATAAAGATCGAAATTCCCACGATGCAATGCAAATGCAAGCTTAGAGAGTTTTAGGTTCGGGGGTTGGTTAAACTTAGGGAAGGTACTAGCATCCTAAGTTTCTGTAGTACTCTATAGGAACCTCTTGTTTTATGTTTGTTTACTGCTAAGTGTTTATCTGCTTAAAGGTTAAAGACCTAGGGGTTTATTTCTAAGTATACTCGATAAGACGTCGCATCTTATGCCTACATATCCTTACGGGAGTGGAATCAGAGTATGTTGTAGTTCACCCTAAAGGGTTAGAGGAGCTCTTTGACTGTGGTCAAAGTTCCTACGGGTTTAGGGTAGTTGTTTTGATTGGGTTTAGGAGGGGAGACGAGTCTTCATTTTAAGGGAGAGATAACCGCCACAAATGTAAAGGGGTTTGTAGGAAATGGTCTTTGCATCGTCTTAAGAAAAGGTCTTACATACTCGGATGGTCGCCAAGTATGCCCTTTATCGCTCTTAAGGCAAAGTCCCTACATGTTTGATTGTATTGTTGTGGGATGGAGATTATATCTCGCTTAAGATGATTAACATCTATTCTCTAGATGTGTTTGAAACAGTTGTATTATGTTGATTGTTTGTTTCTATGTTGTAAAGATGAAAACAAGGTCCTTCCTATGGGGTAGGTCCTAAACTTAAATGATCAACTTGAGTGGAATCAAGGATCGAAGGGAAATGATGCAAATGATGTGCACTACACACAAGTGTTGACTCATGTGTAGGGTTTTCCTTTGGACGGATGCGATGCGGGAATGTAAATCGATAACGTAGATGACTGTAAGGTAAATTGCGGAAAAGTAAACCATACAGATACGCATGAAAGCGCTGAGGTGTAGGTGCAAGTGTCGTGAAGTGAGGTGTGATTGATTATATTTTACGATGTAAGTTGATTTTAGGGGAAAGTTGAATTGCTTTGAGGAAAGTTGTATTATTTTTAATTGGTGAGGAGTTGAATTATTTATAAGAAGATATTGATTTGTATGAATGGATTTGAAAAAAGTTTTATATTAATTTTAATTATAGGCCGATTGGTTTTTTAGATATAATAAATTTTGATAGAAATTATTTTAAATGGTCATATTTTATTAAATGAAAGTTTCCCTATTAAATTATTATTAAGGTTTAAGTTTTATTTAAAAAGGTTTTAGTTTTTTTTTTATAAAAGGTGAATTAATTTGAACAAAGAGGGTTGCTTGTTATTATTATTATTATTTTTATGTTATAAAATGGATTAAAAAAAAACTACAATAGATATAATTTATTTAGAAAATATTCAATTAGTTTATTTTAGATAAAAAGGATGGTAAGTAAAAAGTTGATTTTATTAAAACAAGAGAAAAACCCTATTAAAGTGTTTTTAATTATTAATAAGATATTATTAAGTTGGTGAATAAATAAAAGTTGATTAAATATGATTAATTGTTAAATTAATATTAAGTTAGAATGGCAGATTAGGGTATTTAATTGGGGTTAATTAAAAAGATTAATATGGTGATAACGAAGGGGTTAGTGGTGATTAGGTGATCATCTGTGTGATTAACAGTTAATCAAGATAAAAAATAAAACAAAAAACAAAAGGGAAACCCTAATTTTCCCAAATCCTTTCCGTCTTCTCTCTCGGTCTCACTCTCTCCATTTCCCGCTGTTCATTCTTTCCTGTACCTGAAACACATTCAACGCATTAATCACTCAACCAATTTTAATTCGAACTAGAGATTACCAAAAGCTGGTGGACGGCGAAGATGCGTGCGGTGAGCGTGGACTCTTCGACGGTTGTGTCTGCGGCGGAAATAGGCGGCCTCCGGTGTTGATACGAACGGATTCTGAGGAAGCTCCAAGATCGCAGATAAGTTTTACTGATTCGTACAACCTTCAATTTGGGATTTGGTTTTGGGGTTTCTGAATTTGTGGATTTCTGGCTGTATGTGTATGTGTTTTGTGCGAATCTCTGTGTGTTGTCCCCCCCTTCGTCGTATCATATCCTTCTCCTTTATATAGGCGGTAGTCTGATTCTTTGATTTGAATTTGGTTAATCACAATTGAATGCTGAATGGGGATTTTCCTATTTGGTTATGATCTGATTTGAAAAGTTTCCTCTTTTATCCCAATTTCGTTTAATGCTCGTCAATGAATCCCCAATCCCTGATATGTGTATCAAATCTGTAATAATTTTGGATTGGATATTCTCTGAATCTTTTGTGGGATATTCCTGATTGTTTTTGCTAATTCGGGATTCGTGTTTTGCAGGTGCGGATAGCGATCCATTTGGGCCTAAAGTCTTCACATGGTGTGGATCCTTGTTATTTTGCTTACTCCCGCCCTTAATGGATTCCAAACTTGTTTCTCTTCAGGTTTCGACTTGTTTCCCAAGTTCTCTGAGGCAGAGTCAGCTCGTTGCCTATCTTTCAATTGGATTTGGTGCCCTCGACTGCGTTCGATTATTGGTCTCCAACGACAAGTTCAGGAACTGTGCTGGTAGTGTGTGCAAATGGTGGTACATGTCCTGCATTGTTGGGAACTGAAGGCCTTCAATGTCATTGAGATGATGGTTATACCATGAGTGAAGAGTCATTAAAGCTTTGGAAGTTGAAGGTAGTGGTGAGAGGGTTGAAGGTTGATGCTTAGTCGAAAGATGCAAGCTCCTCTACCTCACAAGGAACCTTCCTCAATGGTATGTATGATCTAGTCTTTTTGTCAGCTCTCTTCTGTTAAAACTGTCCAGCTAAATACCTGCGCTCTTTCTGCACCTGGATTTCAAGTTCAGGTGATGATATTGTTCTTCGAGCTGAGTGTGCTTGCAATAGTGCTTCATGGCAGGATCAACTTCATTATAGCCAAGCAAGAGATGAATGTGCAATGCTCCAATGTGCGCCCATGCATAACCAATAGTAGTGGATTGACGATACAGCTCCCCAAGCAGAGGAACAACAAGAAGTTAGGCTTTCTGCATAAGTTGAAAGATCTTTGGCTCCAGTATTCACTTTCAACTTGCTCTGCTCGAGTTCTAACCTTCCTAACAGCACCTGATATGCCTCCTCTAACCTCTCAATAATGTGAGCACCATCATCTTCGTGACCCTGTTTTAGAGTTGGATATATCTTGCACTACAAGGAAGCGAAGATCATGATTCAATGCTACGACAGCATCAGCGTGATGACTGCTCAACATTCCTTGAGTACTAATGTTCGCTTTCTTCCTTGGCCAAAGTGATTCTGATAATTTTAAAAGCTGTTGATTAAATGCAGGTACACTGCTTAATGTAGGACTGGACGTCCGCACCGGTTACGAACGCAGCTGTTTACAATGGTAGTGGCTGGATGAACAAATGCCTTAACAGAGCGCAACATTATAGGAGGCTCCTGCGGTTTGCTTTGGGGTTTTGCAACTCGTCGACGGTGCGCTTCTACCACTCTTATATGGTTAAAGCATTAATACAACTCATGTTCGTGTTCTGGTCTGGTGATTTTAGGATAGAGATCAAGTACCACTTTTGTCTACGAAGTTCAAATATCTTAGTGTTGAGAACGAAGGAAAAGATGTTGCCGTTACAAATCGCGGTTCGATTTCTGGTCGGGAAATACTCTAGGTAAACAATATCATATGTTGTATTATTGCATCCAGAACAACTTCCGAAATCTATGTTGTACGTGAAAATAGTGCGTCTTGATCCTTCCATTTAGACAAGTTGCTAGTGCAAACCGGTTGTTGAACTTATGGGACGTTTCCTTATGGTACTTAATGCTGACTCTTTTTTATCTTGTCTCAAGCAGGTTATGGATACCGACGATGGGTCGTAGGCTACGGTGCTCTGCTGATGCTTGTTTCTGATAAAATGCTGACGTTGTTGTTCTGCCAACCCTGCCAGCAACCGTATAAGCTTGCTAGAAGAATGTAACATATTTGAGGTAATCATGTTTCGCAAACGTTGAATGATCCTTGGATCTGCAACTGCATATTTGCTCAATGATTTTCTCCTGATTTTGTTGCAGGTTTGGCTCCGGATGAATGGTGAAGTCTCTCTTACAGGCTGTATTTAAAGTGGTGTTCTATGCTTGCCAGGTTTCCGAAGCACACTGAATATAGCTCAACTGTCATCTGTATCGCATATTCGCAGCCTACCACCAACTTGTGTGGTTACATTATCTTGGAGAACTCTAACTCAGCAAACCAATTCTCACTTGCAAATAATTCTGGAGCAGGTGCGACGAGCATGACCTTCTCAGCTTGCGTATGTTATTTGACTTTCGGCTTTACTTTGAACTTGTCTTCTGTGGTAGCTTTTTCTTCTTTCAAATGTTCTAATTGTTGAAGCTTACTTTATCAATCTGTTCATATTTTAGCTTATAATTCACTCTGATATTTGTGAAAGCTGACGTGAACTGATTTGTGAATTATAGGAAAATTCTTCGGTGATAGCGGGTGAACCAAACGTTCTCGGGGTCTGCTGGAAGTTTTCGGATTCGGAAGGGCGGTTTCAGTCGAGCTTGAACATATTCTGTAGTAGTCCACACAGGGTCTGGATGCTGTCATTGTGGTGTCGCCTATTAAACACTTATTTTTCCATGCTTTGTATATATGTTTGACCAAACAAATTGTAGTTGGTCGTTTAGGATTGGTACTTGTAATCATGATTTGAAAAAAAAAAGGAGTAAATGATCTTTAATTCGATTCCTGCGAGACTATGACTCTTGAAATAGCTACCATACTCTGAATTGTTCTTGACTTTGAATATTTGAATTGGTGGCCGGAGGTTAGAACAAAAGCTTTTAAGTTCGCAGCTGTTGGAGAAATTTTAACACGGCCTAAAAATCTTCTCACGTTGCCCACTCAACCTGGATTTCTTTCTCTTATTTTAGGAACACCATAAAACCATCTTCCATTTTATTTATTGAAGTCACGCATGAATTTCATTAGCATGTATTCTCTTCTTTGAAGCTTGTAATATGCGCGCCGAATTACACCGCTTGGAACCAACTGTTTATTTTTTTTTTTTAAAAAGTCCTCTTCTCATGTTAAAGATAACTTATCACAATGAAATCAAGTGGTTATTCATGAAATTCGTCATTGCATCCGTCAGACAAAAGTCCACCAAGAACTTGGTTCTCTTTGTGATATTCCATTCGCGTGGCCTGCATCTTTACTTCAAGATATGTGACAATCTTAGCTGTACGAACATATTCGTGAGCTTGAATACGATGAATGAGATCAAAACTCTTAACACATCACTTTAGAAAACCAAATAAATTGTTTCCAGCTTATGAACTTGATAAAACTTGGCTCCCATATTTTTGAATCTGGATTTGGTAAGGACCACATGAAGAATCCCTTGAATTTGCCCCTTAACTACTTAAACGATGAAATCACCATAAGCATAACCTGAATAAGAATCAAACAGCCATGCCTGGAAGGATTGGATTTGCAAGTGTCATCTCTACTTGATTTTAACACACCTGCGCACACTTGTTAGTCATAATAAATATATATATGAAAGGTAAAAATAAAACAAGCAAGAACAAACACGAGGAGGTGGAATCTTATGGTCAAAAATTAGGGTGCAACAGTCCTCCCTTTGCTTGTATGTTGCATTGCATGTGCATCCATTCATATTCATACTTCACTTACTTCATGTTGTTGTTTATCTCTTCTTTACTTGCCATGTTCCCTTAGGAATTCTCACTTCCTTAATTAAGGACAGTGATGATAGAACATTAGGGTTAATCCTTTGCATGATAACAAATAGGATAGAATTCCCTCCTTAAACTCAACTTTAGGACCATGAAGCATGATAACTTTAGGGTTTTGATTTAGTCCCCTTTAGAAGTCCTTGCTCTCTTCTCATCTTCAAACAATTCTAACATACTTAATAAATGCTAATGAGTATTGTGAGTTATGAGCCTTAAGTACCTAGGAAATGATAATTGGGTGGTTGCCTCTCAATTATCTAGAGTGTTAGCATATGTCCTTCGGATGATATGCGATGCATTCGCTCCTAGGTTATAGTCTTTAGTGCAATATGAATTACAAACATTCATCCAATAACACTTCTCCAATAAAAGACAAAAAAATAAACTGTCAAACCATTTTGCCTTTGGGGATCATTTAACAAGGAAAATCTTTTCAGATAAAGAGTAATATTAAGCTTTGGTTCTACCGCAAACAGGCATCGTCCCTAACTGCTAGAACGATAGTTTAATCTTACTCGGATAAAACAGATGAACAAACATGTGTTCTCTTTATCCCGAACTATGCTTCGTCTGATCTCTCATACCTGTTGAGAGTACGTAGGTACGAGACGGCGATGTCTCGGCGAGCAACCTTTCCCCCCTTTCACCCGTAGTTACTCGAACTACGTTGACTCTGACTTTCCCATTACACGAGGGAATATGTAGGCCCAGAGCGGCGATGCTCTGTCGAGTCACTTTTCTTTTCTTTTATCCCAGACCTTTAGTTAGATAGTTTCAATCACCATTTCTAGATAGACAACCAAGCGTGGATCTCGTCGAGTACGACGGACGTGAGGGGTGCTCATACCTTCCCCTTGCGTAACCGACTCCTGAACCCGAGATTTGGTTGCGATGACCAATCTTATCCCTTCTTCGTCAGGTTTTCTCTGCTCGTTTCCTTTCCCTCGTTGGGATAAATAACGAATGGTGGTGAGTCTTCTATCATTGCCGACACCTTTTTTCGCAGTAGCGACAGCTGGCGACTCTGCTGGGGACTCCAACGGTTCCCTATGCGAGTCAATCCTAGCGCTTGTTTGTTTATCTTTGGGTGTGTGTACGTACGTGTTGTACCTTATTTTTACTTTCCCGCATTTATTTTCAGCATTATATATCATTATTGTTGTGCTGTGGGGAGGGTGATTCTGTTGAGTGATAAGCCAGACCCAGGCTTGAGTACAAACATAGCACTAGTAGCGGAAAGTAGTGGTGAACCTGTATGTTAGGAATGCACTAGTTCCCACGAAATTCGCGCTCATACGAGATTCTCTTTGATGACTTTCTTTCCAGCCCAGTGGGCTGTTGAGAGGATTTCAGATCTGAGGGTTGTCGACTCTGGGAACCGATCATTTGTGATTCAGCTATGTAAGGCCTCTTCGGGAGATTATGATGCTAAACCAGAAATGGTAAACATATCATCGTTTCTCGAAAGTCTGTGACGCTAATGAACGCATAGGATGCCGAACCTTATCAGTGGATAGGCCCATACCTGTGAGAGGGATCGGGTTATGCAGGAAACCTTGACCTTCAGATTACCCGGTCTTCTTTGCAGTATGAATCTGTGTTCTTGGTACCAGAGGTTCCTATTAGCAGAGCTGTGTTGTGTTCTTGTCAGAGCAGAGTACTGGTTATTCTCCATCAGCAGCACAACATCCTTGATCACACTATGCCAGAATTGACTTTTAGCAGCGCATACAAAGACAACGCTTTTAGGAAGAGGAAAAGCGCTGCTAAAGAGTAATAAAAAAAAGAAAAAAAACAGCATACCTAAGACAACACTTTTAGGAAAAGCGCTGCTAAAGGGATGCTAAAGGCATGGGCTAAGACAGCGCTTTGGTAAAGAGCTGTTGTAGATTGAAGCGTTGCTGTAGGTATTAAAAAGCGCTGCCATAGGTGTTCTTATTATTAAAATAAAATATCACAGAATTTTAAAGAAAGCGCTTTCCTTGTAAAGCGTTGCTATATGTTTTTTAAAGAAAGCGCTTTGAGAAGCGCTGCTGTAGGTATTAAAAAGCGCTTCCATAGGTGTTATTATAATTAAATTAAAATATCACAGAATTTTTTAAAGAAACATAACACATTACTAGCTCGCGCGCGTACGTTCTTCATTCTTTCTTTCTCCTCTCTGCGAACCAGAATCCTATTCACCACGACCGGCCGTCGCCCTCCTCCGTCCAACTGACGTGCCTCCGCCGCCCACCTCCGTTCAACCTGTGTTGAATATCTCCTTCATTTGACAGTCCGTTTTCGACAGCCTCTGTAGCGCATTTCTGCCATTGTTACGGTATTTGAAGTTTTTCATTTTGCATTTTTCTAGATTATTGTCTTAGTATTTCATTTTTCTGGATTATATGATGTTAGTGTTACTTATTTTCTAAGTTATTGACTTGTTTTTGTTGATACCGTTGATGAGAACTACTCTTTTGATATTGGCTTGAGTTTTGTATACAAGGTGTTTGTTGAAATGCCACAATGAATTTACTTATGTTAACTTTCATTATATCTAGCCGTATACAAGGTGTTTGTTGAAATGCCACACCTTATATGAGTTCTTTTTACTAATAATTTTTATTATTGTTGCCTATAAAATCTTATTTGAAATTAGCATTCTGATAAATTTTGTTTGTTCAATGGTTTTTTAGATTATGTTGCCTTAGAAGCTTCACACTATTTGTGATTCAGATGAAAGCTTTAAGTTTCTGTTGATCTTGAAGTTTATTTATTTTCCTTAATCCTTATTAGTAACTGAAGACATTGTCAGTTTATTAGTATATTTTGCCGACCAGTTTAAGTGAATATAATTTTTGTTTGTTATGCTCATTTATTGAATAGCAAATTGTTTTTGAAGTAACCTACTGAATCTATCTATATGTATATAAAAATAATAACTTATTGACTCTTGTTCTTGTAGATCAAGATTCTGTTCGGCTTCTTGCTATTGAGGGTTGTGCAGCTCTTGGAAAATTGTTGGAGCCTCAAGATTGTGTGGCACATATTCTTCCTGTTATAGTCAATTTTTCTCAGGTATATTGAGTATTAATAATAGTATGTGGGAAGATTTGCATTTTGTACCGTCTTGCTAATTTAGTAACATTTAATTTACCAAAATAGTATAAGAAAATAATTTTGTTCAACACAAAGGATAATGCAAATGACATCATTTATCATCCTAAAGCACATATAAAGTGTACTATTGTCTAATTTTTACACTTTATATGAGTTCTTTTTACTAATAATTAATATGTTAGTAAAAATTATATAAAATTTTAGATATATATAAACTCAAGTTATATAAAATTTTAGATAATTTTAGATAAATATAAAATTATATAAAATTTTAAATAATTAATATGTTAGTAAAAATTGTAAAAATTGTATATGAGTTCATATTAATTGCAAATTAATTAATTTTATTGCAAGAATTATTTAATGTTGATGATGTTATTAATTTTGTCTGTTATAGGGGTTACCTGTGAAGAGCAAGGTTGTGATCATTTTCAAGCATCCTACTGTGTAGCTTTCTTAGAAGTTATTGATTTCTTTACAGGTATTCTCTGTATATTTGTTTAACTTTCTTAGTTTAGTTTAGACTACTCAATTAGTATGGATAAAAAATGGATGTCTTCCAATTGATTGTCTAAAGAGTACGAGAACGGGGTATCGAAATTCGTTAAGTTTGTTGTTGAACATGCCAAAGACCCCAGTAGGATCAAATGTCCTTGCTTAGGTTGCTGTTATGGGCGTCGAATTGACGCCGTTCAGTTGGAATCTCATTTAATGAGACATGGAATTGATCGAAGTTATACATGTTGGACATTACATGGTGAGATAAGTAACGAGAATGTCGAACCTGGGGATAATACGACCTATGCTTCAAAGGACAATGGCAGAGATACATATGATTGTGATCGAGTCGAAGAGATTGCAGAAGCACTTGAAGAAGATCTTCAAGATTGTCCCAAGATGTTTGAGAGGTTGGTAAGCGATGCAGAGAAACCGTTGTATAAAGGTTGCACTACTTTCATAAGATTGTCTGCGGTATTAAAGTTGTACAACTTAAAGGCGGGTAATGGATGGTCGGATAAAAGTTTCACAGAGTTGTTAGCCCTACTTCAAGAGATGCTTCCGAAGGATAATGTTCTTCCCAGTCAAACCTATGAAGCTAAAAAAATGTTATGCTCTATTGGCATGAGCTATGATAAGATACATGCTTGTCCAAATGATTGCATTTTGTTTCGAAATGAATATGCATCATTAAACGAGTGTCCTAAATGCGGTGTATCTCGGTATAAGAAAAAGTTGTCACCAACAAAAGTTTTATGGTATTTTCCTATAATTTTGAGATTTAGACGCATGTTTCGTAGTGAAACAGATGCAAAACACCTGACTTGGCATGCAGATGATAGAATTATAGATGGGAAGTGTCGCTACCGCGAAAATAAGGTGCCGACAAAACAGAAGAGTCGCCACCTTTCATTATTTATCCCTCAGAACGGGAAAGGAAACGATCGGAAAAATCTGATGAAAAGGTATAAGACAAGGTCATCGCAACCAATGTCTGGGTTCGGGAGTCAGTTACGCAAGGGGAAGGTATTAGCACCCCTCACGTCCATCGTACTCGATGGGATCCACGCTTGTTGTGTTTATCTGACGGGTTGGTTTTACTATCTACCTATCAAGGCCAGTCTAAGAATAAAAGAAAATGACTCGGCAAAGCGTCACGCTTTATGCCTACGTATTCTCATCAGAGAATGAGAAATCAGAGTCAACGTAGTTCGGCTAACTACGGGTAACGGGGAAGGTGGCTCGCCAATACGTCAATATTGTGCCTACGTACTCTCAACAAGTATGAGAGATCAGAGCTTACGTAGTTCGGGATAATACGGATTACAGAAATTCAGATTCATCTATTTTTCGAGTAGGGTTAACAAACAGTTCCAGCAGTTTGGCGTACACGGCTCGACTCTTGGAGACTTAGGCGTTACCGTTTGTGGTAGAACTGGGAGTTAACGACACTCTTTTCTTCAGAAAAGCTTCCTTTGAATTATGGGCCCACGGGGCAAAAAGAGTTGAAGTTTGTTTTCTGTCTTTTACAGAAGAACTGTTTTTTATGTTTGTAGTTTGTACAACACTATAAACTATGACCTGGGAACGAATGCGTCTCATATCGTCCAAAGGACGTATACTAAACATTCTAGACGATTGAGAGGAGGCCGCTCAATTATCATTACCCAAGCAGCTTAAGGCTCGTAACGCGCTTATACTAACTTGCCTTTATTACATTTTTTACTGTTGTTTGAGATGATAAGAGAGAGGGACAACTACGGGGAGACTATCAAGTCCTAACGTTGTCATGCCAAGGATTCATCCTATGGTTGAGGTTTGAAACAGGGAACTCCTAGAAGTTATCATGCATAGGTTTCAACCTAAAGTTCTAATCATCACTTCCTTATCAAAGGAAGTGTGATTCCTATGGGATCATGTCAATGATAAACAGAAACAGATAAAGCATCAGCTTAAACAGTAAACAGTAAACGACTGTAAAATGAATGCAATGCAAGTGAGGGAGGAAATGTGTGTGGGGCATCAGCCTCCACAAGCTCATCTCAACCTCAAGCCAAGTATGAATAATTGCAATCATAAAGGAAAATAGAATTCCATCAAGCAAATCACAAACCACATAGGCAAGGGAGCATGGCTCTACCGAATACCAGCAAGCAAAGCCATACAGTAAAAATACAAGCAGAGGGAGCAACTCAACCTCTAGTGCAATCATGCTCCTAGCTTAGCACAATCTAAACATGAACTTATTCTAATGCATCAAGCAAATCAAGCAAGTCACATCAATACAGTTGCACAGAAAGCAAACAGATAGGAAAGAAAGCAGATCAACAACTTCCACAGCTTCACAGCAAAGCAATCCTCTGACAGCAGCTCAGTCCTCAGTCTGTAACTGTTCTTCAAGGCTTTCATCTTCAACGGCAAGTATCAACTTGCTTCTTCAGGGTTTCAAGGAATCAAACACAAATATCAACTTGTTCTTCTTGATCTTCAAGCTTCAGCTCTTAATTTGATCTCCTTCACACAAATGTCAACTTGTTCCTCTTGATCTTCAAGCTTCAGCTCTTAATTTGATCTCCTTCACACAAACTTCAACTTGTTCCTTTTGATCTTCAAGCTTCAGCTCCAATGGAAGTCTTCAAACAAAAGGGAAGTGCAACCTCTAGCATCTTCAATCCTCTAGCAAGGAACTCCATCCTCTAGCAAGGGAGAAAGATTCATCTAACAAGAGCAAGATGGGATAGGGAGAAGCAAAGTGAAGACCAAAGGTCACCTCTAAGCACTCCACCATCAAAGAAAGGAACCCTCAAAGGTTCTACCAATTTGTGAAGAGCCACACATCCTACCAAAGGAGGGATGAGGCCTTCGCAATGGGACCTTGCATCATAGGGAGGAATGGAAGTGATCAACACCTTCCATGTTTCATAAAGGAAGAAAGTTTATTCTAAAGGATCTCCCTAAACCCTAATCCTTAACCCTAAACAAACTACACCAAAGGGGGAGAAATCTTCAAGTCCAAGCTCCACCATGCATTCCACTGCAGCCCACACAAGTCTTCATCATCATCCAAGAGCAAGAGAAACAAAACCCTAGTCTAAGGGAACTAATGAAGTCATTCTAGTTGAGTTAGCAAGTTAGGATCACCTAAAACCTAGTATTAAAGTTAATTCTACCTAAAATACTAAAATCAATTATAAAATCCTACAAAATTAACTATGGGAACCTATGTCAATCATGACTCTACCATGTTAATTCTAGAGATCAAATCCTCAAATAAGACCTAGAAATAAATTCTACACTACAAGGTACTAAACTTAAGCCCTAAAAGGAAGCACCTAAAGTTTCAACCTAAAAAGAACACCTAATTTCATCACAAAAATGTGAGAAAAATAATATGGGAGCATACATGTCTAAGCTAATCACACACAAAAAATCAAGCCAAAACTCATCACCAAATGCTCAAACTAAAATCATCAAACAGAGGTATCAACCATGGTAATTTTATTATCCAATAAAATGTAAAAAATGCACAAAAAATAAAAATGCATGATTTTCCTAATATTTTTATTCAATAAAATTCTAGATTTAATCATGAATCAAGGGGGAAAAACCTGGAATTAATTGACCTATTTTTCTATTTTTTATGAATTATTGTCAAACTAATATGAAATGATAAAAAATAAAAGAAAACAAAAGAAATAATAAAAGTTGCGTGCCAAATAGCAATTAACATCAGTTCATTGCGTGGGTTGGGCCAGATGGGGGGTGCGGATATCAATCAGAACCTTAAGCCCATTCACTTCAATTAATGAAACGGTGCATATTGGCTTCAGTCAATATTCATACTTTTCAAACTCGATCGTGGCCATCTATTTGGATTACTTGGTCAAGTCTCAAGGATGATCCAACGCCTGCAGTGCATCTTCTTCATTCAAACATCCAGATGGAGGGAATTTACAGATGGTGGCCTGAGCCGTAGCGCCACCGTCTTCTCCAGTGAAGACCAACACACAGTTCATCAAAAATTACAAAATGATACATCATCTTGTCCAATTTTTCATGCTGATCATGAATCCAGCCTTAGAATCATCTAAATCTCCATGGATTTTCAAACCCGATAGCTATTCCAAAATACACCTCAATCTTGAATCTCATCAGAACTTCAATTAAATGCACAGAAATGATCCTTATCTCATGGTGATCATCTTACCCTATCCAATCTTGATTATCAATCCAAGAATTGCAAGAATTCAGCTTCAACAAAAAATGATCCACATCATAACTTGTCTCTAATTCCCCAATTGATCAGCTCAAATCCATCTATACATCATCCAGATCCTAACCACCTATAGATTTCTATCTATCTCCTCCTAGATTATGCACAAAAACGAAATGTACCAACCTATGTTCAGAGGTGTAACAGAAGAGGTTCTTGATCACTTCAGCCTCCAAGATGATGCATATACACTCCAAAACTCCTTCTAAAGCTAATGCAATCTTCAATATCCCTTGATTTGGGCTGAAATTCAGAATTCGATTTCTACTTGCAGCTCTGAATTTTCAATGGCTCTCTCTGCTACCAGCTTCAAACTCCTCCAAAAAAGTGGCTGAACATACTCAACAACTTATATAGAACTCATTAGAATCATCTAGAATTCTCTCAAAGCTTCAGAATGAGAAATTGGATTTTCAATTTCTCTTCAAAATGTAATCCACACCAGTCACGATTCCCTCTCTGTTTTGGCCTTAGCAACCTTGCATTCAAATTCTCATGAGATTTTGAACATGAATGGTGGTGTTTCCCTCCTTGTTTCCTTCTAATGGCTTATGTGTGTTATGTTACTTCATCATGAAGAAACAAAGAAAAAGGGCATGATATTGGACTCAAATCAAAATTCTAATATTGTCAAAGTTTCTAAAATGCTTTTTCCATTCAAAAATTGATATTACTTTTCTTCATTTATACACAAAATGTTTTATTTGAATTTTTGGTTATTTAATTCATTTTAATCCTTCCTTTTTCACCACTTCTTGAACCAAGTCTCCCCTTGAGCCATTTCAATGCCTCCTTGATACATGGTCAAGGTTTAAACCCCATTTTGAACAACTTTCAAGTTGAACAAAATTTCATTTGAGATGTCTAAGTTGGTGAAAATGACCTATAACCCAAAATGACCCATAATCACAACTTCCCAAAATACCCTTGACTTGTCAAAGCCATAACTTGAGTTATACAAATCCTATCAAGGACTTCTAGTACTCTCTAGAAAGCTAAGAGAATAAGGAACAACATTAATGTTGACCAAAAGTTCATATGAATCATACTTCTAGGGCAAAAGTGTCATGCAAGTTGGGTAACTTTCAAGCTCCAAATTCACATACTTCAGATGACTTGTAACTTGTATGGCTCATAACTTAAGTTCTATAAACCATAACAAGGACTTCTAGCACTCAAATTAAAGATAAGGTCATGCTCTACAACAATCATGTTGGGGTCAAGATGATATGACAATCATATCTTGAGTTAAATTGCCTTGAAGGTAGGGGTCACACTATGGGATTTTACACTGTCAAGTCTTAGAAACCCTAGCTTGAAACTTCTCAAACTCTTCAATCATGAGGAGTTAACCTTGGAATCATCCTTAGAACATCTCAATGTATCAATCCATGATCACATGGCCCTTGGATTAGGTCTCAACCTTGTTCAAATCATCAGTTGACTTAGGGTTGACCCAGTCAAACCCTAACTGCACCAATCATGGCTGAGCCTTCTTAATCTTGCACAATGACCTGTCTAGGCCTCAAAGTGATATTAAACACTTCTCATGAGCTCTCTCAAAACCTCCAGTCTATCCTTATGCCTCAGAATCATCTGATGGCTTCCCTCAACTCTCAAGTTAGGAGACCTACACACCTGGCTTCAATCACTCTCTCTGAGGGTCTTTGAACTTCTCTGACAAAGATATCCACCCTTCAACACTTGAATAACCTTCTTAGCTGACTTCATAGTTTTATGTAGCTCTATTGGTAATCATACCTCTTGATCTCCTGCATACATGTCAATAAAATGCAAATGATAATGCTAATGTGAATGAAATGAAACACAAGCTAGGTAAAGAAATGTTGGGCAAATTTTGGGGTGCAACAGCTGCCCCTATTCAAACGGCTTGGACCTGACTGGGTGAGAAGCGAACGACTCTCAAACAATCAAGGTAAAAGACGGTTGAATACCAACAAACCCTGAAATTTGCCAACTGCACTAGTACACGGTACTCTGATGGGAACAAATCTTCGGAAACTGAAATGATAGCTGCACGACAACTAGCTGGAGAAATACTGATCTGAACCTCCGTCAGGATGATTCTCTGATTTATCTGATATCATTGCATCCTTAAATCATCGAGGGATCACTGGTTACACAGCAACAGGCGATCTGCCACCGCACAGGTAAACGATACTTTGATTGGTAGGAACATCTTCAAAATTGAGCATGCCAGTTGCACGGCAACTCTGCTGGGGAATTGGTCACACGGTAATTGGTGAAGCGTCAAAGCTCAAATCTCCGTCAGGATGATCATCTGATTTTGTCGTAGATCTTCGTCCTCAAGTCATCAAGGGGTCATCAGTTACACGGTAACTGGTGAATGTTGGTTGATCATGCTGTCAGGCATCCTGCGTTACTGCAGAAGAATTCCTTATCGTCGCTTATGGACTTATCATGTCGCTAGGAACGTCGACAACATCTTCGTCGGACTTCATCAGTAAGTCAATAAGGGATCACTGGGCATTCGGTGACTGATGAAGGGCTACTCTCAAATCTCCGTCAGGATGATTATCAGATTTCGCTGTAGCTTCTTCCTCAAGTCATCAAGGGATCACTGGTCACTCGGTAACCGACGATACATAGCTGATATTGCCGTCAGGCATTCTGCGACACTGCGGCAGAAGGATTCCTGGGGACTCATAAGGTCATTAGGAGCTTTTTAACAATCAAGTTACTCATGCCATCGGGCATTCAAAGAAATTCTCGGGCGTCAGCCGGACTTTGTTAGCAAGTCTGAAATAGACTCCTCAGTCAATCACGACCCAAATAGGGATATCCAAACTTCCGCCATCAGGCACTCTGCATCAGCTGAGAGAACTGTGTCGACATCACAATAAGTCTTGAAATGGGATCCTTAATCGTTCACGGATCAATAAGGATACACAATCTTTTGTCGTCAGGCACTCTGCGTCAGCTAGGCAAACTGCTTTGACATCGCCGCTGGACTTCATCAGTAAGTCAGGGGTTTTGGCATCGCTGCCGGACTTCAATCATCAAGTCTTCAAGGAAATTTCAACTTCTATGTTTAAGACCTGCTGGGGATGACACATCTCCGCTGGGGATTCTAGAGAACTATCAAGTAACTCTGCTTCGGGGATCTAGAAATCATTCTGGATGAATCAACTCTGCCGAGGACTTCAAGAATCATCTTGACAAATAACTTCGCTGGGGACTTCAAGAATCATCCTGAACCAATAACTCTGCTGGAGATTTCAGGAATCATCCTGAGCAAACACTCTGCCAGGGACTCTAAACATCAACTTGAGCAACCCTCTCTGGAGACTTCGCCGGGGATCTTAAGAATCATCTTAAGCAATCAACTTCGCTGTGGAATTCAAGAGTTATCTTGAGAAAACCATTCTGCGGAGGAACACCTACAAAACCAGAACGGTAACGACCTAGCTCATGTTTCGTATGCATATGCTTGACAATGGCGCAATGCTCCACACGGTGGAAATGCTACGCGTTTTAGGGTAAATGCTATGCAATCATGCAAAATGCTACGACCCCATCAGCAAAATAAATGCTGAAGGGAAAAGCCTCCTGTCAAGGAGAAAGAACCACTCCGGTGGAGGAAGGACTCATCCTGCTGAGGAGAAGAAGTCACACCAATCTCAATTGGACTCCGCCTGGGGAAACAAACTCCAGACGACTACTGCAGGGGAATGAAGTTCTACGAGGACCTGAACCCGCTCAACTGGGCATACGAACCACAACTGCTGAGGAAAACGATGTCAATCCCAAAAATAAATTGCACGGCGTTGGCGGCAAAACATTCCGGGAGAAAACAACTCCGGTGGGGCAATACAGCATCAGCTATTCAGCACTCTACTGGGGAAAACCAATCATGGCCCAAACGACTTTCGAGGACTCGGCTCTCTTGGGGATTCGCCAACTCGGATGGGGAAGAAGGAATCCTCCTGCTTGCTGGGGGGAAAGTACACCTCTGTGGGGAATTTCAATTCCGCTGGGGACTTCAGTCTTGAACCCTCAAGGTTGAACACTTGTGAATAGTCTTCTACGAGAAAACTACACATTGATCCAGTGCTGGGAATGAACACACGCTTCAGCGCCTGACTTAGCTGGGGAGATGATGATCCTTCAGGATACATCTGATTGGGGAAACATATCAATGTTCTTGGTCCCATGTTCAGACTCCGTGGGGAGATGCTGCTAAACTCGCTGGGGTAGAAGGAATCATCCTGCTTGGGAAACATACGGCGTACTGCCTGGAATATGCTATACCTGCAACAACATAAACAAACAGACAAGATACCTTTCTTAAAGGGACCTATCAAGGTTATCATCTTGCGACAATGGTCAAGTAATTCATTGTTTCAACAATCAGCGGCCTAGGCCAATAAGTTTATGTATGCGCATTTTATCGAAAACATCGGCGTCCTTTTTCGCAAACAAAACAGATAAATGCTAAACAAGCAAATAGAATTGTTGAATAATATATATTTTATTGATAACGAACCCCTGAATGGGAAAAAATGTTTTACAACAGATGCAAGCTACTGGAATGAGGAAGTTGCGCAAGCATAAAAACATAAATATACATCAGTATATACACAAATGTCGGCAATGCGGCGTAGACAAACACCATGAGTTGATCCCTCTATGAACCACTCGACTTCGATACTTCTCCGACGCTTCAGCTTCAGAAGAGATTAATTCAGATAAACGGCCCTCAGGTCTTCCAAACCACTAAACAATGAAAGTCCATACGCGGAACGCAGTCATTTGCTTTTTCAAATCCCTAACTTTTGCATGAACCGCCCTTTCGGGTTTTCGATTCACCGAGATACCCTTTTTTGCCAAAGTCGCCCTTCCAGGTTTTCGACTTTGCGGGTGTATATTTTTTCATTTATATCCCTAATTTTTTCCCGAACCTTTTTCCTTTTTTATGGTTCGCCGGGATGCCTCATTTTTGCCTGGATATTCTTTTTCTTTCCAGCGGGTCATTTTTTGAAGCAAAGTATTTTTTAACTGCGTCCGCGTTTACCGGGGATGCAAAGTCTTCGCCATCCATCGTGGATAACAACAAGACTCCTCCCGAAAAGACCTTGCTGACGATGTACGAACCTTCGTAATTGGGAGTCCACTTGCCCCGGTGATCGGAGTGTGGAGGAAGAATCTTCTTCAGGACGAGATCACCCGTCTGAAAGCTCCTAGGACGCACCTTCTTATCGTAAGCTTTCTTCATTCGGCTTTGGTATAGACGACCATATGCAATTGACGCTAACCTCTTCTCGTCCATCAGGCTGAGTTGGTTCAGTCGGTTCTTAATCCATTCTGCCTCGTCGAGTTTTACGTCAACCAAAACTCGTAAAGAAGGAATCTCAACTTCTAACGGTAGGACAACTTCCATACCGTACACCAGTGAGAAAGGAGTTGCCCCGGTTGATGTACGTACTATCGTACGATAACTGTGTAGTGCAAATGGCAACATCTCGTGCTAGTCTTTATAGGTCACAACCATCTTCTGCACAATCTTCTTGATGTTCTTATTGGCCGCTTCAACGACGCCATTCATCTTCGGCCGGTAAGGAGATGAGTTGTGGTGTTCAATCTTGAAACTCTGGCACAGTTCCTTCATCATCTTGTTATTCAAATTCGAACCATTATCAGTAATGATCTGCTTGGGAATTCCGTATCGACAGATGATGTCCCTCTTTATGAATTTAGCCACCACCTGCTTGGTCACGTTAGCATACAAGGCTGCCTCCACCCACTTGGTGAAGTAGTCGATGGCTACTAGAATAAAGCGATGACCGTTAGATGCAGTGGGCTCGACCTTGCCTATCATGTCGATGACCCACATGGATAACGGCCACGGGGAGGACATGACATTCAACAGGCATAGCGGCACATGAATCTTATCAGCATAAATCTGGCATTTATGACATCTCTTTGCGAATTTAAAGCAATCCGACTCCATCGTCAGCCAGTAATATCCTGCTCTCAGGATCTTTCTTGTCATAGCATGCCCGCCGGCGTGCGTACCGAATGTGCCTTCATGGACTTCTTCCATGAGCAAACTCGCTTCTTTCTCATCTACACATATGAGTAGCACGAGATCGTGGTTTCTTTTATACAGAACTCCATCAGGATTGAGATAAAAATTTCCAGACAGCCTCCTCAGAGTCTTCTTATCCTGGGTTGACGCTCCCGCAGGATACTCCTTAGTCATAAGGAAGGTCTGGATGTCATGGAACCATGGCTTGCCGTCAGAGGCTTCCTCGATCGCAAAGACAAACGCAAGTCTATCAAGACGAGAAAGGACAATCCTTGGAGCTTCATTCCAAAAGTTGACTTTATACATTGAAGCCAACGTGGCTAGGGCATCAGCCATCTGATTCTCAGCTCTGGGCACATGATAGAGTTCCACTCAATCAAAGAACGGAAGCAGCCTTCTGGCATAATTCATATACGGCACCAAATTCGATTGACGAGTCTCCCACTCCCCTTTAATCTGGTTAATCACAAGTGCCGAGTCACCATATACATCTAGGTTCTTGATTCTCAAATCAATTGCTTCTTTTAGACCCATGATGCATGCTTCGTATTCCGCTTCGTTATTGGTGACCGGAAACGTCAGTCTAGTAGTGAATGGGATGTAGGATCCATGGGGAGTCGTGATGATTTCCCCAATGCCACTTCCCTAAGAATTAACCGCCCCATCAAATATCAATTTCCATTGAGATTTCCTGTCTGGCCCCTCGTCGGGCAACGGTTCATCGCAATCTTTCACCTTGAGAAACATGATATCCTCATCAGGGAATTCAAATTTCATCGGCTGATAATCTTCGATCGGCTGTTCGGCAAGGTATTCAGATAATACGCTTCCCTTGATGGCCTTCTGGGAGACGTACTGGATGTCATATTCTGTCAACACCATTTGCCATCTGGCAATCCTGCCCGAAAGCGCTTATTTCTTGAAGACGTACTTGATTGGATCCATCTTCGAACTTAGCATGGTTGTGTGATTGAGCATGTAATGTCGTAAACGTTTGGCAGCCCAGGCTAGTGCACAACACGTCTTCTCCAGCATCGAGTAACGAGATTCACAATCTGTGAACTTTTTACTCAAATAGTAAAAGGCATGCTCCCTTCTGCCCGTCTCGTCGTGCTGACCGAGGACACACCCCATACTATTCTCGAGAACTGTCAAGTACATGATTAAGGGTCTTCCGACCACTAGGGGTATCAAGATAGGAGGTTCCTGCAGATACTGTTTTATCTTATCAAATGCCTTCTGGAAATCCTCGTTCCAGATAATCGTCTGATCTTTCTTTAACAGTTTGAACATCGGTTCACACGTGGCCGTGAACTGAGAGATAAACCTTGCAATGTAGTTTATTCTGCCCAAGAAACCTCAGACTTCTTTTTCGGTTTTTGGCGCTGGCATTTCTTCTATTGCTTTTATCTTCGCAGGATCAACCTCGATGCCTCTTTCACTCACGATAAACCCCAATAGTTTTCCCGACCGTACTCCGAAAGTACACTTGTTAGGATTCAGCCTCAACCTGAACTTCCTAAGCCTCTCAAAAATCTTCAGCAAGTTGACCAGGTGTCCCTCCTCTGTTTGGGACTTCGCAATCATGTCATCAACATAGACTTCAATCTCATGATGAATCATATCATGAAACAAAGTAACCATTGCTTGTTGGTAAGTGGCCCTTGCGTTCTTTAGACTGAAAGGCATTACCTTGTAGCAAAACGTTCCCTAAGGTGTAATAAACGTAGTTTTCTCCATGTCCTCCGGCGCCATCTTGATCTGATTGTAGCTGGAGAAGCCATCCATGAACGAAAACACAGAGAACTGAGCTGTATTGTCGACCAACACATCAATATGAGGAAGCGGGAAATCATCTTTAGGGCTCGCCCTATTCAAATCCCGATAATCGACGCACATTCGTACCTTACCGTCCTTCTTCGGTACATGCACTATATTGGCGACCCACGGAGGGTAAGTAGTGACCGCTAAGAAGCCAGCATCAAGCTGCTTTTGCACTTCTTCTTTGATCTTAACGGCCATATCTGGTCGTGTCCTCCTAAGCTTCTGCTTAACGGGAGGACAATCTTCTCGCAGCGGCAAGTGATGGACCACGATGTCAGTATCAAGTCCGGGCATATCTTCGTATAACCAAGCAAAGACGTCACTATACTCTCGAAGCATCTCGACTAGACTCTGCTTGACATCACTCTGCAATGCAGCCCCTATACTGACGTTCCTGACCAGTTCTTCAGAACCCAAATTCACAATCTCAATCTTTTCCTCGTGAGGCAGAATAACTTTCTCTTCTTGTTTCAACAAGCGGGCCAACTCTTCGGGAAGGTCTTCGTCTTCATCAATCTCTTCTTCGGCTTGATAGATCGGGAAATCGAAGTCGAAGTGAGTCGTAGAAGGTCTAGAGTCGATGTCATCTGCTATGTGGATCCTGCAATAACGAGGGTTAAGCTTAAAACAAGGATATGCAGGTTAGCACAAACTCTATTGCCATTTAATTGTTTTTCAAAACAAATATAAAACAGGAATAACAGAGATCACAAAATTTGAATGCGAAGAAAAATGCCTTTTGATTTATTGGTAAAATGCATGTACATAATCAAACAAGACCCTGACAATAAAACCACTATGCCCCGGGTAGGACATAGGGTTGTATAATAACTGGAGAAAGTAAATCATTACTCTTTGCCTGTCACTTGGATGATATCCCTGATGGACCAGTTGTTAAGGCTCTGGCCGGGTTTGCTTGGTTGGATCCAGGAATCCAGGTCGCAATCGCTGTCTCCGCCGTCTTCAGACACTGCGTTGACACTTTCAAATATCACCCCGCCACTGGTAAACTAGATCGGCCCTTTACCTCGCGACACACTGTGAGAAGAGGAGGCTTCAGCTGCAGGAGAGTACCCTAACCCAAACTTGTCCTATTTGTTAGGTATTTCTAGAACTTGCCCCCAACCTGGGGTAGATCCGGCTTGAACAACGACCCGGGCTTCCTTAAAGGAAGAGAGAGTCATCTCTGGTTTCTAACTCATCACTGAAGTCACGTCTTTGACCTTAACAGCTTTGAATGCCTGACATAGGGTCTTGTGGATTTCCCCATCCATCTCAACATATTTGAAGGACGACAAATGGCTCACCATTATATCTTCCTCGCCACATACAGTTACAATGCTACCCCCTACAGCATACTTGAGTTTCTGGTGCAACGTGGAGGTCACGACACCAGCAGAATGGATCCATGGCCGGCCTAACAGACAGCTATAGGCGGGCATGACGTCCATGATGTAGAAGACTGCGTTGAAGGTTTCCGGCCCAACTTGGATTGGCAGAGTTACCTCTCCAAAGACATGACGCTTGGTTCCATCGAAAGCCTTCACCACCAGATCACTGGGTGTGCAAATCAATCCTTGAGTATCTAACTTCATCAATGCCTTCTTCGGAAGAACATTAAGCGATGACCCCGTGTCCACCAACACATGAGCCATAACTGTTCCCCTACACTCTATCGAGATGTGCAGGGCACTGTTGTGGTTTCTTCCCTTCGGCGTCAGCTCCAGGTCAGTGAACCCTAACCCGTTTCCAGCATTCACGTGGGCTACTACCCCTTCCAACTGGTTGACCGAGATTTCTTGCGGCACATACGTGGCATTCAAGACCTTTAACAGCGCGTTACGATGTGACTCCGAACACAGCAACAAATTCAGGATGGAAATTTTCGAGGGTGTTTGATGGAGGTGATCAATGATCTTGTAATCACTCTTCTTGATCAACCTCATGAACTCTTTAGCGTCCTTTACAAGTAAGTCCTTCTCTACCCCACGAGGGGTTTCCTCAACGACTTTACTCTTTCCCTTATCGGTTTCCTCGGCTTTGTCTGCTTTGTCCACCATAATCTCAGGTGGAGCAAATACTCTTCCGCTTCGCGTGATTCCGCCAATCCTCACTAGGTTATCCACCGACTTCCCAGAGGGTTCTAGTTCCAACTTTTGTCCGTTACAGTAGACGTCTGCCCCATAGTGCCACGAGACAGCATTGGTGCTTTCAAAAGGTATTGGCCCAGCCTTGGTGATGGTAATTATGGGCGGCCTGGGGGCAGAAATGGTTATCGTCTAGTGAGGGATGGTGATGGTGGCAACCTCATCATCCCGCTTCAGCATTACCCCTCCCGATCCACATTCGGCCCTTCAGCTAAACTGCAAGATTCCTTCGATCATCAAACTCTGAATCCCCTCTATCAACTCTTCACATCCGTCAGGACGAGTCGCACAGCCCATACACAGTTCTCCACAGCCCGGAAAGAAGCCTCTCTTCACCAGCTTGGCTTTAACGAAGCTAAGCGGTGTCTTCAGATCCTTGACATCAGTAAACACATCTAAATCCTCTTCTTCAATAATGGCATTCACCCCACCTCCCCTATGGTTCGGCATAGGATTCTTTGTGACATTCTGCATATTATCTGAGAAATTGATGATCTTAGCATCCACCATATCTTGCACCTTGTGCTTGAAGGCCTTGCAGTTTTCTATCGTGTGGCCGGGTGCCCCCAAGTGAAAATCACATGTTGCGTTCGCATCATAACCCTACGGAGGTGCCCCTGTCAAGGGAGCCAGGGTTCTTTTCTGGACTAGCTGTAACTGAAGCAGAGTTTTTAATAGCTGAGCATAAGACATGGGAGGTGTCTCAAGGTGACGACTTGACAGAGGTGCTCTGTTCTGATACCTTCTGTATCCTTGCTGATTTGGCTGCTGCTGCTGCGGCTGGGGTTGTTGGACAGCAGGGATGGTTATGCTAGCCACCTGCTGGCGCTGGCACTTACCTTTCCTTCGAGCGTTAGACACGGCGCTCGTCTCTCCTTCACGCCTTTTGTTACCATATGGTTTCTTTCCTCCTCCAGCTGAGGACAGATCACCACCTTGAATTTTTCCCAATTTGATCCCATTTTCAACATGCTCTCCAGTAATGATGAGATCTGAGAAACTCCCTGACATACCGCTGATCAATTTCTCGTAATACACGCCCGGGAGAGTGGCTACAAACATCTCAACAAGCTCTCGTTCAACCATCGGCGGCTGAACTCTAGCTGCTAATTCACTCCATCGCTGGGCGTATTCTTTGAACCCCTTGTTATTCCTTTGTGACAAGTTCTGCAATTGAACCCGGTTCAGAGCCAAGTCACTGTTATACTGATAATGGTGTACAAAGGCCTCAGTCAGTTCCTTCCATGTGCACACACTGGTGGGTTCCAAACCGATGTACCATTCCAAGGATGGCCCGGACAGGCTATCCTGAAAGAAGTGCATCAGCAGTTTCTCGTCTTCAGAGTGAGCGGACATATTTCGGTAGTATGACCTTAAGTGGACACGAGGGCAAGTGGTGCCCTTGTATTTCTCAAAGTCGGGTACCTTGAATTTAGGAGGCACCTTGAATCAGCAATCAATCCCAATTTAGTGATGTCGACCCCCATAGTGTTCTGGTTCTCGAAATTCCTCATTTTGTCCTCGAGTGCCTTAAACCTCAGACGTGCTTCAGCAGTCAGTTCTCCTTCAGCACTCCTCTGTGAGAACAAATCTTCTTGACGATCTTCTAGCCATGGCTGAGGCCCATACAGATTTCCAGCACCGGTGTTGCCGTTGCCTAATCCAGTGTTGCCATTAGCTTCAAAATTTCCATTACCGACGCCAATCGTATTACCATTGAGCCCAATGTTAGCGATCACATTGCCGTTACCACTTCCATTCCCTCCGGTCACGGGGATGCCACTCTGAGGAGTTTCAACAGGTGGAGGGGTTGGAACATTCCCACCTTGGAGTACACCGTTGCTGTCAACCCTTGAGATCAGAGGCTGGACCAATGTTCTGAGCTGGTCTTGGCCGTTGGCAACCACTTGCATGAGCTCCATGAAGCGGTCCATCCTCTCTCGGAGTTCCTGGACGTCAGTTTGCACTTGTTCCATTGCTCTAGCTTGATTTGCTCTAGTTGGATAGCGGTGGATCGGTCTTCGATCAATCCTGGAACAACCTGCATACACAAAGGGTTAGAAAAACGACAAGGTGCTCGTCATGCAAATGCTTCATGCAAATGCAAACGTGTGTTTGTGCCTTGGGGAGACCCCCCCCCCCCCCCCCCCCCGATCCTAGTTTCCGAGACAAATAAAGTCTATGATCCAATCATGGAAAAGAAATCCTCATATATTCATTTGAAAAGCCCGCTCGGGTAGCGTACAACTGTAATCACATACAACTAAAGCAATAAGGCATGACCCCAACCAACAGACCTGGCGGTGATCAGCATATCAATGCATAAAATGTACAAAGAAAATACAAAAAGATCAGGTGTAGCCACGGGCACGAAGATCTTCTAACAACTTCTTTGTAGCGGGATGATCTGACTGAGTAAGCAAACCATGGGCCAGCAGGTCCCTCTGCCTGATGGACTCTGGGAGGTTATCGGCAAAGCTCCTAGAAACACCTTCTTCAGAATGGTTCTCGACTCTTCTCCTTTTAGCATCAGCTCGGAGTTGAGAATCTTGCAAATCCGCCTCGGCCTCAGCCAATCTATACTGGACGTCCTGTCGCAGTGAGGCTTCAGCCTCTGTCTTCTCGTCTTTCACCATAATCTGAGCTTCTAGCTCGGCCACTCGCTGCTTCAGCTTTTCTTCCCGCTCTTTGTACTTGGCTATGGTGCTGCTCCAGACCCTCTCGTACTGGGTTAACTTCCGGTACACTCTGTCCAGATCCTGTTTCTTGGTTGTCAACACGCCATGCACTGACTTTAGATCCAACCCCAGACGTTCCCTAGCATCAGTTTCTTTGGTCAGGTTGGAGCCTAGATGGTTGATCATCTCTGTCTGCTTCTTGCAGGTATAAACAACTTCACTCTTCTCCCTCCGGAGCTGAGCGATCTCTTGCTCCAACTCTTCGCTGGCTTTTTGCAACTCTTCCTTCTCTTGGAGTACCTGGTTGAATTTCTGAATATCAACTGTAGTAGGCTCTTTGCGCACAAGAGGATACAATGGTTCCACAGCAGGAAACGGCATTAGAAACTTGGCGGCTCTTTCTCGAATCCAAGTCACATACGGATCAAAGGCCTTGTTGTTGCTTTTTCCTAGCAAGACTTTCCCCTTTCGGTGAATTTTGCTCCAAGCATTCTGTACCTTGACCAAAGTATCACCTTCAAGCAACCCTGTAAGATACAGAGATTCCCGTATCTCTTCCTCTTCAGGAGGACCTCGTAGCGCATACCCAAATTGTCGTACCAGCAGAGATGGATTGTAGTTGATACATCCATTCCTTCCGACCAGGGGGACGTTCGGAAAGCCACAACAGCTATACACAATATCTTTGCCCAGCAGATCTCTATCAAACCAGATAATATTGTCAGCAGTCAAACCCATCAAACGCGCGGACCAAGGTGAAGACTCAGCAGAATCAATGAACGGCCCCGACTTAGGAAGATGGCTAGCAAACCACTTATACAGTAAAGGAGCACAACATGCCACGTTCTTCCCCTTTCTGTTTTCGTTCTTGCTGTGAACTGAATGGTAGACATCTCCGAGGAGAGTGGGTACTGGATTTCCGGAGGCAAATATGTGGCAAGCATCCATGCTTATGAAGTCCGGATGACTTGGGAATAGCACGATCCCATAGATACAAAGAGCTAAGAAGGCATTGAACACATCCCAGCGACCTTTCTCAGCAAACTTTTGGGCTTTTTCCATCAGGAAGTGCAAAAGGAAACCATGAACTCCAATCTTTCTGGATACCATCCCTTCTAATTCAGACTCATCTACATGAAGAGCGTCAGTCAGCTTACTCAATTTGGGTTCACCCTCAACGCGGTAATAAGGAATTTGATTCAACAAAGGCACCCTCAACAGGTCAGAGTACTCCTCCAAGGTTGGAGCTAAGACATAGTCTGGAAACACAAAGCATCTGAGTTGTGGGTCGTAAAACTGTAGCATGGCGTAGAGGCCATTCAACTCGTATGTAGGAAGCTTATACACAATACCCAGAAGTCTCCCATAATTCTGTCTGAAACTCTCCATCACTGTCTTATCAGCCAAGGAAATCAAAGTCCATAACTCTCGGATGTTAGGTGTCGGTAGCTTGTAAGCCACAGTCTTCTTCAGAGATTCCATATCTGCCATGAGGATCAAGATCACTAGAACCAGGGGAGGGATATGCACCTGCAACACAGACGCACGTTAATGACATGCAAATGAGGATGCAAATAATGCAAAATGCAGTCATGCAGCAGGAGATCAAGATGACTGTGTTGTTGAGGAGATGAAGGTTTTGTATCAACAAAACCACAATACTGCTCTGTCAAGAACAACCATATCTCTGATGAGAAGAAACCCCTTATACCAGACCATAAATCTGCTCTGTCAAGAACACACATATCTGATGATGAGAACCTCTGATACCAACAAAACTGATTCACTATCAAGGAAACCAGGTAGTCTGGGGGTTAAGGTCTCCTGCATCAAACCCGACCCTGCTCAAAGGTATGGACCTAATCACGGAAAAGGTTCGGCATCCTATGTGGTCATCAGCGTCACAGACTTTCAAGAAACGATGATACGATACCCAGAAGGTGTGGCATCATCATCTCCTGAAGCGGCCTCACTTAGCTGAATTCCAAATGATCGGTTCCCAGAGTCGACAATCCTCAGATCCGACAACCCCTCGAGTCCAAAGGACCAATAGGAAGCCATCAAAGAGAACCTCGTCTGAGTGTGGATTACATGGGAACAGATGCAAGCAAAGCAAGCACGTCCTCCACTAACCCACTCTAATACTATGTAGCTCTCAAGCCTGGGTCTGGCTTCTCACTCATCAGAATGCCCCTCCCACAACAATGCAGATAATCATATCATACTGAAAATAAAGTGCGGGAAATAAAATGCGATAAATAAACACAACCCAACAATTAATCATACAAGCGCTAGGATTGTCTCTCGCAGGGAACGTTGGATCCCCAAATTGACTCGCATAAGGGACGTTGGATCCCAGGAAACTATCAAGTCCCCAGCAGAGTCGCCAGCTGTTGCTACCGCGGAAATAAGGTGCCGGCAAAACAGAAGAGTCGCCACCTTTCGTTATTTATCCCTCAAAACGGGAAAGGAAACGATCGAAAAAACCGGACGAAAAGGTATAAGACAAGGTCATCGCAACCAATGTCTGGGTTCGGGAGTCGGTTACGCAAGGGGAAGGTATTAGTACCCCTCACGTCCATCGTACTCGATGGGATCCATGCTTGTTGTGTTTATCTGATGGGTTGGTTTTACTATCTACCTATCAAGGCCAGTCTAAGAATAAAAGAAAATGACTCGGTAAAGCGTCACGCTTTATGCCTACGTATTCTCATCAAAGAATGAGAAATCAGAGTCAACGTAGTTCGGCTAACTACGGGTAACGGGGAAGGTAGCTCGCCAATACGTCAGTATTGTGCCTACGTACTCTCAACAGGTATGAGAGATTAAAGCTTACGTAGTTCGGGATAATAAGGATTACGGAAATTCAGATTCATCTGTTTTTCGAGTAGGGCTAACAAACAGTTCCAGCAGTTTGGCGTACACGGCTCGACCCTTGGAGACTTAGGCGTTACCGTTTGCGGTAGAACTGGGAGTTAACGACACTCTTTTCTTCAGAAAATTTTCCTTTGAATTATGGGCCCACGGGGCAAAAAGAGTTGAAGTATGTTTTCTGTCTTTTACGGAAGAACTGTTTTTTATGTTTGTAGTTTGTACAACACTAGAGACTATGACCTGGGAATGAATGCGTCGCATATCGTCCAAAGGACGTATACTAAACATTCTAGACGATTGAGAGGAGGCCGCTCAATTATCATTACCCAAGCAGCTTAAGGCTCATAACGCGCATATACTAACTTGCCTTTATTACATTTTTTATTGTTGTTTGAGATGAGAAGAGAGAGGGACAACTACGGGGAGACTATCAAGTCCTAACGTTGTTATGCCAAGGATTCATCCTATGGTTGAGGTTTGAAACAGGGAACTCCTAGAAGTTATCATGCATAGGTTTCAACCTAAAGTTCTAATCATCACTTCCTTATCAAAGGAAGTATGACTCCTATGGGATCATGTTAATGATAAACCGAAACAGATAAAGCATCAGCTTAAACAGTAAACAGTAAACGACTGTAAAATGCATGCAATGCAAGTGAGGGAGGAAATGTGTGTGGGGCATCAGCCTCCACAAGCTCATCTCAACCTCAAGCCAAGTATGAATAATTGCAATCATAAAGGAAAATAGAATGCCATCAAGCAAATCACAAACCACATAGGCAAGGGAGCAGGGCTCTACCGAATACTAGCAAGCAAAGCCATACAGTAAAAATACAAGCAGAGGGAGCAACTCAACCTCTAGTGCAATCATGCTCCTAGCTTAGCACAATCTAAACATGAACTTATTCTAATGCATCATGCAAATAAAACAAGTCACATCAATACAGTTGCACAGAAAGCAAACAGACAGGAAAGAAAGCAGATCAACAACTTCCACAGCTTCACAGCAAAGCAATCCTCTGACAGCAGCTCAGTCCTCAGTCTGTAACTGTTCTTCAAGGCTTTCATCTTCAACAACAAGTATCAACTTGCTTCTGCAGGCTTTCAAGGCATCAAACACAAATATCAACTTGTTCTTCTTGATCTTCAAGCTTCAGCTCTTAATTTGATCTCCTTCACACAAATGTCAACTTGTTCCTCTTGATCTTCAAGCTTCAGCTCTTAATTTGATCTCCTTCACACAAACGTCAACTTGTTCCTCTTGATCTTCAAGCTTCAGCTCCAATGGCAGTCTTCAAACAAAAGGGAAGTGCAACCTCTAGCATCTTCAATCCTCTAGCAAGGAACTCCATCCTCTAGCAAGGGAGAAAGATTCATCTAACAAGAGCAAGATGGGATAGGGAGAAGCAAAGTGAAGACCAAAGGTCACCTCTAAGCACTCCACCATCAAAGAAAGGAACCCTCAAAGGTTCTACCAATTTGTGAAGAGCCACACATCCTACCAAAGGAGGGATGAGGCCTTCGCAATGGGACCTTGCATCATAGGGAGGAATGGAAGTGATCAACACCTTCCATGTTTCATAAAGGAAGAAAGTCTATTCTAAAGGATCTCCCTAAACCCTAATCCTTAACCCTAAAAAAACTACACCAAAGGGGGAGAAATCTTCAAGTCCAAGCTCCACCATGCATTCAACAGCAGCCCACACAAGTCTTCATCATCATCCAAGAGCAAGAGAAACAAAACCCTAGTCTAAGGGAACTAATGAAGTCATTCTAGTTGAGTTAGCAAGTTAGGATCACCTAAACCTAGTATTAAAGTTAATTCTACCTAAAATACTAAAATCAATTATAAAATCCTACAAAATTAACTATGGGAACCTATGTAAATCATGACTCTACCATGTTAATTCCAGAGATCAAATCCTCAAATAAGACCTAGAAATAAATTCTACACTACAAGGTACTAAACTTAAGCCCTAAAAGGAAGCACCTAAAGTTTCAACCTAAAAACAACACCTAATTTCATCACAAAAATGTGAGAAAAAAACTATTGGAGTGTACATGTCTAAGCTAATCACACACAAAAAATCAAGCCAAAACTCATCACCAAATGCTCAAACTAAAATCATCAAACAGAGGTATCAACCATGGTAATTTTATTATCCAATAAAATGTAAAAAATGCACAAAAAATAAAAATGCACGATTTTCCTAATATTTTTATTCAATAAAATTCTAGATTCAATCATGAATCAAGGGGAAAAACCTGGAATTGATTGACCTATTTTTCTATTTTTTATGAATTATTGTCAAACTAATATGAAATGATAAAAAAATAAAAGAAAACAAAAGAAATAATAAAATTTGCGTGCCAAATAGCAATTAACATCATTTCATTGCGTGGGTTGGGCCAGATGGGGGGTGCGGATATCAATCAGAACCTTAAGCCTATTCACTTCAATTAATGAAACGGTGCATATTGGCTTCAGTCAATATTCATACTTTTCAAACTTGATCGTGGCCATCTATTTGGATGACTTGGTCAAGTCTCAAGGATGATCCAACGCCTGCAGTGCATCTTTTTCATTCAAACATTCAGATGGAGGGAATTTACAGACGGTGGCCTGAGCAGTGGCGCCACCGTCTTCTCCGGTGAAGACCAACACACAGTTCATCAAAAATTACAAAATGATACATCATCTTGTCCAATTTTTCATGCTGATCATGAATCCAGCCTTAGAATCATCTAAATCTCCATGGATTTTCAAACCCGATAGCTATTCCAAAATACACCTCAATCTTGAATCTCATCAGAACTTCAATTAAATGCACAGAAATGATCCTTATCTCATGGTGATCATCTTACCCTATCCAATCTTGATTATCAATCCAAGAATTGCAAGAATTCAGCTTCAACAGAAAATGATCCACATCCTAACTTGTCTCTAATTCCCCAATTGATCAGCTCAAATCCATCTATACATCATCCAGATCCTAACCACCTATAGATTTCTATCTATCTCCTCCTAGATTATGCACAAAAATGAAATGTACCAACCTGTGTTCAGAGGTGTAACAGAAGAGGTTCTTGATCACTTCAGCCTCCAAGATGATGCAGATACACTCCAAAACTCCTTCTAAAGCTAATGCAATCTTCAATTTCCCTTGATTTGTCCTGAAATTCAGAATTTGATTTCTACTTGCAGCTCTGAATTTTCAATGGCTCTCTCTGCTACCAGCTTCAAACTCCTCCAAAAAAGTGGCTGAACACACTCAACAACTTATATAGAACTCATTAGAATCGTCTAGAATTCTCTCAAAGCTTCAGAATGAGAAATTGGATTTTCAATTTCTCTTCAAAATGTCATCCACACCAGTCACGATTCCCTCTCTGTTTTGGCCTTAGCAACCTTGCATTCAACTTCTCATGAGATTTTGAACATGAATGGTGGTGTTTCCCTCCTTGTTTCCATCTAATGGCTTATGTGTGTTATGTTACTTCATCATGAAGAAACAAAGAAAAAGGGCATGATATTGGACTCAAATCAAAATTCTAATATTGCCAAAGTTTCTAAAATGTTTTTTCCATTCAAAAAATGATATTACTTTGCTTCATTTGCACACAAAATGTTTTATTTGAATTTTTGGTTATTTAATTCATTTTAATCCTTCCTTTTTCACCACTTCTTGAACCAAGTCTCCCCTTGAGCCATTTCAGTGCCTCCTTGATACATGGTCAAGGTTAAAACCCCATTTTGAGCAACTTTCAAGTTGAACAAAATTTCATTTGAGATGTCTAAGTTGGTGAAAATGACCTATAACCCAAAATGACGCATAATCATAACTTCCCAAAATACCCTTGACTTGTCAAAGCCATAACTTGATTTCTACAAATCCTATCAAGGACTTCTAGTACTCTCTAGAAAGCTAAGAGAATAAGGAACAACATTCATGTTGACCAAAATTTCATAGGAATCATCCTTCTAGGGCAAAAGTGTCATGCAAGTTGGGTAACTTTCAAGCTCCAAATTCACATACTTCAGATGACTTGTAAATTGTATGGCTCATAACTTGAGTTATATAAACCCTACCAAGTACTTCTAGCACTCAAATTAAAGCTACGGTCATGCTCTAAAACAATCATGTTGGGGTCAAGATGAGATGACAATCATATCTTGAGTTAAATTGCCTTGAAGATAGGGGTCACACTAGGGGATTTTACACTGTCAAGTCTTAGAAACCCTAGCTTGAAACTTCTCAAACTCTTCAATCATGAGGAGTTAACCTTGGAATCATCCTTAGAACATCTCAGTGTATTAATCCATGATCACATGGCCCTTGGATTAGGTCTCAACCTTGTTCAAATCATCAGTTGACTTAGGGTTAACCCAGTCAAACCCTAACTGCACCAATCGTGGCTGAGCCTTCTTAATCTTGCACAATGACCTGTCTAGGCCTCAAAGTGATCTTAAAAACTTCTCATAAGCTCTCTCAAGACCTCCAGTCTATCCTCATGCCTCAGAATCATCTAATGGCTTCCCTCAACTCTCAAGTTAGGAGACCTACACACCTGGCTTCAATCACTCTCTCTGAGGGTCTTTGAACTTCTCTGACAAAGATATCAACCCTTGAACACTTGAATAACCTTCTTAGCTGGCTTCATAGTTTTATATAGTGCTTGAATTGTAATCATACCTCTTGATCTCCTGCATACATGTCAATGAAATGCAAATGATAATGCTAATGTGAATGAAATGAAACACAAGCTAGGTAAAGAAATGTTGGGCAAATTTTGGGGTGCAACAGGAAGTATCGACATCCGGCAGATTCACCACAGTGGATGAAAATTGATAATGATTATCCTGATTTTGGAGAAGAAGCTAGAAACCTTCGCTTGGCATTATCGACTGATGGAATGAATCCGCATGGTCTGCAGAGTATCTCACATTCCACCTGGCCTGTAATTATTATGATTTATAACCTACCTCCATGGCTATGTATGAAGCGTAAGTACATGATGTTATCTATGTTAATTTCTGGCCCTAAACAACCAGGGAATGACATAGACGTATACCTGACACCTTTAATCGAAGACTTAAAGAGTTTGTGGGAGAACGATGTGGAGGTTTATGATAGATATAGGAAAGAAAGTTTCAATTTGAGGGCGATGTTGTTTGGCACAATTAATGATTTTCCAGCATACGGAAATCTATCGGGGTATAGCATTAAAGGTCAATGTGTGTGTCCTATCTGTGAAGAAAACACAGATTGGACGCGGTTGGAATTTGGTCAGAAGAATGTCTTTCTTGGTCATCGTTGATTCTTAAATTCTAGTCATCACTACCGTGGGTGGAGAAAAGCATTCAATGGAAATTCAGAACAACGTAGAGCTCCACCTACATTGACCGGCGAACAAATTTTTGAAAAGGTGAAATATGTGAGTACTCAGTTTGGCAAGCCTTTTGCACATACTATTGTCACACGTGGGTGGAAGAAGAGGTCAATTTTGTTTGAGTTGTCGTATTGGAAGTCGTTGTATGTAAGACATTTTCTTGATGTTATGCATATTGAAAAAAATGTATTTGAAAGTGTTATTGGTACGTTACTCAATATACAAGGAAAGTCTAAGGATGGCCTTAAAGCAAGAAAGGACTTGGTAGCAATGGGAATAAGAAATGAATTAGGACCCTTGAAGAAAGGAAATCGCACATATCTACCACCTGCTGCTTATACTTTATCTAGAAAGGAGAAAAAGATATTGTGTAAGTTTCTGAGTGAAGTTAAAGTTCCAGAAGGATACTCTTCAGATATTAGAAGACTTTTTTCTATGAAAGACCTCAAGTTAAAGAGTTTAAAGACACATGATTGCCATGTTATAATGGAACACTTTCTACCAATAGGTATACGTTCTATTTTGCCAGAAAAAGTGAGAGGCGCAATAACTAAATTGTGTTTTTTCTTCAGGTCAATTTGTAGTAAGGTGATCGATCCTGCGATCTTACCATCATTGCAAAAAGAAATAGTTATTACTTTGTGTCAGCTTGAAATGTATTTTCCTCCACCATTTTTTGACATAATGGTACATCTAGTTGTCCATCTTGTGAAAGAGACACAATTGTGTGGACCAGCTTATATGAGATGGATGTACCCTGTTGAACGTTATATGAAAATATTGAAAGGGTATGTGAAAAACCGAAGCCGACCAGAGGGATGTATTGTTGAACGATACATTGTTGAAGAAGCTATTGAGTTTGGTACTGAATATTTGTCCAACGTTCAATCCATTGGCCTCCCAAAATCTAATGTTGTTGAAAAAATAGTAGGTAAATAGTTAATTGGAAATAAAGTTGTAACAATTTCAAGGGATGAACGGGAGCAAGTGCAGTTGTATGTTCTGCACAATGACATTGAGGTTGAGCCGTATGTTGAAATGCACAAGGACGTTCTCCGAGGTTTAAATCTGAATCAAAATGAAAATTGGATAGTACGTGAGCACAATCGAAGTTTTATAACATGGTTCAAGGATCATATTTTTTCAAAGTTTTATTCTGATCCCGCTTCAATAACAGAAAGGTTGAGATGTTTAGCATATGGTCCAAGTTTGCATGTGTTTTCTTATAGCGTATACGAAATTAATGGATACACATTTTATACCAAAGAACAAGATGATAAGAGTAAAATGCAAAATAGTGGTGTCACAGTGCTTGCCGAAGCAATGCACATTTCAAGTGTGAAGGACTTAAACCCCAAATATGCGAATCTGTCGTATTTTGGTGTTATCGAGCGCATTTGGGTAATTGATTATGAAAAGTTTCAGATTCCTATCTTTGGATACAAGTGGGTTGAAAATAATAGTGGCATACGAATGGATAAGTCAGGATTTTTGCAAGTGGATCTTAATAAGGTGGGGTACAAAGATGAGCCTTTTATTCTAGCCACGCAAGCTAAACAAGTGTTCTATGTCACTGATCTGACAAGTACGAAATGGTCTATAGTTCTTTTTCCAACAAAGTAATCGATGATAACATTGGAGACAAGGGGGATGTTGATGTTGAGAAGGAATCTTATATTATAGATGATCCAGATGAGAATATTAGAGCGGACGAATCATATATTAGAAATGATCATAACGAGGGAATTTGGATCAATCCATCCGTCCGTGTTCTTAAGAGACAAGTAAACCACGTTCCAACTAAGAAAAGAAAGAGATCTTAGTGACAAAGGTACTTGTTAAATTACATATTGTCTCATTGAATAAAATTACATATTTCTATCATGCAATACAATTACATATTATGTCATTCAATAAAATTATGTATGTGTTTCTCTTATTTATACATTTCTTATGTATATATTTCTTATTTACATATTTGCATGTCATTCATTTGATACTTTTGTTTTTATGAATTACAGGTATTATGGCAAACAATGAGGAAATACCACATGATGGAAATGAAACAACAAAAGACATTGAAGGTGATATTAAAAGAGGAATAAGGATTATGAAAAAAAATCATCTGTGCGAGAGATAAGGGTGTTAAGTATGATGTGCATTGGAATGAAAGAAATCAATTAGTTGAGCCTAACGGTGCGATGCTGACAAGTTACATTGGAGCACTTGTACGTTCGCAAATTCCGATTACTTGCGATAATTGGAGAATTCAATCGCTACAACCGGCTAAAGACAAAATTTGGAGTGAGATACAGGTACGATACTTGATTATTTTTAATTATGTTGACGGTTACATCTTTAAATTAATTATACTAACATGTTATATGTATGTGTATTTGTTTGCAGAGATCTTTTAATATTGATGATTGCAGAAGAAAATATTGTCTTCAATTGGCCGGTAAACGACTAAGGGGATTCAGAGCATTTTTAACGAACAAGTTTCTCAAAGATTCTGAAGGAAACTTTGTTGAGTCGGAGCGTCCAAAGAAGTACGCTGATCTGATTTCGAAAGAAAAATGGGAGACATTTGTTGCAAAGCGAAGAACCAAAGAATTTTTAGTAAGTACAACTTATCATGAATAATGTATAGTATATATACTTCTTCCACAAGAGTTCTGATATGACTTAAACTTGTTTTTTCAGGTTGTGAGTGGCGTTAATCGGCAACGGGCATCAAAACTCGTGTATCCATACAAAAAAGGGCATTTGGGATATGCACGCTTAGAACAAAAAATAGTAAGTATATATAAATGCTTTAATATGATATAGTTACCAAAATTTGTAAGTATATATAATAGGATATGAATGGTTTATTATTCGTCTTAATGCGCAGATAGAAGAGGAGAAAAGTGATGTGACATCTCTTCCGAACCATGTTGTGTGGAAGGCTGCCCGTGTGGGAAGAGATGGAGTCATTCAGGAAGAAGTTCAACAAGTGTTTGAACGATGTGTAAGTACAACATTAATTTTGTCAGTAACTGATCAAAAGTGTATAATATATTTATATATGCTTTTATCTATATTTCAGAGACTCTACCCCAGAGTATAACTCCAGCTGAGGACGAGGATTGTAGGAGCATACTGAGTCGGGTGTTAAATATCCCTGAGTATTCTGGGCGTGTGAGGGGTAAGGGATTTGGCACATTAATCGGCATCATTATTTGTTTAGGGCATTTCACCTTGTCGGCTATATTTATCGTCACCGACTTATCGCTTGGTTGGCAAGGGAAAGGTGCATAACAATGTGGGAGAATTACTTCACCATAAACCGCTCCCTCCTGGACATTTAAAAGTATCGGTTGATATTACGTTAGAGGGGGGTGCGTTGCTGCCTATACCAGATGAAGTTTCAGATGCAACAGTGGTGGGAGACGCAATAGGAGCGTATGTTGCATGGCCGACAAATCTCATTTACATAGATGATGAGGTATGTTGAACACCATTTTGAACCTAGCTTGTAATATTAAGATGTTCCTCGATTTTCTTATTTTCTTATTTACATTTACATTTTCTTATTTTCTTATTTCTTATTTACATGATGATCTTAGACTCCTACAAAATCCAAATCAAAAGATGATAGAATTATTGTGCGGGATACTGATTCAGCTGCATCAAAGAAACAGGTACTAATACAGTTACATGGTTATCTTATTATACATTAATTACTGAACTTATATATGACTTTTAGGTTCATGATCAGCCGTTACAACAAGTCAGCAAGGGTAAGATGCCTGAAACTTTCAAGGTGCCCAACAAAAAAAAGACCGAGTCAAAAAAAGCATGTGTTCCTCGATTTAGGATGTGCCTTGAAACATATATAGGAACAACAGATGTGGTTGAGGGTGGCATCCGTCAAATACCTATGGAGGAAGGTATTTTCGGTTATGAATATCCCGAAACACTTGCTAAGGAGGATTTTGACCAGGTTTTCCAACATTCTGAATTGGGCGTCGGTGTTATGCATTCCTACATCAGGTACTCCGATCCATTTTAATTAAATAATTGAACATTTTAAAATTTGCTCATTTAACTGAATATTCTAATGTTGATTATGTTTTTCTTTTAGGCTCCTGTATGACAAGTTGTTGGTCCCGCATGATTTGACTTCCATATTCACATTCTTATCTGCTAGCTGTATCAACGCACGGGCAATAGAGCACACACCAGATACAGTCAAAGATTACATAGTCCAAAGATTTATGGCCGCGACTACAGAGAAGTTGTTCTTGTTGCCATATAATACTGGCCATGGGTTAGATTTTATTCTAAATTCATTTATTATAATTATTCGATTTTTGCCATTAATCAATATAACATTTCCGTCTAAACTGTTGTCTTATTTTATAGTGGACACTGGTTGTTGGTCATGATTAATCTGATGAAAGAAATAGTGTATTATATAGATTCATTGGATGGCAATACAACAAAATATCCTGATCTGAAGAACATGGTTGATACGTAAGTGATGAGATATACTGTTCTGAATAGTTATATATCTTTATTTATTATGTGACATTGTTCTAAATATGAATTTATATTATGTTAAGTTATACAAATATTCAGAGCACAAAGAGATGCAACAGTACCAAAAAGGAAGGCTAACAACATCAGCTGGATCAGAGTGGAGGTATATTTTCCCATGTTTGACTGTTATAGTGGTTCTACTTGATAAAAATATTTAAACTATATATCCTGATAAATGTTCGTTTGTTTTTTCCATTTACAGTGTCCTCGTCACTGCAATGGGATTGACTGCGGATATTTTGTATTGCGCTTTATGAAGAAAATTATTCTTTCAGGTCAAATAGAGATTCCAATCATGGTATGGATCAATTCATAAGTTATATGATTCATTTTGATAATTAACTGATATTTCATCTGAGTAATTAGTTTTAAAATTAAATCGTGCATGTTTTGTTATATTATGTAGTACTTTGATGAATACAAGTGCGGTACTTACTCGAAAGCAAGATTGGAAGAAATTAAGGAGGACTGGTGTCAATTTATTATTGAGTTGAGAATTGTATAACGTATCTATATATTTGTAAAGTTATCGGATTTGTAATTATATGTAAATTGAATGTATTTGTGATGTTGTAAATTGAATATATTTTGTGATGTTGTAATATATTTAAGCAGGTTTATGTGTATTAAAATGGTTATGGGCAAAGTGATGAATACACATAAATAAGGCCAAAGCAATTGTTATATATAAGGCCAAACTGTTGAATTAAAGGCCTGAATTATAAGCAGGGAATGTAATTGTTATAAGTAGGTTTATCGAAAAATATATAAAAAATGTGATTATTTAAAAAAAAAAATTTAAAATCATGAAGAATAGACAACGCTTTTAAATAAAGTGCTGCTAAAGGGGGCAAAGAGAGGCCAAAAAAGCGCTGCTATAGGTTGGAAAAGGGGGGGGGTCTAAGAAAGTGCTTTAAAAAAGCGCTGCTAAAGGGGGGAGGGAAAAGCGCTGCTATAGGGTTGAAAAAGCGCTGCTAAAAGCGTTGCTGAAGGGAGGGAAAGGGCGAATAGGCAGCGCTTTTAAAGCGCTGCTATAGGGTGAAAAAAGCACTGCTAAAAGCGTTGCTGAAGAGAGCCTTTTGCAGTGCTTTTTCCTTAAAAAAAGCGCTGCCTTTACCTTTAGCAACGCCACTTTTGGCAGCGCTTTTAAGCGCTGCTAAAGGCCAAAAAAAGCGTTGCTAAAGGTCTTTTTGGCATAGTGTCCCCTGTTGCATCTTTGCATTTGGCATATGCATTATCATATTTCACTTTATTAACATGTATTTATGTTATAGGTGTACATTTCTCCCTCGATTCTAGTGTTCTTTCATCTGACATGGAGCCCAGCCTAAGGAGAACATTGGCTTACAAGTTTCCCACGCCTGATATTAAGGCTTTGCGGAGTTTGATTTCTTTGGCTGATAAGAAAGTGATGGAAGACTTCAAACATACCTATCGGAGGCTTCTGAAGGTTGTGTGCAAGCCTCCGTTGAATGAGTTGAATGGCCTTCAGACCCTTTTATAGTTCTACGATCCTCAGTAGAGATGTTTCACCTTTCAGAGTTATGTGTTGGCACCAACATTAGAGGAGTTCTCTGCATTGCTGGGGGTGCCTATTCTTGAGCAGATACCCTTCTATCATACCAAGGATGAGCCTAATTTGGATAAGCTTGCCGCAACCTTACATTTAGATGCCTCTGAGTTGGTAGGGAAAGTAGCTAAGAGAAATGGAGCACCTAGGTTTCCATTACCTTTCCTGGTGGATAAAGCTCGACAATTTGCCAAAGAAGGTTGATGGGTGGTATTCAGTGCCATTTTAGCCTTGTGTATCTATGGTATCATGTTATTCCCTAACATTCCAGATTTTATGGATGTGGATGCATTCCGTATCTTTGCTTCGGGGAATCCTGTACCTACGCTATTAGGTGATGTCTACCGCTCGATACATTATAAAAACGAGAACAGAAGAGGGAACAGTGTATCCTGCTGTGTACCTTTGTTCTATCTGTGGTTTATAAGCCATCTTCCCAAGACGGGTCCTTTCTCCGATACAGAAGATACGTCAGAATGGTTTGAACATTTGATGAGGTTGTCTGCTGAGGATATTGTTTGGTTTGACAGGGATATGTTGGGCCCCAAGATCATTTATAGTTGTGGAAGTTTTCCTAACGTCCTGCTGGTCGGAAGGAAAGGTTGCATTAACTATAACCCATCCATCGCAGTCAGGCAATTTGGGTATGCCTTAAGAGGCCCTCCGAAGGATGAAGAGATACAGGAATCTCTGTATCTCACTGGACTATTAGAAGGTGATACCTTAGCCAGATTTGAGCAGGCTTGGAGTAATATCCAGCGAAGAGGAAAGGTTTCTTTAGGGAAAAGTAACAGTCGAGCCTATGATCCCTATTTGGTTTGGTTCATACTAGAGCCGAGGAGTTTATGATGCCTTATCAACCTGCTAAGCTGGTGTGCCTTCTCGTGATTGAAGAACAAACCACGGTAGACATTCAGAAGTACAACCAGTTATGGGCCGAGAAAGAGGAGCTGCAGAAAGCTAACGAGGAGTTAGAGAAAGAAATTGCTCAGCTCTGGAGTGAGAAGACTGAAGTTGTATGCTCTTTCAAAAAACAAACTGAACTCGTGAACCGATTGGGTATAGAATTGACTCAGCAAACCAACGCTCGTGAGCGCTTAGGCTTGGATTTGAAAGTTGTTAACAGTGTTCTTACCACCAAGAAGCAAGACTTGGATAAAGCTTATTTGGAGATTTCCAAATTCAACGCCCAGTGGAATGCCACCTTGTCCAACCATAAAGAGCGCGAAGATAAGTTGAAGTCGCAAATCAACAAATTGAAGACTCAGTTGAGAGCCAAAGATGAGAAGATCTCATTAGAGGCATCACTCAGGCGTGACGCCGAGTACAGACTGAATGAAGCTATTGCAAACTTGAAGGATTGCAGGCTGAGAGCTGACTCCAAAAGATGCAAGCTTGAAGATTGTTTTGGTGAAGGAGCCAGGGAGGACTACGCTGAGGGTCTACAGCGCACCATTAGCTAGCGAGAGCTGCTCATTCAGGGGCTGCTCGCCAGACCAGATCACCCCGAGACACATCAGTTGCTAGAGGATTTCTGGTCTCGTCATCCAGCTTGATTACCTTGTTTTCTCTCTGTAGTTGTTGCTTATGCTTGTTGTACTGACCATCACCAGGCTTGTTGGTTGAGGTCATTTCTGATTGTACTCAGTTGATATGCTTGTATGCTGCCTGCGTGGTTTTCCATACATATATAAGGAGTTTTCTACTATTGCTGGTTGTTACGGTGAAATTTAGATGTCAAGCTATTGATTAAATTGAATCTTAATTCATTTACAACCGATCTTTGATTTATCCGAAGGAAAGGTTAAAGAAAGGGGAGAACCTGCTTTGCATCGTAAACATAATGCGGGGAAAGATCTAGGGTTCGGGGGTTGGTTAAGCTTAGGGAAGGTATTAGCATCCTAAATTTCTGTAGTACTCTACAGGAACCTCTTGTTTTAAATGTGCTATTGCTAAGTTATCTGCTTAAGGGTAATGCTAAGGTTTAAAGGTAAAGAGAAGGACCTAAGGCGTTAGTCCTAAGTTTACTCGCCAAGACTCGCATCTTGTGCCTACGTATCCGAGGTAGGGGATGGAATCAGAGTAATCGTAGTTCCTCTCAGAGGTAGGAATAGGAACTTCTTGACTGTGGTCAAGGTTCCAGGGAGAAGTAAACGTTCATAGGGAAGCGCTTACTTTGGAGTGCAGCGACTCCTATTTCTACGTTATAAGGTTGAATTGAAAAGGGTGTGAGATAAGTATTCCACGGCGAGAAACTTATATGGAGTATGGCGACTCCCAATCCTAAGGCTGGGATAAAGGGTTGAATGTCCACGGCGGGACGCCTAAGTATGAGTACGGCGACTCGGATCCTATGGCTAGGATGGGGTGAAGGCAAAGGCATTGACTCGGCGGTCAAATGGTGTAACCTTTCCTTCGGAGGGGAAATATCGATAAAATAAAGTGCAAAGGATAAAATGTGAGTTGACATACAAATGATGATAATGGACATGAATATAGAGATGTAAGGAAGTACTGTAAGCATGAACGACAACCGTGATTAGAAATTGAATTGAACGGTGGATTAGATGTAAGATGATTTAGTTGGCTTAGGAGTTAGCAGTGGTGAAATTGTTTGATTTATATTGAGGATTTTGATTAAGTGAGAATTAGAAATTAAAGGTTAGTTGTTCTTATTTTGAATTTTGTGTAATTAAAAAATTAGAAATTAACTATGGTTTAAGTCAAAAAATGCGCCAGATTGATTAATCCTAAATTAAAAAAAGGTTATTTATTTTTATAAAAAAGATTAATTAAACTCTAAGAAACTAATTTTTAATAATAAAAAAAAGGAAATTTAGATAGAAACTAAATTAAACAATTTTGGTATTTTTTTGAATATCATAAAGCTAAATCAAGACTTAAGTTATTCTAAACATAATTTGCCCCTTTTTTTATCTTTATTCAAAAACTTAAATTAAAAAAACAAAAATTATTATTTTTAACATTTTTTTATTTATAAAAATTCAAATTTGTTTATTAACTTAATTAGTTTCATATTTTAAAAATAAGGTTAGTGGTTAGTGAAGGGTTAGTGTTAGTTTATTTATTTATTTTGTTTTAAACATAAGCATTGGGCTAGGCCCACTTACAACAAAACAAAAAAAGACAAATGCAGAAAATAACACCAGACTGGGCCGGTGGTTCTGGGTCGTCCGACCCGGTCCAAAACAACCAAAGAAAAGGGGAATTGAGTTTCAAACGAAACCCTAATTCCTTCCAGCTTAATTCGCGGCAGCCAAAACCTCTCCCCCTTACTCCTTCTCGTCATTCTCTCTTCTCCGACCTCTATTCATGCTCAATCTGTAATCAACAATAAAGCAAAACACTCTAACAAATTAGACAGAAAATATACCAAACACAAAAGTTAAGAATGGCTCAAAAGTTAGTGTTTTAAGGTCATTCCAATGGTGAGAGTGGCGGCGGTTGAGGCTTGCAGAGTTTCTTTCGCTCTGAGTCACGCGGTTGGCGTCTTCGCGGTGAAGTTTCTCTGGCGATGAACAAGAACGGTTGACGGCGACGATTCGCGCCGGGGTTTCGCTGAAGGGATCCGACGATGGGTTTCGAAAGTGGATTTGCGGTGCCGTCTGGGACTTCAATATCGTTTCGCGGTGGCATTCGCAACGAGATAAGTTCTTGTTTTCCTCTTTACAAATTTTCGGGTTTGATTTGGGATTTCTTTCTGTTGTTGGTGTCCTCATATTTGTCGCTACGCGAAAAATGACACAGAGTCGCCACCGGATTTTATTTATCCCACGGGGGGAAAGGGAAATAGCGATAAAACCTTTGGGAAAAGAGTGTGGTCATCGCAACCAAGTCTTAGGGTTCGGGAGTCGGTTATGCGAGGGGAAGGTATTAGCACCCCTCGCATCCATCGTACTCGATGGGAACCTCCTAGGTTATTTCGCGTGAATGGGTGTTTTATTCTAAAAGTTTGCTTGTTTAAGGAAAAGAGGGATTGGTTTATTTATTTTAATGCTCGCCAAGGATTGTGGCCCTTGTGCCTACGTATCCTCACTTAAAAGAAGTGAAGAATCAGAGCTTCGTAGTTCGGAGGCTTTATGAAATTGTTGTTTGTTGGTTGATTTTATACCTTGAAAAAGGGTTTTTTGGATTGACGCCCTAAGGCAAAAAATAGCTTGATGAGTTGATGTTGTTCTTAGTTTTTTTTTGAAGAAAATGTGTTCTTGACTAGGATTATACAAAAGACTTTGGATAGAGATGAATGTCTCGAATAACCAAGTCGAGCGCCTTGTATTCGAAACATTCGGAATAAGTGTAGGAGGGTTCTATTCTCATTCCTTCTCTACCACTTTAAAGTTCATGGTGCATAATTCCAATCATATATTTTATTGTGTTTTTTTTTTTGTATTTTTATGCGAAAAGAGAAACACTTGACATTGGATCAAGATTTATTGCTTGTAAAGATATTTGAAGTGATGCGATTTAGGTCGATGGCGGCGCACAAGGCATCCGACTTACATGGTAAAAAATGGCTCGATAAAATCGAGAGTTTACTTTTAAAAATAGTTTTTGGAAACAAAGGTCAACAAGGGCCATAACAATATTCACATACAAACATCATACAAACATAAGCCACACGGCTCAAAAAAATCGAGACACACAAAAAAAACGGTGGTGTGACACGGGTGAAAAAAGTTGAAACAGTGATGCAACACGGCCGGCCGTGTTGTGTGATACGGCCCGTGTTGCAAGGCCTGGGGAAAAAAACTTCATACAGTAGCGTGACACGGCCCGTGTGGCTGGTCCAGGTCGAAATCTCACATTTTTTTATGTTTTCGTTTCGTTTTTGTGGTTCCTTGAGGATGGTTTCTTAGTCCCTTAGGGGATCTTACATGATATACAGTTCAACAACACATAAAAGAGTGAATGAAATGAATATAAAAGCAAAGAATAAAAGGAGAAAGATTTGAAGAAATGGATACCAAGAGCTTTCTGTCCTTCTTGCAAGTACTCCAATGACCTTTGTTGGATGTGCTCTCCCCTCTTCACTCTATGTTGTTTCTCAATGATCCTCTTGTGTCTCTATCTCACTCTCTTTTTTTTCTGTTTTTTTTAGGGTTTCTTGCTAACTATTTTCTGGTTTTTTGCTCTTACTCTTTGCTCTCTATGTGTAGTCTCTACTTTGCTTGCTTCTTGTGTTGTGTTATGTTTTGATAGTAAGGAATACTATGTTTTCTATGCTTGCTTGCAGCCCATTTTCCACCTTTTCTGTCAACTTTTTCTGCTGTCCTAAAGCCACACACTTTGCACACCTTTTCATCACCAACTTTCCATTCTTGGCAATGCCTTTTTCTTCCTTTTGTGCAGCCCCACTTTTCCCTTATATTTATAGTATGACTTGCTGCATTTTTCTGCTGTAGCATACTATACTACTATCCCTCTTTTTGCCCATTAGTCTCTTGGATGGTATTGCTTTGTATCTTGCCATGTAGCCAATTGTTACCACTCTTTGACAGCATTTGCAAACTGATATTTAGCAAGTAAATATATCATTTGCATGCTATTTCCTTGACTTTGTGACATAAAAAATGATCTTGTAACATAGTACATGTTGTCCTCTTGATTTTGTGACATGTAGTAATTCTTCAACTCTTGCATGGGGCTGTTTTGCCTATGATTGAACATGCATAATCTTGGCCCATAAACATTCCAATGTTGATTTAATTCTTGCATATTTCTTGGATGTTTGTGAGCATAATGTAGCACATGAAAAAAATGGTGTAGTATGAAGAGTACCATATCATAGATTTGATTAAAGACTTGAATGAAGATTTAGAAATAGATTAATTTCTAAACATTATCTAGAGTTGGAATTTTTGTAACAAATGACATGATTGTAATGTCACAAAATTCCTCTTAGTATTATTTTTATCTCCATTCATGAATCTTGAATTTTGGATGATGGATTCCCTCATGTGCTTAAAAATGAAATCTTGAATTATGCATTGATGATCTTGATTCATGCCTTAATAATTTGCACTCCACTTATGTCATAAAAATAAACATGTATGAAGGAGCTTTGGATTTGGCCTAGCATTCATGTCTATTAATATTTATCTTGAATATCCTTGTATTTTGTCAAGTAACTTCCCCTTGCCAAAATTTTCATGAGTAGACTTTTCCCTTAGATCAAACCTTAGGTGATGAACCTTTTTTCATGTAGTCCGAAAATAGACAAGTTACAACCAAACGGCCTAGTTCGTACCTTGTGAACCCGCATGCTCGATACGCAATAGAATGATGTATGATATGCCGAATGTAGGGTATAAAAGGCTAACGGTGAAAATGAGGGTGTGACAATATTTGCGAATCTCATCTACTTATATAGTTGTGCACTTCTTCTTCTAATTAATCCTCATGAATTCTTTTCCAAACATGTCTGTATCTGTTTAGGAAGGGGTTAAATTGGTTTTAATGTGAATTTGAAAACTTGCCCTTTCCGTCTTATTTTATCTGATGTTGTTTTGGATTTGGCCATCATTATTTAATTCATCATATTGTGCCATTTCCCGCTTCTAATGAATGTTGTTCTTTCTTTATGAAGGACCATTATTTGGATGCATTAAATATGGGAGGAAGTTTGGCGGTAAGCAGGTCGTGATGTGGCTTAACAAGACGGTGGCAATGATACCAATCCTAGTGAGAACTTTACCAACTTTACAATAAGCTCGTATAAAGATTCAAACAAATATCGCCTGTATCGTCCGTAAAGCAAGCTACTGGCTCAGCAGCGAAAGCCTTAAGTTTGGAAATTGCGAGGAAATGTTAATGAGGTACCATCTACATTTAAACAACTCCGTTGATTCTAGCAGTACATAACTTGTTTGCCCAATGATGACCATCGGTTTTTATAACAATGATACTGCTTTAGAATTGTATTTGGCATGAGGATTGGTTTGCGATTGCTCGTATGGCTTTGGTAGAAAATTAATGGGCAGCTTGTTTCTCTTCATCTCAAGGTAACTCTCTGATTATCACAACCTGGTTTCCGGCTATTCCTGTTTTCCACCGTGTCGGTTAATTTGTGCGTTTTCTTCTTCTATCGCAGGTTCTAGCGGTCGGTCCGCGTATGAGGACGTTCTCAAATCCAGTGGAAACAGAATAGGCCCTGTTTTGCTGCATCGCCTCAAAGCTCACCAGCTCAAATCAAAGACGCAGGGAAACACAACTCCCCTAGACTCGAGCTTCCAAACCGTGTGGCAATACAATGTTGGTTTTGTAGATACGTACTGACAAAGCTCATGGGCTCCTAGAATATTCACGAAAGAAAATTAATTGTATTCTCCCATGGCACCTTTGTGTGGAGTTTAGGATTTGATATTCTTTAACTTGAACTTTGTTGGGTACTTGCTTGTAAATTGAGGTGAATGTTGGAGTTGATGTTTAAGGTTGGTTTCTTGTAGGTCAAAACAAAATTTTGAGGTCGTGAAGTAGCAACAAAAGGTGGTATTGGTCCATCACTTAGAGGCGCACGATTTGGTGGTTTTATGCCTTGCGGATATGAGTTCTAACGGTATCGCAACAGTCATAAGAATGGCTAAACTGCAGGGTAATGTTCTGTTGAAAGTCGTTTGCGACAAGTCTAAATTGCATATCCCATCAAATAAAGAAATGACATTATGTTGTGCTTGATGTGATTCTAAGGTGGACTTCCAAATATGTACGTATGTTGATGCCGCAAGTTTCCGAAGTTTAATGCTACCGGAAGTAAGGACAACTCAAAAAGAAAGAATGAAAGCAAACTGGTATTGTTTTTCTCCAATATCTTGAATATATGATTTGTATCCATTTCCATTTGACTCTTACATGCTACTGTTGGAATGTTTTTTCCAGCTTGAGCTCTTGACAACCATTGGGAGGTCCAGGTTTTTGTTATTGAAATGATAATTCCCTCTTTTATGACTCTGCAGAACTTGAAGATACATGACTCCTCAACTATTTCTTCTGAGAGTCCTGGCGGTGCAAACTTATCTTCAAGGGGGAAAACCGGGCTTGGCAAGTTGTGGTTAACGGTGATTTGTTTACTAACCAGGATTTAGGCATCTGTGTATTCGATGCCTATAGATGGTAATGCTTTCTAGGACCTTTGTTTTAGAAGTTTGTTGGAAATATTTGGCTCTTATTTCTAATCTCAAAGTAAACTTCTTTCAGTAAGTTTGGTGCCGGTATTTGTTTGCGGAACCAACGAGAGCAGCAAGAAGATTATGCCATTAAGCAGTGAACGACAGCTGTTATTTTGTTCTTGGATTCTTCGGCGAAGCGTTTGAAATTGCCTCTTTTTTGTTTTAGGAGATAGCTTTAAACATTTGCCTTGTAAAACCTTTAAATCTTGTATAAACATGAGGACCTTCTAAACAATGTTGTCTTCTTATGTATTATAGCTTGAAATGAAATTTGGTAATCCAAAAGGGGTCCAATTAGTAGTTTTGAGTGGTTTTGTTGTTTTTGAAAGCTCGGAAATCTTGAATTGAGGCATTAACTTGTTTATTGGCCCCTTGAATCTGCAGGTTTATTGTTGTGCTTACCTTGGAAGATTATCTGCATCTAGGAATACAGTTGGAATGTTAATGGATGGATCATGCTGTCATTACTGTGGTTCTATTTGCTTGCCAAAGCAGCAGTTTGATACATTCATTAGTACCACCAACGTGTTACACAACCTTTTTTTAATAAAAAAAATTAGTTGTCAAATATGTATGGCTAAATGCTCTTTTGATTCTTTGTCATGTCACTAGAACCGTTCGCGGGTATTCTTGGGATGAAATCACCCTAGCTAAAAAAACAAACTATGTAGCAGCCCATGAATCTCATATTATGGATATTGGCCTTACTCTTTCTATTATGTGGCGAACAAACCAAGAATTTTAGAGAAATAATAAAAAAAAATTGCTAAGTACATGGCTCCTGTGTTGATCCCCTCATCTGCCTTTAAAACTATTTCTGATTTCATGTAAGAAAATCTCATTCACATATCTTTGGGAGAGAAAACTCAACATAATGCTTTATCCAATTGGATTCTCCATGCTTGAATTTAGAGTAAAAGAAGTACAACCCAAAGGGTGGTTTCATTTCAAAATCACCGACCAAAATGCGTTCAATATTTTTCAAAATTATCCATAATATCTGCAACTCGAAATGTGAATTATTTAAGGCTTAGTGAAATAGATAAGTGAACATGGAGGACAAAGTCTTCTCGAGTTGGTTTGAATCCATTCTTATGATTGTAACATAAATTCTTGTGAATTGAATCTTGACACCGACTAGTACACTTTGAATCCTTGAATTGACTCATAAACCAATCACATAAGATCTCGACCCATGGCTATCATGAAATACGTTGACAAAATTCAACAATCTTTTGGAAGAAAAAACAAACACCATGGTTTTGAGAAATCCTAAACAACCATTTGCAATGTGACACACCATGAAGCTTCCAACCCGTTTTCAAACGACCATCCTTGGGATGTAAGGGCGAAACTCTTATTTCTTCTTGGGGAGAACTCTGAAGAACACATAAAAATTCATACAACGTGCGGGTGTCGTGGGCACATACAAAGCCTTCGTGCCATCTGAACTCTCCTTAGCAGCAATCCTACTTCACAAAACAAACAAAAACAAAAATCAATAAATTGATTAGCTATGCAGGGATGATTGACTTAAGATGATATGCCAATGATCAATGAATCTAAGGGTAAAATTTGGGGTATGACACTGGTCTTATGGGGTTTTCCATTGTCGTGCTTTCTCCCAGAACTAGAATTGGGGGGGAAATATCCTTGTTGCATACATACATGTTTTCATAGCATTTTTGTGTTACAGGTACGACAAGACCATTTTATCTCATCTCTGTTTCCCCGTTAGTGTGTTTCAGGATTGCTAATCGAACAACTCACCGGTACATTACCCGAAGAAACCAAAGAAGAGTGATGGAGTAAATTTAGTCAGAGATGCAAGAGTTCAAGGAAAGGATGAATCAGTTCAGGGACCTCATGCAGGGGGTCGCTAACGGACAGGAACAACTCCGTACTTTGGTGCAACCCTTGATTGCACGAGTTGACAGCACGATGGTCTTCATGGAGAACAAACTGCTAATCCTCCTCTCAATGAGAATGGGACTCTTCTTGCTCGCTCTATGCCTAATTTGGTTATCCCTACTGCTGGAGGGAATGGTAATGGTAACGGAAATGCCGCCGGTTCTGGTAATGCTGCTAGTTTCGATAAAATTGGTTTTGGGAATCCTGGAAATAGTAATGCTAGAAACGATAATGTTGCTAACGGGAATGTTCGTGGGCCTGGTGCCGCCGGTGCTGCACACGGTAATGTGGATCAGTTATGGAATGAAGACAAACAGGATGATGTGTTCACACCTAGGGCTGTGGTTGCTGAGTTGCCTTCTAAATCTAATAGGAGGATCAAGTTGATTGAGGAAAAGATGAGGTCTCTGGACAATCAAAATGCCATGGGCCTTGATATGGCTAATCTGGGACTTATCCCCGACCTAAATGTGCCGTTAAAGTTCAAAGTCCCTTACTTTGACAAATATAAGGGTACCACATGCCCAAGAGTCCACCTGTGCTCTTACTACCGGAAGATGTCTGTGTACTCGGACGATGAGAAAATGATGATGCACTTCTTTCAGGACAGCTTGTCAGGGCCGTCCCTTGAATGGTATATGGGGTTGGAACCCATCAATATCTGAAGCTGGAGGGACCTGGCTGAGGTCTTTGTAAAACATTAGCAATATAACAGCGACCTTGCTCCCAACAGGGTCCAACTTCAAAATCTTTCCCAGAGGAATAATGAGTGTTTCAAGGAGTACGCCCAAAGGTGGCGTGAACTCGCGGCCAGAGTACACCCTCCAATGGTGGAGCGTGAGTTAGTTGATCTATTTGTTTCTACTCTACCTAGGGTATACTACGAGAAGCTTGTCGGTAACATGTGGGGTAGCTTCTCTGATTTGATAATCATTGGAGAAAGGGTGAAGAATGACATCAAGCTCTGGAAGATTCAGTCAAGCGAAGTGCCCTCAGCTGGAGGAGGGAAGAAGGCGTTTGGTGGTAAAAAGCGGGAAGGTGAGACTAGTTCGATGTATAGTTCTAAAGGAAAAGGTAAGGGTCAGTATCAGAATCGTCAGCGTCAACAAGTCGCCAGTATAACAATTCCTGCCATTCAGCAGCAGCAGCAAAATCAGCAGAATCAGAACCAAAATCAGAATCAGAATTACGCCCAACGGTGATATCAGAATCGTGGCCAAGGAGTGAACAAAGTGTTTGACACACCACCGATGCCGTATCCGTAACTTCTCCAACCTTATTGCAATTGCATCTTATTCAAAAGAGGACAATGGCTCCTCTGACGAGACCACCGCCACCTGAGTATGATGCGAACGCCCGCTGCGAATTTCACTCAGGTGCCCCGGGGCACAATATTTATAATTGCAAGGCTTTCAAGCACAAGGTGCAGGATATGATTGATAGCAAGGCGATAAATTTCTCCAATGACACTCCCAATGTCATACAAAATCCTATGCCAAATCACGAACAAGCTGGAGTCAATGCGATCATCGAGGATGATGGTCTGGATTTGATAGCAGATGTCAGTGAGCTGAAAACACCGTTGAGCTTCGTGAAAGCGAAATTGCTGAAAAGGGGTGTGTTCCCAGGGTGCGGGGAATTCTGTGCTGAGTGTGCATGCCATCTGGATGATTGTGATCAGTTGAGAATCGACATTCGGAGTTTGATTGACGAAGGGGTTCTACAGTTTGATTGAGCCATTGAAAGCAGATCCAGAGAAGTGGTAACCAAGCAGAGGGGTGAGATTGCTATGATCTCTATCCCATACAAAACTATTACAATTTCTGCTCTTAGACCACCGACGATTGTCATTACAAAAACGGGTCCCGTGCCTTTTGAGGATACCAAGGTTGTTCCATGGAATTATGGAGCCGAGGTATATATTAATGGACAGAAGCTGGATTTGAAGAGCCCGCCCGTTGAGTCAGTGGAGAATCTGTTCGGCGCAGGAGGAATTACCCGAAGTGGTCGAGTCTTTTCACCACCCGAAGTGGTGGCTGATAAAGCAGACAAAGGAAAGGGTAAAATGGTCGTGGAAGAAACCTCTCAGGCTGGAGAGAAAGAACTGTTGGCAAAAGATGTAGAAGAGTTTATGAGGCTAATAAGGAAGAGCGACTACAAGATAGTCGACCATCTGCAGCAAACGCCTTCTAAATTTTCTATATTATCATTGTTGCTATGCTCGGAAGCACATCGAAATGCATTGCTAAGGATATTGAATACTGCGTACGTACCTCAAGAAATTTTAGCAAACCGACTCGAAGGAGTTGTCGCACATGTGAACACAGGGAACGGTCTTGGTTTTATGGACCTAGAGTTGACGCTGAAGGGCAGGAATCACAACAACGCGTTGCATATTTCGATTGAATGTCTTGGAGCTGTTATGTCCCATGTTTTGGTGGACACCGGGTCATCTCTAAATCTACTTCCTAAGAAAGCATTAATGAAACTAGACACTCGGAGTATTTTTTGTACGCCCAGTGATCTAGTGGTGAGAGCTTTCAACAGAACCAGATGGTCAGTATTCGGGGAGCTCACATTGCCCATCCAGGTAGGGCCAGAAGTGTTTGATGCAGTGTTTTACATAATGGACATCCAACCGGCCTATAGCTGTCTATTAGGTCGTCCATGGATCCACTCAGCAGGAGCTGTGACCTCCACGCTGCATCAAAAACTCAAATATATGGTCGGTAGCAGCATCGTCACCGTATGTGGGGAAGAGGACATAATGGTTAGCCATTTATCATCTTTCAAATATGTTGAAGTGGATGGGGAGATCCACGAAACTCTCTGTCAAGCGTTCGAAACGATCCAGGTTAAGGACAAGTCTCCTGCAGCGAGCAAAGCGCCCGAGGTGGCCATATCTTCTTTCAAGGAAGCCCAGGCGGCAGTGCAGTCTGGGGCAGCACAAGGTTGGGGCCAGGTGTTTGACATCTCCAACAAGAAGGATAAGTTTGGCTTGGGGTACAGCCCATCTGCTTCATCATCCTCAAAGAGAACGCCGCGCTACAAATGACCAATGTTGTTCACTCAGGGAGGTGTCATCTTCGAACGTATCAATGTTGTTTCAGATAGTGAAGAGGGGGATAGCGATTACGACATGGACACTTGGATCAAACCTTGCACACCAGGATAGAGTCTGCACAACTAGTCTATCCAGAAGTTCATTCAAGTGACTATTGAAGAGTAATGATCTGTTTTCCCAATTATTGTACGACCCTATGTTCTACCCGAAGCTTAGGGGTATTTTTTTAGGGCCTTGCTTGTTTATAATTGAACATTTTTGTCAATAAATCAAAGGGCGTTATTTCTCATTCAAATTTTGTGATCCTTGTTATTCCTGTTTTATGTTTAACAATAAAATGGCAATGTGGTTTTGTGTTGCATATCATTTGAAGCATTTAACCATTATCATTGCAGGATCAACATTCCATATGACACCGATCAAGAACCTTCTATGACTCACTTCGACTTCGATCACCCAATATTTCAAGCCGAAGAAGAGATTGATGAGGACGACGACTTGCCAGAAGAGCTGGCTAGACTCTTGAAACAAGAAGAAAAGACCATTCTGCCTCATCAGGAAGTGATTGAGGTCATCAATTTGGGTTCTGAAGAAGTTGTCAGAAATGTCAGAATAAGGGCTGCACTGCATAGCGACATCAAGCAAAGACTGATCGAGATGCTTCGAGAGTATAGTGAAATCTTTGCTTGGTCCTACGAAGACATGCCCGGGCTTGACACCGATATAGTGGTTCATCGTTTACTGTTGCGCGAAGAGTGTCCGCCGGTCAAACAGAAGCTCAGAAGCACGAGACCAGACATGGTTGTAAAAATCAAGGAAGAGGTCCATAAGCACTTGGACGCAGGTTTTTTAGCCATGACAACTTACCCTCGGTGGGTCGCCAACATAGTGCCTGTGCCGAAGAAAGACAGTAAGGTACGAATGTGTGTTGATTATTGAGATTTGAATAAGGCGAGCCCAAAAGATGATTTCTCGCTACCTCACATTGACGTATTGGTCGACAATACTGCTCAATTCTCCGTATTCTCCTTCATGGATGGTTTCTCCGGTTATAACCAGATTAAGATGGCCCCGGAGGATATGGAGAAGACGACGTTTATCACGCCATGGGGGACGTTTTGTTATAAGGTAATGCCTTTGGGTTGAAAAACGCAGGGCCAACTTACTAGCAGGCTATGGTTACTTTGTTTCATGATATGATTCATCATGAGATTGAAGTCTATGTTGATGACATGATAGAAAAGTCACAAACGGAGGAGGGACATCTGGTCAATTTGTAGAAACTGTTTGAAAGGCTCAGGAAATTCAGGTTGAGGTTGAATCCTAACAAATGTACTTTCGAGGTACGGTCTGGAAAGCTACTGGGGTTCATTGTCAGCGAAAAAGGGATTGAGGTTGATCCTGCCAAAATAAAAGTTATACAAGATATTCCAGCATCGAAGACAGAAAAAGAGGTTTGTGGCTTCTTGGGGAGGTTGAACTACATTGCTCGGTTCATATCTCACCTGACGGCCACGTGCGAACCAATGTTCAAATTGTTGAAAAAAGATCAAGCGGTCGTCTGGAATGATAAATACCAAAGGGCATTTGGAAAAATCAAAGAATATCTGCAGGAACCTCCGATATTGATGCCTCCAGTAGCTGGAAGACCATTAATCATGTACTTAACGGTTCTTGAGAACAGCATGGGTTGCGTTCTCGGTCAACATGACAAGACCCGGAGAAAAGAGCACGCCATATACTATCTGAGTAAAAAGTTCACAGATTGTGAGTCCCGTTACTCGATGCTTGAAAAAATGTGTTGCGCACTCGCGTGGGCTGCCAAACATTTGAGACAGTATATGCTTAATCATACAACCATGCTGATTTCGAAGATGGATCCGGTCAAGTATGTCTTCGAAAAGCAAGCGCTTTCAGGCCGGATTGCCAGGTGACAAATGGTACTGATAGAGTACGACGTCTAGTATGTTTCCCCAAAGGCCATCAAGGGAAGTGTTCTGTCAGAGTACCTTGCTGAACAGCCTACTGAAGACTATCAACCAATGAAGTTTGAATTTCCTGACGAGGACATCATGTTCCTTAAGATGAAGGACTGCAAAGAGCCATTACCCGACGAAGGGCCGGAGAAGAGTTCTCAGTGGCAACTGATATTTAACGGCGCTGTTAATTCGTACGGAAGTGGAATCAGGGCGATCATTACGACTCCCCATGGGTCTCATATCCCATTCACTGCCATACTAACATTCTCGTGCACCAACAACGAAGCGGAATATGAAGCGTGCATCATTGGTTTAGAAGAAGCCATTGATCTAAGGATCAAGAATCTCGATGTGTACGGTGATTTAGCGCTTATTGTTAATCAAATCAAAGGAGAGTGGGAAACCCGACAGCCCAATATGATTCTCTACATGAACTATGCGAGAAGGTTGTTGCCATTCTTCAATCGGGTAGAGTTCCATCATGTGCCTCGAGCGGAGAACCAGATGGCAGACGCCCAGGCTACGTTGGCTTCGATGTACCAAGTGAACTTATGGAATGATGCTCCCAAAATTGTCATTTCTCACCTCGACAGACCGGCTTTCGTATTCGCCATTGAAGAAGCTATCGATGGCAAGCCATGGTTTTATGATATACATAACTTCCTCAAAAAGCAGGAGTATCTGCTAGGGGCTTCGGCTCAGGATAAGAAGACTCTGAAGAGGTTGTCTAGTAACTTTTATCTGAACCCATATGGTGTGCTTTACAGAAGGAACCATTACCTGGTGTTATTAAGATGCGTGGACGAAAAGGAAGCAACGTTGCTTATGGAAGAGGTCCACGAGGGTACTTTCGGTACACATGCCGGCGGACATGCAATGTCTCGGAAACTATTATGAGCAGGGTATTATTGGCTAACCATAGAGTCAGATTGTTTCAAATTTGCGAAGAAATGCCATAAATGCCAGATTTATGTAGACAAAATTCATGTATCGTCGAGCCCATTGAATGTTATGGCATCCCCGTGGCCTTTCTCTATGTGGGGCATTGACATGATTGGCAAGATTGAGCCAACCGCCTCCAACAGCCATCATTTCATCCTGGTCGCCATCGACTACTTCACCAAACTGGGTCGAAGCAGCCTTGTATGCCAATGTAACCAGGCAAGTCGTAGTCCGGTTCATAAAGAGGTACATCATCTGTAGATACGGAGTGCCCGAGCGAATCATTATTGACAATGTTTCGAATCTGAACAATAAGATAATGAAGGAGTTATGCCAGAACTTCAAAATCGAGCATCACAACTCATCGCCCTATCGTTCGAAGATGAATGGCGATGTCAAAGCGGCCAACAAAAATATCAACCAGATAGTGCAAAAGATGGTTGTCACGTACAAGGATTGGCACAAGATGTTGCCCTTTTCTCTTCACGGTTATCGTACGATGGTACGCACATCAACCGGGGAAACTCCTTTCTCGCTGGTATATGGTATGGAAGTTGTCCTACCATTGGAGGTTGAGATTCCCTCTTTAAGAGTTCTGGTCGTGTCAAGCTCGATGAGGCAGAATGGATAGAAACAGATTGAACCATCTCAGCTTGCTGCATGAGAAGAGGTTTGCGTCTATTGCATACGGTCGGCTGTATCAGAGCCGAATGAAGAAAGCTTTCGATAAAAAGGTGTGCCCTCGAAGCTTTCAGACGGGCGATCTTGTGCTGAAAAAGATTCCCCCACCCCAATCAGATCACAGGGGCAAATGGACTGCCAACTTTGAAGGTCCCTACATTGTTTGAAAGGTCTTCTCCGGAGGAGCTTTGTTATTGTCCACCATGGATGGCGAGGATTTTACATCCCATGTGAATGCAGACGCAGTTAAAAAATACTTTGCTTAAAATGACCCGCTGGACGAAAAAAAAGAATATCCAGGAAAAAATGGGGCATCCCGACGAACCATGAAAAAGAATAGGTTCGGGAAAAAGTTAGGGATATAAATAAAAAAGATGTAAACCCGCAAAGTTGAAAACCTGGAAAGGCGACTTTGGCAAAAATGGGTATCCCGGTGAATTGAAAACCCGCAAGGGCGGTTCACGCAAAAGTTAGGGATTAAAAAGCAAATGACTGCGATCTGCGTGTGATGCTTCCTTGCTCAGTGGATTGGGAGAACCTGCGAGCCGTTCATTCAAATCAATCTCTTCTGAAGACGGAACGTCGGGAAGGCATCAAAGTCAGGCGAGTCATAGAGGGATCAGCTCATGGTGTTCGTCTGCACCACATTGTCGTCATGTCTGTACACTTTTGTATATTTTATGCACATATCTGTATTTGTTTTTGCGCAACTTCCTCTTTTCAGGGGTTGCATCTGTTATAAAAAACTTTTCCTACTTACAGGCCACCTACCAATAAACATATACTATTCAGTACTTTGTTTGCTTTGTTTTAACTTTTACTGTTTTGTTTGTGAAAAATGCCCGATGTTTTTTTATAAACTTGTGCATGTATAAACTTGCAGGCCTTGGCCGATAATCGTTAAAAATTTGATTTAACTGAACAACGTCAGAATGGCGACTGAGATAGTGCCTTTCGTGTAGGATGTCTTGTCTGTTTGTTCACTTTTTGCAGGGGCGTTACCCGTGGGGCAAAAAGGTAGGGATGAGATTCGTTGTGTCCCCAACCAGAGTCCATTCCGCAGCAATTGGAGTTTGTATCTCTATCCCCAGTGGAGTGGTATGCTTGGTTAGAGGAGCAGTTAAGTGTGTATCCTTGTCCCCAGCAGTTGGTCGATATACATTTGATCCCCATAGAGTCTGGGCAGGTGGTTTTGTACCCCATCAGAGGTCAAGTTTCCATTCATAAGTCCACTCCTCATCTCCCCAAGCAGAGGTTGAGTTTGGATTCCCTCATTGCGTTATCCCCAGTGGAGTCAGAGGGGAAACGTCTCTTCCCCAGCCGAGTACTCCCAGTATCGGAGTTAGGTCTTCGCAGTTTGTGTCGTTTTCTCCGGTGGAGGTGCCTGTTCCCTAGAATGTTATATTCTAGCAGGCTATTCGGGGATGATGTCCCTAGTAGAACGTGGTTAATCTCGAGAGGTGTATCATTATTCCCCGCAGAGTCGTTGATTCCCTAGCAGGCGAAGGGGTTCCCGCGTGTGGTTCTTTTTCCCGAGTAGGGTCGCCTATTCTCCAGAAGGTGTGTATGCTAGAAGCTCATTCATGGAATTTTCCTCAGCAGGATTTGATATAATCCCCAGTAGAGTAGAACTACTGACTGGCAGATCGGTTCTATCTCCACAGCAGGTTCGTTTGTTATTCAAGAGATTTCTTTCAGGGAGTTATTCGAGGCTTGCTTCCTCGGCGTAAGCCCGATGGTTATCGGCACGGGTAAGCTATCCTCGGCAGGGTCACTTTCCTTTCCCAGCAGGATGGTTTCGGTATCTTCAGCATTTATTTTACTGATTCGGTTCCGTTACATTTGCATGCGTGCATAGCATCACCCAAACGTGTAGCATTTCCATTTTGTATGGAGCATTACGCCATTTTCAAACATATGCATTCTGACACATAAGCCCGGTTGTCACCTCTTTGCTTTCAGGTGTATCTCCCGCAGGTGATCGGTATCCTTGCTCGCGGGGTTTTCAGTCCCGACAGACTTGATGCGTTTATTTCGCCCTCGGTTTATGTTATTCCCTAGCGGCGTTGCCGGACTTTGGCTGGTGAAATTCTATTTTCCAAGTCCATACAAAGGTTCAGACTTTGGCAGAAGATTCATGATAGATATGTTCTCCTTTTCATATGCCTCCCCAATAGAGTTGCTGGGTTAAGTTTCTCTTTGATCCTCAGCCGAGTGGCCTAGGTAGATTTCTTTGAACTCCTGAAGCAGAGCTACTGGTTCAGGTTTTCTCTTTCCCCAGCGGAGTTTCCTCATGGTTGTTATCATTGGATGATCTTAACTTCGTATGGATCTGGTCTTTGTGGTTTTCTGGCGGTGATGTCAGATGATTTGGTTTTTCGGCGGCGATGTCGGGTGTTTTTACTTTTCTGACGGCGAGGTCAGATGTTTACAGGTTTCATGGTTGTTTGGCGGTGATGCCAACATTTATCAGTTTCAACAGGATGTCTGGCGGCGATGTCTGACATTTATTAGCTCTAACAGGAAGTCTGACGGTAATGTCAGACGGCTATCAACTTTACGGATACCTGACGGCGATGTCAGATTGTTATCAACTTTGTGAGTGCCTGACGCCGATGTTAGGTAAATGTCAGCTTCTTGCCCATCCAACCTCTGGATGTGGTGATCGCTTTTATTTAACGAAGGTCTGACGGCAATGTCAGAAGTCTCTGTCTTCGGATTTGATGTTGTGTTTTATCAATCGAGATATCTGGCAGCGAGGTCAGGTGTTATTCCCTGCAGTGTTCTGGCGGCGATGTCAGATAGTTTATCTTCTGTAGAGTTTTGGCGGCGATGTCAGATTGTTGTCTTCCATGCAGGTTCCTGGCGGTGATGTCAGATTCTCTTACCAACCGGGTGTTTTCTGGCGGCGATGTCAGATGATTTGGTGTTCCGGCAGCAATATCAGATGTTTGATTTTCTGGCGGCGATGTCAGATGATGTGGTTTTCCGGCGGTGATGTCAGATGCTTTGGTTATCTGGTGGCGATGTCAGATGATTTGGTGTTCCGGCAGCAATGTCAGATGTTTGATTTTTTGGCGGCGATGTCAGATGATGTGGTTTTCCGGCGGCGATGTCGGATGTTTTGGTTGTCTGGCGGCGATGTCAGAAGTTTATCGACTTTATGGTTGTCTTGGGGCGATGTCAAATGTGTATCAGATTTATGCTATCCATCGGCGATGCTCGATGTTCAGAATTGTGCTTGTCTGGCGGCGATGTCAGAGGTATGTTTGCATTATGTTTATCTGGCGGCGATGTCGAATGTTTATCAGCATTGGGTTTATCCGACGGCGACGTTGGATGTTTATCAACAGTGTGTTCATCTGACGACAATGTCGGATGTTTATCAGTTGTTTCCTAACTGCGTGGAGTTCTGGCGGCGATGTCGAACATTTTTCAACCTATGGTTTATCTGGCGGCGAGGCCAGATATTCTTCAATATGGTGTTGTTCTGGCGGCAATGTCAAATGTTTATCAACATGATGTTTGCCTGGCGGCGATGTCAGGTGCTATTCTACTTGGCGGTTGTTTGGCGGCGATGTCAGACGTTTATCTACTGTGTGGTTATCTGGTGGCGATGTCAGATGTTTATCGACTGTGTGGTTACCTGGCGGCGATGTCAGGTATTTTATCTACTTTGTCGAAGATTGGCGGCGATGCCAAGTGATGTTAGCTACCTTGTGGTTGTCTGGCGGCGATGTCAGATGTTATCTACTTTGTGGTTATCCGGCGGCAACGTCAGATGTTTATTAGACCGGGTGGTGGTCTGGCAGTAATGTCAGACGTTTATCATGTTTACGGATGCCTGACAGCGATGTCAGAAATTGTTATCCCCTACAGAAGCTTGGCGGTGATGCCAAGTGATGTATATCAATCTTGTGGTTATCTGACAACGATGTTAGATGTTTATCGACTTTGTGTCGGTTTGGCGGCGAGGTCAGAAAATTTTATCCTTCGTAGATGTCTGGCGGCAATGTCAGAGGCTGTATTAACTGGATATTGATAACTGGTCGCGATGCCAGAGGTTTACCGACTTAGGGCTGACACTTGACGGAGAAGTCAGGTGCCTGACGGCGAGGTCAGTGGTATCTTCTTTCAGAAGTGATGTTTTACTTGACGGCGAGGTCAAGTGTTTTCCTAAATTGATGCAGAGGTCTGACGGCGAAGTCAGAGGGTTATTATCAGATGTATGATAGCAGGTGTTTTCCTGACTCCGTGTAGATACCTGACGACGAGGTCAGGTGATCTTCCCAACTTAGTGTCGTTGTCTGGCGGTGATGTCATGTGTTTGTTCTGTCGGGGTGTCGACGTTGCAACCGTTATTCAGATTTTTCTGGAGATTGTTACCCCCAAGCAGACTTTGCAGTTTATTTCTGCGGGTTGGCAAATTTCTGGGTTTGTTGGTATTCAACCGTCTTTAACCTTGATTGTTTGAAAGCCGTTCGCTTTTCACCCAGTCAGGTCCAAGCCGTTTGAATAGGGGCAGCTATTGCACCCCAAAATTTGCCCAACCTTTTCTTTACCTGGCTTTTGTTTCATTGCATTCATATAGCATTAGCATTTGCATACCGTTGTTCATTTATAAGGGATTGAGAGAGGTGTGCCTAGCAAAAGGAGATTACCAAAGTTCCAAAGCCTAAGCAAGAGGGCTACTTCAAGTTGTCAAGAGTTTATCACCCTCAAAAGAAAGTCCAAGCTTATTGGAAGGGCAGATGAATGAATATGGTTCACCTCCTATCTTGGAGGCCATGTGGAAATCATCAGATGATGTTGAGCTCATAGTTAGGGATAGAGAGCATTACATAAGCTCATTGGATGTCTTGAGGGTCATTGAGGGGCTTGTGCAAGTCGTTATATCAAGTGTAGGAAGCCACAGTCAAAGGTGGTGCAGTTAGGGTTTTCATCTGGTTAACCCTAAGTCAACTGTTGAATTAAGGGAGATTAAGACTCAATTCCAAGTCTTTGTGATCATGGAATGTTGTGTTGAGATGTCTAAGATGATATTCCAAGATCAAATCAGGAAGAGTCAAGAGTGTGAGAAGTTGCTAAGTCAGGGTTTCTAAGCTTGTTAGTGTAAAATCCCCTTTTTGGTGCCTAACTTCAAGACCACATATCTCAAGATACAAGTTTCATCTCATCTTGACCCCAACATGAAACTTGTAGAGCATGTTTCTAGATTTCGTTTGAGTACTAGAAGTAATTCATCTGATTTCTAGAACTCAAGTTATGAAACTGGAAAGTTACAGGTCATCAGATGAATGTGATTTTGGTCAAAAAAGTCAACCAATTTCCAAGACAATTTTTACCTAGAAGGATGTTTCTCCTCACTTTGACCCAAACATGAAAGTTTTTCCTTATGATCTTAGCTTTCCAAAAAATACTAGAAGTATTTCATCTGATTTGTGGAGCTCAAGATATGAAGCTTGCAAGGCAGGGGTATTTTGGGAAACTTTGATTATAGGTCATTTTTTATTATAGGTCAATTTCACAACTTTGCACACCTCAAATGAAACTTTTTCCAACATACAACTTGCTCCAAATGAGGTCAATTTCATCACCAAACATCAAGTTATCATTGGATTGGCTTGGATTGAAGAATTGGTGAAGTAATTTTCATGAAAAAGCCTTAAAAGCCATAAAATCAAATAAATTCATTTTGAACCAATTTCAATCAAGTGGGTGCATTTTTTGAGTACATAAAACATATCAAACAAGATGCTAGTTTCAGAACTACAAATTGAGGACTTTTTGATGGCCAATTTCAGGCTTGCTTCATATGAAAGTAACACATTCAAATATCACCATAAGATCAAATTGAGGGACAATTTCCAGGCATTGGATCAATTGACATTGCTAGCAAGCTAATTGAATGAAGAACCAAGCCATTGCAGCTTTGTTTCATGCGCATTTTGAAGCTTACAAAACCAAAAATTATGGACTTTCAATTGGATCAAACCAGGCCTTAATTGGGCTTTATTTCAAGTTGGATCCATTGTAAATAATCTCAGCATCCTTCACAAACTTTCAAAGTCGTCTTTGGAGCCATATTGAGCAAGAAATCAGTTACACAAACTCAAGAACAAGTGAAAATCGCATTCTCCAATTCAAGCAACTTCAAGCAAAATTGAGCACACCTGAAGCTTCATTGAAGATTATAGGAACTTTCTGGATCGTTTTCATCAAGAATCATCCAAGTTTCAAGGTCCAACGGAGGTATTCCGTTAGGTAACCTACTCATCCTAATTTCTCTCAATTCATGATGTGATTCCACGCCATTTTTGCATATTCATGATCCTTAATCATCATAGATGGATTCTGGTTAGGTTTAATCCATGTTTGTGACAATTTTTGGAGATTGCTTAATTTTGTTTTGGCTCGGTTTGGATGATTTAGGCATGATTAAGCTTAGATAATCTTGGATTCGTAACCTAGGAAGAGTGTATATGATTTTGACTATTCATTTGCAAGATTTGGTGAAGTTTTGCTCCACCTGCAATTCTAGATCATTGGGGAAGATGACTGGAGCCTCCATGCTCTGTCATTTGAGTTTTCCCTCCACCGGAGATGTTTAAATCTCCCCAAACCATGTGTTCTATCCTGATCACCTTAGATCTGTTGACTTAGACTAGATCCAATGGCCACGATTGCTTCTCACAGTGAGTTGGACTTTTGACTTCCACTTAGGCAACAAAACTCACCATTTCAATAAACGGTTTCAATTGGATTGGACTTTGATTAGCTATACCCACCCCCAGCGTGCAAGCCCAAAGCATTACAATGTGATTTCATTGCTTCCTGCACCACTCTTTTTTCCAATTTCTTTTTCTTTTATTTCTTTTTTCTATTTTGTGATCTGTTTTATTTTGATTCTTTTAAAATACTTCCAAATGATTAAAAATTCATAAAAATAGTTTTTACACATTTCAAGATGTTAAATAAATTTAGGAAATTTTAGTTTTATTTTTCTGAATATTTTTCAATTAAAAAATAATAATTCATTTGGGAGTGTTTAAATTGAGCTAAAATTGCTATCCTTCTGATTTTAATTTTATTTTGTGATGAAATGTTCATATCTTTGCTTGATTCTTTTTGTACAAATTCTTGATGTATCAAATGATTTTTTTAATATTTTCCCCCCTGATTTTGGTACCATTTGATTAGGGTTTGTGCTTGACCTTTAGGACCCTCCCTTCATACTAGTTCTTAGGACATCCCTAGAACTTTCCCCTCTGTTTGCCTAGTTAAGTTTAGAACTTTTCCCCATAGTTCGGACCCCTAGTTCCTAACACCATAGGGGTCCTATAAGATTTTATTTGGTATTTTTAGGAGTAGTTTTCTATTTTTAATGTATTTTACACTTTAGGTCACCCTTGTAAGATTTCCACCCTAACACTTGAGCTAGTTTGGTTCTTATTTGGATTTTGTGCATTATTTGAGCATCCAATTGTTGTGTATCCATGTTATATGCATATCAAGGTGTTTTTAGGTTGGATTTTAGGTTCTAACTTGCCTTATAACTTGTTCAAAACTTTCTTTTCCTTTAGGCATTCCCTTCAGGGTTTCTCATGAATCATGTTTTGCCTAACTTTGTACACTATCTTGCATTTTCTTTTGTGGATTTTGTGATTGAGTTTGTACATTCTCTTTTCATCTCCCTTTCTATCCAATAATGTAAGAACACCATTTGGGATGTCTTAGTCTCTCCTGAGGAGATACTTGAAGCAAGTCCTAAAATGGTGAACTTTTAGGACAATTTTGTGCATCTTTTGCACAAGTCATAATTAGACTTTGGTTGAATGATATTAAGGATACCATGTCTGTTTTCTCTTCTTCTCCCATTTCTATTTTGGTTTATATTTCATTCCATGATCAAGTTAGTAGCCTTAGGGCATGTTTGTGCACTTTTCTTGCATTTGAAGGTTAAGATGAGCTTGTGGTGGTCTTTACCCCACACAATTTCCTCCCTTGCTTGTGTGTTTTCTCTTTGTGTATCTCTTGTTTGCATTAAAGGTTTAGGTGTCCTCCCTTTGCTTGTATGTTGCATTGCATGTGCATCCATTCATATTGATACTTCACTTACTTCATGTTGTTGTTTATCTCTTTTTTGCTTGCCATGTTCCCTTAGGAATTCTCACTTCCTTGATTAAGGACAGTGATGATAGAACATTAGGGTTAATCCTTTGCATGATAACAAATAGGATATAGTTCCCTCCTTAAACTCAACTTTAGGACCATGAAGCATGATAACTTTAGGGTTTTGATTTAGTCCCCTTTAGAAGTCATTGCTCTCATCTCATCTTCAAACAATTCTAACATACTAAATAAAGGCTAATGAGTATTGTGCGTTACGAGTCTTAAGTACATAGGAAATGATAATTGGGTGTTTGCCTCTCAATCATCTAGAGTGTTAGCATATGTCCTTTGGACAATATGCGATGCATTCGCTCCTAGGTCATAGTCTTTAGTGCAATATGAATTACAAACATTCATCCAAGAACACTTCTCCAATAAAAGACAAAAAAACAAACTGTCAAACCATTTTTCCTTTGGGGCTCATTTAACAAGGAAAATCTTTTCAGATAAAGAGTACTATTAAGCTTTGGTTCTACCACAAACAGGCATCGTCTCTAACTGCTAGAACGATAGTTTAACCTTACTCGGATAAAACAGATGAACAAACCTGTGTTCTCTTCATCCCGAACTATGTTTGCTCTGAGATCTCATACCTGTTGAGAGTACGTAGACACGAGACGGCGATGTCTCGGCGAGCAACCTTTCCCCCCTTTCACTCGTAGTTAGTCGAACTACGTTGACTCTGACTTTCCCATTGCACGAGGGAATATGTAGGCCCAAAGCGGAGATGCTCTGTCGAGTCACTTTTCTTTTCTTTTGTCCCAGACCTTTAGTTAGATAGTTTCAATCACCCTTTCTAGATAGACAACCAAGCATGGATCCCGTCGAGTACGACGGACGTGAGGGATGCTCATACCTTCCCCTTGCATAACTGACTCCCAAACTCAAGATTTGGTTGCGATGACCAATCTTATCCCTTCTTCGTCAGGTTTTCTCTGCTCGTTTCCTTTCCCTCATTGGGATAAATAACGAACGGTGGCGACTCTTCTGTCATTTCCTACACCTTTTTTTCACAATAGCGACAACTGGCGACTCTGCTGGGGACTCTAACGGTTCCCTATGCGAGTCAATCCTAGCGCTTGTTTGTTTATCTTTGGGTGTGTGTACGTACGTGTTGTACCTTATTTTTACTTTCCCGCATTTATTTTCAGCATTATATATCATTGTTGCTGTGCTGTGGGGAGGGTGATTCTGTTGAGTGATAAGTCAGACCCAGGCTTGAGTACAAACATAGCACTAGTAGCGGAAAGTAGTGGTGAACCTGTATGTTAGGCATGCACTAGTTCCCACGAAATTCGCGCTCAGACGAGATTCTCTTTGATGACTTTCTTTCCAGCCCAGTGGGCTGTTGAGAGGATTTCAGATCTGAGGGTTGTTGACTCTGGGAACCGATCATTTGTGATTCAGCTAAGTAAGGCCTCTTCGGGAGATTATGATGCTAAACCAGAAATGGTAAACGTATCATCGTTTCTCGAAAGTCTGTGACGCTGATGAACGCATAGGATGCCGAACCTTATCAGTGGATAGGCCCATACCTGTGAGAGCGATCGGGTTATGCAGGAAACCTTGACCTTTAGATTACCCGGTCTTCTTTGCAGTATGAATCTGTGTTCTTGGTACCAGAGGTTCCTATTAGCAAATTTGTGTTGTGTTCTTGTCAGAGCAGAGTACTGGTTATTCTCCATCAGCAGCACAACAACCTTGATCCCCTGTTGCATCTTTGCATTTGGCATATGCATTATCATATTGCACTTCATTAACATGTATTTATGTTGCAGGTGTACATTTCTCCCTCGATTCTAGTGTTCTTTCATCTGACATGGAGCCCAGCCTAAGGAGAACATTGGATTACAAGTTTCCCACGCCTGATATTAAGGCTTTGCGGAGTTTGATTTCTTTGGCAGATAAGAAAGTGATGGAATACTTCAGACAGACCTATCGGAGGCTTCTGAAGGTTGTGTGCAAGCCTTCGTTGAATGAGTTGAATGGCCTTCAGACCCTGTTACAGTTCTACAATCCTCAGTTGAGATGTTTCACCTTTCAGAGTTATGTGTTGGCACCAACATTAGAGGAGTTCTCTGCATTGCTGGGGGTGCCTATTCTTGAGCAGATACCCTTCTATCTTACTGAGGATGAGCCTAATCTGGATAAGCTTGCCGCATCCTTACAGTTAGATGCCTCTGAGTTGGTAGGGAAAGTAGCTAAGAGAAATGGAGCACCTAGGTTTTCGTTACCTTTCCTGGTGGATAAAGCTCGACAATTTGCCAAAGAAGGTTGTTGGGTGGTATTCAGTGCCATTTTAGCCTTGTGTATCTATGGTATCATGTTATTCCCTAACATTCCAGATTTTGTGGATGTGGATGCATTCCGTATCTTTGCTCCGGGGAATCCTGTACCTATGCTATTAGGTGTTGTCTACCATTCGGTACATTATAAAAATGAGAACAGGAGAGGAAAGGGTGTATCCTGCTGTGCACCGTTGTTCTATCTGTGGTTTATAAGCCATATTCCCAAGACGGGTCCTTTCTCCGATACGGCAGATACGTCAGAATGGTCTGAACGTTTGATGAGGTTGTCTGTTGAGGATATTGTTTGGTTTGACAGGGTTATGCTGGGCACCGAGATCATTTATAGTTGTGGAAGTTTTCCTAACGTCCCGCTGGTCAGAAGGAAAGGTTGCATTAACTATAACCCATCCATCGCAGTCAGGCAATTTGGATACGCCTTAAGAGGCCCTCCGAAGGATGAAGAGATACAGGAATCTCTATATCTCACTAGACTATTAGAAGGTGATACCTTAGCCAGATTTGAGCATGCTTGGAGCAATATCCACCGAAAAGGAAAGGTTTTTTTAGGGAAAAGTAACAGCCGAGCCTATGATCCCTATTTGGTTTGGATTCAGACTAGAGCCGAGGAGTTGATGATGCCTTATCCACCTGCTAAGCCGATGTGCCCTCTCGTGATTGAAGAACCAACCACGGTAGACATTCAGAAGTACAACCAGTTATGGGCCGAGAAAGAGGAGCTTCAGAAAGCTAACGAGGAGTTAGAGAAAGAAATTGCTCATCTCCGGAGTGAGAAGACTGAAGCTGTATACTATTTCAAAAAATAAACTGAACTCGTGAACCGATTGGGTACAGAATTGACTCAGCAGACCAACGCTCGTGAGCGCTTAGGCTTAGATTTGAAAGCTGTTAACAGTGTTCTTACCACCAAGAAGCAGGACTTGGACAAAGCTTATTTGGAGATTTCCAAATTTAACGCCCAGTGGAATGCCACCTTGTCCAACCATAAAGAGCGTGAAGATAAGTTAAACTCGCAGATCAACATATTGAAGACTCAGTTGAGAGCCAAAGATGAGAAGATCTCAGCAGAGGCCTCACTCAGGCGTGAGGCCGAGTACAGACTGAATGAAGCTATTGCAAACTTGGAGGATTGCAGGCTGAGAGCTGACTCCAAAAGATGCAAGCTTGAAGATTGTTTTGGTGAAGGAGCCTGGGAGGACTACGCTGAGGGTCTATAGTGCACCATTATCCAGCGAGAGCTGCTCATTCAGGGGTTGCTCGCCAGACCAGATCACCCCGAGACACATCAGTTGCTAGAGGATTTCTGGTCTCGTCATCCAGCTTGATTACCTTGTTTTCTCTATGTAGTTGTTGCTTATGCTTGTTGTACTGACCATTACCAGGCTTGTTGGTTGAGGTCCTTTCAAATTGTACTCAGTTGATATGATTTTACGTTGCCTGCATGGTTTTCCATACATATATGAGGAGTTTTCTACTATTGTTAGTCTTATGGGGTTTTCCATTGTCGTGCTTTCTCCCGGAACTAGAATGGGGGGGGGGGATATCCTTGTTGCATACACACATGTTTGCATAGCATTTTTGCATTACAGGTACGACAATACCATTTTATCTCATCTCTGTTTCCCCGTTAGTGTGCTTCAGGATTGCTGATCGAACAACTCACCGGTACGCTACCCGAAGAAACCAGGGAAGAGTGATGGAGAAAATTCAGTCAGAGATGCAAGAGTTCAGGGAAAGGATGAATCAGTTCATGGACCTGATGCAGGGGGTTGCTAACGGACAGGAATTGCTCCATACTTTGGTGAAACCCTTGATTGCATGAGTTGACAGCAACGGTGTTCTTCATGGAGGACAGACTGCTAATCCTCCTCTCAATGAGAATGGGACTCCTCATGCTCGCTCTATGCCTAATTTGGTTATCCCTACTGCTGGAGGGAATGGTAATGGTAACGAAATGCCGCCGGTTCTGGTAATGCTGCTAGTTTCGATAAAATTGGTTTCGGGAATCCTGGAAATAGTAATGCTAGAAACGATAATGTTGCTAACGGGAATGTTCGTGGGCCTGGTGCCGCCGGTGCTGCACACGGTAATGTGGATCAGTTATGGAATGAAGATAGACAGGATGATATGTTCACACCTAGGGCTGTGGTTGCTGAGTTGCCTTCTGAATCTGATAGGAGGATCAAGTTGATTGAGGAAAAGATGAGGTCTCTGGACAATCAAAATGCCATGGGCCTTGATATGGCTAATCTGGGACTTATCCCCGACCTAAAGGTGCCGTTAAAGTTCAAAGTCCCTTACTTTGACAAATATAAGGGTACCACATGCCCAAGAGTCCACTTGCGCTCTTACTACTAGAAGATGTCCGCGTACTCGGACGATGAGAAAATGTTGATGCACTTCTTTCAGGACAGCTTGTCAGGGCCGTCCCTTGAATGGTATATGGGGCTGGAATTCGTCAATATCCAAAGCTGGAGGGACCTGGCTGAGGTCTTTGTAAAACATTACCAATATAACAGCGACCTTGCTCCCAACAGTGTCCAACTTCAAAATCTTTCCCAGAGGAATAATGAGTGTTTCAAGGAGTACGCCCAAAGGTGGCGTGAACTCGCGGCCAAAGTACAACCTCCAATGGTGGAGCGTGAGTTAGTTGATCTGTTTGTTTCTACTCTACCTGGGGTCTACTACGAGAAGCTCGTCAGTAACATGTCGGGTAGCTTCTCTGATTTGATAATCACTGGAGAAAGGGTGGAGAACAGCATCAAGCTCGGGAAGATTCAGTCAAGCGAAGTGACCTCAGTTGGAGGAGGGAAGAAGGCGTTTGATGGTAAAAAGCAGAAAGGTGAGACTAGTTCGGTGTCTAGTTCTTAAGGAAAAGGTAAGGGTCAGTATCAAAATCGTCAGCTTGAACAGGTCGCCAGTATAACAATTCCTGCCGTTCAGCAGCAGCAGCAAAATCAACAGAATCAGAATTTGAACCAGAATCAGAATTAGGCCCAACGGCGATATCAGAATCGTGGCCAAGGAGTGAACAGAGTGTTTGACACACCGCCGATGTCGTATTCGTAACTTCTCCAGACCTTATTGCAATTGCAGCTTATTCAGAAGAGGACAATGGCTCCTCTGACGGGACCACCGCCACCTGAGTATGATGCGAACTCCCGCTGCGAATTTCACTCAGGTGCCCCGAGGCACAATATTGATAATTGAAAGGCTTTCAAGCACAAGGTGCAGGATATGGTTGATAGCAAGGCGACAAATTTCTCCAATGATGCTCCCAATGTCATATAGAATCCTATGCCAAATCACGGACAAGCTAGAGTCAATGCGATCATCGAGGATGATGGTCTGGATTTGATAGTAGATGTCAGTGAGCTGAAAACACCGTTGAGCTTCGTGAAATTGAAATTGCTGAAAAGGGATGTGTTCCCAGGGTGCGGGGAATTCTGTGCTGAGTGTGCATGCCATCTGGATGGTTGTGATCAGTTGAGAATTGGTATTCAGAGTTTGATTGACGAAGGGGTTCTACAGTTTGATCTGGCCATTGAAAGCAGATCCAGAGAAGTGGTACCCAAGCAGAGGTGTGAGGTTGCTACGATCTCTATCCCATACAAAACTATTACAATTTCTGCTCTTAGACCACCGACAATTATCATTACAAAAGCGGGTCCCGTGCCTTTTGAGGATACCAAGGTTGTTCCATAGAATTATGGAGCCGAGGTATATATTAATGGACAGAAGCTGGATTTGAAGAGCCCGCCCGTTGAGTCAGTGGGGAATCTGGTCGGCGCAGGAGGAATTACCCGAAGTGGTCGAGTCTTTTCACCACCCAAAGTGGTGGCTGATAAAGCAGACAAAGGAAAGGGTAAAATGGTCGTGGAAGAAACCTCTCAGGCTGGAGAGAAAGAACTGTTGGCAAAAGATGTAGAAGAGTTTATGAGGCTAATAAGGAAGAGCGACTATAAGATAGTCGACCATCTGCAGCAAACACCTTCTAAATTTTCTATATTGTCATTGTTGCTATGCTCGAAAGCAATTCGAAATGCATTGTTAAGGATATTGAATACTGCGTACGTGCCTCAAGAAATTTCAGTAAACTAACTCGAAGAAATTGTCGCACACGTGAACGCAGGGAACGGTCTTGGTTTTACGGACCTAGAGTTGATACCGAAGGGCAGGAATCACAACAGCGCGTTGCATATTTCGATTGAATGTCTTGGAGTTGTTATGTCCCATGTTTTGGTGGACACTAGGTCATCTCTAAATGTACTTCATAAGAAAGCATTAATTAAACTATACATTCGGGGTATTTTCTATACGCCCAGTGATCTAGTGGTGAGAGCTTTCAACGGAACCAGACGGTCAGTATTCGGGGAGCTCACATTACCCATCCAGGTAGGGCCAGAAGTGTTCGATGCAGTGTTTTACGTAATGGACATCCAGCCGGCCTATAGCTGTCTATTAGGCCGTCCATGGATCCAATCAGCAGGAGCTGTGATCTCCACACTGCATCAGAAACTCAAATATATGGTCGGTAGCAGCATCGTCACCGTATGTGGGGAAGAGGACATAATGGTTAGCCATTTATCATCGTTCAAATATGTTGAAGTGGATGGGGAGATCCACAAAACTCTCTATCAAGCGTTCGAAATGGTCCAGGTTAAGGACAAGTCTCCTACAGCGAGCAAAGCGCCCGAGGTGGCCATATCTTCTTTTAAGGAAGCTCGGGCGGCAGTGCAGTCTGGGGCAGCACAAGGTTGGGGCCAGGTGTTTGACATCCCCAACAAGTAGGATAGGTTTGGCTTGGGGTACATCCCATCTGCTTCATCATCCTCAAAGAGCGCGTCGTGCTACAAAGGACCAGTGTTGTTCATTATGGGAGGTGTCATCTTCGAACGTATCAATGTTGTTTCAGATGGTGAAGAGGGAGCGATTGTGACATGGACACTTCACCAGGACAGAGTCTGCATAACTGGTCTATCCAGGAGTTCATTCAAGTGACTACTGAACAATAATGATCTGTTTTCCTGATTATTATACGACCCTATGTTCTACCCGGAGCATAGGGGTATTTTGTCAGGGCCTTGCTTGTTTATAATTGAACATTTTTGTCAATAACTCAAAGGGTGTTATTTTTCATTCCAATTTTGTGATCCTTGTTATTCCTGTTTTATGTTTAACAATAAAATGGCAATGTGGTTTTGTGTTGCATATCATTTGAAGCATTTAACCATTATCATTGCAGGATCCACATTCCAGATTACACCGATCAAGAACCTTCTATGACTCACTTCGACTTCGATCACCCGATATTTCAAGCCGAATAAGAGATTGATGAGGATGACGACTTGCCAGAAGAGCTGGCTAGACTCTTGAAACAAGAAGAAAAGATCATTCTGCCTCATCAGGAAGTGATTGAGGTCATCAATTTGGATTCTGAAGAAGTTGTCAGAAATGTCAGAATAGGGGCTGCACTGCAAAGCGACATCAAGCAAAGACTGATCGAGATGCTTCGAGAGTATAGTGACATCTTTGCTTGGTCCTACGAAGACATGCCCGGGATTGACACCGATATAGTGGTTCATCGTTTACCGTTGCGCGAAGAGTGTCCTCCGGTCAAACAGAAGCTCAGAAGGACGAGACCAGACATTGCTGTAAAAATCAAGGAAGAGGTCCAGAAGCAGTTGGATGAAGGATTTTTAGCCATGACAACTTACCCTCCGTGAGTCGCCAACATAGTGCCTGTGCCGAAGAAAGACGATAAGGTACGAATGTGTGTTGATTATTGAGATTTGAATAAGGCGAGCCCAAAAGATGATTTCCCACTCTCTCATATTGACGTATTGGTCGACAATATTGCTCAATTCTCCATATTCTCCTTCATGGATGGTTTCTCCGGTTATAACCAGATTAAGATGGCCCCGGAGGATATGGAAAAGACAATGTTTATCACGCCATGGGGGACGTTTTGTTATAAGGTAATGCCTTTGGGTTATAAAACGCATGGCCAACTTACTAGCGGACTATGGTTACTTTGTTTCATGATATGATTCATCATGAGATTGAAGTCTATGTTTATGACATGATAGCAAAGTCCCAAACGGAGGAGGGGCATCTGGTCAATTTGCAGAAACTGTTTGAAAGGCTCAGGAAATTCAGGTTGAGGTTGAATCCTAACAAATGTACTTTCGGGGTACAGTCCGGAAAGCTACTGGGGTTCATTGTCAGCGAAAAAGGGATTGAGGTTGATCCTGCCAAAATAAAATCTATACAAGATATGCTAGTGCCGAAGATAGAAAAAGTGGTTTGTGGCTTCTTGGGGAGGTTGAACTACATTGCTCGGTTCATATCTCACCTGACGGCCACGTGCGAACCAATGTTCAAATTGTTGAAAACAGGTCAGGCAGTCGTCTGGAATGATAAATGCCAAAGGGCATTTGACAAAATCAAAGAATATCTGCAGGAACCTTCGATATTGACGCCTCCATTAGCTGGAAGACCATTAATCATGTACTTAACGATTCTTGAGAGCAGCATGGGTTGCGTTCTCGGTCAACACAACGAGACCAGGAGAAAAGAGCACGTCATATACTATCTGAGTAAAAAGTTCACAGATTCTGAGTCCCGTTACTCGATGCGTGAAAAAACGTGTCGCGCACTCGCGTGGGCTGCCAAACGTTTGTGACAAGATATGCTTAATTATAAAACCATGCTGATTTTGAAGATGGATCCGGTCAAGTATGTCTTCGAAAAGCAAGCGCTTTCAGGCAGCATTGTCAGGTGGCAAATGGTACTGATAGAGTACGACATCCAGTATGTTTCCCAAAAGACCATCAAGGGAAGTGTTCTGTCAGAGTAGCTTGTTGAACAGCCTACCGAAGACTATAAACCAATGAAGTTTGAATTTCCTGACGAGGACATCATGTTCCTTAAGATAAAGGACCGCGAAGAGCCATTACCCGACGAAGGGCCGAAGAGGAGTTCTCAGTGGCAACTGATATTTGACGGCGCTGTTAATTCGTACGAAAGTGGAATCGGGGCGATCATTACGACTCCCCATGGGTCTCATATCCCATTCATTGCCAGACTAACATTCCCGTGCACCAACAATGAACCAAAATATGAAGCGTGCATCATGGGTTTAGAAGAAGCCATTGATCTAAGGATCAAGAATCTTGATGTGTACGGTGATTCAGCGCTTGTTGTTAATCAAATCAAAGGAGAGTGGGAAACCCAGCAACCCAATCTGATTCCCTATGTGAACTATGCGAGAAGGTTGTTGCCATTATTCAATCGGGTAGAGTTCCATCATATGCCTCGAGCGGAGAACCAGATGGCAGACGCTCTAGATACGTTGGCTTCAATGTACAAAGTGAACTTCTTGAATGATGCTCCCAGAATTATCATTTATCGCCTCGACAGATCAGCATTCGTATTCGCTATTGAAGAAGCTGCCGACGACAAGCCATGGTTTTATGATAGACAGAACTTCCTCAGGAAGCAGGAGTATCTGCCAGGGGCTTCGGCTCAGGATAAGAAGACTCTGAGGAGGTTGTTTGGTAACTTTTATCTGAACCCACATGGTGCGCTTTACAGAAGGAACCATTACCTGGTGTTATTGAGATGCGTGGACGAAAAGGAAGCAACGTTGCTTATGGAAAAGGTCCACGAGGGTACTTTCGGTACACATGCCGGCGGGTATGCAATGTCTCGGAAACTATTACGAGCAGGGTATTATTGGCTAACCATGGAGTCAGATTGTTTCAAATTTGCGAAGAAATGCCATAAATGCCAGATTTATGCAGACAAAATTCATGTACCGCCGAGCCCGTTGAATGTTATGGCATCCCCGTGGCCTTTCTCTATGTGTGGCATTGACATGATTGGCAAGATTGAGCCAACCGCCTCTAATGGCCATCATTTCATCCTGATCGTCATCGACTACTTCACCAAATGGGTCGAAGTAACCTTGTATGCCAATGTAACCAGGTAAGTCGTAGCCCGGTTCATAAAGAGGTACATCATCTGTAGATACGGAGTGCCCGAGCGAATCATTATTGACAATGGTTCGAATCTAAACAATAAGATGATGAAGGAGTTATGCCAGAACTTTAAAATCGAGCATCACAACTCATTACCCTATCGTCTGAAGGTGAATGGCAATGTCGAAGCGGCCAACAAGAATATCAAGCGGATAGTGCAAAAGATGGTTGTCACGTACAAGGATTGGCACGAGATGTTGCCATTTTCTCTTCACGGTTATCGTACGATGGTACGCACATCAACCGGGGCAACTCCTTTCTCACTGGTATATGGTATGGAAGTTGTCCTACCATTGGAGGTCGAGATTCCCTCTTTAAGAGTTCTGGTCGATGTCAAGCTCGATGAGGAAGAATGGATACGAAACAGATTGAACCACCTCAGCTTGCTGGATGAGAAGAGGTTAGCGTCTATTGCATACGGTCGGCTGTATCAGAGCCGGATGAAGAAAGATTTTGATAAAAAAGTGTGCCCTCGAAGCTTTCAGACGGGTGATCTTGTGCTGAAAAAGATTCTCCCATCCCAATCAGATCACAGGGGCAAATGGACTCCCAACTATGAAGGTCCCTACATTGTTCGAAAGGTCTTCTCTGGAGGAGCTTTGTTATTGTCCACCATGGATGGCAAGGATTTTACATCCCCTGTGAATGCAGACGTAGTTAAAAAATACTTTGCTTAAAATGACCCGCTGGACAAAAAAAAGAATATCCAGGCAAAAATGGGGTATCCCGGCGAACCATGAAAAAGAATAGGTTCGGGAAAAAGTTAGGGATATAAATAAAAAAAGATGTAAACCCGCAAAGTTGAAAACCAGGAAAGGCGACTTTGGCAAAAATGGGTATCCCGGTGAATTGAAAACCCGCAAGGGCGGTTCACACAAAAGTTAGGGATTGAAAAGCAAATGACTGTGATCTGCGTGTGATACTTCCTTGCTCAGTGGATTGGGAGAACCTGCGATTCGTTCATTCAAATCAATCTCTTATGAAGACGGAGCGTCGGGAAGGCATCGAAGTCAGGCGAGTCATGGAGGGATCAACTCATGGTGTTCGTCTGCACCACATTGCTGACATGTCTGTACACTTTTGTATATTTCTGCACATATTTGTATTTGTTTTTGCGCAGCTTCCTCTTTTCAGGGATTGCATCTGTTGTAAAAAACTTTGCCTACATACAAGCCACCTACCAATAAACATATACTATTCAGTACTCTATTTGCTTTGTTTTAACTTTTACTGTTTTGTTTATGAAAAACGCCCGATGTTTTTGATAAACTTGCGCTTGCGCATGTATAAACTTGCAGGCCTTGGCCGATAATCGTTAAAAATTTGATTTAACTGAACAACGTCATGAATGACGACTGAGATAGTGCCTTTCGTGTAGGATGTCTTGTCTGTTTGTTCACTTTTTGCAGGGGCGTTACCCGTGGGGAATAAAGGTAGCGATGAGATTCGTTGTCTCCCCAACCAGAGTCCATTCCGCAGCAATTAGATTTTGTATCTCTATCCCCAGTGGAGTGGTATGCTTGGTTAGAGGAGCAGTTAAGTGTGTATCCTTGTCCCCGGAAGTTGGTCGATATACATTTGATCCCCACAGAGTCTGGGCAGGTTGTTTTGTACCCCATTAGAGGTCAAGTTGTCATTGATAAGTCCATTCCTCATCTCCCCAAGTAGAGGTTGAGTTTGGATTCCCTCATTGCGTTATCCCTAGTGGAGTCGGAGGGGAAATGTCTCTTCCCCAGCCGAGTACTCCCAGTATCGGAGTTAGGTCTTTGCAGTTTGTGTCATTTTCTCCGGTGGAGGTGCCTGTTCCCTGGAATGTTATATTCTGGCAGGCTATTCAGGGCTGATGTCCCTGGTAGAACGTAGTTAATCTTGGGAGGTGTATCATTATTCCCCGCAGATTCGTTGATTCCCTAGCAGGCGAAAGGGTTCCCGCGTGTGGTTTTTTTTCTTGGGTAGGGTCGCCTATTCTCCAGAAGGTTTGTATGCTAGAAGGTCATTCATGGCATTTTTCTTAGCAGGATTTGATATAATCCCTAGCAGAGTAGAACTACTGACTGGCAGATTGGTTCTATCTCCACAGTAGGTTTGTTTGTTATTCAAGAGATTTCTTTCAGGGAGTTATTCGAGGATTTTTTCCTCGGCGTAAGCCCGATGGTTATCGGCACGGGTAAACTATCCCCGGCAGGGTCGTTTTCCTTTCCCAGCAGGATGGTTTCGGTATCTCCAACATTTATTTTGCTGATTTGGTTCTGTTGCATTTGCAGGCGTGCATAGCATCTACCCAAATGTGTAGCATTTCCATTTCGTATGGAGCATTACGCCATTTTCAAACATATGAATTCTAAAACATAAGCCCGCTTTTCACCTCTTTGCTTTCAGGTGTATCTCCTGCAGGTGATCGGTATCCCTGCTCGCGGGGTTTTCTGTCCCGGCAGACTTGATGCGTTTATTTCTCCCTCAGTTTATGTTATTCCCTGCAGCGTTGCCGGACTTTGGTTGGTGAAATTCTATTCTCCAAGTACATACAAATGTTCAGACTTTGGTAGAAGATTCATGATAGATATGATCGTCTCTTCATATGCCTCCCCAACAGAGTTACTGAGTAGATTTCTTTGGTCCTCAGCCGAGTGGCTTGGGTAGATTTCTTTGCACTCCCGAAGCAGAGCTACTGGTTCAAGTTTTCTCTTTCCCCAGTGGAGTTTCCTCATGGTTGTTATCATTGGATGATCTTAACTTCGTATGGATCTGGTCTTTATGGTTTTCTGGCGGCGATGTCAGATGATTTGGTTTTCCGGCGGCGATGTCGGGTGTTTTGATTTTTCGGACGGCGAGGTCGGATGTTTACAGGTTTCATGGTTGTTTGGCGGTGATGTAAACATTTATCAGTTTCAAAAGGATGTCTGGCGGTGATGTCTAACATTTATTAACTCTAACAGGAAGTCTAGCGGCAATGTCAGACGGCTATCAACTTTACGGATACCTGACGGCGATGTCAGATGGTTATCAACTTTGTGAGTGCCTGACGACGATGTTAGGTAACTGTCAGCTTCTTGCCCATCCAACCTCTGGATGTGGTGATCGCTTTTATTTAGCGAAGGTCTGAAGGCAATGTCAGAAGTCTCTGTCTTCGGATTTGATGTTGTGTTTTATCAATCGAGATATCTGGTGGCGAGGTCAGGTGTTATTCCTTGCAGTGTTCTGGCAGCGATGTTAGATAGTTTATCTTCTGCAGAGTTCTGGCGGCGATGTCAGATTTTTGTATTCCATGCAGGTTCCTGGTGGCGATGTCAGATTTTCTTACCAACCGGGTGTTTTCTGGCGGCGATGTCAGATGATTTAGTGTTTCGGCAGCAATGTCAGATGTTTGATTTTCTGGCGGAGATGTCAGATGATGTGGTATTCCGGCGGCGATGTCAGATGTTTTGGTTGTCTGGCGGCAATGTCAGAAGTTTATCGATTTTATGGTTGTCTGGCGGCGATATCAGATGTGTATCAGATTTATGCTATCCGGCGGCGATGCTCGATGTTCAGCATTGTGCTTGTCTGGCGACGATGTCAGAGGTATGTTTGCATTATGTTTATCTGGAGGCGATGTCGGATGTTTATCAGCATTGGGTTTATCCGGCGGCGATGTTGGATGTTTATCAACAGTGTGTTCGTCTGACAGTGATGTCGGATGTTTATCAATTGTTTCCTAACTGCGTGGAGTTCTGGCGGCGATGTCGAACGTTTTTCAACCTAAGGTTTATTTGGCGGCAAAGCCATATATTCTTCAATATGGTGTTGTTTTGGCGGCAATGTCAAATGTTTATCAACATGATGTTTGCCTGGCGGCGATGTCAGGTGCTTTTCTACTTGGTGGTTGTTTGGCGACGATGTCAGACGTTTATCTACTGTGTGGTTATCTGGCGGCGATGTCAGATGTTTATCGACTGTGTGGTTACCTGGCAGCGATGTCAGGTATTTTATCTACTTTGTCGAAGATTGGCAGCGATGCCAAGTGATGTTAGCTACCTTGTGGTTGTCTAGCGGTGATGTCAGATGTTACCTACTTTGTGGTTATCCGGCGGCGATGTCGGATGTTTATTAGACTGGGTGGTGGTCTGGCAGCAATGTCAGACGTTTATCATGTTTACGGATGCCTGGCGGCGATGTCAGAAATTGCTATCCCCTACAAAAGCTTGACAATGATGCCAAGTAATGTATATCAATCTTGTGGTTATTGTCGCTACCACGAAAATAAGGTGCCGGCAAAACAAAAGAGTTGCCACCTTTCGTTATTTATCCCACAGAAAGGGAAAGGAAACAATCGGAAAAACCTGAAGAAAAGGTATAAGACAAGGTCATCGCAACCATGTCTGGGTTCGGGAGTGGGTTACGCAAGGGGAAGGTATTAGCACCCCTCACGTCCATCGTACTCGATGGGATCCATGCTTGTTGTGTTTATCTGACGGGTTGGTTTAACTACCTAGGCTAAAAGTCTGGTCTGAAAAGAAAAGAAAAATGACTCGGCAGAACACAACAGTTTTATGCCTACGTATTCCCGTCTGGAACGAGAGATTAGAGTCAACGTAGTTCGCCTAACTACGGGTAATGGGGAAGGTTGCTCGTCGAGATATCGCATCTCGTGCCTACATACTTTCACACGGCGTGAAAGATCAGAGCAAACATAGTTCGGGCTACTATGGGTAAACGGGGTGTTCTCAATCACCGGGGTGAGAGAAAGGATTGACGATACTAGCGTATGCATTCTAGCAGTTAGGTGTATGCTGCTCGACCATTGGAGACTTAGGCGTTACCTGTTTGCGGTAGAACGGACATAGTATGTCGTTGGTTTAAAGGTACGGAACCTACGGGTTCTAGGACTATGGTCTGGTCTCAATTGCGCTAGGGTAAGAGAAATGGAAAATTAGTCGTTAGCGGGAAAGTCTCGATCGCACGGCAGCGAGAGAATAGAGAAGTTAGTTGTTAGTGTGCTCGCTAGGATATCGCATCCTATGCCTACATATTCTCGTCTAGTACGAGAAATCAGAGCAGCTGTAGTTCAGCTAACTACAACAAAAGGGGGGAAAAGGGAGCTCGCTAGGATCATCGCAATCCTATGCCTACGTACTCTCGTCTGGTATGAGAGATCAGAGCAAACGTAGTTTGGCGCACTACGGAAAACAAGTCTCGATTGCACAGGGGCAAGAAAAGGGGTCTCAATCGCCTGAATGCGAGAGAAAAGGGTTTCGATCGCGCGGGGGTGAGAACAAAGAGGAAGCAGGCCTAACACGCCTAAACGGGAAGGATCTCGGGACACACACGCAAGAACCTAAGGCGTAGGAGCGAGTGCGTCGTATGTTACCCAAGGGGTGCCACACTAAACACTCTAGATGATTGAGAGGAAACCCCTCAACCACCATTTCCTACGTATCTAACACTACAGCTCACAACACTCGACGGTTACACGAAGACTCGAATAAGAAAGATGTTATCGAACGAAGCGGCTCCGTTGGCCCTCGACATGCGCGCAAGCTCCATTCCAATCTTCTCCTCTATGGATCCTTGATGATGACATTTCGAATCAGAACCAATGTAACGCTAAACCGTCATGATTTGACTTATACGATAAATCAAACTCTAAGATGTAGCGTATTGATATCCGTGTCAAAGACAAGATAGAGAAATGATATTGAAAATCATTCTCCAATTGAATCATGTCACACGGCCAACACAGAATAAAATCCAAAATAAAATCGGATAGCAGAAGAGATACGAGGAAAGAAATCCAATAACAAATGGAAATAAAATTCTACTCCTAAAATTATCAATAAATCCTAATAGAAAACTCTAAAGAAATTCTAAGTAAATTACATACAAAAAATAGCATGAAAATCCTATGTAAAAATATGATATTCTATAATTTCCTAAAAAATAAAATAGTACTTAAAAAAATAGAATATAAATTCTATGCTAAAAATATGTAATAATATTCTAAAGTAAAAAATAAAACTATAATTCCTAAAAGAAAAATAGCAAAGAAAACTACAATCTATTACAAGCAAATATTCAATACAAAAAACAAAAATAAAAGGGAAGGGGGGTACATTTGTAGAACAGGGGTGGAATTCAGGAAAACACAATTGGGCCCAACCCACAATACATCAGCCAGAAAAATAAAAACAAGGGAAACAGGGGTGCGTTTGGATTAGAGGGGTGTAGCCAATAATTCGTTAGGCTCATTGGCTTGTAGGCTCAAATCAAAACACATCCAGCAATCCCAAGGGGTGTAACAAACAGAAACGGAGGTGTACGAGTCAAAAAAACAATTGGGCCACAGGCCCTAACTAACCCAAAGGGGGGCCTCTTCGTCTTCCTTCTCAATCTGCTTCACCAAACCCTAGCTCTTCTCTTTCCCAAACCTCACCAGCCACCGCCGTCAACTGAAAACTCACCCTCACCGTCTCGTCTTGCTTCGAACAACCAAAGCCAAACGCCTACCTCCTTTTTCGTCCAGCAACCCTTCCGATTATCACCACCGTCTCTGATTTCACGCTCTCTTCCTTCTTGTTGATCGAAGCTTCATTCATGGAGGATTAGAGAAGGTTGGCTCGATGGATGAATGTTGATGATAGAATGATGACGAACGGTGATCTTGAGGAAGATTTGGGACCGATGATGAATTCTGTGAACGTTTCTGAAGGAGTTTTGTTGAAAATTCTTGGACGGATTCAGGAAAAGGATGAACATTCATGGATGTTCTTGAAGATTCTGGAGAGTTTCTTGAAGAGATTGCTGGATCTATGAACATGAAGAACAACGGACGAATATCCGGAAAAAGATGAAGGTCTGTGAGTCTTGGTTGAAGGTTGATTGTAGATCACGATGATGATTACGGTGGAGGAAGATCTGGCGTTTAGATCTATTGAAGTTTAGTTGGAGTTTGAAACTGTATGGAAATTGTTGAGTGTTGTTGAAATCTGGTAGATCGCTTTGAGGATGTTGATGAAGATTCGAGCGAATCTTGATGAAAGCTCATGAGATTTTCTGGAAAAAGCTTGAACAGATGAAGATTGTTTGGAGATTCTTGAATTTCGTATGAAGATGAAGAAGTTGGTTGAAGAACTGATGAATGTTCATAAGGTTTGGATGATTTCTGGGAACGGTTAGGGTTGTATGTTCTTGATGAACAGATGATGAAGTTCTGGAAACGGTTGAGGTTGAATATGGATGAATGCGATGGCAGATCTTCTGGAAAATATGATGAACATTCCGGCGGGTAGTTGAGTTTTTCGGTGAGATGCTTATGTTTCTGGAGAAGACATGATGAACACGGAGATGAGCGATGAAGGTTCCGGTGGATGGTTGAGTTCTCTGGCGACAGTTACAAGTTCCGATGATGGTTACCGGTGAGATTTGGCCGTGAGTGATTTCGTCGGTGATAGCTCTGGCTGTTTGCATGGCAGGCGGTGAGGGAGAAGCTAGGAGGGATACGTGGCGCGCCGCATGTATGATGGGGATGAGTGGAGGATAGGTGGCAGCGCATGCAGAGTGTGATGGAGTGAGTGGGGCGTGAGGTGGAAGAGAGAAATAGAGAAACGCGTGGCTGGCTTATATGCTGCCAAGTGGCAACGAAATGGATTGGTGGGCCTCCAAAAAATGGACATCTAGCCCACAAATGGACGAAAATCTGACTAAAAACCTGATTAAAATTTTGACTCAAATTAAAGCTGCAATTAATGCATTAATGATGATTAAAGCTAGTTAACACCAAAACGAAAAATGATGCTAGTTAACTAAAAACTGCTAATTAGAACTAATTAAAATTGATTACTATTCTAATTAACATCTAATTAATATTCTAAAAAAAGAAAAGAAAATCTTATAAAAATCTAAACCAAATTAAATCTAAAAAGAGATTAAACCTATTTAATTTCTAAAACAAATTAAATCTAGAAAAGAAACAACATCTATTAACTTTCTAAAAAGAATTACATCTAGAAAATTATTTAAAATCTATTAATAAAACCTATTATATCTAAACAATTCAATTAATCTAAAAAGAATTAAATCTATTAATTTCTAAACAAATCAATTAATATCTAGAAAATTATAAAAATAATAGAAAAACTATTAATACCTAATAAAATCTATTTAATATTCTAGAAAAATAATTAACCTATTTAAAATCTATTTTCTAAAGCTAAAAAAATTAAGGAAAAAAATCTAGAAAATGCAATGAAAATCAATTAAATCGATTAAAAAAAGGAAGCGAGAATATAACGAAATAAACGGTAAAAACCGGACACCGAAATATCCTCAAAAACACCAGCAAAAGCTGAAAACACCGGGAGGAGCACCGCTCCCAAAATAAATCCTCGTATTTGAACTGGTTTGCACTGCCTGAAACGTGAGAAGAGGGTTGTAATCCCGATAAAATCAATCTGGCTGAAAAAATGCAATGTATGCGGTATGCAAATGTAAAATGCAAAATGAGTCGAAACATAAGCCAAATACAAGAATTGGTTGGTCAAATTTTGGGGTGTAACAGCTATCTGATAGCGATGTTAGATGTTTATCGACTTTGTGTCGGTTTGGCGGCGAGGTCAGAAAATTTTATCCTCCGTAGATGCCTGGCAGCGATGTCAGAGGCTGTATTGACTGGATATTGATAACTGGTGGCGATGCCAGAGGTTTACCGACTTAGGGCTGACACTTGACGGCGAAGTCATGTGCCTGATGGCGAGGTCAGTGGTATCTTCTTTCAGAAGTGATGTTTTACTTGACAGCGACGTCAAGTGTTTTCCTAAATTGATGCAGAGATCTGACGGCGAAGTCAGAGGGTTATTATCAGATGTATGATAGCAGGTGTTTTCCTGACTCAGCGTAGATACCTGACAGTGAGGTCAGGTGATCTTCCCGACTTAGTGTCGTTGTCTGGCAGTGATGTCAGGTGTTTCTTCTGTCGGCGTGTCGACGTTGCAACCGTTATTTTGATTTTTTCAGAGATTGTTACCCATAAGCAGATTTTGCAGTTTATTTATGCGGGTTGGCAAATTTCCGGGTTTGTTGGTATTCAACCGTCTTTAACCTTGATTGTTTGAAAGTCGTTCGCTTTTCACCCAGTCAGGTCCAAGCCGTTTGAATAGGGGCAGCTGTTGCACCCCAAAATTTGCCCAACCTTTTCTTTACCTGGCTTTTGTTTCATTGCATTCATATAGCATTAGCATTTGCATACCATTGTTCATTTACACGGGATTGAGAGAGGTGTTCCTAGTAAGAGGAGATTACCAAAGTTCCAAAGCCTAAGCAAGAGGGCTACTTCAAGCTGTCAAGAGTTTATCATCCTCAAAAGAAAGTCCAAGCTTAGTGGAAGGGAAGATGAATGAATATGGTTCGCCTCCTATCTTGGAGGCCATGTGGAAATCATCAGACGATGTTGAGCTCATAGTTAGGGATAAAGAGCATTACATAAGCTCATTGGATGTCTTGAGGGTCATTGAGGGGCTTGTGCAAGTCATTATATCAAGTGTAGGAAGCCACAGTCAAAGGTGGTGCAGTTAGGGTTTCATCTGGTTAACCCTAAGTCAATTGTTGAATTAACGGAGATTAAGACTCAATTCCAAGTCTTTGTGATCATGGAATTTTGTGTTGAGATGTCTAAGATGATATTCCAAGATCAAATGAGGAAGAATCAAGAGTTTGAAAAGTTGCTAAGCCAGGGTTTCTAGGCTTGTTAGTGTAAAATCCCATGTTTGGTGCCTAACTTCAAGACCACATATCTCAAGATACAATTTTCATCTCATCTTGAACCTAACATGAAACTTGTAGAGCATGTTTCTAGCTTTCTTTTGAGTACTAGAAGTTATTCATCTGATTTCTAGAACTCAAGTTATGAAGCTGGCAAGTTATAAGTCATAAGATGAATGTGATTTTAGTCAACAAAAGTCAACCAACTTCCAAGACATTTTTTACCTAGAAGGATGTTTCTCCTCACTTTGACCCAAACATGAAAGTTTTTCCTTATGATCTTAGCTTTCCAAAAAATACTATAAGTATTTCATCTGATTTGTGGAGCTCCAGATGTGAAGCTTGCAAGGCAGGGGTATTTTGGGAAACTTTGATTATAGGTCATTTTTTATTATAGGTTAATTTCACAACTTTGCACACCTCAAATGGAACTTTTTCCAACATCAAACTTGCTCCAAATGAGGTCAATTTCATCACCAAACATCAAGTTATCATTGGATTGGCTTGGATTGAAGAATTGGTGAAGGAATTTTCATGAAAAAGCCTTAAAAGCCATAAAATTAAATAAATTCATTTTGAACCAATTTCAATCAAGTGGGTGCATTTTTTGAGTCCATAAAACATATCAAACAAGATGCTAGTTTCAGAACTACAAATTGAGGTCTTTTTGATGGCTAATTTCAGGCTTGCTTCATATGAAAGTAACACATTCAAATATCACCATAAGATCAAATTGAGGGACAATTTCCAGGCATTAGATCAATTGATATTGCTAGCAAGCTAATTGAATGAAGAAGCAAGCCATTGCAGCTCTGTTTCATGCGCATTTTGAAGCTTACAAAACCAAAAATTATGGACTTTCAATTGGATCAAACCATGTCTTAATTGGGCTTTATTTCAACTTGGCCCATTGTATATAATCTCAGCATCTTTCACAAACTTTCAGAGTCGTTTTTGGAGCCATATTGAGCAAGAAATCAATTACACATACTCAAGAACAAGTGAAAATCGCATTCTCCAATTCAGGCAACTTCAAGCAAAATTGAGCACACCTGAAGCTTCATTGAAGATTATAGGAACTTTCTGGATCGTTTTCATCAAGAATCATCCAAGTCTCAAGGTCCAACGGAGGTATTCCGTTAGGTAACCTACTCATACCAATTTATCTCAATTCATGCTGTGATTCCACACCATTTTTTTCATATTCGTGATCCTTAATCATCATAGATGGATTATGGTTAGGTTTAATCCATGTTTGTGACAATTTTTGGAGATTGCTTGATTTTGTTTTGGCTCGGTTTGGCTGATTTAGGCATGATTAAGCTTAGATAATCTTGGATTCATAACCTAGGAAGAGCGTAGATGAGTTTAGACTATTCATTTGCAAGATTTGGTGAAGTTTCGCTCCACCTGCAATTCTGGATCATCGGGGAAGATGACCGGAGCCACTGTGCTCCGTCATCTGAGCTTTCCCTCCACCAGAGATGTTTAAATCTCCCCAAACCACGTGTGCTAGCCTGATCACCTTAGATTTGTTGACTTATACTAGATCCAATGGCCACGATTGCTTCTCATAGTGAGTTAAACTTTTGACTTCCACTTAGGCAATAAAACTCACAGTTTCATTAAACGGTTTCAATTGGACTGGGCTTTGATTAGCTATTCCCACCCCCAGCATGCAAGCCCAAAGCATTACAACGTGATTTCATTGCTTCCTACACCACTCTTTTATCCAATTTCTTTTTCTTTTATTTCTTTTTCTATTTTGTGATCTGTTTTATTTTGATTCTTTTAAAATACTTCCAAATGGATTAAAAATTCATAAAAATAGTTTTTACACATTTCAAGATGTTAAATAAATTTAGGAAATTTTAGTTTTATTTTTATGAATATTTTTCAATTAAAAAATAATAATTCATTTGGGAGTGTTTAAATTGAGCTAAAATTGGTATCCTTGTGATTTTAATTTTATTTTGTGATGAAATGTTCATATATTTGCTTGATTCTTTTTGTGCATATTCTTGATGTATCAAATGATTTTTGTAATATTTTTACCCCTGATTTTGGTACCATTTGATTAGGTTTTGTGCTTGACCTTTAGGATCCTCCCTTCACACTAGTTCTTAGGACATCCCTAGAACTTTCCCCTCTGTTTGCCTAGTTAAGTTTAGAACTTTTCCCCATAGTTCGGACCCCTAGTTCCTAACACCATAGGGGTCCTATAGGATTTTATTTGGTATTTTTAGGAGTATTTTTCTATTTTTAGTGTATTTTACACTTTAGGTCACCCTTGTATGATTTCCACCCTAACACTTGAGCTAGTTTGGTTCTTATTTGGATTTTGTGCATTATTTGAGCATCCAGTTGTTGTGTATCCACGTTATATGCATATCAAGGTGTTTGTAGGTTGGAATTTAGGTTCTAACTTGCCTTATAACTTGTTCAAAACTTCCTTTTCCTTTAGGCATTCCCTTCAGGGTTTCTCATGAATCATGTTTTGCCTAACTTTGTACACTATCTTGCATTTTCTTTTGAAGGTTGAGATGAGCTTGTGGTGGTCTTTACCCCGCACAGTTTCCTCCCTTGCTTGTGCGTTTTCTCTTTGTGTATCTCTTGTTTGCATTAAAGGTTGAGGTGTCCTCCATTTGCTTGTATGTTGCATTGCATGTGCATCCATTCATATTCATACTTCACTTACTTCATGTTGTTGTTTATCTCTTCTTTGCTTGTCATGTTCCCTTAGGAATTCTCACTTCCTTGATTAAGGACAATGATGATAGAACATTAGGGTTAATCCTTTGCATGATAAGAAATAGGATAGAGTTTCCTCCTTAAACTTAACTTTAGGACCATGAAGAATGATAACTTTAGGGCTTTGATTTAGTCCCCTTTAGAAGTCCTTGCTCTCTTCTCATCTTCAAACAATTCTAACATACTTAATAAAGGCTAATGAGTACTGTGCGTTACGAGTCTTAAGTACCTAGGAAATGATAATTGGCTGGTTGCCTCTCAATTATCTAGAGTGTTAGCATATGTCATTCGGACGATATGCGATGCATTCACTCCTAGGTCATAGTCTTTAGTGAAATATGAATTACAAACATTCATCCAAGAACACTTCTCCAATAGAAGACAAAAAAAACAAACTGTCAAACCATTTTGCCTTTGGGGCTCATTTAACAAGGAAAATCTTTTCAGATAAAGAGTACTGTTAAGCTTTGGTTCTACCGCAAACAGGCGTCGTCCTTAACCTTACTCGGATAAAACAGATGAACAAACCTATGTTCTCTTTATCCCGAACTAAGTTTGCTCTGATCTCTCATACCTGTTGAGAGTACGTAGGCACGAGACGACGATGTCTCGGCAAGCAACCTTTCCCCCCTTTCACCTGTAGTTAGTCGAACTACGTTGACTCTGACTTTCCCATTGCACGAGGGAATACGTAGTCCCAGAGTGGCGATGCTCTGTCGAGTCACTTTTCTTTTCTTTTGTCCCAGACCTTTAGTTAGATAGTTTCAATCACCCTTTCTAGATAGACAACCAAGCATGGATCCCGTCGAGTACGACGGATGTGAGGGGTGCTCATACCTTCCCCTTGCGTAACCGACTCCCGAACTCAATATTTGGTTGCGATGACCAATCTTATCCCTTATTCGTCAGGTTTTCTCTGCTCGTTTCCTTTCCCTCATTGGGATAAATAACAAACGGTGGCGACTCTTCTGCCATTGCCGGCACCTTTTTTCGCAGTAGCGACACCATTTGTTGTAAAAATAGCTTTCTCTAGAGGTTTGCTCATGCTTACGACGATGGACGGCGAACAACTTGCTCATCTTATGAACTCTGATGCATTCAGAAAATATTATGCCTAAAAAGGCCTGCTAAGTCGAAAACCTAAAAGGGCAGCTTAGGCAAAATGGGTATTCCGGTGGGTCATAACCTATGAAGGAGATCCAGGCAAAAATTAGGGATGAAATAAAAAGAAAAAGCTCGCTAATTCGAAAACTCGAAAGGGCGGCTTAGAAAAAATGAGCGTCCTGGTGAATCGAAAACCCAAAAGGATGGTTCAGGCAAAAGTTAAGGACAAAGGCATTTTGCTGCATCAGAGGTTGTTACCATTGCCGAAGATTACTAAAGACGCTCATTTCCACTACTCTTGTCAGAGGCAAAGATTTGGGGAACTCTTAGTTAATAGGGGCAGGATTGTCATTAGATTCGATGTAATCTTCTCTTTTTTCCATTTTCAATTGTAAATATTTCACGGAGCTTTGCCATTCGCAAGCTACCATTCATGAATAAAATTAGTTTTGTACCTTTCATTTATTTGCAGTTTACTACATTATTCACTCTTCGTTGTTGTGCAAAACATCACTTATTTGTTAATAATGATTTTTTTGAAAGCAAAAAGTTTTAAATCGAAAATGATTTTAAAAGAAAACTAAAACAGAATAAGTAGTTACTTTGGTTTATGGAAAATTCCAGTGGAAATCAGGTTTCTCCTGAGAAATCTAAAAGTGGCTGAAATCTTGATATTTCCATCTCAGTAGTATTAGCCCTACTAAAAACAATTTCTCCAGTACCCTTTGTACAATGAAAGTTTGAATGGGATTGAAGATCCATCCTCAGAATAGACACCTTAACTCCTCAAAGAGGTTGTACCATATCTTTAGCAAGCTTGCATAAGCTTTATATTGTCCTTGATGAAATGATTCTTTGGTTTCCCCAACGAAGTAGATTGTTATCTACCTTCCCTTTTGAGTCCTCTGTTCATGTGTCTCCTATTAGAGACGGTTCTTGCGCATTTGTATCATACCATAGCATGTGCATTCATCATATCTTTTGGGTTGTGTTGTTTGGCTATAGCTTTCGATTCTAAGTCCAGTTGTAAATGGCAATCTTTGTTGCGGATTTTGAGATCATTGGTCGTCGCCAATTCCCTTATTCTAAAACCAGTGGTTACTGGCATGTTTTACCTTTTAGGTTGTTACCAATTCCCCTGAAGTCTAGTTGTAACTAGAAATCTCTAGTAGACAATCCAATAGTCATTGGCACTTATGCAGTTTCAACCTTTATTTACATTGTATGTCTGGTACTTACTAGTATTGATCTGTGAGGCTAGTCATTACTAATTCCTCAATTCAATTTATTATCTGGTGGTCACCAAATTTTCCCCACGAAGTTTAGTCGTTGCTAGCTCCCTAGAATGTCCAGTGGTTACTGCATTGCTTAAACCTAGTGGTTACTGGTATTGTTGATTTGGCAGTTACCAGCTCTGTTAGGAAGTTCAGTGGTTACTGGCATTGCTTAAATCCAATTGTTATTGGAATTACTGATTTGGTCATCACCAGTCCCATTTTGAAAGTCTAGTGGTTACTGGCATTACTTGAAAATTCAATTGTTATTAATATTGCCGATTTAGCCGTTGCTAGATCCCCAGAAAAGTCCAATAGTGACTGGCATCCATCTGAAAGTCCAGTGGTTATTGGCATTGCTCAAATCCAATGGTTATTGGTAGCGGATTACTTGGTTTTACCAATCCACCTTTTGAAAGTCCAGTTGTTACTAGCATTTGTTTAAAGTCTGATGGTTATTGGCAATTTTCACCTAACCCTGTATTTTAGGATGATTGGTTGTTACCAATATCCCCAGTGAGATCTTAGGATGTTTGGTTGTCACCGATATCCCTGATAGGTCCAGTTTAGTTTGTTCTTTTTATTTTCTTCCTCCAATCATTTCCTAAAGTTACCATTTGAACTCTTCGCTGTAAGGGAATTCTCCGTTTGGTTTAGTCCCCTGTGGAGTCTTATTTTGTCCTATTTGTTTCTCTTGTTAGAGGTCAGCTCCTTGTTTTAACCTGATCCCTTTGGATATCATGTTTCTTTCTGGTTTTCCCCAGTGGAGTTGTTCTGTTTGTTTCTACCTCCATTGGGAGATCCCTTCCTATAGAGTGTCATCCTGGTCATGTTTGAATCCATTCTTGATCACTTTAGATTTCCCCGGTGTTTGCCTTTCCCAGGGAGTGTTTACTCGTTGTTTTGGCTTTATCCTCTTTCTGTTTGTTGTGGTCGTCTGCATTTTGAATTTTTGCATCATAAAGCATCATTGTAGAGTTTATAGCATGTCAGCACTTGCATAGTTTTGTCGTCCTTAGCATATCATTGCATCTAAGGGAAATTTTTTTGATTTGCTATAAAAAATACCTTTCACCCTAATTTTATGAAGATTGTCATCTCTAATGTCATCTAGTAAAGTTATTTAAATAGGGACAACTGTCATACTACAAATTTTAAACCCTAGATTCCATCACCATTCTAGGAGCATCAAGCATATTTTTCTAACCCTAACCTTGTTTCAAGTATGCTTTTGTTGAGATTCATCTGAATTAGAGTTCTACACCTTTGGAATCGAGAGGATTATTGCTTGATCAGTCAATGTTTTAGATTGATCATCATAAAATCAAGTTTCCATATACTCAAGAGGCTTATATTCAACAAGAATCAAGTGAAAATTGGTATCACTACAAGTCCATTGAAGCCCAATTTCAGCTGGTCCCAAACTAGGGTTTTATCAAGAAGAGTCAACGGTTCCTTTGAATTTTGATCCAAGCATGATCCTAAGCCTTGGAACATGATTCAAACTAATCATATACATCCTTGGATGCTATCTATGATGATTGAAAAAGTTTAAATATGCAAGTTCATTGAAGATCACACAGTTGAATTCATCTGATACAAATTTCATCTAACAAAGTCAACCCTTTGACTTTTAGGGTTTTTGGTCCAAATTGAAGCATTCAAGCTAAATTTCATCAAGACATGTTTAATCAATGATTTTGATCAAGAAAAAAAAATGATTTGAGAGGTTTCTTGCAAAAAGGGCAAAGTTGAGATGCTAGAATTTTTCTAAGTGTTTGAAAAAATCCTAGTTTTGGTGCTAACTTTTAAAGATCATAACTTTTAATCCACACATCCATTTTTTGAGCTCCAAAGGCCAATTTTTATATCTCATCATGTACTACAAAAGTGTCCAACTGACCTATAAGCAAAAGAGGATTGTATTTTGGGATACAAAGCTTCAAAGTGTGAAAGAATTTCAAAACACATAATTTTTCAAGATAAACTTTATTCCTTCAATTTTGAGTCGTCTTCAAGGCCAACTTTCATCATGATCATTTTTTATTCAAGAAATTTATCAAACATGAAAGTTGTATGGTTTGTTTAGGGCTTTCCAAAAATTTCAAGAAACATCCAATCAAGTGAGTGAGCTAAGAGTTTCGAAGACATGAAGTTTAAGGTTTGAAACTTGAAATGAAAGTTGTGTCACTTGATAAACATGATGCAAAATCAACTTATGCTGTAAACTTTCACACTCTATACGCTTTTACTTTCAAGATATCACTTAATCAGATTATTACACAAAATTTGGAAGCTTAACCCTTTGAATTAAAGCGTAAACCAAGTGTTTATTCCATTTTTGGCATAAAGATTTCACTTCCATTTACATAAATCAAGGTTTCCCTCAAAATCTGCCTTGATCCATTCCCCTTGCTTCTCTTTTCACTCCAAGTACACTCTAACCTCAAAAGCGTGCTTCATACCTTGCTACTCTTGTACTTGCATCATTGGAACCATACATTCATCATCGCACGAGCCAACTTGCACTTTTAAAAGTAAGTTGGCAAAAACTCAATTTTTGAGAGTTCCACAAGCCTTCAACTTCTCCTATAAATAGGACCTTACTCTTCACTCCAAAACATCATAAAATACCCCAAGAAAACCCTTCAAAACTCCCTTCATAATCAGAGCCACTTGCTCTTACAAAACCATCCAAAATTTGCAAGAACACCTCAAACATCCATTCCACTTGTGTAGTTCCTAAACAAACTTCACAAACCACCTCTGCACACTGATTATAACTCATCCAAACCATTGAAGCAGTTCTGTAACACTTCAAACATCTCCTACCATTTTTAACCTCCATTGTAGCAAAGGCATCATATTTTGTTCCTCAAGCCTCTTCCAAGTCATCCAGCCATCCCAATAAGTTTTAAAAGGGTTAACGAAGCTCTAAGGAGTATCATCTTGTGCTTACAACCATTGAGAAAGAAGTCTTGGACTTTTTCCAAGTGGTAAGATTTTTGACTTTTGAAACCATAATTTTCATGCACTGTTTTGCTGCCATTTTAATAGAAAAATGTAGTATGTAATGTTATTTGTTGGTTTGAACCATTGCTGGCTTTATCTTGTTTGAAAATCTCATGTTGTAACATGCTGAAGATTTTTTATGTTGCACTGTTGTGGACTGTTGTGTGTTTTATACATTAAGTTTTAGGTCAAACAAATATTGTATTTGTGTTCCTTATGAAAAATGCTTTGGTTTTGTTTTTTATATCACTTGAAATGGTTGAGAGATGGAGAAGTTAGAGGGAGAGAAAGTTCTGGCCATGGAAGCTTCATAGGGCACGAAGAAAGAGAGAATGATGTGAGCAAGGCTGAAGAAGATGATGTTGAATCAAGGGTGACTTGGCATGAGGTGGTGCTGAGGTGGCCATTTTGAAGTGTCTTTAAAATATAATTATTTTGAAGCATATAGATATTAGATGATAGCATAGCACCGCTGGTCAAGGAAGAGGGTTTGTGTGTTATGTTGAGCAAAGGTTATGGGGTTCGATTCCCCTAGAACTTTTGGTTATTTTATTTTCTTTTCTGAATTACCATTTGTCTTCAAATATCATTTCATGATGTTATTACTTATTCACAACGCTCTGAGAGCCCAGATGGCCTTGGTTTTGGGCCTAAGTGTCTAGGGCGTGGGTTCAAACCCCATTAGGTGCATTTCCTTTATTTTTAGTACTTAGTTTTTTTATGGTTTCCTTTACAATTTGATTTAATCATAACTTTCTTGATTTTTATCATTTTGATCCCATTTTTTGCATTTTGTTCATGAAGATGCCTATTTTCCATTTGTGTCAAGAAATTTCCAAAAAGAATTATATTTCTTGCATTTATGTGAATTCAAAGTATGATGATTTTTAGGTTTTTTATGAGACTTCTCTTATTTCGTTTGGTTATTCCTTTGGCTTCTCTTGCTAATTTTGTTTATGTAAACCTTATGCATCTTATGTGAATCTTGTATGACATTATGATGAGACTTCTCTTATTTCGTTTGGTTATTCCTTTGGCTTCTCTTGCTCAATTGGATTTGATGCATTTTAAAGTAATGTTCACATGTAAATACATGATTGAAACTTCTTGAAACTTTGGTTGTCACCTTGCCTTTAACATGTGATTTTCTTCCATGATTATGTGACCTCGATACACATGTGTTTTATGTTGGTCATGCCATGCCTTGGTTGTTCTTAGATACTTGTTTGTTTTGTTTTAAAAGACTATTTTAGTATGCATGTTTGTATGTATCAACTCTTGTGATGTTTTCATTTTGCTCAAAGACTATGTTGAACCCTAACTTACCTTTTGAATTTACCTACTTGTTATGAACATATCTTTCTTGCTCAAACATGCTCGGTTGTTAATTTTTCCATGTTTTATTTGCATCCATTTCAAGTGTTGTGATAACTTATACTTGTTTACTTTGATTCTTACCATGATAAGTAATGCCTTGACTTATGCATGTTTGTTTTGGACCATGGTTGATGCTATGATAAGTAATGTTTTGACTTATACATGTTCCATTTCATGTTGTTCATACTTGTCCCATATTAATGATCAATTAGTGTTAATAAACCCTAATGCATGTTTGTTTTGTTATAAATTTCAACTTGTTCCATGATTGTTTAGATGTTGTAACATCTTTGTTTGGATACATTCCCATTGGTTGTCACCATGATTTTTAATTTCTTTGAGATGTATGCTTGGTTGTTACTTTGCTCTTTTTTGACTTTGTCAAGTCTTTACTTTGAATGTCGTTACATTCACTCTCATACTTTGGTTGTTACCATAGGCATCTTCTTCATGTTTGATTTGTTCTTGATATCATGTTTGAATATCACCTTTATCTTACTAAGTGTTCCCTTAGTGATATGGCTTGATAGCTCTCATCCTAAAGAATTGCCTTGTTATTCTTTATTCCAAAGGAAAGTCTCTCTATTGACTTAAGGTCATAGATAGCTCATTTCTTCCTCTTAACCTTGTTAGAGTCATTAGGTCCCTCAACTTAGCATTAAGTTAGAACCAATATTCCCTTTGACTTTGTCAAGTCAAAACCTTAGCATACCTTGTTAGGAGTCCTATAACTTATAACTTAGAACTAGAGTTTGTTAACTCTATGTGAATATCATTGTTATGAGTACTCACTTTCCCTTTTGACTTTTGTTAAAGTCAACCTTAGTTAGGTTTTTCAACTTAGACCTAGAGAGTTGGTTAACTCTATGTAAGTATCATGGTTATGAATACTTACTCCCATTGGAAACTTGACCATGGTCAAACAATTCCTTCGCCCTAGTTAGGTGAACTACAATTTCTCTAATTTTATCCTTGTTAGGATACGTAGGCACGAGATGCAACGTCTTGGCAAGCATGCTTAGTATATACCAATAGGTCTTTACCTTTAGCACCTTTTACCTTAGCAGATAACCATTAGCAAGCAAACATTACTAAAAAACACAAATACCAAACAAGAGGCTCCTGTAGAATACTACAGATACTTAAGATGCTAACACCTTCCCTAGGTATAACCAACCTCGAACCCCACAATCTCTTAGCTTCGCTGTTACGTATCGCACTTACGGTTTTCTTCGATCTTTACCCTTTCCTTTGGATAAATCAAAGCTCGGTGGTGAACTTCATGATTTGTGATTCAAGTTAATTAATAGCTTGATATCCGATTATCACCGCAACAACAAGGTTTCTGTGACATCTTTTAAAAAAAACTTCAACATTAACATGTGTGTTGTATTAGAATTATCATTCTCAAAATAAATGTTTTATGCTTGCATACATGTGCTTAAGCATCAAGGAAGCTTACATAATGAACATCAGTCGAGAAGCTTGATCCTGCCAAAATGAAAGGCCTAAAAATTCTAGAGGACAGTCATGTCAAGGGGCATGTGGCCTAGGAACTCTTTTGAGTAGTAGATTTTCCAACAAATTGTGTTAAGATGTAGCCAATTCGGGGAAGTCACGTTGAGAAATCTCTTCAAAGTCTAGCCAATTTGGGGCAATCACGTCGATATTTAACAAGTCTCACCAGAGCAGCCAATCTAGAGCATTCACTCAAAGATCAATAAGTCAGGTTCAAAGTCACTTCAAGGTTCATACTGAGGCAGGTTACCTCAAGAGCACAAGAAGTTATAGTCTTCAGAAGACGGTTAATTGGAATCGCCTCTCCAAGGTTCAAAATACTGGGGTAGAATATCTTAGATTGATATGATACAAGAAATTGTTGTTCACTGACGAGTATCCGACTGTTTTCGCAAAATTGAGAGTCTCAAGATGGCGCTCGTGACAATAGAGCTCATCCCCAGCAGATGCAAATGGTTCTCCCTAAGCCGCAAAGAATCATCATCCAGTAGATGAGGTTTGACAATAATTCCTCTCAGGTTTTAAGCCCAATGGTTATTGGCATCTCCAGTCGTATAAGTGCTATTTATTCCCCGACAGAGTCAGTCACACCAATGGTTATCAACACTTTCAATAGATTGAAACCCAATGGTTATTCGTATCCTCAGCAGATTAAAGACCAATCATTATTGGCGCATCTTTTCGTCAGGGGTCACGTTTCCCCTGTAGTTCTCCCAACAGCATCTGTGGAATTGACGGTTGTTGACAATAGGGTTTTTTCTCTCCACAGAAGATTGGATCTCAATAATCTGCTCCTCAGCAGAGTTTCCTTTCTCCAAAATACTTCCCCAATAAAGAGTCCTCTCTTGGCATTCTAGAATATAGTGATAATCATTACATTACATCCTCAAAACGCGTAGCATTTCCATTTGATATGGAGCATTACGCCATAGAAAAATTCAAATATGCATCGAAGCATAAGCCGGTTTTAGTAAATTATGAAAGCCCAAGTCAATTCTCAATTAAGACAGTGTTTCCATTCCTCCAAAGGAACATTACGCTCAATTTCTCATTTGAGATTCCTCCAACCTCAGAGTTGACACCTATCCTTTAATTCCCCAACCTCAGAGTTAACACCTATCCTTTGATTTCCCAACTTCAGAGTTGACGCCTATCCTTTGATTCCCCGACCTCAGAGTTGACGTCTATCCTTTTATCCCCAACCTTAAAGTTGATGCTTATCCTTTGATTTCCCAACCTCAGAGTTGACACCTATTTTATCCCCAACCTTAGGGTTGACGCCTATCCTTTTATCCCCGAACTTAGAGTTGACGCCTATCCTTTGATCACCAACCTCAGAGTTGACCCCCATCCTTTGATTCCCCAACCTCAGAGTTGATGTATATCCCTTTATCCCAACCTCAGAGTTGATGAATCTTCTTTTATCCTCAACCTTAGTGTTGACGCCTATCTTTTTCCCAACCTCAGAGTTAATGCTTATTCTTTATACCTCAAACTTTAGAGCTCATGTCCATCTCTACATTTCCAAACCTCGGAGTTGATGTAATATTGTTGTTGCCAAACACCCGGTGAATCAAGGTGACATTCCAGTTGTTGACTTGACACCATATAATGTATGTTTCCAGCCGTAACACTGACGACTAGCCTTTAAGTTATCATATATCCCCACAGAGAATGGTGATTCCATTCCCCAGTAGATATTTGAAGCAATCCCCAAGGCCATAGATTCGTCGATCTTACCCTCTATTTATCCTTTGTTCCCTAAGTGGAGTCATATTTCTATGTAAAGTATATTCTTTGATCGTACTTCCTTTCCGTAGGTCCATAGATCTTTCTTGAGTTACAAATCTGTTGATATTGTTTCTCTTTGTTTTTGGGTTGTAGACAAGTTGACCATACTTCATGTCCATAGATTTGTTGATCTTACCTCTCTTTTTTCTCCTTTGGGCCGCAGATCCAATGATCTTGATTTTATTATATCTAACTTCCATAGCATTGATACCATTGCCCCATTTATCATTGTTTAATTTTACCCACTCACCTTTCACCCCAAAGTGCAAATTTTATGGTCCTTTTTGTATTCAATCCCTTCCTACCTTGAATGTTTGAAAGTAGTTTCTTTTCACACATTCATGTTTAAGTCGATTGAATAGGGAGAGATGTTGCACCCTAAAATTTGCCCTCTTATTCCTGACCCTAGCTGGCTTGCGCTTCTCATTCATATGCATATCCATTAGATCATGAAAATCATAATCATGCATTTCATTAGGCTTCTAAGGCATGGAATTAAGGTATTCTGTATAAGCTGAGGTTTCACTATTCTTGTGAAACCCCCTTCCTCATTCAAGGATGATTCAGGTTGCTTCTTCTTCAGTCACGTGTGAAAGCTAGGGTTTGGATTCTTGGTTAGGGCGAACTCACTGTTCCTCTAGCTGCAAGTTTCTCTACTATCATAACTCACCAAGAACAATTGGCTTAGGTTTTTTCCGAGTTTAAACTATGCAATTGGAATTTATTGGACTTAGGGTTTATATGATCCTATACCCTTCAATTCCACTTGCTTCAAGGTCTTCATTACCCGCAAGTGTTGTGGGTTTTATTATTGGTTTAACTAAGGAGACTTTGAATAAGATTTGTCAAGCCATTATTTCATCTATGCACATTTAAGGCAAGATGATTAAGGTTTCTCACCTTTGGTATTTGAGCTTGATAAGTGTCATTCAGTTGAGGTTCATTGCAAAGTACAAGTTGATTTGGACTTGAGAGTGAAGTTTAGTTTGGATTCCGTAAGGAGTTGTGAGTCCTTGAGTCTATTTTAATCAAGTTTGTCAAGGATTGGTGGGAAGAATGTATTTAAATAGACTTTTTGGAAAGCAAATTACTTGAAGTTCAAAGGTGTAATCATCTGGTTTCAAGTCATATCTCAAGAATAATTCTAAGTGATTTCAGGCCATGATTCAATTTTCTTTTCAAGAAATGCTTCAAGTGATTCAAGTCAATTTTGTTGTCAAACCTTTTCAAAAATGGAAAAAGAATTCAAGGATTACCATAAAAATTCATTAATCAAGGATAATAATTCCCGAATTAATCTAAGATCCAAGGCTTACAAAGTGAACACAATTTTACATTATCAAGTTCTATTTCCATTCAAAATGTTCAAGTCTCAACTCTATTTCGATTCAATTCAAGTCCCATTTTCATTTCCATCCATTTCAAGTTTCATATTCAAGTGCCAGTTCTAACCTAAATTTAGGTTTCAATCTCATCTCAATTCTAATTTTATTCATAAGCCATTCAAATTCAATTCCATTTCAATCCAAACCAAATTTAAACCAAGTTCAAGCATTTCAATTCCAATTCATTTTGTTTTCAAATAAGTTCAAGTTCATTCTAATTTTCATCTCCATCCAAACTATAAAATTCCAAATTTATGTCAAATTACATTTCATTCAAGATTCAATTTGCAATTCAAGAACCAATTCATGACCAAATTTAAATTCCAAACTCATGATAAATTTCCAAATTTCAAGATTTCAATTTTTAAGTTCATTCCATGTTTCAAGTTCATAATCTATTTGCAAGTTCTATTCACAATCAATTTCAATTTTCAATTTTCACCCAATATTCTCAAGTTACAAACCAAAAAAGGCCAACAAAAATCCATTTACAAAAAAAGCTCATACAACTAAAGCCATCACAAAAAAGAATTACAACAAAATTACCGAAGGTACAACAAGAAAAATTCAAAAAATAAAGAAGACATAAAGCCTTCCATGACAATAATCTGCAACATTGCTACATCTTGCTATCACAGCCTGCGCAAAACTCAACCACAACACGCCTGCACAACAACAACATAGGACCTTGCTTCTAATTCTGATACACATAGACCTACTCCGCACACCATTTTTCCTTATTTTCACAAGAAATTCCTGCACAAAGGAAAAATAATTCAACAGCAAATCCAAAATACAAAACCTGTATACTCCAAGCCAAAATCCTACACATGAAAAAGGCATGTCAAGAATAACAAGAAAAAAATCACTTGTACTGTTAGAATTAATCAACATGTTTTGGTTATTTGATCAAGAAGCAAAGAGAAATAATAAAAAAGAGAAGCAGACACATAAAAATCCAGAAGAGAGAAAGTTTCAAGGACACTCTGCATAGCATCAACTCTGCATCTGAACAGCCACTAAAAAAACATGTCATGAACATAACATCAACACCAAAAAATGATTTCCAGACACTCATACACATATCAAAGATCAAAGGTTTGATTTGAGAGGTTCCTATATATTTTGATTACCCTGTTCACATTTGGCTGAGACTTTTGATTTCCCCGCCAATTTGTTCACGTTCGGTTCAGAAATCGATTTGTTTATAGTCTTCACAGCAATGATTTTGACAGAACAAACTCAAAAGAAGAACACAAAAATTCAACTTCCATTTTCTCACCAAAACTACCCCAAAACTACTTCCACATCCAAACTCCCTCTGTTTCTACCCACAATAACATTATCGCCTGCTACAACCACAAACTACTCGTCACCTTTCTTGAAATCAACCACCACCGAGGAAAGCCTCAACCGTTGCCGCTTCCCAACCATTCGCCACCGCAAAAGAGAAAGATTAAGGACCGCACAAAAATACAGATTAAAATCGAAAGAGAGTCGCAAGCAGAAAGTTGAATCAGAGAGGAAGTTGTGAAACAGATCGAGAGAGTGCAGGTCATGAGGTAAGAACGATACCTTTTCCATTTTTGACGGTTCGTTCTTTATGGATCTTCCTCATCGTTTTCTTCTTTGATCATTTTTCTTTTCTGAATTGGTTACAATGATTTTCTGAGCGTGAAGACTTTTGTTACATTTTTTTTACGTAGCGGCTGGTTTATAGGTTTCTAACATTTCCCTTTAGGGATAAACCAAACTGGGTTTGGACCTGAGTGGTCTGACCTAGATTATTAGGCTTTAGGTTGCTCTTTTTTTTTTCTCAGCCTAATGGTAATTGCTTTCTTTTTTTAAGAACCCTTTTATAGATTAATGACTTCTTAATTTTTAGGATTTGTTTTAAGTTCAAAATTTAAAATTCCTGAAAACAAAAAATAACTCAAAAAGATTTAGTTTCATTTTTAACTTTTAAATATTTTCAGAATGTTTATTTTTAGAATTATTTTAATTTTTAGATTTTAGTTTATTTTTGGATTTATTTTAGTTTTTTAGATTTAGTTTTTTTTATATATATATTTAGTCTTAATTCTACCCTTTTTTATATTAAAAAATAATATATATCAAAAAAGGACAAAAATTTATTTTTATTAAATATATTTATCTAATATTAAATAATCAAAACGTTAATTAATTTCATTAAATATCCATATTAAATTTAATTAATAACTTTTGTCTATAATTTTGTGTGATTTAGTATATGATTTCTAACCAACTATCTTGATTATGTCTTAGTCATATCTTGTGATAATACCATTTTGAATCCTATTCTCACTTATTCAAACCAATTTTTATAAAATAATTCTCGATTCACATCGAGCCATTTTTCACCATGTAAGTCGAATGCTTTTTAAGCATCCCCATCAACCTTTTGGTCACCATACACAACGTTCATAGCTTACTCCTAGGCTTCCTTACAGTGAGACCTATTTGATCAATTATTTTTAGTTGGCTGTTTAGAAGACTAGCCCACTTCGCTAGTACGCACAATTAAAATTCAATTGCTTTCCATTACTCATTTATTTATATGTTCTCTTTGCATGTTGATTACTTCCAAAACCTTAAAGCATACTTGATCCATATATCAAGCCCTACCCTAACTTTTGTAAGCCGATTGCCATATGCATCGTCATCAATCTTACTCTACACAATTAGGACCTCCCTTCCATTAACTTCAAATCCTTAATCGTTCTGCGCGTAAACTCAAACCTCGATTCAGATCGAGTATTTTCCAAATCAAACTAAAATACTTAACAGCTATGAAATACATTTCTCAATAAAGAGTTGAACTAGTGTCATACCCTACATTTGTCCTACCCTTCAGCCACCAGGATACCCTAGCCGCCGGAGCAAACCCTAGCCGTCGGAGATTCACTACTATTCATTACCTTCTTCATCTCAAATTACAAACCAACAACTACCTTATTTCAAAACCCAATCCTTTTCCACCTACAAACAACAACAAGTCTCCACCACAACCACAATGATCTCACAACAAGCTTGACATATTTTTGAATCGTAGTTTGGTGGTAGCCATAACAAGTCGAGGTAACAACAGCTTGTAACTTTTTGTTCCAGCATTCGTCTCGAGTTTTCATGTATATTTGTTGTTGTGTCGATTGTCTTGCTACCAAAATTTTCGGGTTTTGATGTTGTTGTTGGTTTAAATCAGTGTGCTAAGTGTAATACTATGTTGCTTTTGCTTCGTCCGCGGATTCGACATTCTCTATTGAGTTTCTGTTCAAGTTTGTTAATTGTTTTGATATTCAGTTCGATTTCTGTTTGATTACATTGCGTATTCGCCACAACTTGTGTTTTAACTGCAAATTTGTTTCGACTACAACTATGTAATTACGTAAATAATGCTTGTTCTTGCGTGTAGTTGTTGTGAGTTGTGTGTACCATGTCTGTATGTGGGCTGCATTTTTTTAAGAGAAATTGTTTGTTTATTGTTTCTCATATTGAAGTTTATGTATGGTGCAATATTGTTTTGAAGGGGTGATGATTTATTTCAGGTTAGTAAAGATATGTCACTAAACTTTAAACAAATGGTTTGAATTGTTGAAATTTCCATGCTAAAATTGGTTTCAATACTAGCAGAAGAATATTTGGTGTTCTTTTTGTTTCATATGGTTAGTTTTTTTATAACATTAGAATTTCATGTTGTTGTATTTTGTTTTAGATTTACTATAGAATTTAGAATTTAAAATGTTGGTTTTGTTTGAATTTTTAGTACAGTAATATATGTCGAATTCTCACGTATGTCGTTTCGCAATGCAGTGCCAGATCCCAACTTTTTATGTCATTTAGTCTAACTAAAATGAATTTCAAGCATAATTTTTTTATTATATTTTCTAATCTAATTTTTCTAGAATTTTGTAAATATACTAAATTAGTTGTTTTTAGAATTTCGATATAGTTTTCTATTTAAGCCATTAGGATTTTTTATGTATATTTATTTAAATATTTTTTTAAAAGTTAGATTTTTGGTATTTTTATCTGTCCTTGAGTTCATTTTCGTATTTTTCCGTTTCGGTCGATGACGATACCTCTGTAAACTGTTATTAGTCAAACTATTGATAAATAATGTTGGATCCGAGACCACCTCCTTTCTCTTCTCACTTCTTCTTCATTTCCGATTTTATTTTATTTTTCTGCGATCTATGAAGTCTTTTATTCGTAAGCGTCGTGTATCGAAGTCGATAACCTTCTCGATTTCAAATCTATGGAAAATTACCATTTGGGTCATTTTCTTTACTTTGGCATCGTGATAGGCTACCTTTGATTAATCGACATAATGTTTGCGATTAAGACAAGTGTTGCACCCCAAAATTTGCCCTACTTTTTTTCTTTAGCTGGCTTTTGTTTCTTTGCATTGTTCTAGCATTTGCATTGCATATCATTATTCATTTAGCAGGGGATCAAGAGGTGTGACTAGCAAGAGAAGGTCACCAGAGGTTTTGAGCCTAAGCAAGGGTTTTCACTCAAGGATGAGTGGTCATCAGGTCATCAAGAAGTGGTTAAAGTTTTGTGAAAGAATTGATAAGTGTATGTGGAATATCTTCTAACTTGGAGACCAGTTGAAGATCATCAGAGGATTGTGAATTCATGATTATGGATATAGGATGTTAAGGAAGCTCATTGAGTTCTTTGAGAGCCATTGTGGAGCTTGTCCAAGTTGTTGTGTCATGTGGAAGAAGCCACAGTTAAGAGTGTTGCATCTAGGGTTTTCATCTGGTCAACCCTCAATCAACTGTGAAATTGAAGGAGATTAAGACTCAATTCCAAGTCTTTGTGATCATGGAATGTTGTTTTGAGATGTCTAATATATCATTTCAAGATCAATTCATCAAGAATCAAGAGTGTGAGAAGTTGCTAAATTAGGGTTCTCAGTGTAAAATCCCTCATTTAGTGTCCAACTTCAAGACCCCCTATCTCACGATACAAGTCTCATCTCATCTTTACCCCAACATGAAACTTGTAGATCATGTTTCTAGCTTTCTTTTGAGTACTAGAAGTCATTCATCTGATTTCTAGAACTCACGTTATGATCCTGGCAAGTTACAGGTCCTCAGATGAATGTGATTTTGGTCAACAAAGGTCAACCAACTTCCAAGACATTTTTGACCTAGAAGGATGTTTCTCCTCACTTTGACCCAAACATGAAAATTTTTCCTCATGATCTTATATTTCCAAAGAGTACTAGAAGTCCTTCATAGGATTTGTAGAACTCAAGTTATGAGGCTTGCAAGGCAGGGGTATTTTGGGAAAGTAAGATTACAGGTCATTTTCATTATAGGTCCATTTCACCACTTTGCACACTTCAAATGAAGATTTTTCCAACATGAAACTTACTCCAAATGAGGTCAATTTCATCACCAAGTCATCTCATGTCATGGTTAGAGCTTGGATTGGAAGATTGGTGTGAGACTTTTTCATGAAGAAAGCTTAAAAATCATAAAATGCAATTAGTTGATTTTTAATCATTTTAAGGCAACCCTATGCATTTTTTGAGTCACAAAGATGTATTAAAAAAGATGCACACAATGGATTTCAATTTTGGTACCATTTTCATGTGTTTTTCAATTGCCATTTCAAGTGAAAAGTTGACATTCCAATTTCAACCATTTGATCAAACCAAGGGACGAATACTATCCATTTGATCAATATGAGATCCCAACAAGCTAAATGATTGAATTTCTAAGGGTTGCAGCTCAATTTTCATGCACATTCATGAAGCTCCATGTGCAAAATTCTTGGATTTCAATTGGACCTAAAACCACTGCAATTGGGCCTCAATTCCCTCCAAATCCATCATATATAACTTCAGAATGCTTCACAATGCATCAGAACGAATTTTGGTGAAGAATTACTCAAGAACACAGTTGGAGAAAATGAGGAAAAAGTGAAATTCGAATTTCCAGATTTAACCAGATTCATGGCAAGTTAAACACTAAAACAACTTCAGTGAAGGTTAAGGATCGTTTCTGGGCGTTTTCCTTCAAGCTTTATCAAGAACTGAAGGCTCAGTGGAAGCACTCCACTAGGTAAATCACTTCAAATTTTCTCTCTATTCATGATGATTTACCTTGCCATTTTTGTGTTGCTGTGATGTATGAACTTCATGCTTGGATGCTGGATGCAATTGGTTGTTGTTTGTGAACATTGTAGTATGGCATGTGTTTCTGGTTTGCTTTTGGCTTGTTTAAGCATGTTTAATGAAAACTAAGGCCATATTTGAGATCTACGTGAGATGTAGATGAAGTTTGACTATGAGTTTGCATGATTTGGTGATGTCTGGATTCACCTGTATTTTTGTCTCGCCGGAGAAGATGACCGGAGCCATCGTGCTCCGGCCATCTGGTTTTCCCTCCGTTTTCATGTTTGAATTAGGAAGATGATGTGTGGTTGTTTAGTGAGTGTTGAATCCATGTGTATTTGTTGACTGGACCTTGATCTGATGGTCATGTTTTAATTTCATTTTTATGCTGAGATTCATTAATTGCATCACAGCGTGTGGGCCTTTGGATGGTAGGTTGGTAGTCACAATGTGTGGTTGAGATTTATTTAACTAGACTTTAAGTGAAACGGTGCGTTTCACTAGTGTGGTTTTCAACCGTTTGATTGTTTGACTTGGGCTTGACCTGGTGGCTGTGGTTTATTTGGTTTTTTATTTTTATTCTGAAATATGCGTGTCATGATTTGGACTATTGGATTGTTTGACTGGGTAATTGGTTTGAGTGGCTGAGATTGTTTCTCATTGTTTGGATGATTCTTGTTGGGTTGGGCCCCCTTTTTCTTTGTGCACCCCCCTGCAACCTGGCCCATCATTTTACACATGTTTCTGTTGCTATTTGCACCATGGTTTTTTTTATTTTGTTTTATTTTCTTTTCATTTTCTTTTTATTTCTGTTTGCATTTTAAATCAAATAAAATACTTCCAATGATCCAAAAATTCCACAAAAATAGTTTCTGGACACTTTGAGATGTCTATTATTTTTAGGAAATTTTCATTTTATTTTTTTGGATTTATTTTGAATTAAAATGGGATTGTTTGATTGGAAGTGTTTTAGTTGAACTTTTTCTTGACATGTTTTAGTTCTTGATTTGTTTCACCTTATTCCTTTTGATCCAATGACTGAAAATTCATCCTCATGTCCATGATGAGTTGCTGAATTTTTTAGGACCATTTTGCCCCTGTTTGGTTGACTTTTGGGTTGACTTTTGTTGCATTTCATTTGACCCTCGACAATCCTCATTCACAATGGGACACCCTTGTGAATCAATTTCTTTGGCGGTGTTGTGAATTGATTTTGATTGTGATCTCTTTGCTTCTGTTTGCCAACATGTTTATGGACTTTGTGCACTTTATTTGATCATTTTTTAATCATTTTCCTAATTTTGAGGTAACTTGCAAGTCAAGTTACCCCAAAGGGAGGTCCATACATACACATTGACCTAGTTTGTCTTGGAAATGACATTTTTGGATCCTTTGAGCCCTAAAATCCTTTGGATTCATGTTGCTAACATAGTAAGGTTGATGCTTGCTCAATTTTAGGTCATGACATTATTTCTTTCTTGTTCACTTGTGTGTTTCTTTTGGTGCTTTTAATTAGGGTTTCTAAGTGATGCATGCTTGCTTTCTTTGGTGTCTATGATGGCATTTTCTTTTGATTGGTTTGCTTTTGCTATTGAGATTTCTCCTCTCATCTCTCTTCTGTCCCATGACTTTGGAGTCTCATTTAAGGTATCTTAGTCCCTCCTTAGGAGGTACTTGAAGCATACCTAAAATGATGAATCCTTGAGGACTCCTTTGTGCTTCTTTTGCACTTTGTTTGTGATGCTTATGGTTGAGTGCATGTTATGAGTTCCCTGCTGTCCTCATATAGCCTCCCATCCTCACTTTTGTTTTGAGCTTCTTCTCCTTTCATTTGGTTTGGCTTTTGGCACTTGTGGTTGATGTTGTTTGACTTAGGTCATTTCATCCCACTTTTGGTGCACTTTTGTGTGGTTTCTTCTTGTTGTTTGATCTCATCTTGTGCATTTCTTTCTTTCTTCTTTTCTTGCATTCTTATATGCATGATTGAGGTTGAGATGCGCTTGTGGAGGCTACTTCCCCACACATATTTCCTCCCTCACTTTCATCCTACTTGTGCATTCTATGTTTGCATTCTTGCATTTTCATGTTCTTTCTTCTTCTTCTTCTTTTGCTTTTCTTTGCCATGCTCCCCATAAGTTCTATAACCTTTTGAGGTTATGATAGACATTAGGTGCTTAACCATTCATGATAACATTAGGTAGTTCCCTTTTGTATCCCAACTTTAAGTCCACTTTGCATGATAACTTTTAGGATTGAATTAGTCTCCCATTAGTGGTCCTTTCTTCTCTTCTCATCTTCATATAATCTTAACACACTTAATAAAGATAGTGGATGTTGTGCCATGAGCCTTGTACTTGGGAAATGGTGATTGAGCGGTTACCTCTCAATTACCTAGAGTTTTTAGTATACGTCCTTAGGACGATATGCGACGCATTTGATCCTAGGTTTTAGACTTTAGTACAACATACATTATAAACGCTCAAATTCAAAATACTTCTTCTCTAAAAAACACAAAAACACTTCAAACCTTTTTCATCCTTCGGGATCTTAATCAAGGAAAATATTTTCATATAAAAGAGTGTTGTTAACTTTTAGTTCTACCGCAAACGGTAACGCCTAAGTCTCCAATGGTCGAGCTGCATACACCAACTGCTACAACTACTTGTTAACCCTACTCGGGCCTAAAAACATTTGAATCAACCTATGGTCTTTTAAGCTCGAACTACGTTTGCTCTGATCTTTCATACCAGATGAAAGTACCTAGGCACAAGACGCGATGTCTTGGTGAACAACCTTCCCCCCTTTCACCCGTAATTAGCCGAACTACGTTGACTCTGACTTTCCCATTGCACGAGGGAATACGTAGGCACAGAGTTGTGATGCTCTTCCGAGTCTCTTTTCTTTTCTTTTGTCCCGTGACCTTTAGCTAGATAGTTTTAACACACCCTTTTAGATAGACAACATATGTGTGGATCCCGTCGAGTACGACAAACGTGAGGGGTGCTAATACCTTCCCCTTGCGTAACCGACTCCCGAATCTAGACTTGGCTGCGATGACCTTGTCTTTCCCTTTTTCGTCAGGTTTTTTCCGATCGTTTCCTTTCCCTCTCTTTGGGATAAATAACGAAAGGTGGTGACTCTTTTGTTTTCCGCCGGGTGTTTTTCGCAGTTGCGACAACGAGATCCCACCTTTTTTGGTCCGTGTGACACGATTAAATTGGAGAATGATCCTCAATATCATTTCTCTATCTTTTCCATAGCACGGATATCAATTTACGCGACCTCTTATAGTTCTACTTTCATCATAAGTTGAGCTACGACGGTTTAGCGTTACATTTGTCCCGATTTAATTCACTAACCACTAACTTTAATTTCAGTCAAATATTAACTGCTTTAACTTTTGGTCAAATATTATTCTAGATATTCTTGTGTGTGTATATATATATATATATATATATATATATATATATATATATATATATATATATATATATATATATATATATATGTGTGTATATATATATATATATATATATATATATATATATATATATATATATATATATATATATATATATATATATATATATATATATATATATATATATATATATATATATATATATATATATATATATATATATATATATATATATATATATATATATATATATATATATATATATATATATATATATATATATATATATATATATATATATATATATATATATATATATATATTGTTATCCTGTATATTATTTATCCTGTATATATTCATCTCTTAATCTTGTACATTCTTTCAAGACACTTAATCAATATTAAAACCATGAAACCTAAATTGGTGGACTGCTGGTTATATATCCTGTACATTATCTGTGTCCTGTATATATTTGTATTCACTTCCTATCTCATCGTCATCTTTTTCAAAACTTCTTTTGGATTCACTTTTCTCCTAAAACCTCAGTCCCGTACTGAATGCATTTTCAAACTTCTTTTCACAATAAACTCGAATGGTTGTGGAGTGGTTAGGCGTAGGCCTTCTCCTATCCCGAGTGCTTGGCATTACCGTTAGGGTTCACTGTCGCGAAGCACTTACCATTCAAGATCAAAAACATTTTAATGAAGTTCTCTTTGTATTGAATTAAAGAGAGAGGATTGAGTGTAGACTTCTTCCTCTCCGAGTTTCAGGATACTCACTATAAAGTGTATGGTCTCGATACTCGCCTTTCAATACGAAGACGCGACTGTATTCGCTACCCTCACTTTCCAAAACTTCCCTTTCAAAAATCTTTCTACTCAAGTCTAAAAACCTTGGTCCCGTGCCAAGTGCATTTTCGAAACTCTTTTTACAATAAAACTTGAATGGTCGTGGAGTGGTTAGGCATAGGCCTTCTCCTATCCCGAGTGCTTGACATTACCATAGGGTTCATTATCGCAAAACACTTACCATTCGAAATCAAAACACCTTTTAATAAGAGAATAAAGTTCTCTTTGTATTGAATTAAAGAGAGAGGATTGAGTGTAGACTTCTTCCTCTCCGAGTGTCAGGATACTCATTATAGACTGTGTGATCTCGATACTCGTCTTTCAATATGAAGATGTGACTGTATTCGCCACACATTTTCATAACAAAACTTTGAGATAAAGAATTGGGTACTACCCGTAAGGGGTTACTTTTCGATGACATATTTCACCCCTAAATACAACTCCCACAAATCAAACGTGACATCTTGCCTCGCATGGCGAAAATTAATCTTTCATAAAGGATATGTTACGTCCGTTCTACTGCAAACAGGTAACGCCTAAGTCTCCAATGAGCGAGCAGCAATACACCTAAACTGCTAGAATGCGCTACGTTAACATCACCCACAAAAACAATGGTTAACCGTATCACGAACTACGTTGCTCTGATTTCTCGTATCTGTTGAGAATACGTAGACACAAGACGGCGATGTCTTGGCGAGCACCCTTTTCTATTTTCCCCCCGTAGTTTCACGAACTACGTTGCTCTGATTTCTCATGCCAGATGGGAATACGTAGGCACAAGACGGCGATGTCTTGGCGAGCACCCTTTTTCTTTTGTTTCGTAGTTTCACGAACTACGATGCTCTGATTTCTCATGCTAGATGAGAATACGTAGGCACGAGACGGAGATGTCTTGGCGAGCACCCTTCTTTCTTTTCCATCATTTTTCCCGATAAGGACATGCTACATCCGCTCTACCGCAAACAGGTAACGCCTAAGTCTCCAACGAGGGAGCAACAATACACCTAAACTGCTAGAATGCATATGTTAGCATCGTCTACCAGAACTTCCCATTCAACCGTAGGTCGAACTATGGATGCTATGATTTCTCATACCAGATGAGAATACGTAAGCATAAGATGGCGATGTCTTGGCGAGCACATTCCCCACTTTTACCTGTAGTTCCCCGAACTAAGTTGACTCTGACTTTCTCATATCTATTGAGAATACGTAGGCCTAGGATCGCGAAGTCCTACTGAGTCCTTTCTTCCCCCGTTACCTCTCTTTTCCCTGTTGCTAACCTCTCTTGGAACATTCTTTAAAGCAATAACTTTTAGCAAATATCTTCACACATCGACAAACAAATGGTTCCCATCGAGTACGATGGATGCGAGGGGTGCTAATATCTTCCCTTCGCATAACCGGCTTCCGAACCCATTCTCCTGGTCGCGAGACCATATTATCCGTTCTTTTCTTAGGTTTTTCTCGATGTTTTTCCTTCCCCTCAAGGGATAAATAAAGTTCGATGGCGACTCTTCTGTCTTTCTTTCTCACCTCCCCGTCGTTGCATTTTTCGAGTAGCAACAACTAGTATCTTCGAGTTCTCTCTTTGATTGTTTAAGTGTGAGGAGTCTTCTTCACACCCGAATAGTCGTTGTAACACCCCAAATTCTTGGAATATTCCTTTAATTTATTTAAATATGAATATTCGTATTTTTGGTGATTTTCGGTGGTTGGTGTAATATTGAGAATTATGGGATTTTGAGTTATTTATTTAAATAATAGTATATAATATGAATATATTGGTATTATTATTAATTTAAATAAATATAAGTGAATTGACAGAAAAATGGACTTTTGATGAGGAGTTAGTGAGGGTGAAATTGGAAAGCCCATTTAAGGCCCAAAGTTAGGTTTAACAAAAAGGAATTTTGAGGGAATTATGATTCATTCTTGTTAGACCGTGAAAAGAGAAGAAATAGAGGCCAGAGCTCTGAGGAAGAGGATTGAGGCAAAAGCTTTGCGAGATTTCCAAGAACCAAGGAGAAAGACCTAGAGTCGGCAATTAAGGTATGGGGAGCATTTCCTTCATTGTTTTCAATATGTGATTCAATGTATTTAAAGCCAATTTAAGGATTTAGGAGGTTTTTGAGTTTGAGGAAAATTAGGCCTTCATGGCCAAATCTGTTTTATAGGTTGTTTAAGTATGGGGAGTATTGCCTTTATTGTTTTCAATATGTGATTCAATGTGTTTAAATCCAATTTAAGGGTTTATGGATTTTGAGTATTGAATTGTTGTTGCCTTCCAGGTGAGTTTAACGAGTTTGAGGGATTTGAACTGATGGTCTGATAGGTTTGAGGCTGATTTGGGAGTAAGGGAAATTAGGTCTTCGTGGCTAAAATATTTTGTTGAGGTTTTAACCATATAGGGTAATTGATTATGAGAACTCTAATGAATGTGGGAAAATTGTAAGGATTTTATGGGAATTAGAGGCGTAAATGTGATACGAGATTGGCCTAATAAGTCGTAGATTTTATGTCTTTATCGCCGTAATACCTTAGGAATGATTGAGGGATGTTTTTGGGAAATTGTGGAAGGAAATTGTATGGACCTTTGGACTAATTTTGCTACTGTTGCGTAGCAGTAATTTGCTATAATCGCGAGTTCGCACGGCGAACACTCGCCCCAGACTCGCACGACATACTCTCCAGCAAACGTAGCAGAGTTTTGCAAATTGTGTTCTTGTGCAGTGTTGTCTTGATGCTTTGATGCTTTGATTTTTTGGATGAATTACCTTGAGTATGAGTGTGATTCATATGTGATTAATACATGATTGTATGATGATTCCTATGAGTAATGATGATGAGTTATGATGTTGATTCCATGAGTTTTTGATGATTATATGATGACATGATTATTATGATAATTTTGATGAATGATGATGCACCTAATGAGTTTATTATGAGGATGATATTGACGTGTGCGTGATGCATTTATATGCATTTTGAACATCGGTCTAATGTTTGATTCTTGTAGCTTCAGTCCCATTGTGCGGATGTGAAGTATTTCGTTGTGTTTCGGTTCTTGTGTATAATTGATTCTATTGATGTGGATCTATGGAGGGTTGATGGCCCAGTGTCCATCAAACTTTGATGAATTGGTACCACATGCACGAGTCTTGTTGCATTTCCATTTATGTGACAATTTGGTGTAATTTATGATATTATGGCTTTTTGATGTTTCTTTGATGATTATGATGATGTTGAATACGAAAATGACGATATTTTATATATTGATTCCTATATTGATTATTATGAATCATTTTACTCACCTTGCCTGTTTGAATGTTGCCTCCACGTGGGTAACGTGCATATGACCAAGTTTAGTCGTGGATGTCGTCGATGACTTTTTGAAGTTTTTGACTTTAGTTGACTTAGATGGTCTTGCTCTGATAGTGTAACATCGGGTTGGGGTCTTTGAGTTAAACTATGTTTTATTGATTATTGTTATTTTGATCATGTTGTTGCGCAAGAAAAACTTTAGATTTTTCCTTTTTGAGTTCCACTGTCTTTTGAGCAATTTTTGAGTAATTTTGGGAAACCCGTTGTTTACGGAACATTGACTTTTATTTGAGTTATTGAGAAATGTATGCCTTTTGAAGTGATTTTTATTGTGTTTAACATTTACTCTGATATATGTGATTGATTTGCCATTATATTTGTGGGGTAGCAAAGGGTGTTACATTAGTGGTATCAAAGCAGGTCGGTTCGTGCGGACAAGTTTTTATGTTGTTAGTTCCCTGTCAATCAATAGTGTGAGAACCCTATTAGATGAGTTATTTTCTTCTGACCCTGTTGTTGGGTGTAGATAGCTGGAAGAAGTGATCGTGCTCTTTCTTACGCGCTGGAATCGCTTGCCCAAGTGATGGCCCAGAATGATGGACCTCCAAATGAGTTTCGTGCTTTGGGGAAGTTCCAAAGGAACAATCCACTGACTTTTGTGGGCACTTATGATCCTGATGGTGCTCAGAAGTGGCTAAGAGTGATTGAGAAGATTTTCTGGGTTATGGCATGCACTGATGCTCAGTAGGTGCATTTTGGTACGCATATGCTAGCTGAGGAAGCTGAGGACTGATGGCATAACACGCGTCAGAGATTGGGAGGTGTTGGCATTGCAATAACTTGGACTGTGTTTAAGGAAGATTTTTGAGGAAGTATTTTCCTGAAGATGTTCGGGGAAAGAAAGAGGTGGAATTCCTTGAGCTGGAGCAAGGGAATATGATTGTGGCTAAGTATGCGGCAAAGTGTGAGGCTTTAGTGAAGTTTTGTCCGCATTACAATCATGCTGACGCAGAGATGTCGAAATGTCTCAAGTTCGAGAATGGATTGAGACCGAGATTAAGCAGGGAATTGGGTACTAGCAGATTCGTCAGTTTGCGGAACTGGTGGACAAGAGAAGAATTTATGATGAGGATAGTCGAGCTCGATCTACTCACTACAAGCAGCTGAGTGAGAAGAGAGAGAAAGGACAATATAGAGGGAAACCATATGTGACTTCTGGTGATAAAGGGAAGCAGAAGGCTTCAGATGGGGAAAAGTCAAGTTGAGGAGCAGCTACTGCTCTAGGAAAGTGTTTTAAGTGTGGCGAGCAAGGTCATCGTGATGAGGTTTGTACTAATAAGGTGTTGAGGTGTCATCGTTGTGGTAGTAGAGGCCACAGAGCTACTGACTGCAAAGATGAAGCTCTGGCTTGCTTCAATGATGGAGAGAAAGGTCATATCAGTACCCAGTGCCAGAAGCCGAAGAAGACTGCTACTGCTGCTCAGACAAATGGCAGAGTGTTTGCTTTGAGCGGTGCAAAAGAACCAAGGATAGATAACTTGATCAGAGGTACTTGCTTAATTAATGAGTTTGAATTGATTGCTATAATTGATAATGGTGCTACTTGAAATTCTGGTATGCATATTTCAGATGTCCCAAGAACATTGATCTCTGCTGAAACAAGGACGAGGACAGATCATAAACAATTTAAATTTCTTTAAATTGTACCAATGTCATGACCAACGTCATGACCTCTGTTGTGACATCTGCATGCTGACAGACCTATTTATCTAACCATTTAAATTGTGCAGAATTGTAAATGCAGAAAGATAAATAACACTAGTAATTTTTTACCCAGTTCGGTGCAACATCACCTACATCTGGGGGCTACCAAGCCAAGGAGGAAATTCACTATTAGCATAATCAATTCAAAGTCAAACAACCAGTTTGCACTTCTCACTTAATCTCTACCCAATGCAATTTCAGCCTAGAGACACTCTAGTACCTGAGTATACCCACTCACTCTCCCTCAATCACACAACAGTGATTTATACTTCACAATTACAAAAATAATATGAAGAGACACTTCATACACACCTTGATCTTGCTTTGTAGCTTTGATCAAGGAACTCACACACTCTTGCTTCACAACTTTGAGTGAGACACAACCTAGAATCTACCTATCCAATACAATCATCCACCAGACAATTGCTTGGAGTACAAGTATTCCTAAACAGAATTCACACGTGAAGACTAGCCTTCTTCACTTACAAATATGTCTACCACAATATATCAAATGATTCAAAGGGTTACTTACACACAAGGGACTCTCAAACCCTAGACCTGTATTTTAAACTCTGGTTTTTCTTGATGTGAGTGCTTGCTTTCTTCTGCTTCTGCTCCTCCTTTTATAAGTGTGCAGACTGGGCTTGGGCTGGTCACAAGTAACAAACATTAGTTTTAACAAAGTAAAACTAATTTCCACAATTCAAGGTGCTGTCAAATTAGGTCATGGCTTTTCATGATGTGGTCAGCACTGCCTAGAATCTCTCCTGAGATAACTCAGGAGTCATAACAGGTTTCCTGAAGTATAGCCTGAGTTTCCCCTTGCAATATAACAGAAAACCAACATTCCTGTTGTGCACGCCTGATGTCATACGCTCAATGTCATATGACATCCAGTATGACATCCAACTCTATTTGTGCTTAGCTGACCAACCTTGCCCTGCTGAACACTCCTGCAGAATCTTCTTCGTACCAGTAGAAACAAGCATATTATAGTTTCCTACAAAGTCTCAAAAGATCCTTTTTTATGAACCCCAGCTAAATCTACACTTTGTTCCTACTAATTCTCTTTGGCCTGCACATACTGATGAGGTATAATCAAAGCACTTCTGTTAAGTGATATACACTAGCAGCTCCTTCTTTTGTCATGCAGCTATGTCCTACTTAAAACACATGACAGTACACCTCACTCACCACCTGTGAGGAACTTCATCACAACTCAACCTGTTCTGGCTACTGCTAACACATACCAGCAGTGATACTCAGTATGACATCCGTGACAGCAGTTATGTCATCAGCTCTTGCTAGCTCCTTCTGCATCCATGACATCCATAATAGCAGTTCTGTCATCAGTTCCTGCTAGCTCCTTCTGCACCAGTAGCAATGTCATGAGTCATCAACCCCTACTTCACCACTACTCCTGCTGTTTCTCACACATGACAGTAGTTCTGTCATGACAGCATATGGATGCTGTCATGGATGTCACGATATTCAGCATGACATTCACATTAAAACACTCCACAACAGTTCTTTCACCACAGCAGATGGAGATGTTATAACATCCTGCTTATCCTTAGTGCAGGATCATGTTTTACCAAAATTTAGCCAATCATAGAACCATGGATAATTCTATATCATAGAACCATGGAACTAACACTACTCATTCATTTATTTCTCTTGAACGTGCTACGAGGTTGAATTTAAAATTATCTTCTATGGTCGGGAGTATTGTTATCGATACCCCGACTAATGGTTCTATGACTACTACGTTAGTTTGTTTGAGTCGCCCCTTGACCATTTATAATAAGAATTTTGTGATGGACTTGGTCTGTTTACCTTTGTATCGAATTGATGTTATTCTTGGAATGAACTGGTTGAAGTTCAACTATGTTCATATTGATTACTACAGCAAGACTGTGAGGTTCCCAGAGTTTGGTGATTATGGAGAGCTGATGTTTGTATTGGCTAAGTAAGTAGAAGAACTCTTAGAAGATGAGGCTCAGATGTTTACATTGTTTGCATTACTTCAATTTGATTGTGAAGCAGTGAGCGCGGAGCTACCAGTTGTTCGGGAATTTCCAGAAGTGTTTCCAGACGACATAAGTGACTTACCTCTTGAGCGTGAGGTAGAGTTTACTGTGGACTTGATACTGGGCACTATTCCTATGTCGATGGCTCCTTATCGGATGTCTACATCTGATTTGGGAGAATTGAAGAAACAATTGGAAGAGTTGCTTGAGAAGAAGTTTATTCGATCGAGTGTTTCTCCATGGGGTGCTCATGTGCTGTTGGCGAGGAAGAAAGATGGTAGCATGAGATTGTGTATGGATTATCGACAGTTGAATAAAGTGACGATCAAGAATAAGTATCCACTTTCTAGGATTGATGATCTGATGGATCAATTGGTGGGAGCTTTTGTGTTTAGTAAGATTGATTTGAGGTATGGTTATCATCAGATTCACGTTAAGACTGATGATATTCCGAAGACAACTTTCAGGACGAGGTATGGACACTATGAATATATTGTAATGTCGTTTGGTGTATCTAATGCACCTGGTGTATTCATGGAGTATATGAATAGGATTTTTCATCCTTGTTTGGATCAATTTGTGGTAGTATTCATCGACGATATATTGATATATTCAAAGTCCAAGGAAGAACATGCACAACATCTAAGAGTTGTATTGCAGGTTTTGAGGGACAAGAAGCTTTATGCCAAGTTGTCCAAATGTGAGTTTTGGTTGAAGGAAGTGAGTTTCCTTGGCCATGTGATTTCTAGTGGAGGGATTGTTGTTGATTCGTCCAAAGTTGATGTTGTGTTGCAGTGGGACACTCCGAAGTCTGCTACTGAGATTAGAAGTTTCCTTGGATTAGTTGGTTATTATTGTAGGTTTATAGAAGGATTTTTGAAGTTGGCGTTGCCATTGACTCAGTTGACTCGAAAGGGTCAAGATTATGTATGGGATGTTTCATCTGAGAGGAGTTTTGTAGAACTCAAGAAGAAGTTGACGACTGCTCCAATACTGATCTTGCCAAATTCGAGTGAGTCTTTTGTGGTATATTGTGATGCGTCGAAGATGGGTCTTGGTGGTGTTCTGATGCAGAATGGTCAGGTTGTTGCTTATGCTTCCAGACAACTGAAGGTTCATGAAAGGAATTATCCTACGCATGACTTAGAGTTGGCCGTTGTGGTGTTCGTGTTGAAAGTTTGGAGACATTATCTTTTTGGGTCCAGGTTCGAAGTGTTCAGTGATCACAAGAGCCTGAAGTATTTGTTTGATCAGAAAGAGTTGAATATGAGGCAGAGGAGATGGCTTGAACTTTTGAAGGATTATGATTTTGAATTGAGTTACGACCCTCGTAAGGCTAATGTTGTAGCTGATGCATTAAGTAGGAAGTCCTTGCATATGTCGATGCTTATGGTTCAAGAGTTAGGACTGATTTAACAATTCAGAAATATGAGTCTAGTGTGTGAAGAGACTCCTAATAGTGTGAAATTGGGTATGCTAATGTTGACTAGTGGTACTCTCCAAGAAATCAGAAAAGGTCAAAAATATGATTTGAGTTTGGTAGATCATCTCATATTAATCAACCAAGGTAACAAGGGTGATTTTCGGGTCGATGAGAATGGTGTGATGAGGTTCAGAGGTAGGGTGTGTGTTCAAGATGTGCCAGAAATTAAGAAGAGCATTCTTGAGGAGGGTCACAGAAGTGAGTTAAGTATTCATCCGGTGCCACAAAAATGTATCAAGACTTGAAGAAATTTTTTTGGTGGCCAGGGATGAAGAAAGAAATTGCAGAGTTTGTGTATCCTTGTTTGACTTGTCAGAAGTCGAAGATTGAACATCAAAGACCGCTGGGTCTGATGCAATCGGACCTGAGATTGTGCAAGAAACGACTGAAAAGATCAAGATGATCCGAGAAAAGATGAAAGCGTCGCAAAGTCGTCAGAAAATTTATCACGACAAGAGGAGGAAAGCACTTGAGTTCTAGGAGGGAGATTATGTGTTTTTGAGAGTTATGTCGGTAACTGGTGTTGGCCGAGCTTTGAAGTCTCGAAAGCTCACACCGAATTTTGTTGGCCCGTATCAGATTTTGCAGAGGGTGGGAGAAGTAGCATATCTGATTGCTTTACCGCCGTCGCTTGTGAATTTGCATGATGTGTTTCATGTGCCTCAGTTGAGAAAGTACATTTCAGATCCATCACATGTGATTCAGATGGATGATGTACAAGTGAGAGATAATTTGTTTGTTGAGGCATTGCAGTACGAATTGATGAACGAGAAGTGAAGCAACTTTGAGGTAAAGAGATTTACTTGGTAAAGGTAGTTTGGGGAGGATCAGTTGGAGGGAGCATGACTTGAGAGCGTGAGGGTCAGATGAGGGAGTCGTATCCGACTCTGTTTCCTTGAGGTAATTTTCGAGGGTGAAAATTCTTATAAGTGGGGGAGAGTTGTAACACCCCAAATTTTTGGAATAGTTAATTAATTTATTTAAATATGAATATTCATATTTTTGGTGATTTTTGGTGGTTGGTGTGAATATTGAGAATTATGGGATTTTGAGTTATTTATTTAAATAATAGTATATAATATGAATATATTGGTATTATTATTAATTTAAATAAATATAAGTGAATTGAGGGCAAAGTGGACTTTTGAGAAGGAGTTAGTGAGGGTGAAATTGGAAAGCCCATTTTAAGGCGCAAAGTTAGGTTTAACAAAAAGGAATTTTGAGGGAATTAGGATTCATTCTTGTTAGACCGTGAAAAGGGAAGAAATAGAGGCCAGAGCTCTGAGGAAGAGGACTGAGGCAAAAGCTTCGCGAGGTTTCCAAGAATAAAGGAGAAAGGCTTAGAGTCGGCAATTAAGGTATTGGGAGTATTGCCTTCATTATTTTCAATATGTGATTCAATGTATTTAAAGTCGATTTAAGGATTTAGGAGGTTTTTGAGTTTGAGGAAAATTAGGTGTTGCGGTGGAAATAGGATCACAAACTATTAATGAGTTTGAATCGCAATTCAATTCACAACCGCTCTTTGATTTATCCGAAGGAAAAGGTCAAAAGAGGGAAAACCTATTTTGCATCGTAAACATAATGCGGGGAAAGATCTAGGGTTTAGGGGTTGGTTAAATTTAGGGAAGGTATTAGCACCCTAAACTTCTGTAGTACTCTACAGGAACCTTTTGTTCAAATGTTTACTATTTGCTTTATTATTCTTGAGATATATGTACAAAGGGTTAAAAGTGAGAAAAGAGACCTAAGGGGTTAATTCTAAGTTTACTCGGCAAGACATCGCATCTTGTGCCTACGTATCCTTATGGGAGTGGAATCAGAGTAATCGTAGTTCCCCTCAAAAGGGAGGTTAGAGACTTCTTGACTGTGGTCAAGGTCTCAAGGGGAATAAACGCATCTTAAGGACATGCTTACGTGGAGTGTAGGAACTCCAAATTTCTACGTTGAGTTGTTAAATTGTAATAGGGTTAGGTTAGGGATTCCACGGTGGGAAACCCTAAAATGAGCGCGGCAGCTCTTTGACCTAATGCTAGGGGTAAAGCTGGTAATTTTGCCTGCGGCGAGGCATTTGTGAAAATTAGGGTTTGTAAGAGTTTGAAATTGAATGTGTGAGGGTTTATGGACTATTGGTGCGGCGACCAAACAGCTAGACCTAACCTTCGGATGTGTGTAGTGTGATGGAAACAGTGGTAAACGCGTGAGATAATTGAATCATGCAAACAGAGAGATAATGTCATAATTTAAACCATGCAAGCAGAAATTTAAAGGCAGAAATTAAAGCGCGATTGTTAGGATTCGCGAGGTTACATGAGGGGAGCAGTTACAATTATAATAAAGAAACTTAAATTGGAAAATAAAACAGTAACCATAATAGGCTGCACAACGAAAGAACAAAATGTTAGTGGGTATGGTTAGACAATAATCAGATGGGTCATGGAATGGAATTATGCATCTTTTTGTGGTTTTATTTTATGATGTAAACTTCAATTAAAATAGGATTTTTAATATTGATAAATTAATTTAACTTAAATCCTCAAAAACTGTTTTAAACTAATTTTTATCTTTTAAAAAATGGATTTTAATGTTATTTTAGAAAACAAATAAAAATAATTATAATGATAGAAATAAAATAAATAAAACACAAATAATAATAAAAAGGGGGGTTGGGCCGGTAATCACCTCCGGACCCAACCCGGTTGGTGTAAATGCAACAAAAAAGATCTAGGGTTTCAAAACCCCATTCTCCGCGGCGCAGCTTTCTTCAATTCCTCTTCGTATTTCTCGATTCTCCCCTTCGTTTTTCTTCGATTCATCATTAGAACCTGAAAACACCAACATCTGAATCGTTAAATGTGAGAAGGATAATGAATCTATTGCTTACGTTTTGAACGGTGAAGTTTCTTTTGGCATTTGAGCTTTGAAGAGTTTCGATCGGCCGATGATGTTGAATGTTGATGACGTTCAATCTGAGGTCGCGATGGTTTGACTCCGTTGAGGATCCTCAGACGAGGAGCTTCGGGGTTCCGTCGAAATTTGGGGTTCTTGGTTAGGGTTTCGTGACGAACGACCGCTTTTGGTGTTCTCCTCCTTTGTTCCCTCCCGAGCTAGGGTTTTATCTGAGGTGATATGGTTCCCTTTTATATTTTTTGTGATTTTCGTGGGCTTGGATCTTATTGGTTTCACGTTATTATTTTTGATTGGAGCTTGATTGCGATTTGATTGTCTGATACAATTTCTTTCCTTTTCTGATACTAGTTGGATTTCCTTGTCATGATTTGATTTTGTCTTCGTATCTGATAGAATTTATGATGATTGGATTCTAATTTGGACCCCTAGTACTGATGATATCTTTGGATATGTCCGAGTTAACTCGAAAACCTTCTCTTTCGGAACAGGTGCTTCGAATAGGTCAATGTTGTCGGGAATGGTATGTGGTAATGATGACCCTTGGTCTGAACCGTCGGAACTACACCTTGCCGTTTTCTGTCGTGAAATTGCAGCATTTGGTACTGCATTTGATTGCAAAACAATTTGTGCTCCGGAGTGAATATCGGCAAGTTTTTGACTCGCGAGTAGCATTTGCGACGCATCTTGAGATTAGATTTTTGATAAGCTGTGAACTCAGGGCAATGATGCTCTGACTGAGCCCTCACCTTTCCTTGTTTGACTTTCATGTGCGCCTCGAGCTTGGTTGTGACTGGTATGATCTGAACTTTGAATCTTACCCTGAGCTTGATGTTTGCTGAACCGTGCCATGTTCCTGGGTTCTTTTTTCTGCTGAACTTGTTCTTTGAATTGATTCCGTCTGCTTTTTTTGATTTTGTTGAGTATTCCTTCTGTGGTAGGAACTGAACTTGTTTCTAGGACTGTTCTGTGGCTGTGAATAATGATTTGTGTTCAATTTTAGACAGCCTATGAACTGATATTGTTCTTGAACTGAAGCTGGATATGATTGATGTCATGTGGGTTTGAATGTATCTTTTTCTGGTATGGCCTGCGATGAACTTTGCTGATGCTATTCGATTCTTGCGTTTCAGGTATTGGAAAAAATCAAACAAACGGTTCAGACTTATTGGCATCTAGGTCTGAATTCGGATTGGCTGTGATGTTTACTTGATAGAACGGTCCATGTGGCTTAATCAATCCTTTCGGCAAAACCTTTTATTGGCCCAAACTTCTTTTCACTCTTTATCTTTCTCGGCTGTCCCTCAGAATAAGAATGATACTACCGGTCTGACACTGATGGCGCAGATTGGAAACGGGAGTAGGATGCGGCTTCGGTTGTGCCCTCCCGGCACTCGATGATGACGATGTTCTGAGAGTGTCGAATTCATTTTTCTAACATCTTTCTACTCTGTTCTGTTTTGTCTTTGTTGTGTAGGTTAATCGGAAATTCGTGAAGAAACTCAAAGGAACATCATGAAGAACACTTAGAATTCTTTAGGACTTAGGACTTTTTAGAGTAGAGATACTCCTTTGTGAATGTAATTCCTTGTAAACTCAAACAATGATTCATGAATTAGAATTCAAAGTTTATTTGAGTCACTCTTTTGTAAATTAAATACTTTATGAAATAAAAATTCAAAAAGTACTCATTTACTTCTTAAATATCTATGAACATACAAACCTAAATTTATTTATATTTATTTCTTAGTTACAAATTATAAACATTCGTGAATAAAAATCCACAAATATTTAAATTTATTTCTAATTATAAATTATAAATACTCACGAATGACATTCAAAGGTACTTAAGTTCTGGCTCATATGCTTATTCTCTTCATAGTCCTGATCAAAACTAAGTGAATTCAACTAAATCCTCTCTGTTATGTATATCGAAAGAACGTGTTATTAACTGAAACGAAACTCCTCCCTGAACAAATGAACGACCCAACATTAGATACACTCCCGGTATTTTCCAATAATAAAACGAGCCAGCTTGATGCCTTGAAGGAAATCAACTTCTATGGTAGACAAATGTCCCACGTATCATGGTCTGAACGCCTCGAGGCTTAAAGACCGATTTTCTTCAGAATTAGCCAAAATAGTGTAAAATGACCAAAACGCCCTTGAATTGGATTCCTGCAAAACAAATCAACACTCCATGACTGGTTAGTGATTAGTGGATGCTATGCTATGCGAAATGACTGACTAAATGTAAGGGTAAAATTTGGGGTATTACATTAGGCCTTCATGGCCAAATCTATTTTTGAGGTTGTTTAAGTATGGGGAGTATTGCCTTCATTGTTTTCAATATGTGATTCAATGTGTTTAAAGTCGATTTAAGGGTTTAGGGATTTTGAGTATTGAATTGTCGTTGCCTTCCTGGTGAGTTTAATGAGTTTGAGGGATTTGAACTGATGGTCTGATAGGTTTGAGGCTGATTTAGGAGTAAGGGAAATTAGGCATTCGTGGCCAAAATCTGTTGTTGAGGTTTTAATCGTATAGGGTAATTGATTATGAGAACTTTAATGAATGTGGGAAAATTGTAAGGATTTTATGGGAATTGGAGGCGTAAATATGATACGCGATTGGCCTAATAAGTCGTAGATTTTGTGCCTTTATTACCGTAATACCTTAGGAATGATTGAGGGATGTTTTTGGGGCATTGGGGAAGGAAATCATATAGACCTTTGGACTGATTTTGCTATTGTTGCGTAGCAGCGATTTGTTGTAATCGTGAGTTCGCACGGCGAACATTCGCCCCAGACTCGCACGACGAACTGTCCAGCGAATGTATCATAGTTTCGCGAATTGTGTTCTTGTGCAGTGTTGTATTGATGCTTTGATGTTGTGGTTTTCTAGATGAATTACCTTGAGTATGATTGTGATTAATACATGATTGTATGATGATTCCTATGAGTAATGATGATGAGTTATGGTGTTGATTCCATGAGTTTTTGAAGATTATATGATGACATGATTATTATGATAATTTTGATGAATGATGATGCACCTGTTAGCTCTCATTTTTGACGCCAGCAAAATCAGAATTATCCTAAGTCAGAATGTTATTAAAAAAAAATGAAGGTTTCGACACAACTTTGAGGAAACCTGAGACGAAGAAAGGTTGACAAAATTTCTAGAAAAATGCTAAGTGTTGGAGAAGCTTTCGACCAAGATCATGCTAGAAGGAACGCAGGGCAGTTACCATGAAGTCTGGAGGGAATTCTTAGTGTCTAAGTTTCAAATTGATAGTGGGAAACGTGGGAGCAGTTAAAGTTGTAAAAAAAGCACCAAAAGGACACGTTGTGAAGCCATAACCGTCATTTAGTAGTTACTTACTAGCATTATGAATAGTTGTTATTTTTATGTAATAGGTGTGTTCATTCATCTGGTACTAGTCACTCTAAATCACTCAAAGTACCCGCGTGTAGAGAAACGAGTTAGCGAGAATGTACGTGATACAACACCAACTCCTTTTCATTAATGCAATTTACTTGTCTTTACCATTTATGCGTTGTTACTTATTTTGCGTTTTAACCTTCATCATTTACGTTTAAACTGCCTTTTCAAGCCCTTTTACAACTTTATTTTCAGTTACGTTTCATGCAATTTAACGTTTTGCACATTTACTTTCAAGGATCTCATAGTCGAACGTGGAGTTCAAATTAGAGTCTTTTGCACATTTACCTTCAAAGTCCTTTACTTTCAAAATCCTTTACTTTCCAAATCATTTACCTTCAAAGTCCTTTACTTTCAAAGTCCTTTACTTTCAAAATCATTTACCTTCAAAGTCCTTTACTTTCAAAGTCATTTACCTTCAAAGTCATTTACCTTCAAAGTCCTTTACTTTCGAAATCCTTTACTTTCCAAGTCATTTACCTTCAAAGTCATTTACTTTCAAATTCATTTACACTACTGCATTTACTTTCGACATTTACTTCCAAAGCATTTACATTATTGCACTTTTACATATTGCCTTTAATCTTCAAGTCACTTTTACTTTAGAAAGATTTCACAGTTGCACGTGGAGTTCAAATTAGGGTCTTTTTACATACTTAACACATGTCCTAGGATTTAGTATGGTTGATCCTGCAAGTTATTCAATTTTATCCTGAATTGATAGACCAACGGTTGTTTATTGAAATTCGTCGTAAATAAATTGGCATGCCTAGTGGGACCTGGTGCTAAGCATTCTAAAGTTTACATTAACCAAATTCATCTTTTGGCGCCATACTTCGTCGTATGTTATTAAGGAGTGGGAAGTTAGCCATGACACACGAAGAAGTACCAAAGAGAAGATATACTAAGAGAATGGCAACCAGTGCTAATCAACATGTTGATCCTCAAGGAAGTGTTTCAAATACTCAATCAAGTAGCATGGGGTCTCAAAGTGCTCCATATCCAGTTTCTTCAACGGGAGGACAGACGTCACCACCAGTAGTTGTATCTGAACAAATGCAGCCCATGGCCAGTCCATGATCAACATGTGTACAAACATACACTCAACCTGTGTTGGAATATATAGGACTAACCCACCAACACCTCCAGGAGGTTCAATACACCGATATTTTCCTCCTCCAGGGTTCTCACAACCGGTACCAAGGAACCCATCTTATGGTATGCCTACGTCGATGATGCAAAATCTACAAAACACTCCACCCATATTTTCAAAAAATATAGTGTCTTCGCCAGTGCAAGGATCTGGATCAGGTGGTCGAAACAACCAAAGCATAGGTGTTGGTTACTCTGTTCAAGCACCCAGTCTTACAAATACATCCATAAATTGTTTAAGGCAGCAAATGGATGAAAGTAATATGCAAATGGTGCACACGCTGTCTCAGACAATGGGAGAAGTTTTTCAACCTTTGACTCAGAATACTGCTCAGGCTAATCAACAAATGGCAACACAATTAGCCCATATGGCTAACATTATGGGAGTACCAGCATTTGATCGAAGACCAACAATTGGCAAAAACATTCCATGATGTCATCCACAGAACATACCTGAGGCGAACATAGAAGATCAGGAGACGGGCGAACCTTTCAGAGTCGAACCGCAAAGGAACCAGGTACCAACTCATATGGAGGAAGAACCAGGAATAGTCATAGTGAACAGGAATCAAAATGCTGACCAAATACTTAGACAAGTTCGACACCAAGGCGCAGTAGAAGAAAACAATCTTGCAACCATGGTCGAGAGAATAATTACCAGAAATGGTGCAAACTTTGGTTTCACAAGGCCAAATTATACTTCACCCATAGTGGATTATATTCTTCAAGCTGAATTACCCCCTAGGACGAAGGTTCCAAAATTTAGTAAATTCGCAGGAGATACTACTGAATCAACCATCGAACATGTGGCTAGGTATATGATTGAAGCAGGAGAGCTATCAGGTGACAAAAGCCTTAGGATCAAGTACTTCCCAAGTTCTCTCACAAAAAATGCTTTCGCGTGGTTTACCACGTTGCCTCCTAATTCACTTTATAATTGGGCTCAACTAGAATGTTTTTTTCACGAACAATTCTTCATGGGACAAACTAAGATCAGCTTGAAAGAATTGACTAGTATCAAATGAAAAGTCACTGAGCCAATTAATGATTACCTGAATACGTTTCGACTTCTTAAAGCCAAATGTTTTACACAGGTACCAGAACACGAGTTGGTCGAGATGGCTGCTGGGGGTCTTTATTATGCCATTAGGAAGAAGTTGGACACTCAGTATCTCAGAGATATGGCGCAGCTAGCTGATAGAGTTCGACGGCTAGAGAGGCTAAGAGAAGAGAAAGCTAGGTTCAGCAAGGGTAAAAAAGTAGCCTTTGTCGAATGTAATGAAGAAGTATAGAATCTCCATGATGAAACATCTTATTTCGACGAACATGAGGTTGATGTTGCTGAATTAAAGCAAGGTTCACCTTATGCTTGTAAACTGTTAGCTCCTTCGAATGGGAAAAATCCCCCTGAGTCTAACGACAAATGTCCTAAGAAAACATATACTTTCGACGTTACTAAATGTGACGAAATATTTGATTTGTTAGTTAAGGATGGGTAAATAATAGTGTCTGCTTGTGCTAAAGTACCTCCTTTAAAACAAAGAAAGAAAATAGGCTTTTGTAAGTACCACAATTTCTTGGGTCATAAAAATTCTCAATGTTTTCTTTTCAGGGATTTGGTGCAAAACGCCATTCAAGAAGGAAGTCTGAAGTTTGGAGACAAGGGAAGACTCAAATGAAGATTGACTATGACCCATTACAAACTGTAGAAGCTAACTATGTAGAGCCTGAAGAGGTTCAGATGGTTGAAGCCATTAAAAAGGGTAACTCTCCAGTAAACATGGTGGAAATCACTGAGAATTTTGCCACAAAATCTGAAACAACCAAAGTAACTGAAGGAAGTAACACAACGTCAACGAGCCTAGGAAAAACTGATAGTAGTAGTCTGACGCTGGTGACCAAGAAGACTGTTGATGAGTTTGTTCAGATAGATAAAGCTGCTAAGGGATTGGACGTGGCAAAAAAGAGGTTGGGAGGAAATGTTGCTGAGAGCATCAACCTGGTCGAACTAAGTGAAGAATCTAAGGCTAATACAAATAGCGTCCACACCAAGGAGGCTATGGGCGGAAATGGTCCCAGGGTCGAAGTCATCAGAGAGTTAGAGAACAACATGTTGTTGGTAGGAGAGATGACAGAAACAGATGGCTACGTGTTAGAACAATGGATATGCATGGCAGCAGAACAATATTTCAAAACGTCTCTGTTGCGGTGAAAATTGGATATCAAGCTATTAATTAACTTTAATCTTATTTATTTTTACAACCGTACTTTATTTTATCCAAAGGAAAGGTCTAAAGAAGGAAAAACCTTTTTCGCGATGTAACGACAACGCTTAAGAGATTCGGGGATCAGGGGTTGGTTATATCTAGGGAAGGTGTTAGCACCCTAAATATTTGTAGTACTCTACAAGAACCTTTTGTTTGATTGATTGCTAAGTTTGTGAAAATGTAATGTGGATTGGGAAAAGATGTGAGTTGAAACCTAAAGTTATATACACTAAGTTTGCTCGCAAAGACGTTGCATCTTCTGCCTACGTATCCTAACTAGGATAGAATCAGAGCAATCGTAGTTCGCCTTACAAGGGATAAAGAACACTTGATTATGATCAAGCTTCAAGGGGAACAAACATGACAATGTTTGTATGGAGATTGACAAAACTCCCTATTCTAAGTTGTAATGTTCAAAAGGGGAAGTAAGAAATCAAGACGATGATTCTTACACATAGTTGACGAATTCTTTCCTAGGGTTCTAGTTGAAGAACACTCCTAGTACAGGTGGGTTTCTTAGACTTAAAGAAAAGTCTAATGGTTTCTAACTAGGGTTAAATTGACTTAACAAAGTCGAGGGAGGGTGAATGAATTATTCTTGACATGAGGGTCAAGTGGGCAGACCTTCCTTTGGAGGTACACAGGGGAAGCAACCGGATGAAAGCTAACAAGCTTCATCACTTGGGGAAAGAAAAAATAAAAGGGAAAAGTACAACATAATAAAACATTTTCATGGTGACAACCAATTAAACAAACATGTGAAATGATAAGGATGAAATCACATTGATAATAATCAACACAGATGAAAATAACGAGAAATGTAACGACAGATCGCATTCAAATACAGTCAACAGACGGGATGAGATAAACATAGTTACAACTCAAAGTAAACATCCTAGCATGTTAAATAACATGTATGGACATGAGTACAAACAAATTTCACAGACAAATCCAAGTGGAACCACATAAAAATTCATCTGCAAATGCGTAAACGTACGCGAAACGTACTTAACTTGCACCCAGTCAAAAGAGGTGAAAAATTTGTCAAACATCAAAATAAAAACAATGATATGAAAGTACACATTAATAGGAACACAGTGAAAAAAGAACGGGTGAAAAACGATTAAAAAGAGAGAGATACGATTTTTTGAAGTTTGAGTGAAAAATGACAAAAAATGCCAAAAGAGTTGCCCTCCTCAGGGGTCGAACTCAGGACAAGGGGGTGAAAGGCGCGTTTTGGCATATGGTCTTACCACTGGGGTGGCTATACATTCATTGATTGATGCCACCCTTTAATTAATAAGGGTTCCTTCTTTCTATGGCTGGGCAAACACAACACAAATCAAGGATTTATGTTTTGGGGTGTAACTTTCTCATTTCTCAACCTTTTTTAACAAACTTTATATGAAAATGGGGTAGAATTGAACAAGGAATACAATGGCTCTCTCAGTTTTTCCAAATTCCTCTCCCACTGAAAAACCCGATAGTACATGTGATTTTAGGCTTGAAATGCATTTTCATGGTAGCAGCTTGTTTTAAACATTTTCAATCCAAAACAATCATATACACAGACCACATAAATGATGTAACATGATTCTAAACACTCAAATATGTTAAATACAAACAGATTGTGAAAATGGTATGTCAAATGCAAGATTTTAGTGGAAAATGCACATTGAAGTGAGAAACATGAGACAATTTGTTTTTCTACCAAATGATCATGCAAACACATTCTAAATGATGAGTATGAGGTGTTAGAAAAGAGGTTTTGATGAGAAGAAAGCTTTTGTAAAAAGTGGCACATGAGGTGGATGATATGTGTTGAAAAATGTATTTGAAGCATGAGGCTATCTTCAAGTTTTCCTCAGTCAAAACCAACCCTGCTAACAGCTCATACACGTAATAAGGAGTGATTTTATCACTCAAAGTAAGCTTAATGTGAACAGGTTTAAAAAGTGGTGTGCCAAGTGGTATCTTCATGAAAAGGTGCATTTTGAAAAGGACAACCTTATAGCATACAGTTTTGAAAAAGAGCTATGCCAACAGTTCACAACTGATGTATATGAAGTGTTTCAATCACAATTTTGATGCAAAATGAGTTTATGTGAAAAATGACACTTTGACTTGGTTGATGATTTTGAAAGATGCTTTGAAAATGTGAATTTGAATTTTATGCACAGCCAAAACAAAATGAACACATAAGCACTTTCTAAATGAAATTTTGAATATGTTCAAATGATGAAAACAGACTTTTAAGGCTTTATGCAAAAAGTGATACTCCAACTGTTCTAGCAAGTGAAAAGCAAGCAAATCATGTTCATGACAGGGCTGTAGCATATTGGTTTTGTTCAATTGTTTTAAAAGAAAAAAACAGATGCAAGCATATTGAACTAGTATCTATTCCTGCTTTAAGCAATTCACATAAGACAAACCAATGACAACTGATGAAAACTGATGAAAATGCAGCTAAGGGATATCACCAAAGTGTACTAGTTGTCACAGCCAACTATAGTCCACAGATGCTCAAAGTGTGTTTGATCAAGAACTCTCAAATCAAAGCCCAACTTTCAAACAACCACTGCATCCTACATGCTGCCAGCCAACAATGTTGTAGCCATGAGCAGAAGGCCTATCATACCCTGATATAGTTTTTGCTTTAGCAATACTCATGAATCAAAGATCATCCAACCCTTCCCTTATTGCAACTTCCAACTAGCAACCCTATGCTCAATACTAGGTACTAGATTATACCAAAATGTATTAAGTTGAGTATTCACAAACAAACTGGTATGACAGGGTTCAAACAAACAAAATAAATTTCATACAATCAAGACTTCTCATGAGCAACACAATAGAATTTAAATAGGGGCAGCAACATACCTTAATGGGAATGATGAATGCCAAGCTCAAAGTACTCCATATGGCAGTAGTATATTCACAAGATAACATGGTAGATAGTTTTTAACAAACTCACACATTATAATCAACATTTAGCAAGAACAAGTTTATGTTAACACTCACAACAAACCTACCATTCATCACATACCAAATATCATGAAGAATCATCAAGTGCTCATAACTTCAAAATGCACCAAAATGCTCAAAATGCCAAAATCATGAAAAATGATACAAGAGCCAAAGTGTACAAGTTTCATACCTCTTGCAGACCCTTTTAAGCAAGCTAGAACAGTCAAGAAACCCAAAGATCCTTAATTCACTTCTTTGCCTTGAACTTTACTTCACTTTTAAACAATAATGCACTTGTGATGCCAAATGAAGAAATAGGAGTCTCCAATGGTTGCTAGAAGTTTGGAAAGTTGATAAACATCATTGGTGAGGTGTTGAGATGATTAGAATGCCAAGAAACTATGTGGAACAAGTTATGGAAATTTTTGTAGCTTTTGGTCAAAGTAGTGTGGGGATGAGTTTGACTTTTTGATCTTTGAGGTTTTTTGATGGTTTAATGGATCAAACACCTTCTATATATCATTTAAAAGTTGTATGGGTGGTGTTTGAGGTATTTGAGTGTAGAGAAATGGATTGGGCAGCTTCTATGCCAAAACAGATTTTTGGAGTTTTTTGAGAAATTTGTGATTTTAAGATTTTGGAGTGGAGCATGGTAGTAGCAAGGACATAAGTTTTCTTCTGATTTTAGAAGGTATATTCTCTTGTGAATGAGGTGAGGGAACCTTCCTTTTATAGGCAAATGGAGAGTGAAGGGCAGATTTCAAGCTTTCTTCACCTTGAAGAAAGGTTGAGATATTTTGGAGAAAAGGGAGGGTTTTCTCTTGGTTGCTGATCCAAGCCTCAATTTTCAAGCACAATGATGGTTTTTCTGAGGTTGATAGCAGGCTAGGAGGTGTAGGAGTGAGGCTGGTTCAGTTTAACTTTCCACCTCATGCTTCACTTTTCCAACTTGGATACAACTTGCACCACTTGCAAGGCAATGCATTCAAACTTGGTTTTTCTTGATTTTCTGCATAACTTTCTGTTTTTCCATGCTACATACACCTCACACATCAGATACAACATATTGGATCAACAAAATTTGGCAAAATTGATGAAAGAAGTCATTCTTGAAAATTGGCCAATGTGGGACTAAAGTGTGAAACCCCTAACTTGCCATGACCATAACTTTCTGCTCAAAACTCCTCTTGAGATGTGCTAGTACTTTTAAGAAAGCCCTCACATAGATCTAAAACATTCATGTTTTCATGAGTTTCAATTTCTCAAAGTAACTTGGCCAAAAAGCCCTCCAAAGTTGCTAAAAATGAGCTTAAAAAATGAAATTTTCCCAAGTCTTTTTCCCCTCTTGAAATGAATTTGACCATAACTCAAAATCTATGCATTTCCTGATCATGGGCCACTTAGGGACTTTTGTAGGACTTGTCAAGAGCTTCCAAATGAGCTTTGAACCAACTCAATTGGATGTGTAGTTAAGGAGTTATGGTTTAGCCCTTTTCAAAACCCTAATTTCCCGATTTTTCGGTTACTCCTTCATCCTTGATCCAATGGTCATGAAAATTGATATGCAAGTCCATTATGACATAAGGAACAACTTTTCTTCACAACTTGAAGTCCAATTCTTAAAATTTGAAGAGTTGACTTTTCGGTCAACCGTACGAGCGATCGGTGATTACCGAGTCGCCTGTTGACATTCTGGGCCTCCTGAGACTTTGGATGAAATTTATTAGGCTATATGAACTTCATGAATCACAATCCCACCATTTAAACATCTTCCAACATCAAATTCAAACTATAGTTGACTTTTACTAGTCAAAAACCCTAATTGGGTGCTCTGAAATGCACTGCTCTGAATTCTGGGGTGACAACCTCACATTGGCTTCTTGGTTGACATTATATAATACCTTTAACCTTGTTTCCTATTTGAATGAGACCAAAACATTGAATAATCACAAACCCTGAAACTTTGATTTTGACTGCGCGAAACCATGATTCATCTGCAATTTGACAAAGACAGACTTGCACTGGGTTAAGGTTAGAAATTTCATGAGTATGCTTCTAAAATGATAATGAGAATCTAAGGGGTCAAAATTTGGGGTACAACAGTCTCCTAACGTCGAGAGATTACATGTTGAAGATGCCACTTGGTAGAAGGTAGCGCAAGAGGCGGACGATAAGTGCGTAGAGAAACACACTAAAAACCTTGAAGCTCATTTTTTCAAGATGCAGTTGGAAGAAAAGATCGATGTGAACATGATTGAGATCACATATCAAAAGGTCGAAGAAGTAAGGGAGACGAACAAACAAGAAGAATGTAATAAAATGGTTTACCCCAAGCAGGAGGAAACCATTGTTGATTTCTTGCATCGTTGCCAAAAGAAGGGATCAGGAGTAATGTTATGTCCCAGGTGTAGTGCTATTTTTTATGAAAAAGTTGCTCACAAGTTAGAGGGAGTCAATAGAGACTAGGGGCAAAAAATGAACCAGGGCCCAAGAAACTTTGATCCCAGAAGACCCTTGGCAGGGATAAAAATGCCAGCTAGGCCTAACACATTTAAACCAACAGGGAATATGTCAACAGGAAGCTGGATGAAGCCCGTCGAAGGGAGAGGGCAGAAGAAATGGCAAAAATTTGACGTAGAGAGAGGTTCCTCATTTAAATATCTAAAAGAAAGTCATACAACTAATAAGTCAGCGTATGTTTCTCAAAACTACAAGGGTAAGAACCCTATGACCTGGTCATAGTGGTGAAGAGAACAGCGCAGGAGAAAGGCTATCAGAGACACTCAGGTACCAAGACAGGGAGAGCCGAGTACCAATATTGATAATCCAAGTGGAAAAGCTAAGAAGATGCCCATAAGGCGACAACTGTTTAGTGTTGCACCCCAAAATTTGACCAACATTTCTTTACCTAGCTTATGGTTCATCTCATTCACATTAGCATTATCATTTGCATTTCATTGACATGTATGCAGTAGATCAAGAGGTATGATTACCAATCAAGAGCACCATAAGACTTTGAATCTAGCCAAGAGGGCTATTCAAGTGTTCAAGGGTGATATCTTTGTCAGAGAAGTTAAGAGATCCTCAGAGAGATTGGTTGAAACCAAGGTTGTGTGCCTCCTAACTTGAGAGTTGTGGGAGCTCCTCAGATGATTCTGAAGCTATGAGGATGGACTTGAAGCCTTGATAGAGCTTATGAGATGTCTTGAAAGCCATCAGGAAGCCTAGAGAGGTCATTGTGCAAGATTAAGAAACCCTAACCATGAGTGGTGTAATTAGGGTTTGACTGGGTCAACCCTAGGTCTACTGATGATTTGGAGAGGGTTGAGACCTAATCCAAGAGCCATGTGATCATGGATTGATGCATTGAGATGCTATAAGGATGATTCCAAGGTAAACTCATCATGATTGAAGAGTTTGAGAAGTTTCAAGCTAGGGTTTCTAAGGCTTGACAGTGTAAAATCCCCTAGTTTGATCCCTATCTTCCAGGCAGTTTAGCTCAAGATGTGATTGTCATATCATCTTACCCCCAACATGAACGTTGTAGAGCTTGCTATTAGATTTAATTTGAGTACTAGAAGTACTTGATAGGATTTGTATAGCTCAAGTTATGACTTTGACAAGTTACAGGTCATCTGAGGTATGTGAATCTGGGGCCTTGAAAGTCACCCAACTTGCATCCAACTTTTTCCCAAGAAGGATGCTTCCTATAAACTTTTGGTCAACATGAATGGCGTTCCTTATCTTCTTAGATTTCTAGAGAGTACCAGAAGTCCTTGATAGGATTTGTAGAACTCAACTTATGGCTTTGACAAGTCAAGGGCATTTTGGTCATTTGGAGATTATAGGTCATTTCAAGCATAAGGCCATAACTCCTATTTCCAAGCTTCAAATGGAAAAATCTTCAACATAAAACTTGCTTAAAATGATGTTTTAAGGCTAGTAAGGAGGTCATGAGATGTTGAAAAGGCTTGTAGCTCAAAATGGTAAAAATGACCTAAAATGGAGGCATAAGTTAAATAAGTCAAAGTTGGAAATTGAAATTTCCAAGCTACACATCCAAACCATGGCATGTAATAAGTCATTTTGACTCTAGAAAGCATTCTAAAAACAATGGTTCAACCACATTTTTGATTTGAGGTTTAGATCATGGACTTGCTTTGGAAAATGATTGCTTGCATATTAAGGTACATATGCAAAACACAAGGAAAAGCAAGGCACAAGCTAGTAAAGTATCCTAACATGTCATGTATCTCATCTAAGGAGACTTTCAAGTCAGATACAAGTGCTGCAAGAGGTATAGCACAAATGGTACATGAGATGAGTTGAAATCAAAAACTCATGACATGAGAATCTCAAATTCTCATTGGATGATTCCAGAAAGTTCTGGATGGTTTAGAATCATCCTATATAGTGATTAGAACTTGCTCAGATGCAAGGTTGGTGAGAGATTGGAGAGGAGAGTGAGATAGCCATTTCAATTTCTTCCATTGCAAGTTGAAATCAATCTCTACATTCCACACCATTTCCATTGATTCTTTCAATCCTAACACCTTCCATTGATCATACTGAATGTGTGCATACCAATTTGAGGGCAAGATCGTGTGAGATTGAAGAGATAGCATTTGGATTTTGGGAGCTGCAAGTCACAATCGGACTTGGAGATTCAAGCTTCTTTGTTCAAATCTTTTGCGAACAGAAGCATTAACATCAATCAAGGAGTGTTTCTGAAGAGTTTGAGAGGTTGAACTGAAGATTTGACCTATCAGATATTCAAGATTTGACAGGTTTGCAACTTTTCTTCTACACCTTAATTTAAGCATAATTAGTTAGAATTGTTAGGTTAGAATGGTTAGAGACAAGTAGGAGATGGATTCTGGAAACTATGAGATCATTTTGTGAGGTTTGAGTTAGTGACACCATTTCTTTATTGATCAAGAACATGATGTATGGTGAGATATAACATGAGTTTAATAGCAAGATTTAACCAGTGTGAGGTGGTGATCATTCTGAGCCAATAAATTTCAAGAATCGTTAAAGTTGAAGTTTGAGCATAGTTTTGATCTTGGATTAGGTTTAGAGATTGAGGCCATTTCAATTGATTCTAAGGCCATGGTTGCATTCAGGGTTGAATTTAGAGCAGATTAGGGTTTTGAACCATGGATTTTGGTTGAGTTTGGATGGAATCCGAGTTAGGCATTTGAAGCTCTGTTCATGGAGCTTTCCCTCCATTTCCATGGCTGGAGGAAGAAGATGACTCCATGGCCGTTGGATCATGCAAGGACTCATTGACTGGACTTGGATCTAAGGGATGTGATTTAATTTCGCATTTGAAGAAGGAAGTCTGAAGACAATGAAACGAGGCGTTTCATTAATTGGAGTATTGGGCCTTATAGCTAATCCCACCCCATTCTCATGGCCCATTGCATTTTGAACTGATTTTCGTTACTTATTGCACCGCATATCTTTTCTTTTTCTTTGTATTTTTGAATTGATTTTCGGATTAAAATTGGGCCTAGCACGCATTACTGATGGCACCCCCGTTTCAAGCCCAACCATGATTTGAACTGCATATCATTGGTATCTGCACCAACATTTACCATTTTATTTTCTTTTTCTCCATTTTATTTTAAACTTTGAAAAATCATACTAAATATAAAATTAATGATTTTTGCATGGGGATTTTTTCTCCTATTTTATGCTAATGTCTAAAAAATTATAAAATCAAAATATTTGCATTTCATGCATTTTTAATATTTTTTGTGTATTTTCTCTTTTAATAGCTTTTTAATTCCTTTTATGTTGATGCATAGATTTGTAGAATTTTGTTTAGCTAGTTCCCTTTGAATTTTTAGGCCATTCTTTTTAGGATAGTTAGATTAGGACTTTATCTCCCCTCTGGATTTATTCCATAATTTTGTGATTAGTTTTTGATTAGTTTTTATTAGTTTTGATTAGATGACTTTAGGTTGTGTAGATTTAGGTCAATCCTTAACATAGGTCCACAATAACACTAGAATTTTGGGTTTCTAGGTCAAGTTAGATATTGGGACATATATGGTATTAAGGGTAGGTATATAGGATCCCCTAGAAATTATATTAGATTTTAATATAATAGTATACTATTTTTAATTGATTTTTGTAATTGATGGTTGTTTGTGTTGCCCTTGTGGGCTTGTATTTTGTTTTGCTTTGCTTTGTGGGTTTTTGCTTGGCTTGGTGGGCTTGGTCTTGATTTTTGGAGCATGGAGGAGCATAGTGGAGGACTTGAAGATTGAAGAAGGAGCTTGAGAGCTTGATGGCTTGTTTGTTTTGTTGTTTTTTTAGGGTTAGGAATTAAGTAGAGCTTAGACTTAGTTAATTCCTTTCTTAAGAATGGATGGTATCTTTCACCTCCATTCCTCCCCATGATTCAAGGTCCTTCCATGGTATTCACCTCCCTCCTTTGGAGAGATAAGTGATGGAACCTAGGAAGTAGAACTTTTGAGGGAACCATTCTTTTGATGTTAAACCCTTATAGGTCACCTTTGGTGGTCAATAAGCAGTTTAATATCCTAGCTTATCCAGTTAAGTGATTTCTTCTGGTTTGAGTATCTTGAGAGATGTTGGGCTTGAGTGTGAAGATGAAGACTTCATTGAAGAGTATGGAAGAGGATGATTCCCTGAGCATTGCCATTTCAGCTAAAGCTTGAAGAGCAAGAAGAGCAAGTTGATACTTGAAGATCCAGTAAAGATTGAATGAAGAGCTGAGGCTTAAAAATTGAAGGATAAAGTTGACACTTCTAAATGATTAAAGACTACTCTGAGAAGCTGAAGCTTGTAGGAAGAGAAGACCAAGTTGAGACTGGTAAAGCAAAGAGAGCTTGGAAGCTTGAAGGCTGAGTTGACACTTATGAAGAGGATTCAATTGAGATTGAGTGTAAAGCTGAGGCTTGAAGAACAGAGGATGAGTTGATGCTTACCCTGATGCAGTGAGATCCTGAAGGAATCAAGTTGATACTTGTGGTTAAGAGTGAAGCCTGAAGGTTGAATTGATTAAGGAAAGCTGAAGCTTGAAGAAGAAGAATAAGCTGAAACTTATGTTGAAGGGTTGAAACCTGGAGAAGCAAATTGATATTTGTCAAGAATGATGGAGGTCTGAAGTCTGAGTTGCTGTCAGAGGAGCTGAGGCTTGGAGTTGGAAGAGGGAGGGGTTGATCTGCTTTCTTGTCTGTTTCTTCTCTGTATTGCTGATGTGCCTTGTTTGACTTGCTTGATGCATTAGAATAAGTCCATGATTAGACTAGCTTTAATCTAGGAGCATGATTGCACTAGAGGTTGAGTTGCTCCCTCTGCTTGTATTGTTACTGTATGGCTTTGCTTGCGGGAATTCGGTAGAGCCATGCTCCCTTGCCCATGTGGTTTATTTTGCTTGATAGCATTCCTTTTTCCTGTGTGATTACAGTCTTTTATTTTGCTTGATAGTGTAACACCCCACTTCCCAAAATCATATAAATTAATAAACATTATAAATAAACAAAATCAGAGTTCCAATTCTCCCAAGTGGGATATCACATAAAAACAACGTTTCCTTATAAAAAGGTTTTTCTCCAAATACAGCGGAATGTTAAATAATAAAATTCAATAAAAGTTTGATACGTTCACAGGGAAATAAAATATAAGTTCAACATAAAACAAATAAAAACGCCCAAGTCCCGTGCTACGTATCAGAGCATCCTAGACTCGACAATCACACCAATATCCAAGCTAGCTAAGCACCTGGATTATCTGTACTTCCGAAGAAGCACAGACCACAACAACAACAACAAAGGGGTGAGAAAACATGATCAAAAATATAATGGTAATGTAATACATGTAAATAAGGTAGTACAACACACCAACACACCAAGATTCACCCCTAACAACACCATATGACGAACCTACTGTTCAAATTACAATATAACATATTATAATGCAAAATGCAACTCAACACCATGCATGCGGTACCGACTCGTTGGTTCATTCAATCGAACCTGGATAGATCACTTACGCTCCTCCTGAGACATGATCTATCCCCCACCATTCTCCACAAAGGAGTACGGATGAATCACTTACGCTCCTCCTGAGACATGATTCATCCCACCAAAACACCATGATATGCACACACCAATGCATAACTAATATATTTAGGCACTCAACGTGCACACGATCCTCCTGATCATATCATCATACATCAATGCATATATGTACAAATATAACATACACCAACACCATATAAATCAACCAGATAGTAAACAAGTTCATACTTTAACACCAAGATATAAACATATCCCACCACTCGGGGGTACACGATCCTACTGATCACTACATACATATACCTCAATTAATTGTCCACCGACAATATCAAGGGAAACATGTACTATCACCAGTACGCAAGTTAAATCCCACGCTCGCCAACCTTACAGTGCATCAAGGCCAAAACATCACAAAAATCACATTCTGGTTCTGCGACGTTCGCTGGCATTCGCCAGGCGAACCGGGGCGAACCTTCGCTGGCATTCGCCAGGCGAAGCCCCTTTCCACTATCGTGCATTCGCCAGGCGAAGGAATCATTCGCCAGGCGAACCTTCGCTGGCCACACTCGCCAGGCAAAGTTCCTACCCTTTAGGTCTGGGATTTAATTCTGAATTATTCGCTGCCATTTGCCTCAGCTCGCCAGGTGAACTCTCGCCTCCCTTCGCCAGGCGAAGCTTCGCCAACACTCGCCAGGCGAAGCCCAGCGAATGCTGCGATTTCACCAATTTCTCACAGTTCTGCAGAGTGTTGTCTAAGCCAAATGGGTTAAACTTCCTACTTCCAATTCACCTCTTAACATCAGTACTAACAACATAGATATCATAACTTATCGGTTTCTAGACTACATTCCCAATTCAACTCTTAGGCATTCTATCGATATCCCAAAAGGTCACACAGAATTTTCCCTAAAACCCGTAAACCCAGCCTATCCGCCAAATTAACCAAAAACCACAATTCATCAACAATCAACATCCAATTATCAGCAATAGTCAACAATCACAATATATCAATATGTAATATCATATATCGATCAATCTTCTACGGGGTTAAGGACTCCCCGCTACCCTATACATGTATAAACCATTCCCAATCAGGTTTCTCCCCCCTTACCTTGTTAATCGGTTGATCGATGAAAGAACCCTCCAAGGTTTGGCCAATTCTGATTTTCCCCCGTTCCTTCGTTCTTCGCTCCCTTTTCCGTTCTTCTCACTTCTCTCCTTTCTATCGTTCTTTTTCCACTTTCTCTAACTTCTCACAATGTATCGTAAAAACTACTAACCCCTCACATTCTCTATTTTAATTCTCTAATCCCAATAATAATAATAACTTAATAAAATAATAATAATAAAAATAATAATAATAAAAATAAAAATAATAATAATAATAATAATAGTAATAATAATACTATTATTATCTCACCAAAATAATAATAATATTAATAACAATAGTAACTATAATAAATATAATAATAATAATAATAATATTCCCACCAATATTAATATTATACACTATATTATTATATTCACCAAAACACCACCAATAATCCTCCCACATTAGGGGCACCCACCAAACATCACCAAATACACCCCCACCAAAGGGCACACCAACACGTAACATTTAAAATAATAATAAAATGACTAAATAATTAAAATGGGTGTTACAACTCTCCCCCACTTCAATTATTTTCGTCCTCGAAAATTACCTGATGGAAATAGCTCCGGATACGCTTCTCGCATCCTGCTTTCCAACTCCCAGGTCACACTGCCTCCTGCAGCACCTCCCCAAGCTACCTTCACCAAAGGTATCTCTTTCCCTCGGAGCTGTTTCATCTTACGGTCCTCGATCCTCAACGGCATCGTCTCAACAGTAAGATTCTCCCGAACCTGAACATCATCTCTCTGAATAACATGAGATGGATCAGAAACATACTTTCGCAATTGCGACACATGAAACACATCATGTAAGTTTGACAACTCAGGCGGCAACGCCACCCTATAAGCCACATCACCAATTCTCTGCAAAATCTCATAAGGTCCAATGAACTTAGGATCCAGCTTCTTGGACTTCAATGCACGACCCACACCAGTCATCAGATTAACTCTTAGGAATACGTGATCACCTACACAGAATTCCAACTCTTTCCTCCGATTATCATGATAGCTTTTCTGCCTACTCTGAGACACTTTCAATTTCTCACGAATCATTTGAATTGTCTCAGTAGTCTGCTGTATAATTTCTGGCCCAAGCACCATATTCTCACCAGTTTCATACCAACACAGAGGAGTCCTACACCTCCTCCCATACAAAGCTTCAAACGGTGCCATTTCAATACTCGAATGGTAACTGTTATTGTACGTGAATTCGATCAATGGTAAATGAGTATCCCACGCACCACCCTTTTCTAACACACAAGCTCTCAACAAATCTTCAAGCGACTGAATAGTCCTCTCCGACTGACCATCAGTTTGCGGATGATAAGCTGAACTCAATTTCAACTTAGTTCCCAAAGCTTCCTGCAAGCTCTTCCAAAATTCCGAATTAAACCGTGGATCTCTATCCGACACAATACTGGACGGAACACCATGCAACTTCACAATTACCCGAATGTAAATATCCGCCAGCTTCGTTAACGGAAGACTAATATTGAGCGGCACAAAGTGTGCAGACTTCGTCAGTCGATCCACAATCACCCATATAGCATCAAAACCTCTCGCCGTATTCGGCAAACCTGTCACAAAATCCATAGTAATGCAATCCCATTTCCAAACCAGAATCTCTAATGGTTGCATAAATCCAGAAGGTCTCTGGTGTTCCACCTTCGACTTCTGACATGTCAAACAGGCATACACAAATTGAGCTATGTCTCTTTTCATACCAGACCACCAAAATAATTTCTTCAAATCATGATACATTTTCGTAGCTCCCGGATGAATACTCAGGCTACTACAATGTCCTTCACTCAAAATTGACTTTTTCAATTCTTCATCATCTGGTACACAAATCCTGCCTCTAAATCTCAACACACATGTACTATCCAATTTAAAGTCACTATCGGAGTCACTCCCTACTCCAGGCATCAAATCTACCAATTTCACATCCAACTTCTGATTTTCTCTAATCATATCCAAGAAGTCATTATTTACCTGCAACATACCCAACATTACACTATCTGCAGTAGTCTCACAAACCATGCTCAAATCTCTAAACTGTTCAATTAACTCAATTTCTTTCACCATCAGAGCTGCCATATGAATTGCTTTCCTACTCAAAGCATCTGCCACTACATTGGCCTTTCCTGGATGATAACTCAAACTGAAGTCATAATCCTTCAAAAATTCCAACCATCTTCTCTGCCTCATATTCAGCTCTTTCTGATCAAACAGGTATCTCAGACTCTTATGATCACTAAACACTTCAAATCTTGAACCATATAAATAGTGTCTCCAAATTTTCAACACAAAAACAACCGCAGCTAATTCAAGATCATGAGTCGGATAATTTCGCTCATGCACTCTCAATTGCCGTGATGTATATGCTACTACTTTACCATTCTGCATCAGAACCCCGCCTAATCCCATCTTAGACGCATCACAGTACACCACAAACGGTTCACTCGGAGTCGGTAACACTAACACCGGTGCCGTAGTCAATCTCTTTTTCAACTCTTCAAAACTTTCTTCACAAGCAGCATCCCATACAAAAACTTGGTTCTTTCTCGTCAACTGAGTTAATGGCAACGCCAAATTAGAGAACCCTTCAATAAACCTGCGGTAATAACCGGCTAACCCCAAAAAGCTTCTAATCTCTGTCACTGTCTTCGGCGGTTCCCACTGCAATACTGCACTTACTTTTGACGGATCCACCGCTATTCCATCTTCAGATATTACATGCCCCAAGAAACTTACTTTCTTCAACCAAAAGTCACACTTTGACAGTTTAGCAAATAATTTATTTTCCTTCAACACTTGCAAGGCAATTCTCAGATGTCCTGCATGCTCTTCATCAGATTTAGAATAAATTAATATATCATCAATAAACACTACAATGAACTGATCCAAGTAAGAATGGAAAATTCTGTTCATATACTCCATAAATACTCCTGGTGCATTAGTCACTCCAAACGGCATTACAGCATATTCGTAATGTCCATATCGAGTCCTAAAGGCAGTCTTCTGAATATCACCTTCTTTTACTCTCATCTGATGATAACCCGATCTTAAGTCGATCTTACTAAATACACGAGCTCCCACCAGCTGGTCCATCAAATCATCAATCCTAGGTAAAGGATACTTATTCTTAATAGTCACTTTATTCAATTGACGGTAATCGATGCACAGACGCATACTACCATCCTTCTTCTTCACCAACAAAACTGGAGCTCCCCACGGCGATACACTTGGTCTAATAAACTTTCTATCCAACAATTCTCCAATCTGAGACTTCAACTCAGCCAATTCCACTGCAGACATCCTGTACGGCGCCATAGAAATAGGTCTCGTACCAGGAACAAGATCAATACCGAATTCTACTTCTCGCGTCGGAGGCAATTCCGTAATGTCGTCAGGAAACACTTCTGGAAATTCATTCACCACTGCTAATTCCTCCATTAGCACTTTGTTATCCATCGATAAAGTTGCAAATAAAGCAAATACTCTAGTTTCATCTTCCAACAAGGCCCTCAATTATTTATTAGACAAAGAACTTGCCACAACTTCCTCTTCAGGGGTCAGGAACAACAATTCCTTCCGAAAACAATCGATGTCGACTCGGTTGAACTCTAACCAGTTCATACCCAGAATAACATCCAACTTACCAAGTGGTAGACAAATCAGATCCACTCCAAATTCTCTACTGAAAATAGTCAGCGGACACTTCAGGCATACCAAAGAAGTAGTCACTGAACCTATAGAGGGTGTCTCAATAGTCATCTGTATCTCCAGAGTGGACGGCACCAAACCTATCCTCTCCACACAATCTACAGAAATAAACGAGTGCGTTGCACCCGTATCAATAATAGCAATCAAAGGAATATTATTGATAATACAAGTACCTCTGATCACACGCTCATCACTGGCAGCTTGAGTTCCTGCCAAGGCAAACACTTTTCCACCAGCTGGAGACGTTTGAGGCTTCTTCGGCTTCTCACAATGTGTACTGATATGACCCTTCTCACCACAGTTATAACAGGTCGGCATAGTTGCTCTGCAATCAGCTATCACATGACCTGGTTTCCCACACTTAAAACATTTCTTGGCCTCATTAGTACAATCATTAGCACGGTGTCCCATACCACCGCCCCGAAAACATTTCCCTTCAGCAGATGCTCTCCCATCACTAGGCTTCTTATCAACAACAGCTTTACATTTTCCCTTATCAGCAGCAACACTATAAGGAGTACCACTAAACCTCTGCTTACCCTTACGGTCATTAACAGCTTTGTAGTGCGCAATCCTTGCTCGGTTATCATTATCATAGATTCTGCTCCTGCCTACCAGCTCAGGATAGCTCCTGATCTTCTGACAGGCAATCCCCAACTTAATCTTTGGACGCAGTCCATTCTCAAACTTTAAGCACTTAGAGGTCATTGCCCCCTCCACATTATAGTGGGGACAATACTGCACCAGCTCACCAAAATAATAATAATATTAATAACAATAGTAACTATAATAAATATAATAATAATAATAATAATATTCCCACCAATATTAATATTATACACTATATTATTATATTCACCAAAACACCACCAATAATCCTCCCACATTAGGGGCACCCACCAAACATCACCAAATACACCCCCACCAAAGGGCACACCAACACGTAACATTTAAAATAATAATAAAATGACTAAATAATTAAAATGGGTGTTACAGATAGCATGTTTTATTTTTCCTCAGTATGATTGCAGTTATTCATGTCTGGCTTGAGGTTGAGATGAGCTTGTGGAGGCTGCTGCCCCACACACATTTCCTCCCTCACTTGCATTGCATGCATTTTACAGTCGTTTACTGTTTACTGTTTACTGGTTAAGCTAATGCTTTATCTGTTTCTGTTTATCATTGACATGATCCCTTAGGACTCTCATTTCCTTTGATAAGGAAGTGATGATAGAACTTTAGGTTGAAACCTATGCATGATAACTTATAGGAGTTCCCTGTTTCAAACCTCAAATATAGGATGAATCCTTGGCATGACAATAGTAGGACTTGATAGTCTTCCCGTAGTTGAGCCTGTTCTCTTCTCATCTCAAAACAGCTTAAGATACAGTAATCATGAATGATTTCTTTCGTACGTTACGAGCCTTAAGCTATCTGAGAAAGGATTGTTGGAGAGTTTCTTTTCAACAGTCTGGATGTTTAGTATGGCACCCTTTGGGTGACATGCGACGCATTCACTCTCAGGTCATAGTCTTTAGTGCGATTGAAATTGCAAACACAATAAAAAACACTTCTTTCGTAAAAGACAGAAAACAAACTTCAAACCTTTTTGCCCCGTGGGCTCATAATTCAAAGGAAAGCTTTTCTGAAGAAAAGAGTGTCATTAAACTTCAGCGCCAACGCAAACAGGCTTTGTCCCTAACTGCTGGAACTGTTGTTTAACCCTACTCGGTAAAACAGATGAATCTGAATCCCCATAATGCATAGTATCCCGAACTACATAAGCTCTGATCTCTCATGCCTGTTGAGAGTACGTAGGCACAATACTGATGTACTGGCGAGCCACCTTCCCTGCAACCCGTAGTTGGTCGAACTACGTTGACTCTGATTTTTCATTCTCTGATGAGAATACGTAGGCATAAAGTGCGACACTTTGCCGAGTCATTTTCTTTTTTGTTTTAAGCCAGCCTTGATAGGTAGATAGATAAACTAACTCGTCCAGTAAACACAACAAGCGTGGATCTCGTCGAGTACGACGGACGTGAGAGGTGCTAATACCTTCCTCTTGCGTAACCGACTCCCGAACCCAGACAACGGTTGCGACGACCTTGTCTTACCCCTTTTCGTCAGGTTTTTCCGATCGTTTCCTTTCCCGCTCCGAGGGATAAATAACGAAAGGTGGCGACTCTTCTGTTTTGCCGGCACCTTATTTTCGCAGAAGCGACAGCTTGCGACTCTGCTGGGGATCGAACCCAGAATCTCTGGTTCTCCGGTTCCCTATGCGAGTCAATCCTAGCGCTTGTATGATTACTTGTTGGGTTGTGTTTATTTATCGCATTTTATTTCCCGCATTTTATTTTCAGTATGATATGATTATCTGTGCTGTAGTGGGAAGGGCATTCTGATGAGTGAGAAGCCAGACCCAGGCTTGAGTGAACATAGAATTAGTTGTGGAAATTAGTGGGCGCGTGCTTGCTTTACAGGCACTAGTGTCTCATGAAATCCACGCTCAGACAAGGTTCTCCCGGTTGGCTTCTCTTTCAACCCTTTGGGTTGAAACGGTTGTTGGTTTGGAGGATTGTCGACTCTGGGGACCGATCATTTGTGATTCAGCCGAGTGAGGCCGCTTCATGAGCTGGTGATGCCACACCTTCGGGGTATCGTATCACCCCTCTTGAATGTCTGTGACGCTGATGAACGCATAGGATGCCGAACTTGAGTCAGTTTAGGTCCATACCTGTGAGCAGGGTTGGGTTTATTGCAGGAAACTTTGACCTTCAGACTACCTGGTTTTCTTGACAGCGAATCAGTTTTGTTGGTACCGGAGGTTCTCATCATCAGATATATGATTGTTCTTTACAGAACAGGTTTTTGATTTTGATCAGAGGATCTTATCATCAGATGAGTAGTTGTTCTTGATAGAGCGGGTTTTGATCAGAGGATCTTATCATCAGATGTGTATTTGTTCTTGACAGAGCAGGTTTATGACTGGGGTCTGAGGATCTCATTATCAGATGTTTGTTCTTGATAGAGCAGAGTTTTGGTCATCAGTTGTTTGTTCTTGACAGAGCAGATTTATGATTGGGGTCTGAAGATCTCATCAGCAGATGTATGTTTGTTCTTGACAGAGCAGAGTTTCTTGGTCCTGTATCAGAGGTCCTTATTATCAGACGTTTGTTCTTGACAGAGCAGAATTATGGTCCTATGTATATGGCCCTATCAGATGGTTATTCTTGACAGAGCAGATTTGTGGTCCGATACCCGGGTTTTCTTATTATCAGATATAGTGGTTGTTCTTGACAGAGCAACGTCATGGTTTTGTTGATACAGAATCTCCACAGCAAAGTTGCCTTGATCTCCTGCTGCATGATTGCATTTTACATTGCCTTGCATACTCATTTGCATTTCATTAACGTGTGTCTGTGTTGCAGGTACCGTTTTCCCCGATCCAGGATTTCTTGCCTCCTATTGTATTTGTTATGGGTTCTCTGAGGAAGACCGTGGCTTACAAGTTCCCTGCCCCTGATGTGGTTCGGCTAACCGGTTTGATAGCTTTAGTAGATGATTCTGTGAGGGATGAGTTCAGAAAATCTTACGGCAAATTGCTCAGTTTGGTTCGTAAACCTTCTGCGTTCGAGTTGAATGGGTTGCATGCTCTGCTGCAGTTCTACGAACCTCCGTTGAGATGTTTCACTTTTCAGGATTTTGTTCTCGCACCTACGTTAGAGGAATATGCTGATTTGCTAGGTGTGCCTATCAAGAGGCAGATGCCTTTTGTTCATATGGATGTTGAGCCTGATCTGGCTGGTTTAGCTCCTTCACTTCATCTGGATGCCTCCGAGTTGGTATTGACTAGTTGGAACAAGGTTCCTGGCTTCTCCTTGCAGTTTTTAGTGGGAAAGGCTCAGCAGTGCGCAAAGGACAGATGTTGGGTCGCGTTCAACGCCATTCTCGCCCTGTGCATATATGGCATCATTCTGTTCCCCAATATGCCCGATTTTGTAGACTTCGACGCATTTCATATCTTCGCATCAGGGAATCCAGTCCCTACCTTGATAGGAGATGTCTACCATTCCATCCACTACATAAACGAGAACAGGAGGGGCAAGAATGTCTCGTGTTGTGTACCCTTGCTTTATAAATGGCTTGATAGTCATCTGCCCAAGAGGGGCCCCTTTGTTTCGTCTGCAGCCACAGCTGAGTGGTCCAAGCGTTTGATGAGTCTATCAGCGGAGGACATTGACTGGTTTGACAGAGACAGGTTGGGTACCGAGATTATCTTCAGCTGCAGCGGGTTTCCGAACGTGCCTTTGATAGGCAGGAAGGGCTGTATAAACTACAACCCGTCTTTGCTGGTCCGACAGTTCGCATATGCTTTGAGAGCTCCGCCGAAGGAGGAAGAGGTGCAGGAATCTCTGTACCTCACTGGTCTTCTAGAGGGGGGGTCTGTTATCCAAGTTTCAGCGCGCCTGGAATGGTATCAGTAAGAGGGGAAAACCATTGCTGGGGAGAAGCAACAATCAAGCCTACCCTCCGTATGTGACTTGGATCAAAGCCAAAGCAGATGCTATAGGGATGTTGTTTCTTCCTGCCAAGCCAGAAAGCCCTCCAATGATTGAAGAGCCTACTACTGTGCCTATTCAGCAGCATAATCAGGTGTTAGCTGAGCGAGATGAATTGAAGCGGGCGAATGAGGAACTGGAGAAAGAATTGGCTCAGCTCCGAAGCAAGAGGAACGAAGCCGTTCATTCTTTCAAAAGGCAAACAGAGCTGGTGAACCAGCTAGGTACAGACCTGACTAAGCAGATAGCCGAGCGTGAGTGCATGGGTCAAGACTTCAAAGCTGTCAACGACGTACTGGCTACGAAGAAGCAGCACTTGGACGAAGCATATCGGAGGATATCCAAGTTCAACCAACACTGGAAGGCCTCCCTAGCCACCAGGAAAGAGCGGGAGGATAAGCTGATGCTGCAGATCTCCAAGCTGGAAGCCCAGGTGAAGGATAGTGAGAAGAGGTTTGATGAAGAAACCGCTCGCATATACGCCGCTGAAGGCCAGCTCAACAGGGCTCTCGCTAACCTGAAGGAGCGCAAACTGACGTTTGAGTCCAAGAAGCGGAAGTTAGAAGATTGTTTCGGCGAAGGAGCATGGGAAGATTCGGTCGAAGGTCTTCAATACACCATTGTTCAGAGGGAGTTGCTCGTCGAAGGGTTACTCACGCTGCCTGATCATCCAGAAACGAAGGAGTTGTTAGAAGAGTATCGCGCCCGTGGCCGAACCTGACTATTTGTATTCCTTTTGTTTTGATCATTGTTGTATGCTTACCATCACCAGGCTTGTTGGCTGAGGTCACGCTGTTGATTCATCTTGTACTCGCTGATGTTGTGTACTGCCTTGATGGGCTTTCTTTATATATGAGATTGTTATTTCCATGATTGGACTCGGACTTCTTCTTATTATCAGCACTGGCACTCAGGCACTAGGATTAGGGGAGATCTCCCTAATGCACAGACACACGTTTGCATTTGCATGAAGCATTTGCATAACGAGCATTTTGTTGTTTTTCCTAACCCTTTTGTGTTTGACAGGTTCTTTCAGGTGGTTCCAGGATTGATCAGAGACCTATTCACCGCTATCCGACCAGAGCTAATCAAACCAGAATCATGGAGCAAGTGCAAACTGATGTTCAGGAACTCCGCGAGAGAATGGATCGCTTCATGGAGCTCATGCAAGCGGTCGCCAATGGCCAGGATCAGCTCAGAACCTTGGTTCAGCCTCTGATTTCGAGGGTCGATAGCAATGACGTACTCCATGGTGGGACTGTGCCTACTCCTCCACCATTTGAAACTCCACAGAATGGTGTTCCCGTGACCGGGGGAAACAGCAGTGCCAACGGCAATGTGATGGCCAACCTGGGAATCAATACGACGGGCGTCGGTAATGGGAGTCTGGGAGCTAATGTCAATGTCGGGCTGGGCAACGGGAATGCAGGTGTCGGGAATCTGTTTGGGCCTCAGCCATGGCTAGAGGATCGTCAGGACGATGTGTTCTCTCAGAGAGGTACTGAAGGGGAGCTGAATGCTGAAGCACGGCTTAGATTCAAGGCACTTGAAGATAAGATGAGAGATATCGAGAATCAGAATACTTTGGGGGTTGATATGTCCAAGTTGGGACTGATTGCTGATTTCAAGGTGCCTCCCAAGTTCAAGGTACCTGACTTTGAAAAGTACAAGGGCAACACTTGCCCTCGCGTCCACCTGAGATCGTACTACAGAAAAATGTCAGCTCATTCTGATGATGAGAAGTTGCTGATGCACTTCTTTTAAGACAGTCTTTCCGGGCCGTCCCTCGAATGGTACATGAGTCTGGAGCCTACTAGTGTGTGCACGTGGAAGGATCTTGCTGAAGCATTTGTGCACCACTACCAATACAATAGCGACTTGGCCCCGAACCGAGTCCAGTTGCAGAATCTGTCGCAGAGGAACAATGAAGGGTTTAAGGAATACGCCCAGCGGTGGCGTGAGGTTGCAGTCAGGGTTCAGCCGCCGATGGTTGAACGTGAGCTTGTGCAGATGTTCGTAGCCACCCTCCCAGGGGTTTACTATGAGAAGTTGGTCAGCGGTATGTCCGGAACCTTCTCAGATCTCATTATCACGGGTGAGCACATCGAAAATGGGATCAAGCTCGGGAAAATTCAAGGTGATTCATCCTCAGCTAGAGGCGGAAAGAAACCTTATAGTGGCAAAAGACGAGAAGGAGAAACGAGCGTTGTGACCAACGCTCGAAGGAAGGGTAAAGGTCCTCACCAGCAGGTGGCCAGTATAACTATCCCGGCAGTTCCGCAGCAGCAGCAGCAGCAACTGAATCAACAGGGGTACAGGAAGTACCAGAATCGGGCACCTTTGTCGAACCGTCACCTCGAGACACCGCCCATGTCGTACGCGAAACTCTTGCAGACTTTGCTTCAGCTACAGTTGATCCAGAAGAGAACGCTGGCTCCCTTGACAGGGGCGCCTCCGCCAGGGTACGACGCGAATGCCACTTGTGAGTTTCACTCAGGGGCACCAGGCCACACAGTAGAGAACTACAAAGCCTTCAAGCATAAGGTGCAGGACATGGTGGATGCCAAGATCATCAACTTCTCCGATAATGTGCCAAATGTCACGAAGAATCCTATGCCGAATCATAGGGGAGGCGGGGTGAACGCCATTATCGAAGACGAGAGTTCGGATTTGTTGACTGACGTCAGAGATCTGAAGACGCCGCTTAGCTTCGCTAAAGTTAAGTTGATGAAAAGAGGGTTCTTTCCAAGTTGCGGAGAGTTGTGTATGGGCTGTGCGACACGTTCTGATGGATGTGAACAGCTGGTAGAAGGAATTCAAAGTCTGATGACTGAAGGGATTTTACAGTTTAGCCGGAGGGCTGAAAGTGGATCGGGAGAGGTAGTGCTAAAGCAAGACGATGAGGTCGCCACCATCGCCAGACGATAACTATTTCTGCGCCCAGACCGCCCACGATTACTATCACCAAAGCTAGACCGATACCCTTCGAAAGCACCAATGTTGTCCCATGGCATTATGGGGCTGAAGTCTACTGCAACGGACAGAAGTTGGAGCTGGAACCGTTTGGGTCGACGGTGGAGAACCTTGTAGGAATCAGTGGTATTACTCGCGCGGAAGAGTGTTTGCACCACCAGAGGTCATGGCGGATAAAGCGGTCAGAGCTGATGCGGCTGATAAAGGTAAAAGTAAAGTCGTTGAAGAGGTCCCACGAGGGGCGGAAAAATACTTGCTTGTTAAAGATGCCGAGGAGTTTATGCGGTTGATTAGAAAGAGTGACTACAAGATTGTAGATCATCTCCATCAGACGCCCTCGAAGATTTCCATCCTGAACTTATTGTTGTGTTCTGAAGCACACCGCAACGCGCTGCTGAAGGTGTTGAACACCGCATATGTACTGCAGGAAATATCGGTAAACCAGCTAGAAGAGGTCGTAGCCCATGTAAATGCTGGCAATGGGCTAGGTTTCACAGACCTGGAGCTGACGCTGAAGGGGAGGAATCACAATAGCGCCCTGCACATCTCGATAGAGTGTAGGGGCACGATTATGTCGCACGTGTTGGTGGACACGGGTTCGTCACTTAATGTTCTTCCGAAGAAGGCATTAATGAAGTTGGATACTCGTGGAGTGATTTGCACACCCAGTGATCTGGTTGTGAAGGCGTTCGACAAAACTAAACGACATGTTTTCGGGGAGGTAACCCTGCCAATCCAAGTTGGGCTGGAAACGTTCGACGTGGTCTTTTATATTATGGACATCATGCCTGCCTACAGTTGTCTCTTGGGCCGGCCGTGGATCCATGCTGCTGGTGCCGTGACCTCCACGTTGCACCAGAAACTTAAATATGCTGTCGGGGGTAGCATCGTAACCGTGTGTGGCGAGGAAGACATAATGGTGAGCCATTTGTCATCCTTCAAGTATGTTGAGATGGATGGAGAAATCCATGAGACTCTATGCCAAGCGTTCGAAGCTGTCAAAGTGAAGGACATAGCTCCTGTAGTCACGGAAAAGCCAGAGATGACTCTCTCCTCATTCAAGGAAGCTCGGGCCGTTGTCCAAGCCGGATCTACCCCAGGTTGGGGGCGAATTTTGGAGATACCTAACAAGCAAGACAAGTTTGGGTTGGGATATTCTCCTGGGGCTGAAGCTTCTTCTTCTAGCAGTGCGTCGCAAGGTAAGGGGCCGATCCAGTTTACCAGTGGCGGAATGATATTTGAAAGCGTCAACGCGGTGTCTGAAGACAGCGGAGATAGCGACTGTGACCTCGACTCTTGGATCCAGCCAAGCAAGCCAGGCGAGGGCCTTACCAACTGGTGCGTCAAGGATATCATCCAATGATTTACTTTTTTCCAATCATTGAACAACCCTATGTCTTACCCGAGGCATAGTGGTTTTATTGTCAGGGGCTTGTTGGATTATGTACATGCATTTTGTTAATAAATCAAAGGTGTTTTCTTCGTATTCAAATATTGTGATCTCTGTTATTCCTGTTTTGTATTTGTTTTGAAAAACAATAAAATGGCAATGGGGTTTGTGCTAACCTGCATATCCTTGTCTTAAGCTTAACCCTTGTTATTGCAGGATACACATAGCAGATGACATCGACTCTGGACCTTCTACGGCTCACTTCGACTTTGATTGCCCGATCTATCAAGCCGAAGAAGAGATTGATGAAGATGAAGACCTTCCTGAAGAGTTGGCCCGCTTGTTGAAACAAGAAGAGAAAGTTATTCTGCCTCATGAAGAGGAGATCGAGATTGTGAATCTGGGTTCTGAAGAACTTGTCAGGAACGTCAGGATAGGGGCTGCACTGCAGAGTGATGTCAAGCAGAAATTGGTCGAGATGCTGAGAGAGTATAGTGACGTCTTTGCTTGGTCATACGAAGATATGCCCGGACTTGACACTGACATTGTGGTCCACCACTTGCCGTTGCGAGAAGATTGTCTTCCCGTTAAGCAGAAGCTTAGAAGGACGCGACCAGATATGGCCGTTAAGATCAAAGAAGAAGTGCAGAAACAGCTTGATGCTGGCTTCTTAGCGGTCACTACTTACCCTCCGTGGGTCTCCAACATAGTGCCTGTACCGAAGAAGGACGGTAAGGTGAGCATGTGTGTCGATTATCGGGATTTGAATAGGGTGAGCCCTAAAGATGATTTCCCGCTGCCTCATATTGATGTGTTGGTCGACAATACAGCTCAGTTCTCCGTGTTTTCGTTCATGGATGGCTTCTCCGGCTACAATCAGATCAAGATGGCGCCGGAGGACATGGAGAAAACTACGTTTATCACTCCCTGGGGAACATTCTGCTATAAGGTAATGCCTTTCGGTCTGAAGAACGCAGGGTCCACTTACCAACGAGCAATGGTTACTTTGTTTCATGATATGATTCATCATGAGATTGAAGTCTATGTTGATGACATGATTGCGAAGTCCCAAACGGAGGAGGGACATCTGGTCAATTTGCTGAAGCTTTTGGAGAGGCTTAGGAAGTTCAGGTTGAGGCTGAATCCTAACAAGTGTACTTTCAGAGTACGGTCCGGAAAGTTACTGGGGTTTATCGTGAGTGAAAGAGGCATCGAGGTTGATCCTGCGAAGATTAAAGCGATACAAGAAATGCCAGTGCCAAAAACAGAAAAAGAAGTTTGTGGTTTCTTGGGCAGAATAAACTACATTGCAAGGTTTATTTCTCAGCTCACGGCCACGTGTGAACCGATGTTCAAGCTTTTAAAGAAAGATCAGGCGATTATCTGGAACGAGGATTGATAGAAGGCATTCGATAAGATAAAGCAGTATCTGCAGGAACCTCCAATCTTGATACCCCCAGTGGCTGGACGGCCACTAATCATGTACTTGACAGTTCTTGAGAATAGTATGGGGTGTGTTCTCGGTCAGCACGACGAGACGGGCAGAAAGGAGCATGCCATTTACTATTTGAGTAAAAAGTTCACTGACTGTGAATCTCGTTACTCGATGTTGGAGAAGACGTGTTGTGCACTAGCCTGGGCTGCCAAACGTTTACGACAGTACATGCTCAATCACACCACCATGCTAATTTCGAAGATGGATCCGATCAAGTACGTCTTCGAGAAGCAAGCGCTTTCGGGCAGGATTGCCAGATGGAAAATGGTGTTGACAGAATATGATATTCAGTACGTTTCCCAGAAGGCCATCAAGGGTAGCGTATTGTCTGAATACCTGGTCGAGCAGCCGATCAAGGATTACCAGCCGATGAAATTTGAATTCCCTGATGAGGATATCATGTTTCTCAAAGCGAAGGATTGCGATGAACCGTTGCCCGACAAGGGGCCAGATAGGAAATCCCCGTGGAAATTGATATTCAACGGGGCGGTTAATTCTTACGGAAGGGGCATAGGGGCGGTCATCACGACTCCCCACGGATCCCACATCCCGTTTACTGCGAGATTGACGTTTCCGGTCACCAATAACGAAGCGGAGTACGAAGCATGCATCATGGGTCTAGAAGAGGCAATTGATTTGAGAATCAAGAACCTAGACGTATATGGTGACTCGGCGCTTGTGATCAACCAGATTAAAGGGGAGTGGGAGACTCGTCAATCGAATTTGGTGTCGTACATGAACTATGCCAGAAGGCTACTTCCGTTCTTTGATCGAGTGGAACTCCATCATGTGCCCAGAGCAGAAAATCAGATGGCTGATGCCTTAGCCACGTTGGCTTCGATGTATAAAGTCAATTTTTGGAATGAGGCTCCAAGAATTGTCCTTTCTCGTCTTGATAGACCTGCATTTGTCTTTGCAATCGAGGAAGCCGCCGACGGCAAGCCATGGTTCCATGACATCCAGACTTTCCTTATGACTAGGGAGTATCCTGCGGGAGCGTCAACCCAGGATAAGAAAACTCTGAGGAGGCTGTCTGGAAATTTTTATCTCAATCCTGATGGAGTTTTGTACAAAAGAAACCATGATCTCGTGCTACTCAGATGTGTAGATGAGAAAGAAGCGAGTATGCTCATGGAAGAAGTCCATGAAGGCACATTTGGTACGCACGCCGGCGGGCATGCTATGACGAGAAAAATCCTGAGAGCAGGATACTACTGGCTGACGATGGAATCTGATTGCTTTAAATTCGCAAAGAGATGTCATAAATGCCAGATTTATGCTGATAAAGTTCATGTGCCGCCGTGCCCGTTAAATGTCATGTCCTCCCCGTGGCCGTTCTCCATGTGGGGCATCGACATGATAGGCAAGATCGAGCCTACTGCATCTAACGGTCATCGCTTCATTCTGGTAGCTATCGACTACTTCACCAAGTGGGTGGAGGCAGCCTCATATGCTAATGTGACCAAGCAGGTGGTGGCTAAATTCATAAAGAGGGACACCATCTGTCGTTACGGAATTCCCGAGCGGATCATTACTGATAATGGTTCGAATCTGAATAACAAGTTGATGAAGGAGCTATGCCAGAGTTTCAAGATTGAACACCACAACTCATCTCCTTACCGGCCGAAGATGAATGGCGCCGTTGAAGCGGCCAATAAGAACATAAAGAAGATTGTTCAGAAGATGGTTGTGACCTACAAGGATTGGCACGAGATGCTGCCATTTGCACTGCACGGTTATCGTACGACGGTACGTACGTCAACCGGGGCAACTCCTTTCTCCTTAGTGTACGGTATGGAGGCTGTCCTACCGTTAGAAGTGGAGATCCCTTCTTTACGAGTTTTGGTTGATGTGAAACTCGACGAGGCAGAATGGATTACGAACCGACTCAACCAACTCAGCCTGATGGACGAGAAGAGGTTGGCATCGATTGCGTATGGTCGTTTATACCAAAGTCGAATGAAGAAAGCTTATGATAAGAAGGTGCGTCCTAGAAACTTTCAGACGGGTGATCTCGTCCTGAAGAAGATTCTTCCTCCACACTCCGATCACCGGGGCAAGTGGACTCCCAATTACGAAGGTCCGTACGTCGTCAGCAAGGTCTTCTCGGGAGGAGCTTTGTTGTTATCCACGATGGATGGTGAAGATTTTGCATCCCCGGTGAACGCGGACGCAGTTAAAAAATACTTTGCTTGAAAGCGACTCGCTGGACAGTAAAAAGAGTCCAGGCAAAAATGGGGCATCCCGGCGAACCATAAAAAAGTAAAAAGGTTCGGGGAAAAATTAGGGATATAAAAGAAAAGAATGTACACCCGCAAAGTCGAAAACCCGGATGGGCGGCTTTGGCAAAAAAGGGTATCCCGGTGAACTGAAAACCCGCAAAGGGCGGTTCACGCAAAAGTTAGGGATTTGAAAAAGCAAATGACTACGTTCCGCGTGTGGACTTTCATTGTTTAGTGGTTTGGAAGACCTGAGGGCCGTTTATCTGAATCAATCTCTTTCGAAGCTGAAGCGTCAGAGAAGTATCGAATTCGAGTGGGTCATAGAGGGATCAATTCATGGTGTTCGTCTACGCCTCGTTGCCGACATTTGTATATACTGATGTATATTTATGTTTTATTTTTGTGCAGCTTCCTCATTCCAGGGGCTTGCATCTGTTGTAAAACATTTTTACCCATTCAGGGGTTCGTTATCAATAAAATGTATACTCTTCAGCAATTTTGTTTGCCTGTTTAGCATTTACCTGTTTTGTTTGCGAAAAAGAACGCCGATGTTTTTGATAAAATGCGCATACATAAACTTACTGGCCTAGGCCACTGATTGTTGAAACAATGAATTACTTGAACATTGTCATAAGATAATAACCTTGATAGGTCCCTTTGAGAAGGGTATCTTGTCTGTTTGTTTGCGTTGTTACAGGTGTAGCATATTCCAGACAGTGCGTCGTGCGTATCCCCAAGCAGGATAATTCCTCCTTCTCCAGCAAAGTTCAGCAGCCTCTCCCCGCAGAGTCTGAACGTGAGATCGTGAGCATTGATGTGTCTCCCCAGGAAGAGAAGACTCTCTCCCCGATCAGATGCATCCTGAAGGAACGTCATCTCCTCAGGTGAGTCATTCACCGAAGTGTGCAGCAGTTGATAGTTCAAGACTGAAGTCTCCAGCGGAATTGAGTTTCCCCATAGAGTCGTACTCTCCCCAGCAAGCAGAATGATTTCTTCTTCCTCAGCCGAGTTTGCAGATCCCCAAGAGAGCCGAGTCCTTGGAAGCCGCTCAGACCATGATTGGTTTTCCCCAGTAGAGTGTTGAATAGCTGATGCTGTGTTTTCCCGCCGGAGTCGTTGTCTCCAGGAGGGTTAGCCGTGAAGGCCGTGCAGTTTATCTCTGTGATTGACATCGCTTTCCCTCAGCAGGTCCAGGTTCTCGTAGAGCTTCGTTCCCCTGTAGCAGTCAACTGAAGTTCACTTCCCCACAACGTCCAATTGAGATTGGTGTGACCTTCTTCTCCTCAGCAGGATGATTCCTTCCCCCTATCTGAGTGGTTCTTTCTCCTTGACAGGAGGATTCTCCCTTCAGCATTTATTTTGCTGACGGGATCGCATCATTTTGCTGAAGCATATGCATAATAAGCATGATCTAGGTTGTTACCGTTCTTGTTTTGCAGGTGTTCCTCCGTAGAATTGATTGCTTAAGATGATTCTTGAATTCTCCCCAACGGAGTCGCTTGCTCAAGATGATTCTTGAATTCCCCAGTGCAGTCGCCAGAGTTGGTTGCTCAAGTTGATGCTTAGAGTCCCCGGATGAGTGTCTGCTCAGGATGATTCCTGAAATCTCCAGCATAGTTATCGGTTCAGGATGAGTCTTGAAGTCCCCGGCGGAGTCATTTGTCCAAGATGATTCTTGAAGTCCTCAGCAGAGTTGATTCATCCAGAATGATTCCTGGATCCCCGAAGCAGAGTTACTTGATAGTTCTCCAGAATCCCCAGCGGAGATGTGTCATCCCCAGCAGGTTTCTGAAGTTGACTTGATGCTTGAAGTCTGACCGTGTTAACGAAGCAGTTCTCTCAGCTGATGCGGAGTGCCTGATGGCAGAAGTTTGGATATCTCCAACTGGTTCATGATTGACCAAGAATTCTGTTCCCGACTTACTGATGGAGTCCGGCAGACGCCCGAAAGTTTTCTTTGAATGCCCGACGGCATGACTAACCTGATTGTTGACCTGATGAGTCCCGAGGAATCTTGATGCCTGACGGCATGATCGACCATGCATTACCGGTTACCGTGTGACCAATTCTCCAGCTAGTTGTCGTGCAACTAATATTTCAGTTTTCGAAGATTTGTTCCCATCAGAGTACCGTGTACTTGTGCAGTTGGCAAATTTCCGGGTTTGTTGGTATTCAACCGTCTCGCACCTTGATTGGCTGAGAGCCGTTCGCTTCTCACCCAGTCAGGTCCAAGCCATTTGAATAGGGGCAGTTGTTGCACCCCAAAATTTGACCAACATTTCTTTACCTAGCTTATGGTTCATCTCATTCACATTAGCATTATCATTTGCATTTCATTGACATGTATGCAGTAGATCAAGAGGTATGATTACCAATCAAGAGCACCATAAGACTTTGAAGCTAGCCAAGAGGGCTATTCAAGTGTTCAAGGGTGATATCTTTGTCAGAGAAGTTAAGAGATCCTCAGAGAGATTGGTTGAAACCAAGGTTGTGTGCCTCCTAACTTGAGAGTTGTGGGAGCTCCTCAGATGATTCTGAAGCTATGAGGATGGACTTGAAGCCTTGAGAGAGCTTATGAGATGTCTTGAAAGCCATCAGGAAGCCTAGAGAGGTCATTGTGCAAGATTAAGAAACCCCAGCCATGAGTGGTGTAATTAGGGTTTGACTGGGTCAACCCTAGGTCTACTGATGATTTGGAGAGGGTTAAGACCTAATCCAAGAGACATGTGATCATGGATTAATGCATTGAGATGCTATAAGGATGATTCCAAGGTCAACTCATCATGATTGAAGAGTTTGAGAAGTTTCAAGCTAGGGTTTCTAAGGCTTGACAGTGTAAAATCCCCTAGTTTGATCCCTATCTTCCAGGCAGTTTAGCTCAAGATGTGATTGTCATCTCATCTTACCCCCTACATGAATGTTGTAGAGCTCAAGTTATGACTTTGACAAGTTACAGGTCATCTGAGGTATGTGAATATGGGGCCTTGAAAGTCACCCAACTTGCATCCAACTTTTGCCCAAGAAGGATGATACCTATGAACTTTTCGTCAACATGAATGTTGTTCCTTATCTTCTTAGCTTTATAGAGAGTACTATAAGTCCTAGATAGGATTTGTAGAACTGAACTTATGGCTTTGACAAGTCAAGGGCATTTTGGTCATTTGGAGATTATAGGTCATTTCAAGCATAAGGCCATAACTCCTATTTCCAAGCTTCAAATGGAAAAATCTTTAACATCAAACTTGCTTAAAATGATGTTTTAAGGCTAGTAAGGAGGTCATGAGATGTTGAAAAGACTTGTAGCTCAAAATGGTAAAAATGACCTAAAATGGAGGCATAAGTTAAATAAGTCAAAGTTGGAAATTGAAATTTCCAAGCTACACATCCAAACCATGGCATGTAATAGGTCATTTTGACTCTAGAAAGCATTCTAAAAACAATGGTTCAGCCACATTTTTGATTTGAGGTTTAGATCATGGACTTGCTTTGGAAAATGATTGCTTGCATATTAAGGTACATATGCAAAACACAAGGAAAAGCAAGGCACGAGCTAGTAAAGTATCCTAACATGTCATGTATCTTATCTAAGGAGATTTTCAAGTCAGATACAAGTGCTGCAAGAGGTATAGCACAAGATGGTACATGAGATGAGTTGAAATCAAAAACTCATGACATGAGAATCTCAAATTCTCATTGGATGATTCCAGAAAGTTCTGGATGGTTTAGAATCATCCTATATAGTGATTAGAACTTGCTCAGATGCAAGGTTGGTGAGAGATTGGAGAGGAGAGTGAGATAGCCATTTCAATTTCTTCCATTGCAAGTTGAAATCAATCTCTACATTCCACACCATTTCCATTGATTCTTTCAATCCTAACACCTTCCATTGATCATACTGAATGTGTGCATACCAATTTGAGGGCAAGATCGTGTGAGATTGAAGAGATAACATTTGGATTTTGGGAGCTGCAAGTCACAATCGGACTTGGAGATTCAAGCTTCTTTGATCAAATCTTTTGCGAACAGAAGCATTAACATCAATCAAGGAGTGTTTCTGAAGAGTTTGAGAGGTTGAACTGAAGATTTGACCTATCTGATATTCAAGATTTGACAGGTTTGCAACTTTTCTTCTACACCTTAATTTAAGCATAATTAGTTAGAATTGTTAGGTTAGAATGGTTAGAGACAAGTAGGAGATGGATTCTGGAAACTATGAGATCATTTTGTGAGGTTTGAGTTAGTGACACCATTTCTTTATTGATCAAGAACACGATGTATGGTGAGATATAACATGAGTTTAATAGCAAGATTTAACCAGTGTGAGGTGGTGATCATTCTGAGCCAATCAATTTCAAGAATCGTTAAAGTTGAAGTTTGAGCATAGTTTTGATCTTGGATTGGGTTTAGAGATTGAGGGCATTTCAATTGATTCTAAGGCCATGGTTGCATTCAGGGTTGAATTTAGAGCAGATTAGGGTTTTGAACCATGGATTTTGGTTGAGTTTGGATGGAATCCGAGTTAGGTATTTGAAGCTCTTTTCATGGAGTTTTCCCTCCATTTCCATGGCTGGAGGAAGAAGATGACTCCATGACCGTTGGATCATGCAAGGACTCATTGACTGGACTTGGATCTAAGGGCTGTGATTTAATTTCGCATTTCAAGAAGGAAGTCTGAAGACAATGAAACGAGGCGTTTCATTAATTGGAGTATTGGGCCTTATAGCTAATCCCACCCCACTCTCATGACCCATTGCATTTTGAACTGATTTTCGTTACTTATTGCACCGCATATCTTTTCTTTTTCTTTGTATTTTTGAATTGATTTTCTGATTAAAATTGGGCCTAGCGCGCATTACTGATGGCACCCCCGTTTCAAGCCCAACCATGATTTGAATTGCATATCATTGCTATCTGCACCAACATTTACCATTTTATTTTCTTTTTCTCCATTTTATTTTAAACTTTGAAAAATCATACTAAATATAAAATTAATGATTTTTGCATGGGGATTTTTTCTCCTATTTTATGCTAATGTCTAAAAAATTATAAAATCAAAATATTTGCATTTCATGCATTTTTAATATTTTTTGTGTATTTTCTCTTTTAATAGCTTTTTAATTCCTTTTATGTTGATGCATATATTTGTAGAATTTTGTTTAGCTAGTTCCCTTTAAATTTTTAGGCCATTCTTTTTAGGATAGTTAGATTACGACTTTAGCTCCCCTCTGGATTTTTTTCCATAATTTTGTGATTAGTTTTTGATTAGTTTTGATTAGATGACTTTAGGTTGTGTAGATTTAGGTCAATCCTTAACATAGGTCCACAATAACACTAGAATTTTGGGTTTCTAGGTCAAGTTAGATATTGGGACATATAGGGTATTAAGGGTAGGTATATAGGATCCCGTAGAAATTATATTAGATTTTAATATAATAGTATACTATTTTTAATTGATTTTTGTAATTGATGGTTGTTTGTGTTGCCCTTGTGGGCTTGTATTTTGTTTTGCTTTGCTTTGTGGGTTTTTGCTTGGCTTGGTGGGCTTGGTCTTGATTTTTGGAGCATGGAGGAGCATAGTGGAAGACTTGAAGATTGAAGAAGGAGCTTGAGAGCTTGATGGCTTGTTTGTTTTGTTGTTGTTTTAGGGTTAGGAATTAAGTAGAGCTTAGACTTAGTTAATTCCTTTCTTAAGTATGGATGGTATCTTTCACCTCCATTCCTCCCCATGATTCAAGGTCCTTCCATGGTATTCACCTCCCTCCTTTGGAGAGATAAGTGATGGAACCTAGGAAGTAGAACTTTTGAGGGAACCATTCTTTTGATGTTAAACCCTTATAGGTCACCTTTGGTGGTCAATAAGCAGTTTAATATCCTAGCTTATCCAGTTAAGTGATTTCTTCTGGTTTGAGTATCTTGAGAGATGTTGGGCTTGAGTGTGAAGATGAAGACTTCATTGAAGAGTATGGAAGAGGATGATTCCCTGAGCATTGCCATTTCAGCTAAAGCTTGAAGAGCAAGAAGAGCAAGTTGATACTTGAAGATCCAGTAAAGATTGAATGAAGAGCTGAAGCTTAAAAATTGAAGGATAAAGTTGACACTTCTAAATGATTAAAGACTACTCTGAGAAGCTGAAGCTTGTAGGAAGAGAAGACCAAGTTGAGACTGGTAAAGCAAAGAGAGCTTGGAAGCTTGAAGGCTGAGTTGACACTTATGAAGAGGATTCAATTGAGATTGAGTGTAGAGCTGAGGCTTGAAGAACAGAGGATGAGTTGATGCTTACCCTGATGCAGTGAGATCCTGAAGGAATCAAGTTGATACTTGTGGTTAAGAGAGAAGCCTGAAGGTGGAATTGATTAAGGAAAGTTGAAGCTTGAAGAAGAAGAATAAGCTGAAACTTATGTTGAAGGGTTGAAACCTGGAGAAGCAAATTGATATTTGTCAAGAGTGATAGAGGTCTGAAGACTGAGTTGCTGTCAGAGGAGCTGAGGCTTGGAGTTGGAAGAGGGAGGGGTTGATCTGCTTTCTTGTCTATTTCTTCTCTGTATTGCTGATGTGCCTTGTTTGACTTGCTTGATGCATTAGAATAAGTCCATGATTAGACTAGCTTTAATCTAGGAGCATGATTGCACTAGAGGTTGAGTTGCTCCCTCTGCTTGTATTGTTGTTGTATGGCTTTGCTTGCGAGTATTCGGTAGAGCCCTGCTCCCTTGCCCATGTGGTTTATTTTGCTTGATAGCATTCCTTTTTCCTGTGTGATTACAGTCTTTTATTTTGCTTGATAGCATGTTTTATTTTTCCTCAGTATGATTGCAGTTATTCATGTCTGGCTTGAGGTTGAGATGAGCTTGTGGAGGCTGCTGCCCCACACACATTTCCTCCCTCACTTGCATTGCATGCATTTTACAGTCGCTTACTGTTTACTGTTTACTGGTTAAGCTGATGCTTTATCTGTTTCTGTTTATCATTGACATGATCCCTTAGGACTCTCATTTCCTTTGATAAGGAAGTGATGATAGAACTTTAGGTTGAAACCTATGCATGATAACTTCTAGGAGTTCCCTGTTTCAAACCTCAACTATAGGATGAATCCTTGGCATGACAACAGTAGGACTTGATAGTCTCCCCGTAGTTGAGCATGTTCTCTTCTCATCTCAAAACAGCTTAAGATACAGTAATCATGAATGATTTCTTTCGTACGTTATGAGCCTTAAGCTATCTGAGAAAGGATTGTTGGAGAGTTTCTTTTCAACAGTCTGGATGTTTAGTATGGCACCCTTTGGGTGACATGCGACGCATTCACTCTCAGGTCATAGTCTTTAGTGCGATTGAAATTGCAAACACAATAAAAAACACTTCTTTCGTAAAAGACAGAAAACAAACTTCAAACCTTTTTGCCCCGTGGGCCCATAATTCAAAGGAAAGCTTTTCTGAAGAAAAGAGTGTCGTTAAACTTCAGCGCCAACGCAAACAGGCTTTGTCCCTAACTGCTGGAACTGTTGTTTAACCCTACTCGGTAAAACAGATGAATCTGAATCCCCATAATGCGTAGTATCCCGAACTACGTAAGCTCTGATCTCTCATGCCTGTTGAGAGTACGTAGGCACAATACTGATGTATTGGCGAGCCACCTTCCCTGCAACCCGTAGTTGGTCGAACTACGTTGACTCTGATTTCTCATTCTCTGATGAGAATACGTAGGCATAAAGTGCGACGCTTTGCCGAGTCATTTGCTTTTCTATTTTAAGCCAGCCTTGATAGGTAGATAGATAAACCAACTCGTCCAGTAAACACAACAAGCGTGGATCCCGTCGAGTACGACGAACGTGAGAGGTGCTAATACCTTCCTCTTGCGTAACCGACTCCCGAACCCAGACAACGGTTGCGACGACCTTGTCTTACCCTTTTTCGTAAGGTTTTTCCGATCGTTTCCTTTCCCGCTCCGAGGGATAAATAACGAAAGGTGGCGACTCTTCTGTTTTGCCAGCACCTTATTTTCGCGGAAGCGACATTTAGTGTTCCGCAGTACCAGCCAGAAAGGAAATTCAACGAGAATGATAACATGACTGATAACTTCGACAACGAGTCTGCAGCTTCCCTCGACATTATAGTGAATGTCGTATCTGTTATGCCCATAGAGTTTGGCCAGATTATGGAAGTAGAAGATGTGGATTAGAACACTGAGATGGAAATGCCGGCACACAAACCTGTGTGTTATTACATGATGAACAATGGGTGTGTAGAGGAGAAAAATACTTTCTTTGAATGCCCTACAGAGACTATGAAAGGTAACTTAAAGCCTCTTTACATCACTGGAAAAGTGGAGAACGTGCCTGTGAACAAGATACTGTTAGATTGTGGCGCAATGGTGAACCTGATGACCCGGTTCTTACTGAGGAAAATTGGGAAGTGTGACGATGATACCAAACCGCACAACATGGTTATGTCGAACTATAAGGGGAAAGTTGGCTCCATGCTGGGAGTAATTCAAGTTGATCTCACCGTGGGAACAATTACTAGACCCACAGTTTTTATGGTGGTTAAAACTAAAGCCAATTACAACCTGCTCATGGGAAGAGAATGGATCCATGGCGTAGGAGTTGTACCTTCTTCCATGCATCATAGAATTACCATTTGGAGGTCAGATGGTATAGTGGAAAATAAAGAAGCAGACCAGAGGTACTTAAAAGCCCTTATCAATCAGGTTGACAGGAGACAATTTGATAAGCACCTGGTGAACATTGCTCCATGTCCTCTAGCAGATTTTGAGTTCACACCAGACAAAGACACATTCCATTCATTATACTTGCATCCTGTCGAAGGTTTTAGATGGGACAAGGAGGTACTAGAAGGAAGGCTTCCAGGCTTAAGCAAACCTCTAGTAGACCCCATAGGGTGGGGAAGTGAGTTTAGTGATCATGACTGAATTCGAAGCGTTGAAGAGAATTTCGGCCTATGTGGCTGAAACAAAATTACAAGCGGCTCTGGAAGCTGCTAACAACAACATGGAAGATAAAGCCAATCCTGAATTTCACCAAGAATGTCCTGGTAAGGACTTCGACACAAAATCTGGAGAGCAAATCCAGAGGTTCGACGCCATTTATGAGGATGAACCTTTGGGGTTTGAAAAAGATCTGCTAGCAAACAACGTTAAGATGCTAGCACAAGATCCATAAGAAGAAATTGACCTCGGTGAGGGGTGTCGCTACTGCGAAAATAAGGTGTCGGCAAAACAGAAGAGTCGCCACCTTTCGTTATTTATCCCACAGAAGGGAAAGGAAACAATCGGAAAAACCTAATGAAAAGGTATAAGACAAGGTCATCGCAACCAAGTCTGGGTTCGGGAGTCGGTTACGCAAGGGGAAGGTTTTAGCACCCCTCACGTTCATTGTACTCAACGGGGTCCATGCTTGTTGTGTTTATCTGACGGGTTGTTTATCTATCTACCTATCAAGGCTGGTCTGAAAAGAAAAGAAAATTGACTCGGCAAAGCATCGCGCTTCGTGCCTACGTATTCTCGTCAGAGAACGAGAAATCAGAGTCAACGTAGTTCGGCTAACTACGGGTGAAGGGAAGGTTTCTCGCCAAGATATCGCATCTTGTACCTACGTATTCTCATCAGAGAAATCAGAGCAAACGTAGTTCGGGATAATACAGATTATGGGGGTTCAGATTCATCTGTTTTTCCGAGTAGGGTTAACAAACAGTTCCAGCAGTTTGGAGTATGCAGCTTGCTCGTCAGAGACTCGTGCGTTACCGTTTGCGGTAGAACTGAGAGTTAACGGCACTCTTTTCTTCAGAAACGTTTTCCTTGAGTTAAGGGCCCACGAGGCAAAAAGGTTTGAAGTTTGTTTTCTGTCTTTTACGGAAGAAGTGTTTTTTATGGTTGTCTGTAGTTTGTACAGCACTAGAGACTATGACTTAGGAGCAAATGTGTCGCATATCATCCAAAGGACATATACTAAACACTCTAGATGATTGGGATGAGACCGCTTAATTATCATTTCCCAAGTAGCTTAAGGCTCGTAACGCGCTTGTACTAACTTGCCTTTATTACGCTTTTTACTGTTATTTTGAGATGAGAAGAGAACGAACTCTACGGGGAAACTGTCAAGCCCTAATGTTGTCATGCCAAGGATTCATCCTATGGTTGAGTTTTGAAACAGGGAACTCCTATATGTTATCATGCATAGGTTTCAACCTAAATCTCTAATCATCACTTCCTTATCAAAGGAAGTGAGAGTCATAGGGGATCATGTCAAATGGGATACAGAAACAGACAAACCATCAGCTAAACATCAGTAAAACAGATAAACAGAGGAAAACAGTAAAGATGCACATGCAATGCAGCAATACAAGCAGAGGGAGACTCACTCAACCTCTTAGCAATCAAGCAAAGAAAACAGTCAAAACAGACAAGCAGAGGGAGCTCAACTCAACCTCTACATGCAAATACGTCAATTAGAAAAAGAAAAACAACACACAAGCAAGGGGAGGATCACCTAACCCTTAAGGCAAACAAGCAGAGGGAAACCCACTCAACCTCTTAACGCAATCATGCATCTATACTTAGACTATCCTAAACACAAACTATCCTAATGCAACACACCATTCAATCATGAATGAAGGCAAGGATTTATGACAAATAAGGAATTCATTCCACAAGTAATCATACAAGGCTTATATCCTAAGGAAAGAAATTGAAAGTTGGGAGGCAAGGGTAAGGTCCACAGGAACTTATCCCAGGCACCCAACCAACTAAAAGGGATTTGGGAGAATCCTAGAAATTTGGGTCCTTCAGGAGATGTGCAACATTCCCCCCACATGAAGGACTATGCTACCCCAAGAAGGTTCCTAAAAGGATTGGAGAAGATTAGGAGAATGAAGATGGGAAGCAAGGTAAGGTCCACAGGAACTTACCACAGACACTCAACCAACTCCATTTCCTCAGAGAGCTTGCATAGATTCAACTCCTTTATGATAATGCAATGAATTCCTCCACAGGAGGAAACATGCTCATAAGGAGGATCCTAATTAAGCAAGGAAGATTATGAGGGAAACTAACCCTATAGGAAGAATCATCCACCTACTTGAACTTCTAAAGAACCTCAATGATTACCTTCTAAGGATCACCTACACTAAGGATTCAAGGCTCTAAAGAGGTATCTACCTAATCACTATTCTATCAAGAAAGGATATGAAACTTATAATCATCTAATAGTCACTTACAAGACTAATCTATGAACTTAACCTAGTTAGGGTCACCTAAACTATAACCAATTTGTAAAATGGGGGAACTAATAGAAAATAAATTACATTATCCTACATGAGTTAAGTATCTATGGTACAAAAACTAGGGGTCAAACCTAATCCTAAAGGTCCTAATAAAATCTAAATCCAAAGAATGTGTTGTTGCACCCCAAATTTTGACCAACCGGGTCTCGTATCTGGTCTTATGTTTCGACGCATGACCGCATTCGCATCTGCATATCGCATACAGTGCATTTTTCATTTGTTTTGATTTTATCGGGATCACAGCCCTCGCCTCGCGTTTCAGGTGTTTTTATTCAGTTCAGATAAGTAGAATCGTATTTTTTGGGAAGTCGTGTTATTCCCGGTGTTTTCAGCTCGCGCTGTTGTTTTAGGGATATTTCGGGGTCTATTGATTTTTTTACCGGCTATTTTGTTGCGCTCTCGCAGTGTTATTTGTCGTTCGGTGCTATTTTTGTTCCTTCGGGAATTATTGTGATTTTTCTGGATTTTATTAGATTTTATTAGGGTTTTATTAGATTTTTTAATCATTTTAGGATAATATAGAATATTAATAGGTTTTTTAATATTTTTTATAGTTTTAATTCTTTTTAGAATATATTAGATAGCTTTTAAATCATTTTTAGGATGATATAGAATATTTTTAGAATATAATAGGTTTTAATAGAATATAGATTTTTTTCTTTTATTAATAATAGTTTTTTAAGGATATAATGTTTTAGATAAATAATATTAGGGATTTAATAGCAATTTAATAAATTTTGGTTTAGTAGAGAATTACTAGAGTTTATTAGAGTTTTTAGATTAGTGGGTTTATTAGAGTTTTATTAATAGAAATTGATTAGAGTTAATATAGATTTTAGGTTAATCCTCTTTCTTAGATTTAATTAGGATTTATTAGATTAATCAGGTTTTAAGTAGATTAGTTTTTAGCTTTAATCCATTGTTAATCATTTCAATTCAGTTTTTTTAAGTCTTTTTTTATCATTCATTCTTGTTTGGGCCAGAGTGGGGCGGAGGCCCAATTCATGCAGAAAAGTCCAGAATAATCCAGAAATTGTCTTGGTATAAAGTCTGAGTTCCACGTGTGAAGCAAGGAGGGACCCCACATATCACACTCACACGCTGCCACGCATCACAATTCCTCCCTCCCTCTCTCTGCCACGCCACTCCCACGTGGCTTCCCTCCGTTCACCCTTCCACCCGCGCCACCTCACCGCCACGCGTACGCCATGCATCCTTCCGTTCTACCACTTGGCTTCACCAGGTTCCCCTCTCCCCATCGCTTGCCACGTAACCCCCTTTGCGTGTCGCCCCCATACTCAACGCATGCAAACAGGCCGGGAACTCGCCGGCGAAATCAAACGTGACCGGTAAACGGACGCCGGAGACTGCAAAACTCGTCGGAATCTGCAAGATCTACAACAATCTTCATCTTCCTTGTGAAGATTCTCAAGAAACTTCAGCAATATTCCTCTTCGTGTTCATCCTCATAACTGTTTTTTCCAGTCTTCATCGCCTTCTTTTGGTTCATCATTTCCCAGAATCCATCATCAACAATCACCGCCGTGAACCCTTCTTCCCAGAAATTGTTCTTCAACCGATCGTCAAGCTCATCGTATTTCCCAGAAGTTCTTGAAGAACATGCTCCTTCATCGTCGTTTTCCAGAACAGCTCGAATCATCATCACATCATTCTTCAATCTCCAGAAACTTCATCCAAGATCTTCATTCAAGGATTCATCAGTTCATCGAGTTCATCAGAAACTCAGTGATCTTCGTCAAGAACTTCAACGAATCTTCAGCGAACTTCTTCAAGAACTCCATGAGAGCCTTCTTCGATCTCCAGATCTCCTTCACCCGTCGTCTTCAAATCTCCAGATTCATTCAACAGTCATCAACCGTTCTTCATATTTCCAGGTCTACGCTCGAACAACTCGCGATCAACAGCAACGTCCTCATCCTCGCTCGTCAAACCTTCAAGAACTGCTTCAAAAAAATCTTCATCAAAGATTGCTCTCGAGAACGTCAGGGGAGTGGATTACTCGGTTCCAGATCGTGATTAGTTTGTAGTTTTATTTCTCCTTGTTGTGGAGGTTGTAAAACGAGATTGGTTTGTTAGAAAGAAGATGGAACGAGAAAGGGTTTGGTTGAAGGTGATGAGAGCAAGAGTTTCGAGAGAGAGAGTCGGAGACGACGGCGCCGTGAGAAGAGAAAGGTCCACTAGGGTTTCAGAGTGAGAGTGGAAGGAGAGGATGAGGAGATGGGCCGGGTTTGGGCTTGGGGTTACGAGGCCCAGTGCTTTTTTTTCCATCCCTCCGTTTTTGGCTGAAAGAAGTGGACCTGAGCCCAATGTTCTGGATTCACCCCCGGGTCACTTGATACACCCCCCCCAGTTTGTTTTTCTGTTTGTTTTTTTCTGGGCTGGGCCCAATGTGTTGTTTGCAGACTAACACCCCCCTGTAATCTGGTGTACCCCTTTCCCTTTTTGTAATTTTCTTTTCTTCATTAGCTTAGTCTTTTTAGGAAAAAAGAATATATGTTGAAAAAAGAAATAAAAAGAATATATGTTAAAAAAAAGAAATATAAAGAAATATAAAAAAGAAAAAGAAGAGGAAATGAAAAAGATAGAAAGAAATAGTGAAAAAAGAAATATTCATAAAAAAATATATGTTGATATTCAAGGAAAAGCATATTGAAAAAGAGGAGAAAATATGTGAAAAAAATATATAAAAAGAAAGTGTAGAAAAAATATAAAAAGAAATATATTGAAAAAAAAATGTGAAAAAATAGTGAGAAAAAAGAATAGAAAAAAATAGTAAAAAATATTAAGGTAGATTTAATATTTTTTAGAGTGTATTTTTTTCATAGAATTTCTTTTACATTTTTTAGGATAGTTTAGAAGTCCACTTGTTAGGGGACTATTTTCCATTCGATTTTTTTCATGATAGATAGGATAGTATTTCCTAGGAGATTATTTTTCAGTATTCACTCATTGTAATCATTTTTCAGAATGTTAATAAAACGAGATTTGAGCTGTGGTCCCGAAGTAGCCGAACTACAGCTGCTCTGATTCCTCGTACCAGACGAGGATATGTAGGCATAGGATGCGATATCCTAGCGAGCACACTAACAATTAACCCTTTTGTTCTCTCGCTGCTGTGCGATCGAGACTTTCCCGCTGACGACTAATTGTTACCCTTTTTTCTCTTTTGCCCGAGTGCATTTGAGACCAAGCCATAGTTTTGCCCATAGGTTCCCGTACCTTTGAAACCAGTTTGATTTCTCACTGCTGTGTGAGAATGCCCTGCCTAGCCGTAGTTAGCCTGAACTACGTAAAGCTCTGATCTTCCATGCAGTGTGGAAGTACGTAGGCACAAGACGCGAGGTCTTGGCGAGCCAATTTTCCCCATAGTCCCGAACTACGTTGACTCTGACTTTCTCTCTTAAGAATACGTAGGCATAGAGTGCGACGCTCTATCGAGTCAATTCCCTTCCGTTTAGATTTAGCAGTTGTAGATAGATTGTTTTTGCATCCTTTAGACAACCCAAGCAAGCGTGGATCCCGTCGAGTACGACGGACGTGAGGGGTGCTAATACCTTCCCCTTGCGTAACCGACTCCCGAACCCAGGTGTTGGTTGCGATGACCATACCTTTTCCCCGTTTTTTGAGAGGTTTACCTCGAGCGTTTCCTTTCCCTCCGTTGGGATAAATAACGCACGGTGGCGACTCTTCTGTCAGCCGGCGCCGATTTTCGCAGTAGCGACAGCTGGCGACTCTGCTGGGGACTGCGATAGTTCCCTATGTGAGTATCTGCTGGGGACCCAACGTCCCCTGGCTGCTAAGGACTGCGATAGTTCTTATGCATGTGGGATCCAACGTCCCCTAAGAGAGAATCAATCCTAGCGCTTGTTTGCTTGTCTATTGGGGTTTATTTATTGATATTATCTGTTGCTGTTGGGGTGTGACGGGTGTTCCATGAATGAGAGATAAGTCGGACCTGGGCTTGAGTGCACCTAGAATTAGAGTAGAAATTAGTGGGCGCGCACATGCTTTGCATGTCCTAGTGTCCCGCGAAATCTACACTCAGACGAGGTTCTTCTGGTTGGCCTCTTGTCCCACCCTTTGGGTGGCTCGGGTTGCTGGTTAGTTGGATTGTCGACTCTGGGAACCGATCATTTGGAAGTTAGCTAAGTGAGGCCTCTTCAAGACTTGATGATGCCACTCCTTCTGGGAATCGTATTGTCAGTTTTGAAAGTCTGTGACGCTAACGACCGCATAGGATGCCGTACCTTGTCAGATATAGGTCCATACCTGTGAGTGGGGGGGTTTTTTGCAGGAAACTTAACTTCCAACCTACCCATTATTTTGGTCTTCTCTTCAGAGCAAACGTACTCCGTCAGCAATGCAGCAGTATTTAGATTGTGTGGGGGCTGTGATCCCGTGTTTGTTGCATTGCATTGCATTTGCATAGGCATCTTCGCATCATATTGCATAGCATTTCTCCAGCTAGCCAGAGTTCTGATCCAGCCTTTGTTTCCTGAAGGTGAGTACCCGGAGTTTGGATTGAGTAACTGTTGATTGTCAGAGGACGACCAAGGGGTTGAAGCAGATCTGAGCATAATCAAGCAGTGTAGTCAGTTCAAGGTAATTGATAACTATGTCTGAAGGCAATTTCCAGTCTCCTAACACTTTGACAGGGTTTACCATGACGTCCAACCATCAGTATGATTCTATGGAAGGCTTCCCGCAAGCGAACAACCTGACTGCAGACCAAGTTGTACGACCCACTGTTGAAAACCGAGATCCACATGAGCAGTTTGTTGCCCGAAATGAACGTCCTCCTCCTGTTAGCAATCAAGGTGTTGTTTTCCCTGAGAGGAATCCACGCAGATATATCCCAGTAGCCAGGACTGTAAACTCAAAAGCTCTTGAAGGTGATAGAAGGTTCCGAGTATAGGAAGAAAAAATCCAAGCTTTGGAGGTCAAAGACGCTGTTAACCTGAATGCTGCAGACATGTGTTTGGTTCCCGACCTGGTGTTGCCTTATCAGTTCAAAGTACCGAAGTTCTAAAAGTACATGGGAGTTAGTTGTCCGAAGCTGCATTTGATGATGTTCTGTCAAAGAATGACTGCGTTTGTGCGAAATGACAAGTTGATGATCCATTGCTTTCAGTATAGCCTGACTGGGGCATCCTTGAGGTGGTATGTGCAGTTAGGGAGTAATCAGATTCGATCATGGGTGGATTTAGCCAGAGCTTTCGTGAAGCAGTACGATTACAACCTGGATTTGGCTCCTAGTCTCGTACATCTGCAAGAATTATCTCAGGAGGAGAATGAATCATTCAGAGGGTATTTGCAAAGATGGAAAGAATTGGCCGCTAGTGTTCAACTACCGCTTCAGGAAAGAGAAATGGTTGACATCTTCTTGGGTACTCTGAAAGGCCATTATTATGACAAATTGTTCGGTTGTACAAGCTTTGTGGGCCTGATGAGAATGGGTGAGCTTGTTGAGAGAGGACTCAAGAGTGGAAAGCTTCGAGATGCTCCTTATTTCCCAGTTGATAAGAATGAATCAGTTGTCAGTTCTCAAAAAGAGTGGGAAGAAGGAAATGGCGTCGTCTCAGAGTCTCTAGCATCTCAGGATCGGTTTTCAGACACTTCAAGTCAATGGTCATCTTATCGTCGATCGCGTCAGCACGCCCCACGAAGATCAAGGAAACCTGAAAGGCAGTTTACTCAGCTACCGGTGCCGTACAGTCAGTTATTGCCAGATCAGGTCAGGAGTGGATTGATAGTGCCAAAAGAGATTACTCCAATGATTCCACCATATCCTCCAGGTTTTGATGCCAGCGCCCGCTGTGAGTACCATGCTAGGGCACAGGGGCATTCAACAAATGATTGTAAGGTGCTTAGAAGTCAGGTTCAGGATCTGTTAGACTCCAACCGGATTTTCATCGCGCCCCAGGGTTTTGTTCAGATTAACGATTCTCCGTCATCCAGTTGTGTGGGTTCGTCAGTTAATATCATGGAAGACTTCACGGGAAGTGTGTGTTCTGAAGAATGTCAATCGGAGAGTTCAGTTGAATATGGGAGAAGTTTCTAGAAGTTTCTGTGCCGGGTGTCGCACCTGTTTTCTCTGCCTAACCCGTTTAGCTTTTGTGCACTATTGTTGGCAGACCACCACCAGGAGTGTTGGCTGGGGTCATTGTATTCATACTCATTTGTGCTTACGTACTGCTTTTGTTGGTTATACATGTGTGGGAGATGTTCGTCTGTGTGCTTATAGCTTGAGTTCCTGTTTGCCTTGTCATGAATATGTGTTTGCTTTCTGCATTGCGTTATCATTTAACAGGTACATCAGAACCGTGGGTCTTATTTCCTCATCGTCCAGTTTGTTGCAGGGATTCCTTCAGAGATATGGAACAGAATCAGGTTGAATTGATTGAAGTCCGAAGCCAGCTGGGGCAGATGATGAGAGACATGCGAGAGATGCGTCTGGAGCAGAAGATCCTCAAGGAGGAAAACAGTCAGCTGAAGACCCAAATGAGCTTGATCATGGAAGTAGTCAAGAATGTGCTTAGGAAAGAGGATGATCAGCTATTTGAAGCCGCAGTGAAGAAGCTCGTGCCACCTGTGCCTGTGGAACCTGAGCAACAACAACAAAAGATGCACCCGGCTCAATGGAGGATTCAGGAGGGAAAGCCAAAGAGGGCATTTGAGGCGCCGCCTTCAACATATGCTGAGCTCTTGCAGACTTTATTGAGGTTCAAAAAGGTTGAAAAGAGAACAATGGGCCCACCAGCAGGAGCACTTCCTCACGGGTACGATGCCAGTAAGCAATGTGAGTTTCATTCAGGAGCACAGGGGCACAGCATTGAAGATTGTCTGGCCTTCAAGCACAAAGTGCAGGATCTACTTGATAGTGCAACAATCAGCTTCGGGCAGGAAGGTCCCAAAATCATCTGAATGAAGGAGAAGGGGCTCTATAATTGGGTAGGGTTGTTGAAAGCAGATCAGGACAACATTGGGTTGCCTCTAATAATTGATTGTGAAGAGGGCTAGTTCAGCAGCAGGACAGATGTGAAAGCCCGGTTCTTGGAAGCTGGCATTTTTCTTTGTTTTATCTTGTCATTTCTTTACGTTTGTAGTTTCTTTCCTGTTTAAATTGCAATCTTGTTTGTAAAACTTGTTGTTTTCATTCAATTGATGATAATGAAATAAATATGCATGTTTTGATTAAATCCATTCGTGTTCACTAATTGTTTTTACAAATGTCCAATGCTTGGTTAAGAAGGACCTGGGGAGGATGACGAAAATGAACGACGTGCAAAATTCCGATTGTATGCTTTTGAAATAAAACCTGTTGATGATGTACAGGCATTGTTTCAAATCCCTAAACACCGGAGATATAAGGAAGATAATCCCTTGTTAACCCCTTTGAGCCTAGTAGTAGGAGTTCTTTCTGAAAACGAAAAACCCTCAATCTTAACCTGGGGCAGGGTAGGTGTTAGCTAATTTGACCGGGCGTCCAAAACTGCAAAAGGAGTTCCCGTTCGAGGATCAATCACACCTCTAGAGGGCGTGCCTAAAAAATCATAATGGTTAAATCAAGAGTGAAACAGTCACATCATTCCCCAAAGAGTCGGACAACCAGTGTCACACGACTTGTTCGAAAAAAGAAAGCAGAAAAAAAATCAAAAGCCCGCTAAGTCAAGAAAAGAAAACAATTGACTTAGGCAAAAATGAGGGCATCCCGCTGGACTTAAAAAATCAAAAGAAACTCAAAAAGAGTCAGTCCAGGCAAAAGTTAGGGATAAGAAAAAAGATGAAAGGATGACAAAAGAAAAATCCTCAAATCAAGTGCGAGTCATGTGACCTCAAGTGTCAAAGACAAAAGGTGAGTGGCTGTCACTCCAAAAACTCATGGTTTCTCGAACTATCACTCCTATCTTTTAGCCTCTGAGAGGTGAGCGCTAAGGTCGAATTAGCTGAACGTAGGATGGGAGAACATCAAGGAGAATGGGTGGGTTAAAATAAACTTTGAGCCTTTATCCTTTCTTTCAAAACCGTGAACCTGACCACGTTATAACCTTCAAAAGTCCTAATTGAAGCAGGTTGTTTCGAAAGCATACTTCGGTAAAGGTCGCGTCGATTCTGACTCCAGAAAGGGTTCCTCTTACCATGTTGGTACTGATGTTGATAAATGTTTTGTGCATTAGATGCTATAAACTGTTTTTCCCTTTTCCCAGTGAACAGATTGGATGTCAAAGCTGTCATATGTGTTGCATTAATATGTCTTTTACACAGAACAACTTGTTTTACTTGCGAGTAAGCGCTTGACAGCAGAAAAGTTTCCTACAGCGGAAAGTATGGTCAGGATAGAATACAGAACGCCCGAATGTTCCGAGAGCAGGGGCAAGCTATTACAGTAATCCCCAGTCAGGTCAGCCTTTCGAAGTCAGTTATCCTGGAGGCAATCAGGTTGAGATTCGGTAAATATCTCGTAGTCAGGGGCACTACTCTGAATCAGATAATCAGGGGCAAAATCGTCGCAATCAAGGGCAGGCCATCTTAAGCGCGCAGAGGTTATTCGAGAAGCATTTGATGTATAGTATCTTTCTGAAGTTCAGAATACTAGGGCATTTCATATCAGACTATCAGGGTACAGATTTTCCGATTTCCTTTCGAGGACTATCCCCACAGAGGTCCCGCAGGCCGGGGCATATCAGAAGCGGAGGGTTTGTTCTTCTCCGCATCAGCAGAGTTATTCAGAGTTATTCGAGCAGATTTAGCCAATTTTTCGAGTGAGAGACGAATGTTGGGAAGCCGTGTTACTATCCCTTGACTCTTCAACCAGAAGATGGTGCAATCAGACAGAGTGTTTTCCAGCGTCAGTTATACCTGACCCATCACAGATAGCCTAAAAGCACAAATCCAGGTTGGCGATCACTATGAGGCCCATCCGTGTTGGCGCATCAGTTTCCAAATCCAATCTTCGGCAGTACGCGGGAAGACTCCGTCTATTTTCTCCAGCAAAGTCCAATTTTTCATTGGTATGGGTAAGCTATCCCTAGAGGAGTCCAATCATACTTGGCACATCTGCTATTCTCCAGCAGAGTTATATTCCCCAGCAGGGTGTTACTTCGACGAGGTGTTTGGTTAAGTTCCCAATTTCCCCAGCGGAGTTGATTTCACTCTTCCAGCATTTATTTTGCTGGAATAATTCTGTGATATTCGGGTTATCCCCAGCGGAGTTGGCTTCGTCTTCAGCATTTATTTTGCTGAAGTGGTTCTTTGTACCAGACTTTCTCCAGCAGCTCGAGCCGGCATTAGCATGTTGCATGTCATCATATTTGCATCATACTTGCATTTCATTTTCAAAATGCGTAGCATTTCCATCCTGAATGGAGCATTACGCCATAGAAAGATTCAAACATATGCATATGCATATGAAGCATAAGCCAGGTTTTCTATCAGCCTCATATGGCGCGTGAACTACTCTGTGATCAGTTCAGGGGCTTTAATCTAGCAGCAGTGTTCAGGCAATTCAGCAGTTTATTCGTATTGTCAGATCATACAACAGTTATGCTTTGATCAATCAGTCATCTGGTATCGACAGACTGTTCTTCCCGGCAATTCATATTGACGATTTGTTCCTCCAATAAGTGGTGTTTTCTCCGTCTATTGTTAGACGCCTTGAGTTTGAATATGGCTTTCTTCCCGTCTATTAGTAGACGATGTGAAGTTCTGGGTGATTTTTCAGTGGGGTTTCAAGAGGGGGTTCTCTAGCATATGGTTTTCTGTTCGTCTATCAGTAGACGATGTGAAGTTGCAGGTGATTTTTCAGCGGGTTTTTATCGTCAGATCGTATGGATGGCGTGTTTCCCCAGCTAGTCTTCTCCAGCTATCATTAGATGTTCAGGGTTTCAAAGTGATCTTTCGGATAGTGGGTTTCTTTCTGTTTATCGGATAAGATGACATTCCAAGAGGGTTTTCCTGATTGTCGATTCTTGTTGACGACATGGCTCTTTGAAGGTGGTTTTCTTCCCGTCGGTCTTTACTGATGATGTGGCCCCTTTAAGGATATTGTTCTTTCCATCAAGTCCCGTAGACGAAAGGATTCTGGAATTCGATGGATGGTGTTGAAGTGCGTATGGGTGTCTTTCCGTCTATCCTTAGACGATGTGAGTATCGATTTGGGTGTCTTTCCGTCTATCCGTAGACGATGTGAGTATTGATTTTTTTCCTTCATGGATTATGGGTGTCTTTCCGTCTACCCTTAGACGATGTGAGTATTCGATTTGGGTGTCTTCCCGTCTACCCTTAGACGATGTGAGTATTGCATTTTTTTCCTTCGGGATTATGGGTGTCTTTCCGTCTATCCTTAGACGATGTGAGTATCGATTTGGGTGTCTTTCCGTCTATCCTTAGACGATGTGAGTATTGAATTGTTTTCCTTCGGGATTATGGGTGTCTTTCCGTCTATCCTTAGACGATGTGAGTATGGATTTTGGGTGTCTTTCCGTCTACCCTTAGACGATGTGAGTATTGATTTTTTCCTTCGGGACGGTGTTGAATGAGAACAGGGTGTCTTTCCGTCTATCCTTAGACGATGTGAGTATATTTCTCTTCCTGTCTATCAGTAGACGATGTGAGAAGATCAGATGTTTTGTTGCAACCCTCAGGCTTATTATCAGTGGTATCACGCGAGTAACGAGTGTTAAAATCAGGAGTTCTTTACCAGATGATTGATCAGTTTGTTGCCGTGACGGTGGGTTCGGTTCTGGATTTTATTCCTCAAGCAGTTTTACAGTATATTCCCGCGGTTGGCAAATTTCAGGGTTTCATTGGTATTCAACCGTTATCTACCTTTGAATGTTTGAAGGCTGAGCGCTCTTCACCCATTCAGGCCGAAGCCGCTTGAATAGGGGCAGCTGTTGCACCCCAAAATTTGACCAACCGGGTCTCGTATCTGGTCTTATGTTTCGACGCATGACCGCATTCGCATCTGCATATCGCATACAGTGCATTTTTCATTTGTTTTGATTTTATCGGGATCACAGCCCTCGCCTCGCGTTTCAGGTGTTTTTATTCAGTTCAGATAAGTAGAATCGTATTTTTTGGGAAGTCGTGTTATTCCCGGTGTTTTCAGCTCGCGCTGTTGTTTTAGGGATATTTCGGGGTCTATTGATTTTTTTACCGGCTATTTTGTTGCGCTCTCGCAGTGTTATTTGTCGTTCGGTGCTATTTTTGTTCCTTCGGGAATTATTGTGATTTTTCTGGATTTTATTAGATTTTATTAGGGTTTTATTAGATTTTTTAATCATTTTAGGATAATATAGAATATTAATAGGTTTTTTAATATTTTTTATAGTTTTAATTCTTTTTAGAATATATTAGATAGCTTTTAAATCATTTTTAGGATGATATAGAATATTTTTAGAATATAATAGGTTTTAATAGAATATAGATTTTTTTCTTTTATTAATAATAGTTTTTTAAGGATATAATGTTTTAGATAAATAATATTAGGGATTTAATAGCAATTTAATAAATTTTGGTTTAGTAGAGAATTACTAGAGTTTATTAGAGTTTTTAGATTAGTGGGTTTATTAGAGTTTTATTAATAGAAATTGATTAGAGTTAATATAGATTTTAGGTTAATCCTCTTTCTTAGATTTAATTAGGATTTATTAGATTAATCAGGTTTTAAGTAGATTAGTTTTTAGCTTTAATCCATTGTTAATCATTTCAATTCAGTTTTTTTAAGTCTTTTTTTATCATTCATTCTTGTTTGGGCCAGAGTGGGGCGGAGGCCCAATTCATGCAGAAAAGTCCAGAATAATCCAGAAATTGTCTTGGTATAAAGTCTGAGTTCCACGTGTGAAGCAAGGAGGGACCCCACATATCACACTCACACGCTGCCACGCATCACAATTCCTCCCTCCCTCTCTCTGCCACGCCACTCCCACGTGGCTTCCCTCCGTTCACCCTTCCACCCGCGCCACCTCACCGCCACGCGTACGCCATGCATCCTTCCGTTCTACCACTTGGCTTCACCAGGTTCCCCTCTCCCCATCGCTTGCCACGTAACCCCCTTTGCGTGTCGCCCCCACACTCAACGCATGCAAACAGGCCGGGAACTCGCCGGCGAAATCAACGTGACCGGTAAACGGACGCCGGAGACTGCAAAACTCGCCGGAATCTGCAAGATCTACAGCAATCTTCATCTTCCTTGTGAAGATTCTCAAGAAACTTCAGCAATATTCCTCTTCGTGTTCATCCTCATAACTGTTTTTTCCAGTCTTCATCGCCTTCTTTTGGTTCATCATTTCCCAGAATCCATCATCAACAATCACCGCCGTGAACCCTTCTTCCCAGAAATTGTTCTTCAACCAATCGTCAAGCTCATCGTATTTCCCAGAAGTTCTTGAAGAACATGCTCCTTCATCGTCGTTTTCCAGAACAGCTCGAATCATCATCACATCATTCTTCAATCTCCAGAAACTTCATCCAAGATCTTCATTCAAGGATTCATCAGTTCATCGAGTTCATCAGAAACTCAGTGATCTTCGTCAAGAACTTCAACGAATCTTCAGCGAACTTCTTCAAGAACTCCATGAGAGCCTTCTTCGATCTCCAGATCTCCTTCACCCGTCGTCTTCAAATCTCCAGATTCATTCAACAGTCATCAACCGTTCTTCATATTTCCAGGTCTACGCTCGAACAACTCGCGATCAACAGCAACGTCCTCATCCTCGCTCATCAAACCTTCAAGAACTGCTTCAAAAAAATCTTCATCAAAGATTGCTCTCGAGAACGTCAGGGGAGTGGATTACTCGGTTCCAGATCGTGATTAGTGTGTAGTTTTATTTCTCCTTGTTGTGGAGGTTGTAAAACGAGATTGGTTTGTTAGAAAGAAGACGGAACGAGAAAGGGTTTGGTTGAAGGTGATGAGAGCAAGAGTTTCGAGAGAGAGAGTCGGAGACGACGGCGCCGTGAGAGGAGAAAGGTCCACTAGAGTTTCAGAGTGAGAGTGGAAGGAGAGGATGAGGAGATGGGCCGGGTTTGGGCTTGGGGTTACGAGGCCCAGTGCTTTTTTTTCCATCCCTCTGTTTTTGGCTGAAAGAAGTGGACCTGAGCCCAATGTTCTGGATTCACCCCTGGGTCACTTGATACACCCCCCCCCCCCAGTTTGTTTTTCTGTTTGTTTTTTTCTGGGCTGGGCCTAATGTGTTGTTTGCAGACTAACACCCCCCTGTAATCTGGTGTACCCCCCTCCCTTTTTGTAATTTTCTTTTCTTCATTAGCTTAGTCTTTTTAGGAAAAAAGAATATATGTTGAAAAAAGAAATAAAAAGAATATATGTTAAAAAAAGTAATATAAAGAAATATAAAAAAGAAAAAGAAGAGGAAATGAAAAAGATAGAAAGAAATAGTGAAAAAAGAAATATTCATAAAAAAATATATGTTGATATTCAAGGAAAAGCATATTGAAAAAGAGGAGAAAATATGTGAAAAAAATATATAAAAAGAAAGTGTAGAAAAAATATAAAAAGAAATATATTGAAAAAAAAATGTGAAAAAATAGTGAGAAAAAAGAATAGAAAAAAATAGTAAAAAATATTAAGGTAGATTTAATATTTTTTAGAGTGTATTTTTTTCATAGAATTTCTTTTACATTTTTTAGGATAGTTTAGAAGTCCACTTGTTAGGGGACTATTTTCCATTCGATTTTTTTCATGATAGATAGGATAGTATTTCCTAGGAGATTATTTTTCAGTATTCACTCATTGTAATCATTTTTCAGAATGTTAATAAAACGAGATTTGAGTTGTGGTCCCGAAGTAGCCGAACTACAGCTGCTCTGATTCCTCGTACCAGACGAGGATATGTAGGCATAGGATGCGATATCCTAGCGAGCACACTAACAATTAACCCTTTTGTTCTCTCGCTGCTGTGCGATCGAGACTTTCCCGCTGACGACTAATTGTTACCCTTTTTTCTCTTTTGCCCGAGTGCATTTGAGACCAAGCCATAGTTTTGCCCATAGGTTCCCGTACCTTTGAAACCAGTTTGATTTCTCACTGCTGTGTGAGAATGCCCTGCCTAGCCGTAGTTAGCCTGAACTACGTAAAGCTCTGATCTTCCATGCAGTGTGGAAGTACGTAGGCACAAGACGCGAGGTCTTGGCGAGCCAATTTTCCCCATAGTCCCGAACTACGTTGACTCTGACTTTCTCTCTTAAGAATACGTAGGCATAGAGTGCGACGCTCTATCGAGTCAATTCCCTTCCGTTTAGATTTAGCAGCTGTAGATAGATTGTTTTTGCATCCTTTAGACAACCCAAGCAAGCGTGGATCCCGTTGAGTACGACGGACGTGAGGGGTGCTAATACCTTCCCCTTGCGTAACCGACTCCCGAACCCAGGTGTTGGTTGCGATGACCATACCTTTTCCCCGTTTTTTGCGAGGTTTACCTCGAGCGTTTCCTTTCCCTCCGTTGGGATAAATAACGCACGGTGGCGACTCTTCTGTCAGCCGGCACCGATTTTCGCAGTAGCGACATGTGCTAAAGGGGATCCATCAAGGAATGCTCATAAAGATCTATCTCAAACTCCTACTTAGAATCATCTAAAAATTACAACAAAAATCACCCAAACCTATCAAGGAGTCTATAACAAGCATGCAAAATTTCAACATCAAATTCCAAATCATGAACTAGTAATAAAATCAGCAATCAAACTAGTCATATTATGCATTTTTAATCATGTATCAAAAATAGAAAAATGGAAATTAAATTGAAAACAACACCAAAATAAAATCCAAAGGCATGGAAAAATCAGAAATTCAACAAGGATCAACCACATATTTTTTCCATAATTTTCTGATCATTAAAACTATTTAAAATGAATTAAACATGGAAAAAAACAATTAAAAGAAAATGAAAATCAATTAAAGAAATTAAGGAAATCAGAAAATGCCACAGCCCTAGGATCACACTACTAGTCAACTCATCCTACAGCCATGCGCGTGCCACCTCATTTAGTGAAACGGTTCGTTTTGGCCATGGGCACTATGAGGTTTAGTTGACTGAAGTACACGGTACTCCCTAATCACGTCCATCCAATGAAAAAGTAGTCTCATCCAGTGACCCACACATTTTCACCTCAGCCAGTCAAGGTCAGGCTAAATCCTACGCGTGAGATGTTGAGACCAAGTCCACAAATCTAACGGTTACAGTTCATCTTCCTCATTTGAACACTGAAAGGGGAGGGAAATCACTCGTGGTGGCCGGAGAAGAGCTCCACTGTCTTCTCCGGTGAGAGCAACAACACCAGAAATCAAAGTATCACCAAACTTCATGAAAATTGTATTGTTCTTCTCGCAATTTCTCACTGATCATCATGATCTATTCCATTTTTACTAACTCTCCACGAATACTCAAACACGACTATGAACAAAAAAATCCTCAATTCCAAAATTATCACCAAACTCCAAATTAACTATACATATGTCTTCCTCACCTCTCAAGGATCAAAAACATGTATCCAATTCATGCTAACACCTCAAGAACAGCCAGATTCGAAGCCACACAGAATTTGCACCATGACCTAAATTGTCTTTAAACCTCAAGATTATGATCCTAAATCCATCTATGTTCCTCCTATAACTTAACCACATGCTCAATTCATGCTAAACAAGCCTAAATCAAGAGGAATTGTGAAAGATAAAAACCTGTTCTGAAGCTTGAAATTGGAGGTTCTTGAGTGTGAATCTTGACTTCAAAACGTGCAGATTTCTTCACTGAATGATCCTGGTGCTATGGAAATCCTCAATTCTTCTTGATATGCTCTGGATTGCAAAAAACGAATTTCAGTTTGGAAGCTCCAATCTCAAACTGCCATAACCGTTTCTTCACCAATTGTTATCCAAAAAACCATCTGAACCTGATACTAAACTTATATATGATGAGTTTGGATCATAACCTGACCCAAATCTGGCCCAATTTGATTAATCTAAAAATTTCAATTTTCTTCTATGAACAACCATGGCAGTCGTGTATCCTCTATAATATCAGCTCAAATCTCACTCAAATTCATTGCTTAACCTCCCTTGAATGTGAATGGATCAGTTTGAAGGCTTGAATTGATCCAATGGTGTTGGTTGGTTATGTTACTTCCATTCTAAGTAATCCACATAAAGTCCATGAATTATGACTCAAACCAAAAATGTAACATTGCCATTGTCTTTAAAATGGCATTTCCAATCAGGAAATGCATAAACTTGTGAAGTTTGGCACAAAAATGAATTAAAATGGAATTTTCACTTTTCATGCCTTTTAATTATCCTTTTTTCCAAATTTCTTCATACACTTCCATATTCAATCCATATCAATGGATGTTTGGGTCATGGTTGGACTAAAAACACCATTTTGAACAACTTTCAAGTTGAACAAATCTTCATTTGAGGTTCACAAGATAGTGAAATGGACCCATAACCAAAAATGACCTGTAATTCCAAATTCCCAAAATACCCTTATCTTGCAAAGCTTGTAACTTGAGTTCTACAAATCCAATCATGGACTTCTAGTACTTTCTAGAAAGCTAAGAAGATAAGGAACAACATTCATATTGGCCAAAAGTTCATAGGAATCATCCTTCTAGGGCAAAAATGTCATGCAATTTGGTTGACTTTTAAGCTCCAATTTCACATGCCTCAGATGACCTGTAACTTGTCTGGCTCATAACTTGAGTTCTATAAACCCTATCAAGGACTTCTAGTACTCAAATTAAAGCTATGATCATGTCCTACAACAATAATGTTGGGGTCAAGGTGAGATGAAAATCACATCTTGAGTTAAGTGGTCTTGAAGTCAGGCACTAAACCAGGGGATTTTACACTGTCGAGCATAGCAACCCTAGCCTAGGAACTCCTCACACTCTTGATCCATGATGAATTGTCCTCGGAATCATCCCTTAGGAATATTAACACACCAATCCATGATCACATGGCTTTGGCATTAGGTCTCAACCTTCTTCAAATCATCAGTTATCCTAGGGTTGCCCAGATGAAACCCTAGTTGCACCAATCTTGGGTATATCTTCATATCCTTTGCATATTGACCTGTCTAGGCTTCAAAATGATCTCAATACTTCTTAAGAGATCTCTCAAGGTCTCAAGTCCAACTTCATGGCCTCAGAATCATCTGATGATCTTCCCAAAACTCTCAAGTTAGGAGATGTACACACTTGGTTTCAACCACTCTCTCTGAGGATCTTTGGCTTCTCTGGTGAGGATATCAACCCTTGAACACTTGAATAAACCTCTTGGCTAGCTTCATAGTCTTGTGTAGCCCTTTATTGGTAATCATACCTCTTGATCTCCCGCATACATGTCAATGAAATTCAGATGATAATGCTAATATGAATGCAATGAAACACAAGCTAGGTAAAGAAATGGTTGGACAAATTTTGGGGTGCAACAGCAGCCCATATTCAAACGGCTTGGACCTGATTGGGTGAGAAGCGAACGACTCTCAGACAATCAAGGTAAAAGACGGTTGAATACCAATAAACCCGGAAATTTGCCAACCGCACAAGTACACGGTACTCTGATGGGGACAAATCTTCGGAAACTGAAATAACAGCTGCACGGCAACTTGCTGGAGAATTACTGATCTGAATCTCCGTCAGGATGATTCTCTGATTTCAATGTAGATCTTCACCCTCAAATCATCAAGGGATCATCGGTTACACGGTAACTGCTGAAGGGTTTACTCTCAAATCTCCGTCAGGATGATCCTCTACGTCCTCGAGTTATCAAGGAATCATTAGTTACACGGCAACTGGTGATTTGCCAACCGCACAGGTAAACGATACTTTTATTGGTAGGAACATCTTCGAATCGGAAAGGACAGTTGCACGGCAACTTGCTGGGGAATCGGTTACACGGTAACCGGAAATTTGCCAACCGCACAAGTAAACGATACTCGATTGGTGAGGCAATATTCAAAGTCTGAAATGGCAGTTGCACAGCAACTGGCCCAAATCTCCATCAGGATGATCATCAGATTTCACTGCAGCTTCTTCCTCAAGTTATCAAGGGCTCACTGGCTACACGGTAACTGGTGATACATAGCTGATATTGCCGTCAGGCATTCTGCTGCACGACAGCAGAAGAATTCCTAGGGATTCATCAGGTCATTAGGAACTTTTGACAACCTCTATAATTATGTTGTCGGGCATTCAAAGAAGTTCTCGGACGTCAGCCGGACTTCGTCAGTAAGTCGGAAATAGAATCCTTAATCAATCACGGACCAATAAGGATATGCAATCTTTTGCCATCAGGCACTCCGCGTCAGCTAGGAGAACTACTTCGACATCGCAGTCGGACTTCATTAGTAAGTCAGGGGAGTTTGGCACTGCTACCAGACTTCAATCATCAAGTCTTCAAGGAAGTTTCAGCTTCTCTGTTTAAAACCTGCTGGGGATTCTGGAGAACTATCAAGTAACTCTACTTCGGGGATTCAGGAATCATCCTGGATGAATAAACTCTGCTGAGGAAATCAAGAATCATCTTGAACGAACAACTTCTTCGGGAACTCCAAGAATCATCTTGAGTAACCAACTCTGGATACTTCACTGGGGAGTTTTAAGAATCATCTTAAGCGAACAACTTTGTTGGGGAATTCAAGAATCATCTTGAGCAAACCATTCTGCGGAGGAACACCTGTAAAACAAGAACAGTAACGACCTAGCTCATGTTTCATATGTATATGTTTGACAATGGCGTAATGCTCCACACGGTGGAAATGCTACGCGTTTAGGGTAGATGCTATGCAATCATGCAAAATGCTACGACCCCATCAGCAAAATAAATGCTGAAGGGAGAATCCTCCTGTCAAGGAGAAAGAACCACTCTGATAGGGAGGAGGAATCATCCTGCTGTGGAGAAGAAGTCACACCAATCTCAATTGGACTTAACCTGGGGAAACGAACTTCAGGCGACCTTCTGCAGTGGAATAAAGAACAAGGTATGCAAACCACAAACTGCTGAGGGAACAATGTAAATCGCAGAAATAAACTGCACGGCCTTCACAGATAGAATATTCCTGGAGAAACGGACTCCCCTGGGGAAATACAGCATCATCTATTCAGTACTCTCTACTGGGGAAAACCAATCATGGCTTGAACGACTTCTAAGGACTCGGCTCTCTTGGGGAACTGCAAACTCGGCTGGGGATACGCAACCAGACGCTAGAATAAATCCTACCTTCCGGGGAGAGTACGACTCTGTGGGGGATTTCAATTCCGTTGGAGACTTCACTCAGGACTATCGGAAACTGAATACTTGTGAATGGTCTTCTACGAGAAAACTGCACCTTGACCCAGTGTTGGGAACGAGTATACACCTCTGTGTATGACTCAGCTGGGGAGATGACGATCCTGCCTAAGATACATCTGATTGGGGAGAATCTATCTCTGCTTGGGAAGACATATCAATGCTCACAGTCCCATGTTCAGGTTCCGTAGGGAAACACCGCTGAACTCGTTGGGGAAGAAGGAATCATCCTGCTTGGAAAACATCTGGCATACTGCCTGGAGGGTGACGTCCCTGCAACAACATGAACAAACAGACAAGATACCCTTCACAAAGGGACCTATCAAGGTTATCATCCAGTGACAATGTTCAAGTAATTTAATGTTTCAACAATTATCGGCCTAGGCCAGCAAGTTTATGTATGCGCATTTTATCAAAAACATCGGGCGTTCTTTTCCGCAAACAAAACAGATAAAAACTAAAAAAACAAAAAAAAATATTGAATAATATACGTTTATTGATAACGAACCCCTGAATGGGCAAAATGTTTTACAACAGATGCAAGCTCCTGAAATGAGGAAACTGCGCAAGCATAATAACATAAATATACATCAGTATATACACAAATGTCAGCAATATGGTGTAGACGAACACCATGAGTTAATCCCTCTATGACCCACTCGATTTCGATACTTCTCCGACGCTTCAGCTTCAGAAGAGATTGATTCGGATAAACGGCCCTCAGGTCTTCCCAAACCACTAAACAATGAAAGTTCACACGTGGAACGCAGTCATTTGCTTTTCAATCCCTAACTTTTGCCTGAATCGCCCTTCCAGGTTTTCGATTCACCGGGATACCCCTTTTTTGCCAAAGCCGCTCTTCCAGGTTTTCGACTTTGTGGGTGTACATTTTTCATTTATATCCCTAATTTTTGCCCGAACCTTTTTCCTTTTTTATGGTTCGCCGGGATGCCCCATTTTTGCCTGGATATTCTTTTTTCTTTCCAGCGGGTCATTTTTAAGCAAAGTATTTTTTAACTGCGTCCACGTTCACAGGGAATGCAAAATCTTCGCCATCCATCGTGGATAACAACAAGGCTCCTCCCGAGAAGACCTTGCTGACGACGTACGAACCTTCGTAGTTAGGAGTCTACTTGCCCCTGTGATCGGAATGTGGTGGAAAAATCTTCTTCAGGACGAGATCACCCGTCTGAAAGCTTCTAGGGCGCGCCTTCTTATCGTAAGCTTTCTTCATTCGGCTCTAGTACAGACGATCATATGCAATCGATGTTAGTCTCTTCTCATCCATCAGACTGAGTTGATTTAATCGGTTCTTAATCCATTCTGCCTCATCGAGTTTCACGTCAACCAAAACTCGTAAAGAAGGAATCTCAACCTCCAACGGTAGGACAGCCTCCATACCGTATACCAGTGAGAAAGGAGTGGCCTCGGTTGATGTCCGTACCGTCGTACGATAATCGTGCAATGCAAATGGCAACATATCGTGCCAATCTTTATAGGTCACAACCATCTTTTGTACTATCTTTTTAATGTTCTTGTTGGCCGCTTCAACCGCACCATTCATCTTCGGCCGGTAAGGTGATGAGTTATGATGTTCAATCTTGAAGCTCTGGCATAACTCCTTCATCATCTTATTATTCAGATTTGAACCATTGTCAGTAGTGATCCGCTCGGGAACTCCGTATCGACAGATGATGTCCTTCTTTATGAATCTAGCTACCACCTGCTTGGTCACGTTGGCATACGAGGCTGCCTCCACCCACTTGGTGAAGTAGTCGATGGCTACTAAAATGAAGCGATGCCCATTAGATGCAGTGGGATCGATCTTGCCTATCATATCAATGCCCCACATGAAGAACGGCCACGGGGATGACATGACATTCGACGGGCACGGCGGCACATGAATTTTATCAGCATAAATCTGGCATTTATGACATCTCTTCGCGAATTTGAAGCAATCCGACTCCATCGTCAACCAGTAATATCCTGCTCGTAATATCTTTCTCGTCATAGCATGTCCGCAGGCGTGCGTACCAAATGTGCCTTCATGGACCTCCTCCATAAGCAGACTTGCTTCTTTTTCATCCACACATCTGAGTAGCACGAGATCGTGATTTCTCTTATACAGAACTCCATCAGGATTGAGATAGAAATTTCCAGACAGCCTCCTCAGAGTCTTCTTATCCTGGGTTGACGCTCCCGCAGGATACTCCTTAGTCATAAGGAAGTTCTGGATATCATGGAACCATGGCTTGCCATCGGAGGCTTCCTCAATTGCAAAAACGAATGCAGGTCTGTCAAGACGAGAAATGACAATTCTTGGAGCTTCATTCCAAAAATTGACTTTGTACTTCGAAGCCAACGTGGCTAAGGCATCAGCCATCTTATTTTCATCTCTGGGCACATGATGGAGTTCCACTCGATCAAAGAACGGAAGCAACCTTCTGGCATAATTCATGTACGGAACTAAATTCGGCTGACGAGTCTCTCACTCCCCTTTAATTTGGTTAACAACGAGTGCCGAGTCACCGTATACATCCAGGTTTTTTATTCTCAAATCAATGGCTTCTTCTAAACCCATGATGCATGCCTCGTATTCCGCTTCATTGTTGGTGACTGGAAAAGTCAATCTGGCAGTAAACGGGATGTGGGGTCCCTGGGGAGTCGTAATGATTTCCCCAATACCACTTCCGTACGAATTAATTACCCCGTCAAATATTAATTTCCACTGGGACTTCCTATCTGACCCCTCGTCGGGCAATGGTTCATCACAATCTCTCACTTTGAGAAACATGATATCCTCATCAGGGAATTCAAATTTCATCGGCTGATAATCTTCAATAGGTTGTTCGGTAAGGTACTCAGACAATACACTTCCCTTGATGGCCTTCTGGGAAACATATTGAATGTTATACTCCGTCAACACCATTTGCCATCTGGCAATCCTACCTAAAAGCGCTTTCTTCTCGAATACGTACTTGATCGGATCCATCTTCAAAATGAGCATGGTCGTGTGATTGAGCATATACTATCGTAAACGTTTGGCAGCCCACGCGAGTGCGCAACACGTTTTTTCAAGCATTGAGTAACGGGACTCACAATCTGTGAACTTTTTACTCAAGTAATAAATGGCATGCTCCTTTCTGCCAGTCTCGTCGTGCTGACCGAGAACGCAACCCATGCTATTCTCAAGAACTGTCAAGTACATGATTAAGGGTCTTCCGGCCACTGGGGGTATCAAAATCGGAGGTTCCTGCCGATACAGTTTTATCTTATCGAATGCCTTCTGGAAATCCTCGTTCCAGATAATCGCCTGATCTTTTTTCAGTAGTTTGAACATCGGTTCACACGTGACCGTGAGCTGAGATATAAACCTTGCAATGTAGTTTATTCTGCCCGGGAAACCACAAACTTCTTTTTCATTCTTTGGCGCTGGCATATCTTGTATTGCTTTTATCTTAGCAGGATCAACCTCAATGCCTTTTTCGCTCACAATAAACCCCAGTAGTTTTCCGGACCGCACTCCGAAAGTACACTTGTTAGGATTCAACCTCAACCTGAACTTCCTAAGCCTCTCAAAAAGCTTCAGCAAATTGACCAGATGTCCCTCCTCCGTTTGGGACTTTGCAATCATGTCATCAACATAGACTTCAATCTCATGGTGAATCATGTCATGAAAAAAAGTGACCATCGCTCGCTGGTAAGTGGCCCTTGCGTTCTTCAGACAGAAGGGCATTACCTTGTAGCAAAACATCCCCCAAGGTGTAATAAACGTGGTTTTCTCCATGTCCTCCGGCGCCATCTTGAATTGGTTATAGCCGGAGAAGCCATCCATGAACGAAAACACGGAAAACTGAGTTGTATTGTCGACCAACACATCAATATGAGGGAGCGGGAAATCATCTTTAGGGCTCGCCCTATTCAAATCCCGATAATCAACGCACATACGCACCTTACCGTCCTTCTTCGGTACAGGTACTATGTTGGCGACCCACGAAGGGTAATTAGTGACCGCTAAAAAGCCAGCATCCAGCTGCTTTTGCACTTCTTCTTTGATCTTAATGGCCATATTTGGTCGTGTCCTTCTAAGCTTCTGCTTAACGGGAGGACAATCTTCTCGTAGTGGTAGATGATGGACCAATATGTCAGTGTCGAGTCCGGGCATATCTTCTTATGACCAAGCAAAGATGTCACTATACTCTCGAAGCATCTCGACCAATCTCCGCTTGACATCGCTCTGTAATGAAGTCCTTATCCTGACATTCCTAACAAGTTCTTCAGAACCCAGGTTGACAATCTCAATCTCTTCCTCGTGAGGCAGAATGATCTTATCTTTTTGTTTCAACAATCGGGACAACTCTTCGGGAAGGTCTTCGTCTTCATCAATCTCTTCTTCAGCTTGATATATCGGGCAATCAAAGTCGAAGTGAGTCATAGAAGGTTCAGAGTCAATGTCCTCTGTGATGTGAATCCTGCAATAACAAGGGTTAAGCTTAAAACAAGGATATGCAGGTTAGCACAAACTGTATTGCCATTTTATTGTTTTTCAAAACAAAAATAAAACAGGAATAACAGAGATCGCAAAATTTGAATGCAAATAAAACGCCCTTTGATTTATTGATAATATGTACATGCATAAGCTATCAAGGCCCTGACAATAAAACCGTTATGCCCCGGGTAGAGCATAAGGTTGTACAATAATTGGAAAAGACAAAGCATTACTCTTTGCGCGTCACTTGGATGACATCCTAGACGGACCAGTTGTTGAGGCTCTGGCCTGGTTTGCACGGCTGAATCCAGGAGTCCAGGTCGCAATCACTATCTTCGTCGTCTTCAGACACGGCGTTGACATTCTCAAATATCACCCCACCTCTTATGAACTGAATCAGCCCTTTGACACACGATGCACTACGAGAGGAGGAAGCATCAGCAGAAGGAGAATACCCTAACCCAAACTTATCCTGCTTGTTAGGGATTTCCAGGACTTGCCCCCAGCCTGGGGCAGGACCAGCTTGAACAACAACTTGAGCTTCCTTGAAGGAAGAGAGAGTTATCTCAGGTTTCTCAGTCATCACTGGAATCGCATCCTTGACTTTAACAGCTTCAAACGCCTGGCACAAAGTTTCGTGGATCTCGCCATCCACCTTAACATATTTAAAAGATGACAAATGGCTCACCATTATGTCCTCTTCACCACAGACGGTCACGATGCTGCCCCCCACAGCATACTTCAGCTTCTGGTGCAATGTGGAAGTCACTGCGCCCGCAGAATGGATCCAAGGCCGACCCAATAGACAGCTATAGGCTGGCATGATATCCATGATATAGAAGACCGTGTCAAAGGTTTCTGGCCCAACTTGAATGGGTAGAGTTACCTCTCCAAAGACGTGGCGCTTAGTTCCATCAAAAGCTTTCACAACCAGATCACTGGGTGTACAAATCAGTCCTCTTGTATCCAACCTCATCAGAGCTTTCTTAGGGAGAACATTCAAAGATGATCTCGTGTCCACCAACACATGGGATATAACCGTTCCTCGGCATTCTATCGAGATATGCAACGCGCTATTGTGGTTTCTTCCCTTTGGCGTCAGCTCTAGGTCAGTAAACCCTAATCCATTCCCAGCATTCACATGAGCCACTACTCCCTCTAGCTGGTTGACGGAGATCTCTTGCGGTACATATGCTGCATTCAGAACCTTTAGCAGGGCGTTGCGGTGTGCCTCGAACACAACAACAGATTCAGAATAGAAATCCTAGACGGCGTCTGATGAAGATGATCAACAATCTTATAGTCACTTTTCTTGATCAGTCTCATAAATTCTTCGGCGTCTTTCACAAGCAGGTCCTTCTCTACCCTACGGGAGGTTTCCTTAACGACCTTACCCTTTCCTCTATCAGCCTTCTCAACCTTGTCAGCTTTGTCGACCATAGTCTCAGGTGGAGCGAACACTCTTCCACTACGTGTTATTCCCCCAATTCCCACTAGGTTGTCAACAGACTGCCCCGATGGGTCCAACTCTAATTTATGTTCATTGCAATAGACATCTGCCTCATAGTGCCATGGAACAGCATTAGTGCTCTCAAATGGTATAGGCCCAGCTTTCGTGATGGTAATCATAGGTGGCCTTGATGCAGAAATAGTAATCGCTTTACGAGGGATGGTGATAGTGGCAATCTCATCTTTCTGCTTCAGCATTACTTCCCCTGATCTGTTCTCAGCCCTCCGACTAAACTGCAGAATTCCCTCGTTCATCAAACTATGAATCCCTGCTACCAACTGATCACAACCATCTGAATGGTTTGCACAATCCATACACAACTTCCCACAGCCCAGGAAAATACCCTTCTTCATCAACTTGGCTTTAACAAAACCAAGTGGTGTTTTCAGGTCTTTGACATCAGTCAATAAATCTGAATCTTCTTCTTCAATGATGGCGCTAACCTCATCTCCCCCATGGTTAGGCATAGGGTTCTTCGTAACATTTGGAACATTATCAGAAAAGTTGATTATCTTGGCGTCAACCATATCTTGCACTTTGTGCTTGGATGCCTTACAGTTGTCAATCGAGTGGCCAGGTGCCCCCGAATGAAACTCACATCTCGCATTCGCATCATAGCCCAGTGGAGGTGTCCCTGTCAAGGGAGCCAAAGTTCTCTTCAGAACTAGCTGAAGCTGAAGCAAAGTCTGCAAAAGCTGACCGTACGACATAGGTGGGGTTTCAAGATGACGATTTGACAGAGGAGCTTTGTTCTGATACCTCTGGTACCCTTGCTGGTTCTGCTGCTGCTGCTGCTGAGGTTACTGGACAGCAGGAATAGTAATGCTAGCGACCTGCTGGCGCTGGCCTTTTCCTTTTCCCCGAGCATTAGACACTGAGCTCGCCTCACCTTCATGTCTCTTACCACTGTAAGGCTTCTTTCCCCCTCCAGCTGAGGATACATCTACACCCTGAATCTTTCCGAGTTTAATGCCATTCTCTACATGTTCTCCAGTGATGCTGAGATCGGAGAAGCTTCCCGACATACCACTGACCAGTTTCTCATAATAAACCCCAAGAAGAGTAGCTACAAACATCTCAACAAGTTCCCGTTCAACCATCAGCGGCTGAACTCTTGCTGCCAGTTCACGCCACCTCTGGGCGTACTCTTTAAATCCTTCATTGTTCTTCTGAGACAAGTCTTGTAGCTGAACCCGGTTGGGAGCCAGATTGTTGTTATACTGATAATGGTGTACGAATGCTTCAGCAAGGTCTTTCCATGTACGTACACTGGTGGGTTCCAAACCCATATACCACTCCAACGAGGGGCCTGACAGGCTGTCCTGGAAGAAGTGTATCAGCAACTTCTCATCTTCAGAATGTGCGGACATCTTTCGGTAATACGACCTCAGATCGACACGGGGGCAAGTGGTGCCCTTATACTTCTCGAAGTCGGGTACCTTAAACTTGGGAGGTACCTTGAAGTCTGAGATCAGTCCCAGCTTGGTCATGTCAACACTCATAGTATTCAAGTTCTCGAAACTCTTCATTTTGTCCTCGAGGGCTTTGAACCTTAAACGGGCTTCAGAATTCAATTCGCCCTCAGCTCCCTTCATTGAGAATAAATCCTCTTGACGATCCTCTTGCCAGGGTTGATGGCCATTGCCAGCAGCAAACCCAGCAGCATCAGTACCATACAGATTACCAGCACCTGCGTTCCTAGCGTTACCAGTTCCTCCAGTTTTGCCATGGCCTATACCAGCATTGCCATTGGCCTCAAAGTTACCATTTCCAACGCCAGTCATGTTCCCATTAGCTCCAATGTTAGTGACGACATTACCATTACCACTTCCATTACCTCCAGTCACAGGGATGCCAGCATGGGGGGTCTCAACAAGCGGGGGGTTCACCACATTCCCCCCATGTAGCACGCCGTTGTTGTCGACGTGTGTAATTAAAGGTTGCACTAGAGTTCTGAGCTGGTCCTGGCCGTTAGCGACCACTTGCATGAGATCCATGAAGCGATCCATCCTCTCTCTGAGCTCTTGGATGTCCATCTGAACCTATTCCATTGCTCTGGCTTGATTCACTCTAGTAGAGTATCGGTGGATCTGTCTTCGTTCAATCCTGAAATAACTTGTAAACATAAAGGGTTAGGAAAACAGCTCGTGGTACATGTTATGCAAATGATTCATGCAAATGCAAACACGTATCCATGCATTAGGAGGAAGTCCCCCTCGATTCTAGCTTCCAAGACAAATAAAGTCTACCATCCAATCATGGAAAGAAAACCCTCATATATATCTGAGAAACCTACGAGGGCAGTGTACAACAGTGACTGAATACAACGGAAGCAACAATCGTGACCCCAACCAACAAGCCTGGCGGTGATCAGCATATCAATGCATAAGATGTACAAAGAAATCAAGTGCGGCTACGGGCACGGAATTCCTATAGTAACTTCTTCGTAGCGGGATGATCAGGCTGGGTGAGCAGACCCTGGATCAGCAAATCCCTCTGCCTTATGGTATCTGGGAGGTTCTCGGCAACGTCCCTATAAACACCTTCTTTAGAACGGTTTTCCACTCTAATCCTCTTGGCATCAGCTCGGAGTTGATAATCCATTAGGTTTGCCTTGGTCTCAACCAACCTATATTGGATATCTCGTCGAAGTGAGGCTTCAGCCTCTATCTTCTTGTCTTTGACCTCAATCTGAGCTTCCAACTAGGCTATCTGTTGCTTCAGCTTTTCTTCCCGCTCTTTGTGGCTAGTCAAAGTGTTGTTCCATAATTTCTCGTACTTGGACAACTTCAGGTATGCCCTATCCAGATCCTGCTTCATGGTGGTCAACACACCGTGCACTGCCTTCAGGTCTAACCCAAGACGTTCCCTAGAATCAGTCTCCTTGGTCAAATTAGTGCCCAGGTGGTTGATCAATTTTGTCTGCTTCTTGCAAGTGTGTACGGCTTTGTTCTTTTCTCTTCGGAGTTGGGCGATCTCTTTTTCCAATTCTTTGTTGGCTTTGATCAGCTCTTCATTCTTAGCTTGAAGGTGATTATACTTCTGGATTTCAATCATGGCAGGCTCTGAATGGCAGTCCTGCTTGACAAGAGGAAAGGGCGTCAACACTTTTTTCGCTCTGCTACGAATCCAGTCCACATAAGGAGCATAAGCCTGATTATTGCTTTTCCCCAACGAAGTTTTTCCTTTTCGGTGAACGTTATTCCAGGCATGTTTAAATCTGACCAAATCATCTCCTTCCAATGCGCCAGTGAGGTACAGAGATTCTTGTACCTCCTCGTCCTTAGGAGGGCCCCTCAAGGCATACCCGAACTGTCTGATAGCGATAGACGGATTGTAATTGATGCATCCTTTCCTACCCACCAGAGGGACATTAGGAAAGTTCCCACAGCTATAAATGATTTCACACCCCAGGCGATCTCTGTCAAACCAATCAATGTCTTCGGCAGACAAACTCATCAAGCGCTCAGACCACTCCTTCGTCTCTGCAGTCTTTATAAAAGAATCAGCCTTAGGTAAATGAGTGACAAACCATCTGTAAAACAGTGAAGCACAGCAGGACACACTCTTGCCTCTTCTATTCTCGTTCTTATAGTGCACCGAATGATACACGTCTCCGAGCAAGGTAGGGATGGGATTCCTTGAGACGAAAATACGAATAGCGTCCACATCCACAAAGTCTGGTATATTGGGGAATAACATGATACCATATATGCATAATGCCAAAATAGCTTTGAATGCCACCCAGCATTCCTTCTTGGCGAAGTGTCGGGCTTTCTCAGCCAGAAAAGGTAATGGGAATCCATAAGCTCCGTTTCTCCTGGTTGTTTTTCCTTTCAACTCAGAAACCTCCATATGCAAAGCTGTAGCAATACTAGCTAGATCTGGCTCCTAGTCCATAGGACAAAAGGGTATCTGAGCAAGAATAGGTACTTCTAATATGGCAGAAAACTCTTCCAACGTGGGGGCTAGCACATAACTTGGAAACGTGAAGCAACGCAACTGAGGATCATAAAACTGAAGCAGAGTCTGAAGTCCATTCAATTCATACACAGATGGCTTGCACACAACACTTAGCAGCTTCCCATAGGTTCCCCTGAAATCCCTCATCACTTCCTTACCAGCCAAAGAAATCAGACCCCTCAAAGTAGTAATATCTGGAGTAGGAAACTTGTAAGCCAGAGTTCTTCTCAAGTTGGGTTCCATGTTGGAGAAAGAAGGAACAAGATTGCTAGAATCGAGAAGGAACTGCACACCTGCAACATAGATACGTGTTAAATGTAATGCAACATGAAAATGTAAATGCAAATGCAAAATGCAGCAGGAGATCAAGAGTGGTGTGTTGTGCTGTGAAGTGGCAAGTCATAATTCTGCTTCGGCGAGAATATAACACAACTCTGATAATAAGGGCCTACTGATACCAACAATACTGATTCACTGTCAAGAAAACTAGGTTGTCTGAAGGTTAAAGTTTCCTGCAATAACCCGACCCCGCTCACAGGTATGGACCTAATCACTGACAAAGGCACGACATCCTATGTGTTCGTCAGTGTCACAGACTTTCAGGAAATGATGATACGTTCACCATTTCTGGTTTAGCATCATAATCTCCTGAAGAGGCCTCACCCAGCTGAGTCACAAATGATCGGTCCCCATAGTCGACAATCCTTAGATCTGAATCCTTTCAACGGCCCATTGGGCTGAAAATGGAAATCATCTCAAAGAATCTCGTCAGAGCGCAGATTTCGTGGGAACTAATGCATGCCTAACATACAGGTTCACCACTAATCTGCTTCTAATGCTATGTACATACTCAAGCCTGGGTCTGGCTTATCACTCATCAGAGCCCCCCTCCCACAACAGCACAAATAATCATATTATACTAAAAATAAAATGCGGAAAGTAAAACGCGATAAATAAATGCAAACCCAACAGATAAACACGCAAGCGCTAGGATTGACTCGCACAGGGGACGTTGGGTCCCCAGCAGAGTCGCCAGCTGTCGCTACTACGAAAATAAGGTGCCGGCAAAACAGAAGAGTTGCCACCTTTCGTTATTTATCCCACAGAAGGGAAAGGAAACGATCGGAAAAACCTGACGAAAAGGTATAAGACAAGGTCATCGCAACCAAGTCTGGGTTCGGGAGTCAGTTACGCAAGGGGAAGGTATTAGCACCCCTCACGTCCGTTGTACTCAATGGGATCCATGCTTGTTGTGTTTATCTGATGGGTTGTTTATCTATCTACCTATCAAGGCTGGTCTGAAAAGAAAAGAAAATTGACTCGGCAAAGCATCGCGCTTCGTGCCTACGTATTCTCGTCAGAGAACGAGAAATCAAAGTCAATGTAGTTTGGCTAACTACGGGTGAAGGGAAGGTTGCTCGCCAAGATATCGCATCTTGTACCTACGTATTCTCATCAGAGAAATCAGATTAATCTGTTTTTCCGAGTAGGGTTAACAAACAGTTCCAGTAGTTTGGTGTATGCAGCTTGCTCGTCAGAGACTCGTGCGTTACCGTTTGCGGTAGAATTGAGAGCTAACGACACTCTTTTCTTTAGAAAAGTTTTTCTTTAGTTAAGGGCCCATGAGGCAAAAAGGTTTGAAGTTTGTTTTCTGTCTTTTACGAAAGAAGTGTTTTTTTATGGTTGTCTGTAGTTTGTACAGCACTAGAGACTATGACTTAGGAGCGAATGTGTCGCATATCGTCCAAAGGACATATACTAAACACTCTAGATGATTGAGATGAGACCGCTTAATTATCATTTCCCAAGTAGCTTAAGGCTCGTAACGCGCTTGTACTAACTTGCCTTTATTACGTTTTTTACTGTTGTTTTGAGATGAGAAGAGAACGAACTCTACGAGGAAACTGTCAAGCCCTAATGTTGTCATGCCAAGGATTCATCCTATGGTTGAGTTTTGAAACAGGGAACTCCTATATGTTATCATGCATAGGTTTCAACCTAAAGCTCTAATCAACACTTCCTTATCAGAGGAAGTGAGAGTCCTAGGGGATCATGTCAAGTGGGATACAGAAACAGACAAAGCATCAGCTAAACATCAGTAAAACAAATAAACAGAGGAAAACAGTAAAGATGCACATGCAATGCAGCAATACAAGTATAGGGAGACTCACTAAACCTCTTAGCAATCAAGCAAAGAAAACAGTCAAAATAGACAAGCAGAGGGAGCTCAACTCAACCTCTATATGCAAATAAGTCAATTAGAGAAAGAAAAACAACATACAAGCAAGGGGAGGATCACCTCAACCCTTAAGGCAAACAAGAAGAGGGAGACCCACTCAACCTCTTAATGCAGTCATGCATCTATACTTAGACTATCCTAAACATGAACTATTCTAATGCAACACACCACTCAATCATGAATGAAGGCAAGGATTTATGACAAGTACGGAATTCATTCCACAAGTAATCATACAAGGCTTCTATCCTAAGGAAAGAAATTGAAAGTTGGGAGGCAAGGGTAAGGTCCACAGGAACGTATCCCAGGAACTCAACCAACTAAAAGGAATTTGGGAGAATCCTAGAGGTTTGGCTCCTTCAGGAGATGAGCAACATTCCCCCCACAAGAGGGACTATGCTACCCCAAGAAGGTTCCTAAAAGGATTGGAGAAGATTAGGAGAATGAAGATGGGAAGCAAGGTAAGGTCCACAGGAACTTACCACAGGCACTCAACCAACTCCATTTCCTCAGAGAGCTTGCATAGATTCAACTCCTTTATGATAATGCAATGAATTCCTCCACATGAGGAAACATGCTCATAAGGAGGATCCTAATTAAGCAAGGAAGATTGTGAGGGAAACTAACCCTATAGGAAGAATCATCCACCTACTTGAACTTCTAAAGAACCTCAATGATTACCTTCTAAGGATCACCTACACTTAGGATTCAAGGCTCTAAAGAGGTATCTACCTAATCACTATTCTATCAAGAAAGGATATGAAACTTAGAATCATCTAATAGTAACTTACAAGACTAATCTATGAACTTAACCTAGTTAGGGTCACCTAAACTATAACCAATTTGTAAAATGGGGAACTAATAGAAAATCAATTCTACAAATCTCAAGGAAAATCCTACATTATCCTACATGAGTTAAGTATCTATGGTACAAAAACCAGGGGCCAAACCTAATCCTAAAGGTCCTAATAAAATCTAAATCCAAAGAATTTGCTAAAGGGGATCCATCAAGGAATGCTCCTAAAGATCTATCTCAAACTCCTACTTAGAATCATCTAAAAGTTACAACAAAAATCACCCAAACCTATCAAGGAGTCTATAACAAGCATGCAAAATTTCAACATCAAATTCCAAATCATGAACTAGTAATAAAATCAGCAATCAAACTAGTCATATTATGCATTTTTAATCATGTATCAAAAATAGAAAAATGGACATTAAATTGAAAACAGCACCAAAATAAAATCCAAAGGCATGGAAAAATCAGAAATTCAACAAGGATCAACCACATATTTTTTCCATAATTTTTTGATCATTAAAACTATTTAAAATGAATTAAACATGAAAAAAACAATTAAAAGAAAATGAAAATCAATTAAAGAAATTAAGGAAATCAGAAAATGCCACAGCCATAGGATCACACTACTAGTCAACTCATCCTACAGCCATGCGCGTGCCACCTTATTTAGTGAAACGGTTCGTTTTGGCCATGGGCACTATGAGGTTTAGTTGACTGAAGTACACGGTACTCCCTAATCACATCCATCCAATGAAAAAGTAGTCTCATCCAGTGACCCACACATTGCCACCTCAGCCAGTCAAGGTCAGGCTAAATCCTACACATGAGATGTTGAGACCAAGTCCATAAATCTAACGATTCCAGTTCATTTTCCTCATTTGAACACTGAAAGGGGAGGGAAATCACTCACGGTGGCCGGAGAAGAGCTCCACCGTCTTCTTCGGCGAGAGCAACAACAGCAGAAATCAAAGTATCACCAAACTTCATGAAAATTGTACCGTTCTTCTCGCAATCTCTCACTGATCATCATGATCTATTCCATTTTTACTAATGCTCCACGAATACTCAAACACAACTATGAACAGAAAAATCCTCAACTCCAAAATTATCACCAAACTCCAAATTAACTATACAGATGTCTTCCTCACCTCTCAAGGATCAAAAACATGTATCCAATTCATGCTAACACCTCAAGAACAGCCAGATTCGAAGGCACACAGAATTTGCACCATGACCTAAATTGTCTCTAAACCTCAAGATTATGATCCTAAATCCATCTATGTTCCTCCTATAACTTAACCACATGCTCAATTCATGCTAAACAAGCCTAAATCAAGAGGAATTGTGAAAGATAAAAACCTGTTCTGAAGCTTGAAATTAGAGGTTCTTGAGTGTGAATCTTGACTTCAAAACGTGCAGATTTCTTCACTGAATGATCCTGGTGCTATGGAAATCCTCAATTCTTCTTGATATGCTCTGGATTGCAAAAAACGAATTTCACTTTGGAAGCTCTAATCTCAAACTGCCATAACCGTTTCTTCACCAATTGCTATCCAAAAAACCATCTGAACCTGATACTGAACTTATATATGATGAGTTTGGATCATAACCTGACCCAAATCTGGCCCAATTTGATTAATCCAAAAATTTCAATTTTCTTCTATGAACAACCATGGCATTCGTGTATCCTCTATAATTTCAGCTCAAATCTCACTCAAATTCATTGCTTAACCTCCCTTGAATGTGAATGGATCAGTTTGAAGGCTTGAATTGATCCAATGGTGTTGGTTGGTTATGTTACTTCCATTCTAAGTAATCCACATAAAGTCCATGAATTATGACTCAAACCAAAAATGTAACATTGCCATTGTCTTAAAAATGTCATTTCCAATCAGAAAATGCATAAACTTGTGAAGTTTAGCACAAAAATGAATTAAAATGGAATTTTCACTTTTCATGCCTTTTAATTATCCTTTTTTTCCAAATTTCTTCATACACTTCCATATTCAATCCATATCAATGGATGTTTGGGTCATGGTTGGACTAAAAACACCATTTTGAACAACTTTCAAGTTGAACAAATCTTCATTTGAGGTTCATCAGATAGTGAAATGGACCCATAACCAAAAATGACCTATAATTCCAAATTCCCAAAATACCCTTATCTTGCAAAGCTTGTAACTTGAGTTCTACAAATTCAATCATGGACTTCTAGTACTTTCTAGAAAGCTAAGAAGATAAGGAACAACATTCATGTTGGCCAAAAGTTCATAAGAATCATCCTTATAGGGCAAAAATGTCATGCAAGTTGGTTGACTTTCAAGCTCCAATTTCACATGCCTCAGATGACCTGTAACTTGTCTAGCTCATAACTTGAGTTCTATAAACCCTATCAAGGACTTCTAGTACTCAAATTAAAGCTATGATCATGTCCTATAACAATAATGTTGGGGTCAAGGTGATATGTGTTGCACCCCAAAATTTGACCAACCGGGTCTCGCATCTGGCTCGATGTTTCGACGCATGACCGCATTCGCATCTGCATATTGCATACAGTGCATATTTTCATTTGTTTTGATTTTATCGGGATCACAGCTCTCGTCTCGCGTCTCAGGTGTTTTTAATCAGTTCAGATAGGTAGAATCGTATTTTTGGGATATTTCGGTGCCCGTTTATTTTTACCGGCTATTTTGGTGCGCTCTCGCGATGTTATGTGTCGTTCGGTGCTTATTTTGTTCCCTCGGGAAATTATTGTGATTTTTCTGGATTTTATTGGCCATTTTTAGGGTTTAAATAGATTTAAATCATTTTTTAGCATTTTTTAGAGTATTAATAGGATTTTTAATAGTTTTAATTCTTTTTAAATAGATTTTTAATCATTTTAGGATTTAATAGATTTTTTAGGATAATATAGAATTTTTTAGAATATTAATAGTTTTTAAATAGTGTTAATAGTTTTTTTAAATCATTTTAATAGAAGAATGTAGTTTTGTTTTTCTTTTATTAATAAGAGGTTTTCTTTTAAATAAATAATATAGATTTTTCTTTTAGAATATTAATTGATTTTTTTGAATATATTCTTTTAGATAGTATAGAATTTAATGGCATTTTTAATATAGAAATAGATAGATTTTTCTCTTAATGGTCTTTAATAGATGTTATAGAATAATATAGTTTTATTAGAAGTTTGATAGATTTTAATTAGTGTTTTAGAATATTATTTCTTTTTTAGAGTTTAATTAGCTTTCAGATTTAATTAGAGCATTAGATTAATTAGGTTCAAGTGATTGAGTCATTAGTCCATTTGATCATCCGTTAATTCATATCATTAGTCATCTTAATTCAGCATTAGCATAACCCAAGTCTTAATCCTTTATTATGCAGTTTTTTGGGTTTTATTTGCAGATTCGTTGGGCCCAGAGTTGAAAGCCCAATTCAAAGTCCAGTAATGTCCAGCAGTTTCTAGAACGTTCCAGAATTCTCAGTGCTATAAATCAGTCTCAGCGCCACGTGTATGAGGGAGGAGGACCCCACGTTACACATCACACGCATGCCACGCCTCACAAACAGCTTCCTTCATTCTGCCACGAGATACCACGTGGCGCGCATGCACCGTCTCCATCCACTAGCGCAGCCACGTGCCTCCACACCACCACTCCACCGGTCCTCGCCGGGAATACCCACCGACCGGCATGCATGGCCGGCGGCCACCATCAACCTCACCGGAGAACCTCACAAACCCAGAAAATCTCCAGATTCCAATCATCTTCATCTTCCTCTCATCCAACCACCGCAACCGTCACTCTCCGGCCACCGTAACTGTACTCCGGCCGCCGTGAATCTCGCCTGAAACTAAAAATCCCCAAAAACACTCCAATCTCCCTCTCAAACCCAGATTCCTCACCAACTTCCCTCGTTTCCTCTTCAATCCTTTCCTTTCTGATCCATCATCTACAGCTTTTTTCCAGTTTCCGATCAAACACATCCTCGCCACATTCAACCTTCATATGTTTTTTTTCTTTCAGAATCTTCATAGGACTCAACCACCTTCTTCCAAGATTCAAACCTTCATCATTTCCAGAAGACATTCATCACCGTTCGGTTCTTCATCAAATCTCCAGAAAACTCATAGATTCTTCATACCACCATCGTGTTCATAAGATTTCTCCAGAAATACATCAAACCTTCATTTCATCCTCCAGAAATCGCTAAGCATGCGAACCTTCAAAGGGAATTCCGATCCAGGTTCGTCCAAAGTTATGTATAGATCTTCATCTTCCTCCATCAAAACCTCTGAGACCTTCAAAATCAATGAAAATCTCCGCCAATATCTTCGAATCCGTGTTCGCGTGAAATTAGATCCAGAACTCCAAGGCGATCATCAACCGAGATTTACGTCTTCGTGTTGGAACAATATTGAGCAGAATAGGAGAACGAAGGAAGAGGATAGGCGACAGTATTAGGGTTTGGAAGATTTCTTTTTTGGTGGTGTGAGCAGCTGAGATGGAATTTCTGAGAAGAGAGAGTTGAGAGGGTGAGATACGGAGAGAATTCAGACGGCGGCGCTGGGAGGGTGAGAGCATTAGGGTTTTTCAGAGAGGAAGTTGAGAGAGTGGAAGGAGGAGAAGAAAGATCGTGGGCCTATACACTTGGGGCCCAACTGCGTTTTTGGGTGCTACACCCCTCGTTTTTTTTCTGCCACGAAGTGGGCCTCAGGCCCAACGAGATCCTTGCTGGCTAACACCCCAGTTCACTCAGCACACCCCACCGGTTTTTTTTTTCAGCAAGCAAATGGGCTGGGCCCAGTTTACAGTTTTTTTATTTTCTGTTACTCCCCCTTTGTAAACATACCCCCCTCCCTTATTTTCTTTTCTTTTATTTTTTCATATTTAGTTTTATGGAAAAAAGGAAATGGAAAAAAAGAAGTTATTGAAAAGAAAATATGAAGAAAATAGTATATAAAAAAAAAGAAATAGCATAAAGAAAAAAGAAAAGATATTGAAAAATAGTAAAAGAAGAAAAAGAAAATATTGAAAAAATATGTTGAAAGAGAGATAAAAAAATAGAGAAAATATATTTGAAAAAGGAAAATATGGAGAGAAATACATAGAAAAATATGAAAAATATATGAAAAATGTTTTGAAAAAAGGAGAAAATAGTTGAAAATAAGAGAAGGAAAAAGAGAAAAAAATATTAAAATAGACTTAACATTTTTTAGAGTGCATTTTTTTCCATAGAGATTATTTTACGATTTTAGGATAGTTTAGAAGTCCACTTGTTAGGGGACTATTTTCCATTCGATTTTTTAGGATAGAATAGGATAGTATTTCCTAGGAGTTTATTTTCAGTATTCAATCATTGTAACCATTTTTTCAGAATGTTAATAAAACGAGATTTGAGTTGTGGTCCCGAAGTAGCCGAACTACAGCTGCTCTGATTCCTCGTACCAGACGAGGATATGTAGGCATGGGATGCGATATCCTAGCGAGCACACTAACAACTGACTTTCTGTTCTCTCGCTGCTGTGCGATCGAGACTTTCCCGCTGACGATTAATTGTTACCCTTTTTCTCTCTTGCCCGAGTGCATTTGAGACCAAACCGTAGTTTTGCCCATAGGTTCCCGACCTTTGAAGCCAGTTTGATTTTCTCACTGCTGTGTGAGAATACTCTGTTTAGCCGTAGTTAGCCCGAACTACACAAGGCTCTGATCTTCCATGCAGTGTGGAAGTACGTAGGCACAAGACGCGAGGTCTTGGCGAGCCAATTTTCCCTGTAGTCCCGAACTACGTTGACTCTGACTTTCTCTCTTGAGAATACGTAGGCATAGAGTGCGACGCTCTATCGAGTCAATTCCCTTCTGTTTAGATTTAGCAGCCGTAGATAGATTGTTTTGCATCCTTTAGACAACCCAAGCAAACGTGGATCCCGTCGAGTACGACGGACGTGAGGGGTGCTAATACCTTCCCCTTGCGTAACCGACTCCCGAACCCAGGTTTTGGTTGCGATGACCATACCTTTCCCCGTTTTTTGCGAGGTTTACTTCGAGCGTTTCCTTTCCCTCCGTTGGGATAAATAACGCACGGTGGCGACTCTTCTGTCAGCCGGCGCCGATTTTCGCAGTAGCGACAATATGAAAATCACATCTTGAGTTAAGTGGTCTTGAAGTCAGGCACTAAACCAAGGGATTTTACACTGTCAAGCATAGCAACCCTAGCCTAGGAACTCCTCACACTCTTGATCCATGATGAATTTACCTTGGAATCATCCCTTAGGAATCTTAACACATCAATCCATGATCACATGGCTTTGGCATTAGGTCTCAACCTTCTTCAAATCATCAGTTATCCTAGGGTTTCCCAGATGAAACCCTAGTTGCACCAATCTTGGGTATATCTTCATATCCTTTGCATATTGACCTGCCTAGGCTTCAAAATGATCTCAATACTCCTTAAGAGCTCTCTCAAGGTCTCAAGTCCAACTTCATGGCCTCATAATCATCTGATGATCTTTCCACAACTCTCAAGTTAGGAGATGTACACACTTGGTTTTAACCACTCACTCTGAGGATCTTTGGCTTCTCTGGTGAGGATATCAACCCTTGAACACTTGAATAAACCTCTTGGCTAGCTTCATAGTCTTGTGTAGCCCTTGATTGGTAATCATACCTCTTGATCTCCTGCATACATGTCAATAAAATGCAGATGATAATGCTAATATGAATGCAATGAAACACAAGCTAGGTAAAGAAATGGTTGGGCAAATTTTGGGGTGCAACAGGGGGCACTCAAAAGGCCTACGTACATCAACGCCAATTTGAACCCCCAGCTAAAAGTCGAAGTGGTTCAGTTATTGAAGGAGTTCAAAGACTGCTTCGCCTGGGATTATGATGAAATGCCAGGTTTGAGCAGGGAGTTGGTCGAACATAGGTTGCCTATGACACATGGGAAAAAACCATTCAAGCAAGGCCCAAGACGGTTTGCACCAGAAATACTGTCAAAGATTAAAGAGGAGGTCGAAAGACTGCTTCGTTGCAGATTCATTCGCACAGCAAGGTATGTTGAATGGTTGGCTAATATAGTGCATGTTATTAAAAGAACAGTTCTTTAAGGGTTTGCATAGATTTTAGAGATTTAAATGTTGCAACTCCTAAAGACGAATATTCAATGCCAGTAGCAGAAATGTTAGTGGATTCTGCAGCAAGACATGAATATCTTAGCATGTTAGATGGATATTCTGGTTACAACCAAATATTCATTGCTAAGGAAGATGTTCCTAAAACTGTTTTTCGATGTCCTGGGGATTTAGGCACCTACGAGTGGGTAGTAATGCCTTTTGGCCTTAAAAATGTTGGTGCCACGTACCAGAGGGTAATGAACTCAATCTTCCATGACTTTATAGATACGTTCATGCAAATTTACATTGATGATATTGTTATAAAATTTATTTCTGGGAAGACTCACATTGACCATCTTCGACAGTCCTTTTTAAGGATGAGAAAGTTTGGCCTCAAAATGAATCCTCTCAAATGTGCTTTCTGTGTGCAGGCAGGAGATTTTTTAGGCTTTGTGGTCCACAAGAAAGGGATCAAAATAAATCAAAATAAGACCAAAGCCATAATGGAAGCGAAAGCGCCATCAACCAAGAAGGAGTTGCAGTCACTCTTAGGCAAGATTAATTTCTTGAGAAGGTTTATATCCAACCTAAGTGGCAAGACACAAGCTTTTTCGCCATTGCTTCGTCTCAACAAAGATGGTTTCGAATGGGGGCACCTACAACAGGAAGCCTTCGACAAGCTCAAGGATTACCTAAGTCACCCTCCAATATTGTCACCACCTTGTAGAAATAAAAGTATGAGATTGTATATAGCTGCATCTGATAAAACTTTAGGGAGCATGCTAGCTCAAGAAGATGAGAATGGAGTCGAAAGAGCCATTTATTATCTTACTAGAGTTTTAAATGATGTAGATGTGAAGGCAAATCGCCACACACCACACGAGTTTGCAAGACATCACTTGATATAGGTTTCGATGATGACGAATTACAACCATGGATGAATTGGCAATTGTAAATTCCAACTCTACCAAACAAATGCAACATATCACCTACCGTATCCTTTTACATTTGTCTAAAAACTGTTATAATTAATATAATATGTGTAGATAAAATATGGCCGTGACAAGAGGCATGAAAAACCACAAGAATTTCAATTTTTGCAGGTTTGCAGGGCATGAGTCGACCACAGGGTCGGCGCATACATCAGTGTATTTTTCCACTGGTCATCGCATGAAGGTTTGAGTCGACCGCAGGGTCGGCGCATGAAGAAATTACTCTTCAACGGGTCAGCGCACGCTGACTGTATGGTCGACGCATACTGATACATTTTGCAGATTTCCAAAAGTGCAGGCTATGCGTCGACACACAGACCTGGTGTGGTCGACCGCTCGCGCGGAAATGCAGTTTTTAAGTGATTCCCTCTATTATTTGAAAAGTTGTTATGTCTTTGGTTAGTCTGGTACTATATATACAAGTTAAACCACTTATGTCATTTTAACATTTGATAAAAACTGATTCATGTGTTCAAGAATAAGAAAGAGTGAAATAGGTGTCCAAGATTCATCATCTTCATCTTCAACATCTCACAACACATCAATTACACACAACAATTTTTGAAGTGCATTGTGAGTGATTAAAGGTGATAAGGTTTGAAGCTTAGATTGGGTAATCTAGTTTGGGTTGAAGCTTGTGACAGGTTCTTTCTTGAATAAAACCATTAGGATTTTATCCTCCAAGATTGGTTTGAATTTTGGGGGTTTTTGGACGAGATTCTTCATCAAGGGTCAGCTGAGCGGAGGTGATTGTGAAGAGGTGTTCTTCAACAGTCTAGTAGCGGATTCAGTGATATTGAGGGGAAGATCTTGGGTTCGATTCGTTGTAGTTGAGATCAGCCGGGGCCGAAGGTTTGAAGAACTAAGGGTTATTCAATAAGGTGGCTGGAATCGGAGGTCTATCAACAACGATCGGAGGACTTGATTCATCTTGAATCAAGGGGAAAGGAGTGGAAACAACATTCAACGTCTTGAGAATTCTGTTGTATTTTTGTTGTTCAATCCTTGTATAAACTGTTACATTCAACAGGTGATATCTATTAAATCTATCTCAATTCTAGTTTTAGAATTGAGGGCAGACGTACCCCGAAGCGAGGACGACGGGGGAACTGCCTCACCAAATACTGGTCTTCTCTATTTTTCAGCATTTTCGTTTTAGCTTAAAAATAAGTGATTTTTGTATAAGCACTATTGTCAAACTGTGATATCAATTGAGTAAGAGGTTAAAACTCTGTTTTTGAATCCAACGTACAATAAGACATTGTACTAGGCTAGTTGGAATCACTTACTCAACATAAATATCACTTGGAGTGTTTTTGCACGCCAAGTGTTCGACAAATTGCCTAAACCAAAATTATCTTATTTGTGTATCTAGTTTTGGTTTTCTCTTTAAATCATTGGAACTAGGAATCCTAACAAGTGAATTAGATCATTGATAAGTGTGATTAGTGTTGTGATTCTCTTTTCCATATTGTCATTAATCCAAAGGCTTAACGCATATCCGGTTTTCCAATAACCGTTCGTTTTAGACTATAATTTCCTCGGCCGCTTCCGCACTTAAAACAAATTTTCAAAATCAATTTTTTAATTGGTAGCGCCGACTCAAATTTTTAATTGGGATCTATTCAACCCCCCCCCCCTTCTAGATCTGTGCCATAGTCTAACAAGTGGTATCTAGAGCTCTGGTTACTCGGTGCTTCAAATACAACATTGATAGAAAATGACTAACGAACCAAAAGGGGCGTACAATAGAGCTCCCGTTTTCAACGGTGAAAATTATAGTTATTGGAAAGACTGTATGCGGGTGCACATAAACTCCATAGACATAAAAATATGGAACGTTATCCTCAATGGTCCAATCGAAATTACTACGACCAATGCGGATAATGCAGTTGTGCCACAGCCCGAAGCACAATGGACCGATGACGATGAGAAAAAATACAATTATGATTGGAAAGCCAAAAATATCTTAATCTCCTCATTAGGTGTAGATGAATACTATCGTGTATCCCATTGCCCTACTGCTAAGGCCATGTGGGATTCACTACAAATTTCCCATGAGGGGACGAACGATGTTAAGTTGGCTAGAATCAACACATTAACACAAGAGTTTGATCTCTTTTTCATGGAGCAAGGGGAAACCATTGCTGACATGTAAAAGAGATTTACTCATCTCATCAATCGTTTACATTCATTAGGTAGGCCTGTTTCCAATGATGTTGCTACTAATAAGATCTTGAGATGTCTTAATAGGGAATGGCAGCCGAAAGTGACCGCCATCAAAGAAGCGCATGATCTTACCTTATTAGACTTGACAACATTGTTTGGCAAACTACAAGAGCATGAACAGGTACTCTTGAGCCTAGACCAACGTGAAAAGAAGGAAAAGAAAGACAAAACGAAGGTGAGTGAAAAGAAATTGATAGCTTTTAAGACTTCCTCCTCAAAGTCTCAAGCAAAAGAGCAAAGTGATTATTCCTCAAGCGACGAAGAAGAAGAGGACAAGAGCGAAGATATGAGGTTGTTCGTTAAACGGTACAACCGTTACGTGAGAAAGAACGACATCCAACATTCCGAGAAGAACTTGGTAAACTTCCGGAAACAATCGAGGTACTCCAAAGATGATGACTCAAAAGGTAAAAAGACTAGAGGGACGTGCTACAAGTGTGGGAAGCCCGGTCATTACAAACCGGACTGTCCGATGAACAAAAAGGAAAAGGAAAAGGAATCATCAAAGTCATACAAGAAATCATCAAAGCCAAGGAGAGCGTACATAGCTTGGGAAAGCGATAGCGACTCTTCCTCCTCTGATGAAAGCTCTAGTGATGAAGAAGAGTTCGTGAATCTATGCCTTTCCGCACATCAGAAAAATAAAAAAAAGCAGGTACGTCACTCTAAATATGAGAAGTCCTCAAATATGTCGCATTCAGAATTACAAACCGCATTTAATGATTTACACAATGAAGCAAGAAAGGTCAAGCAAGTAAAAATGATTCTAAAGTCGATTTTGTATGCTTATATTGTTGCAAGAAAGGTCATTCCATTGCTAAATGCCGATTTAGGAGATTTTTGGTTCCTAAAGGCATCTATCAATGGTTGCCCAAATGCAACCATCTTGTCGCTAACATATTAGGACCCAATATGCCATTGGGTACCTCCTTTTGCTAATTATGTTTTGATAGGTAAAATGTGTCGAGACCACCAAGAGAAGATGGGTTCTCGACAGTGGATGCTCAAGACACATGTCTGGAGACATATCCTTATTCATAGACTTCGTGGCTAAGAAGAAAGGGTATGTAACTTATGGTGATAACAACCTTGGAGCAATACTAGGTAAAGGTAGTGTAGGTAACCCCTCTTCTACTACGATTTCCGACGTGTTGCTTGTCGAGGGCCTTAAACATAATCTGCTTAGCATTAGCCAATTATGCGACAAAGGATACAATGTATCATTTTCAAAAGATTGTTGCAAAATTGTGCATGATAATGAAAAGAAGAATATGTTTAATGGTTTTAGAGTAAACAGCGTATATATGCTTGACTTAAATGAAGTATCGTTAACAAGCGACAAATGCCTCATAACAATGAGTGAAGACTCATGGCTATGGCATTGGCGTTTAGTGCATGTTAACTTTGACTTACTAAATAAGGTAGTCTCTGTCGCTTGCGCGAAAATAAGGTGTCGGCACAACAGAAGAGTCGCCACCTTTCGTTATTTATCCCTCAGAGCGGGAAAGGAAACGATCGGAAAAACCTGACGAAAAAGGGTAAGACAAGGTCATCGCAACCATTGTCTGGGTTCAGGAGTCGGTTACGCAAGGGGAAGGTATTAGCACCCCTCACGTCCGTCGTACTTGACGAGATCCTCGCTTGTTGTGTTTACTTGGACGGGTTGGTTTTATTCTATCTACCTATCAAGGCTGGCTGAAAAAGAAAAGAAAAATGACTCGGCAAAGCGTCGCGCTTTATGCCTACGTATTCTCATCAGAGAATGAGAAATCAGAGTCAATGTAGTTCGGCCTACGAAGGGTTATGGGGGAAGGCAGCTCGCCAAGACATCGCCATCCTGTTCCTACATACTCTCAACAGGCATGAGAGATCAGAGCTCACGTAGTTCGGGAAACTACGGTTTATTTCCTGTCTTTTATGAAAGAAGTGTTTTTTATTGTGTTTGCGATTTCAACCGCACTAGAGACTATGACCTGAGAGTGAATGCATCGCATGTCACCCAAAGGGTACCATACTAAACATCCAGACTGTGGAAAAGAAACTCTCCCACAATCCTTTCTCAGATAGCTTAAGGCTCGTAACGTACGAAAGAAATAATTCATGATTACTGTATCTTAAACTGTTTCGAGATGAGAAGAGAACAGGCCCAACTAGGAGGGAGACTATCAAGTCCTACTGTTATCATGCCATGGATTCATCCTATGGTTGAGGTTTGAACAGGGAACTCCTAGAAGTTGTCATGCATAGGTTTCAACCTAAAGTTCTATCATCAGATCCTTATCAAAGGAAATAAGAGTCCTAAGGGATCATGTCAATGATACACCAAAACAGACAAAGCATCAGCTTAACAGTAAAATGCATGCAATGCAAGTGAGGGAGGAAATATGTGTGGGGCTTCAGCCTCCACAAGCTCATCTCAACCTCAAGCCAGAATGAAATAACAGTAATCATACTGAAATATAAACAACATCATGCTATCAAGCAATAAACAGTAAACTGCAATCATACAGATAAAATGAAATGAAATGCCATCGGACAAACAAACCACATGGGCAAGGGAGCTGGGCTCTACCGAATACCCGCAAGCAAAGCCACTCAGTAACAATACAAGCAGAGGGAGCAACTCAACCTCTAGTGCAATCATGCTCCTAGATTCTACCTATTCTAGATATGGACTTATCCTAATGCATCAAACAAGTCAAGCAAAACACATCAATACAGAAAAGAAAAAGAAGAAAACAGATCAACTCCTCTCTCAACTCCAAGCTTCAGCTTTCCTACAGCAATTCAGTCTTCAGACTTCAATCACTCTTGCCAAACATCAGTTGGCTTTTCCAAGCTTCAACCCTACAACATGAGTTATCTTCTCCCTCTAAGCTTCAGCTTCTTGATCAGCTCCTCCTTCGGGCTTCACCTAATCTTCAGGGGTCTTCAAGTATCAACTTGCTCTTGTTCTTCAAGCTTCAGCTGGAATAGCACTGCTCAAGGATTCATCCTCTTCAATACTCTTCAATGAAGTCTTCATCTTCAAGCTCAAGCTCAACATCTCTCAAGAATAATCAAAACCAGAGAAAATCACTTACTGGATAAGCTGGGGGATATTGAACTGCTTATTTGACCACCAAAGGTGACCTATAAGGGTTCAACATCAAAGGAATGGTTCCCTCAAAAGTTCTACCTCCTAGGTATAATCACTTATCCCTCCAAAGGAGAGAGGTGTATACCATGGAAGTACTTTGAATCATAGGGAGGAATGGAGGTGAATGATACCATCCATGTTTGAGAAAGAAGTTATCTACATCTAAACTCTTCCTAATTCCTAACCCTAAAAACAAAACAAAAAGAAGATAAAATCAAGCTCTCAAGCTCCTCAATGCATCTTCAAGTCTTCTACTATGCTCCTCAATGCTCCTTAGATCAAGGCCAAGCTCTCCAAGCTCGCAAAGCAAAGCAACTAAAGCAAACATGCCCTAAAGGCAACACAAACAATCAACCAATACAAAAATCAACCAAAAATAGCATACTATTATATTAAACCCTAATATAATTTTTAAGGGATCCTACATACCTACCCTTAATATCCATATATGCCCCACAGTCTAATTTGTCATAAAAACCCAAAATCTAAAGTTATTATGGACCTATGTTGAAGTTTTAACCTAATTCTACACAACCTAATAGCATCTAATCAAAACTATCCTAAAAGTCATCACAAAAATATGGAATTAATCCAGGGGGAACCTAAAACATATGTCTAACTACCCTAAAAAGATTGACCTAAAAATACTAAGGGAGCTATCTAAATTAAATTTTACAAAATCATGTATCAACTTAAAAGCATTAAAAAGCAATTAAAGAAGAAAATATGCAAAAAATATTAAAATGCATGATATGACAAATGTTTTTATTTTATATTTTTCTAGACAAAAATATGAAAAGGCAGAAAAAACTCCCATTAAAAAATATTGATTTTTCAATTTGATATGATTTTCTAAAGTATGAGAAAATTGGAGAAAATAAAATGACAATTATGAAGCATGGGGTGCAATCAGAAATGATATGCAGTTCGTTTTATGCTTGGGCCCATATAGGGGGGGTCTGAATATCAAAGCGCCTGGGCCCAATTAAAACCAGAAATCAATTATTAAAATCAAAAGAAAATAAAAAAAGGCACGGTGCGAAAATGAAAGAAAATCAGTTCATTATGGATTTGGGCCTCACAGGGGGGTGGGGATATCAAAAGATTGCTCAAGCCCAGAAGAGGGTTTAAATGAAACGCGGCGTTTCATTAGTGTCTGATTCCCTCCAAAAACTGAATTGAATGCAAGCCGTTGGATCTGGTATGTGGTCAAGGGTCAAGCGCGCATCTAATGGACGAGAGATCATCTTTAACCTTGGGCAGCTAGGGTTTCTGAAACACCATGAAAACAGCATCCATGCACAGATTTCTACCAACTCGTATGGCCTCGAATCTTTATCAAATTCCAAAGTGTAAAACACAAACTTGCTTAGAATTTCACCCTGATCACGCCTATGGTCTTAGTTTTCATTGAAAAGATCTCTATCACCAAACCCGAAGGTGAATCCAAACCAATCTCAAAATCTGATCCATACTCAACTTCAACCAAACTCAACTTTCTTTACATCAAAATGATTATCACGTTCCATGGGTTAAAATCATCTAATAATCTTGCATTAAAACTCACCATATCACTAGTTCTTACTCCATCAAGAAATGACATCCATAGTTGAAACTCCACCAATTACTCTCAAACTCATCAGAAATGGCCACCTAATTTTCTCTAACAGTTCTAAACTAATAACTTAACCTAACCATGCCTAGATTATGAGGTGGAATAGATTTTGCAAACCTGGCTTCTTGGATTGGTAGATGATGAAACCCTTGCTTTCAATGCTTGAAACTCTTCAAGAACACTCCTTGGATGATGAAAACTCTTCTGTATGCAAAAGATTTGGAGGAGAGAGCTTGTACTTCAAGATCCAATGATAATTGCTTCTTTGCAAATCCAATGTGAGCACCTTCAATTCTCCATCAATGGAGCTTCAACTCAGTATGAACACACTCAGCAAGATCTATGGAGAAGGTTTGTGAAGAAAAATGGGATGGCAATGAAGAAAAATGGAGAGATTGAATATGACTTGCAATGGAAGCTTTTGGATTTCACTCTCTCTTCTCTACACCAATTAACACCAACCTTGCATCTGAGCAAGTTGCAATGGTTATATAGAATGGTTTAGAACAGTCTAGAACTCCCTAGAACAATCCAATGAGAAATTCATCTTTTCATGTCATGGTATTTTGATTTTTCATTTTTCACCACATGGTATCTCATGCCATATGCCTTGCAACCTTGGTTTCTGATTTGAAATTCTCCTTACATGAGATCTAGGGTAAGTTACAATGCATATCTTCCTTGTTTATTGAGTTTTTCCTTGTTTTGGTTTGGTACCCTAATATGCAAGCAATCCAATTACAAAGCAACCCTATGATGCAAGCCTCAAATCAAAATTGTGGCTGAACCATTGTTCTTAGAATGTCATTTGGAGTCAAAATGACCTATTACATGACATGGTTTGGACTTATAACTTGGAATTTCCATTTTTCAAATTCACTTGAATTAACTTATGCCTCATTTTTAGGCCATTTTTATCACTTTTTGATATGAGCCTTTTCAACATCTCATGACCTCCCTACTAGCCTTAAAACATCATTCTAAGAAAGTTTGATGTTGAATATTTTTCCATTTGAAGCTTGGAAGTAGGAGATATGGCCTCATGCTTGAAATGACCTATAACTTCCAAATGACCAAAATGCCCTTGGCTTGTCAAAGCCATAAGTTGAGTTCTACAAATCCTATCAAGGACTTCTAGTACTCTCTAGAAATCTAAGAAGATTCTCTTCAACATTCATGTTGACCAAGAGTTCATAGGAATCATCCTACTAGGGCAAAAGTTGTCTGCAAGTTGGGTGACTTTCAAGGACCCAGATTCACATACCTCAGATGACCTGTACTTTGTCAAAACCATAACTTGAGCTCTACAAATCCTATCAAGGACTTCTACCACTAAAATTAAAGCTAAGAACAAGCTCTACAACATTCATGTTGTGGGGAAGATGAGATGACAATCACATCTTGAGCTAAACTGCCTTGAAGATAGGGATCAAACTAGGGGATTTTACACTGTCAATCCTTAGAAACCCTAGCTTAAAACTTCTCAAACTCCTCAATCATGATGAGTTGGTCTAGGAATCATCCTTATAGTATCTCAATACATCATTACATGATCACATGGCTCTTGGATTAGGTCTCAACCCTCTCCAAATCATCAGTTGACCTAGGGTTGACCTAGTCAAACCCTAATTCTACCACTCATGGTTGAATCTTCTGAATTCTTGTACAATGACCTCTCTAGGCTTCATGATGGCTTTCAAGACATCTCATAAGCTTTCTCAAAGCTTCAAGTCCATCCTCATAGTCTCAGAATCATCTGAGGAGCTCCCACAACTCTTAAGTTGTGAGACACACAACTTTGGTTTCAACCAATTCCTCTGAGGATCTCTTGAGTTTTCTGACAAAGGTATCAACCTTTGAACACTTGAAAAAACCTCTTGGCTAGCTTCATAGCCTCACATAACTCTTGATGGGTAAATAAATGTTGGTCAAATTTTGGGGTGCAACAGCTGCCCCTATTCAAACGGCTTGAACCTGACTGGGTGAGGAGCGAACGGCTCTCAGCCAATCAAGGTGCGAGACGGTTGAATACCGATAAACCCGGAAATTTGCCAACTGCTCAAGTACTGGAGTAATATCTACACGGAAACTATCTGGAGAAATACTGATCTGACCTCGCCGTCAGTTATCCACATTAACTTCCTCTGACATCGCCATCAGACAACCAAAAACACCCAACATCGCCGCTGGAAGACTAAATCACCTGACATCGCCGTCAGAAACGAACATACCCAACATCGCCGCTGGCACACCAACATCCAACATCGCCGCTGGAGAACTAAAACACCTGACATCGCCGCCAGAAACAAACACAACTCTGAGACACACCCAACACCGCCGTCATAAACCAAAACATCCAACATCGCCGCCGGAAACAAACATCATCTGACATCGCCGTCAGACAAACACCTGACATCGCCGCCAGAAACACTATAACTCTGAGGAACACTCGACATCACCGTCGGAAACGAACAAATATCCAACATCACCGCTGGAGAACACCTGACATCGCCGCCAGAAACAAACAAATATCCAACATCACCGCTGGAGAACACCTGACATCGCCGCCAGAAACAAACAGATATCCAACATCGCCGCTGGAGAACACCTGACATCGTCGCCAGAAACAAACAAATATCCAACATTGCCGCTGGAAACAGACATCCAACATCGCCGCTGGAAACAAACATAATCTGACCTCGCCGTCAAAAACAAACATCCAACATCGCCGCTGGAAACTAACATAATCTGACCTCGCCGTCAGGGTGAAGAAACTTCATTGGGGAATTGGTCACACGGTAACCGGTAATACATAGTCGATCATTCCATCAGGCACTCAAAGAACACTGTCGGGCATCAGCCGGACTTCAACCATCAGGTCGATCATGCCATCAGGCATTCAAAGAAATTGTCGGGCATCAGCCGGACTTCAACCATCAGGTTGATCATGCCATCAGGCATTCAAAGGAATTGTCGGGCATCAGCCGGACTTCAACCATCAGGTTGATCATGCCATCAGGCATTCCGCATTAGCTGAGATAACTGCTTCATTAACACGGGCAGACTTCAATCATGGAGTCTTCAAAGGAGATTTCAACTTCGCCGTTGGAAAACCTGCTGGGGAGGGCGCTTCGCCGCTGGGGAATCTGGAGAACTAACAAGTAACTCCGCTCCGGGGGTCCAGAAATCATTCTGGATGAATCAACTCTGCTGAGGACTCCAAGAATCATCTTGGACAACTAACTCCGTCGGGGACCTCAAGAATCATCTTGAACCGATAACCATTCTGGAGATTTCAGGAATCATCCTGAACGAACACTCTGTTGGGGATTCCAGGAATTATCCTGGGCAACTTTTGCCGGGGACAAACCAATCATGGCTTGAGCAGCTTCCAAGGATTCGGCTCTCTTGGGGCTTCAGGAATCATCCTGGGCAACCTTCACATGGGGACTGCACTAGGGAGCTTAAGAATCATCTTAAGCAAACGGCCCTGCTGAGGAATTCAAGAATCATCTTGAACCGAAGACTTCGCTGGAGATCTCAAGAATCATCTTGAGCAAGCGACTTCGTTGGGGAGAATGTCAGGAATCATCCTGAGCAACTGATCCTTCGGCGGAACACCTGCAAAACAAGAATGGTAGCAACCTAGATCATGTTTATTATGCATATGCTTCGGCGCCATGCTCCACACGGTGGAAATGCTATGCATTTATGATAGATGCTATGCAATCATGCACAATGATGCGATCCCGTCAGCAAAATAAATGCCGAGGGGGAAATCCTCCTGTCAAGGGGGGAGAACTACTCAGATAGAGGAATCATCCTGTTGAGGAGAACATGGTCACGCCAATATCAATTGGACTCCGCGGGTGAAACAACTTCAGTTGACTGCTGCGGGTGAAACAACTTCAGTTGATTACTACATGGGAACGAAGCTCTACGAGAACCTGGACCTGCTGAGGGAACACGATATCAATCGCGGGAATAAACTGCGTGGCCTTCATGGCTACTCTTCTGGAGATAAGACTCTGTGGGGAAACAACTTCGGTTGATCAACACTCCACTGGGAAAAAAAAACCAATCATGGTCCCAACTTCCAAGGATTCGGCTCTCTTGGGTATCTGCAAGCTCGGCTGAGGAAGGAGAAATCATTCTGCTTCGCTGGAGAGAGTACAACTCTGGGGAAAATACAGCATCAGTTGTTCAACACTCTGCTGGGGAAAACCAATCATGGTCCCAACTGCTTCGCTGGAGAGTACAACTCTGATGAGGAATTTCAATTCTACTGGGAAGAAGGAATCATCCGACTTCGGGGGAGAGTAAAACTCTGCAGGGGAATACAGCATCAGCTGTTCCAACACTCTACTGGGGAAGAGGGAATCATCCGACTTCGGGAGAGAGTACGACTCTGGTGGGGAATCTCAATTCCGCTGGAGACTTCAGTCTAGCACCATCAGTTGCTGCATACTTCGGCGTACGAATAGTTTCCTACGAAACCTGCACTTGTGACCCGGTGCGGGGGGAAGAAATCATGCTTCGGCGCTTGACTCAGCTGAGGAGATGGTGATCCTTCAGGATACCTCTGCTTGGGGAAGATAATCATCTCTGCATGGGGAGACATATCAATGCTCATGGTCTTGCGTTCAGACTCTGCGGGGAGAGGCTACTGAACTCTGCTGGAGAAGGAGGAATCGTCCTGCTTCGGGGATGCGCACAGCGCACTGTCTGGAATATGCTACACCTGTAACAACACAAACAAACAGACAAGATACCCTTCTCAAAGGGACCTATCAAGGTTATTATCTCGTGACAATATCCAAGTATTTAATTGTTTCAACAATCAGTGGCCTAGGCCAGTAAGTTTATGTATGCGCATTTTATCAAAAACATCGGCGTTCTTTTTCCGCAAACAAAACAGATGAATGCTAAACAGGCAAACAGAATTGCTGAATAGTATGCATTTTATTGATAACAAACCCCTGAATGGGTAAAAATGTTTTACAACAGAGGCAAGCTCCTGGAATGAGGAAGCCGCGCAAAAATAAAACATAAATATACATCAGTATATACAAATGTCGGCAACGAGGCGTAGACGAACACCATGAGTTGATCCCTCTAAGACCCACTCGACTTCGATACTTCTTCGACGCTTCAGCTTCGGAAGAGATTGATTCGGATAAACGGCCCTCAGGTCCTCCAAACCACTAAACAATGAAAGTCCACACGCGGAACGCAGTCATTTGCTTATTCAAATCCCTAACTTTTGCGTGAACCGCCCTTTGCGGGTTTTCAGTTCACTGGGATACCCTTTTTTGCCGAAGCCGCCCAGTGTAGGTTTTCGACTTCGCGGGTGTACCTTTTTTAATATATCCCTAATTTTTGCTCGAACCTTTTATTCTGTTTTTGGTTCGCCGGGATGCCCCTTTTTTGCCTGGACTCTCTCTTTTTTTTTTGTCCAGCGGGTCGCTTTCAAGCAAAGTATTTTTTAACTGCGTCCGCGTTCACCTGGGATGCAAAATCTTCACCATTCATCGTGGATAACAACAAATCTCCTCCCGAGAAGACCTTGCTGACAACATACGGACCTTCGTAATTCGGAGTCCACTTGCCCCAGTGATCGGAGTGTGGCGGAAGAATCTTCTTCAGGACGAGATCACCCGTCTGAAAGCTTCTAGGACGCACCTTCTTATCATAAGCTTTCTTCATTCGGCTTTGGTACAGACGACCAAATGCAATCGATGCCAACCTCTTCTCGTCCATCAGGCTGAGTTGGTTCAGACGATTCGTAATCCATTCTGCCTCGTCGAGTTTCACATCAACCAAAACTCGCAAAGAAGGAATCTCCACTTCTAACGGTAGGACAACTTCCATACCGTACACCAAGGAGAAAGGAGTTGCCCCGGTCGACGTACGTACCGTCGTACGATAACCGTGCAATGCAAATGGCAGCATCTCGTGCCAATCTTTGTATGTCACAACCATCTTCTGAACAATCTTCTTTATGTTCTTATTGGCGGCTTCGACGGCGCCATTCATCTTCGGTCGATAAGGAGATGAGTTGTGGTGTTCAATCTTGAAACTCTGGCACAGCTCCTTCATCATCTTGTTATTCAAATTCGAACCATTATCAGTAATGATCCGCTCGGGAATTCCGTAACGACAGATGATGTCCCTCTTTATGAATTTAGCCACTACCTTCTTGGTCACATTAGCGTACGAGGCTGCCTCCACCAACTTGGTGAAGTAGTCGATAGCTACCAGAATGAATCGATGACCGTTAGATGCAGTGGGCTCGATCTTGCCTATCATGTCGATGCCCCACATGGAGAACGGCCACGGGGAGGACATGACATTCAACGGGCACGACGACACATGAACTTTATCAGCATAAATCTGGCATTTATGACATCTTTTCGCGAATCTGAAGCAATCTGACTCCATCGTCAGCCAGTAGTATCCTGCTCTCAGGATCTTTCTCGTCATAGCATGCCCGCCGGCGTGCGTACCAAATGTGCCTTCATGGACTTCTTCCATGAGCATACTCGCCTTTTTCTCATCTACACATCTGAGTAGCACGAGATCATGGTTTCTCTTATACAACACTCCATCAGGATTGAGATAAAAGTTTCCAGACAGCCTCTACAGAGTCTTCTTATCCTGGGTTGACGCACCCGCAGGATACTCCTTAGTCATAAGGAAGGTCTGGATGTCATGGAACCATGGCTTGCCGTCGGCGGCATCCTCGATTGCAAAGACAAATGTCGGTCTATCAAGATGCGAAAGCACAATTCTTGGAGCCTCATTCCAAAAATTGACTTTATACATTGAAGCCAACGTGGCTAAGGCATCAGCCATCTGATTTTCAGCCCTGGGCACATGATGGAGTTCCACTCGATCGAAGAATGGAAGTAGCCTTCTGGCATAATTCATGTACGGCACCAAATTCGATTGACGAGTCTCCCACTCCCCTTTAATTTGGTTGACCACAAGCGCTGAGTCACCATATACGTCTAGATTCTTGATTCTCAAATCAATTGCCTCTTCTAGACCCATGATGCATGCTTCGTACTCCGCCTCATTGTTGGTAACTGGAAACGTCAGTCTCGCAGTAAACGGGATATGGGATCCGTGGGGAGTCATGATGATAGCCCCGATGCCACTTCCATAGGAATTAACCGCTCCATCGAATATCAACTTCCACTGGGATTTCCTATCTGGCCCCTCGCCGGGCAACGGCTCATCGCGGTCCTTCGCTTTGAGAAACATAATATCCTCGTCAGGGAATTCAAACTTCATCGGCTGGTAGTCCTCGATTGGCTGTTCGGCAAGGTAATCAGACAATACGCTTCCCTTGATGGCCTTCTGGGACACGTACTGAATATCATATTCCGTTAACACCATTTGCCATCTGGCAATCCTGCCCGAAAGAGCCTGCTTCTCGAAGACGTACTTGATCGGATCCATCTTCGAAATTAGCATAGTGGTGTGATTGAGCATGTACTGTCGTAGACGTTTGGCAGCCCAAGCTAGTGCACAACACGTCTTCTCCAGCATCGAGTATCGAGATTCACACTCAGTGAACTTTTTACTCAAATAGTAAATGGCATGCTCCTTTCTGCCCGTCTCGTCGCGCTGACCGAGAACACACCCCATACTGTTCTCAAGAACCGTCAGGTACATGATTAATGGCCGTCCAGCCACTGGGGGTATCAAGATTGGAGGTTCTTGAAGATACTGCTTTATCTTGTCGAATGCCTTCTGGCAATCCTCATTCCAAGTAATCGCCTGATCTTTCTTTAAAAGCTTGAACATCGGTTCACACGTGGCCGTGAGCTGAGAGATAAACCTTGCAATGTAGTTTATTCGGCCCAAGAAACCACGGACTTCTTTTTCTGTTTTCGGCGCTGGCATTTCTTGAATGGCTTTTATTTTCGCAGGATCAACCTCGATGCCTCGTTCACTAACGATAAACCCCAGCAACTTTCCGGACCGCACTCTGAAAGTGCATTTATTAGGATTCAGCCTCAACCTGAACTTCCTAAGCCTCTCAAAAAGCTTCAATAAGTTGACCAGATGCTCTTCCTCCGTTTGGGACTTCGCAATCATGTCATCAACATAGACCTCGATCTCATGATGAATCATATCATGAAACAAAGTTACCATTGCTCGCTGGTAAGTGGCCCCTGCGTTCTTCAGACCGAAGGGCATTACCTTATAGCAAAATGTTCCCCAGGGGGTGATAAACGTTGTTTTCTCCATGTCCTCCGGCGCCATCTTGATCTGATTGTAACCGGAGAAGCCATCCATGAATGAAAACACGGAGAACTGGGCTGTGTTGTCGACCAACACATCGATATGAGGCAACGAGAAATCATCTTTAGGGCTCGCCCTATTCAAATCCCGATAATCGACGCACATGCGTACCTTACCGTCCTTCTTCGGTACAGGTACTATGTTGGCGACCCACGGAGGGTAAGTGGTGACCACTAAGAAGCTAGCATCAAGATGTTTCTGCACTTCTTCTTTGATCTTAACGGCCATGTCTGGTCTCGTCCTCCTAAGCTTCTGCTTAACGGGAGGGCAATCTTCTCGCAACGGCAAGTGGTGGACCACGATGTCCGTGTCAAGTCCGGGCATATCTTCGTATGACAAAGCAAAGACGTCACTATACTCTCGAAGCATCTCGACCAGTCTCTGCTTGACATCACTCTGCAGCGCAGCCCCTATCCTGACGTTTCTTACGAGCTCTTCAGAACCCAGGTTTACGATCTCAATATCCTCCTCGTGAGGCAGAATAACCTTCTCCTCTTGTTTCAACAAGCGGGCCAGCTCTTCAGGAAGGTCTTCGTCTTCATCAATCTCTTCCTCGGCTTGATAGATCGGGCAATCGAAGTCGAAGTGAGCCGTAGAAGGTCCAAAGTCGATGTCATCTGTTATGTGGATCCTGCAATAACAAGGGTTAAGTTTAAAACAAGAATATGCAGGTTAGCACAAACCCCATTGCCATTTTACTGTTTTTCAAAACAAACATAAAACAGGAATAACAGAGATCACAATATTTGAATACGAAGAAAACGCCTTTGATTTATTAACAAAATGCATGTACATAATCCAACAAGGCCCTGACAATAAAACCGCTATGCCCCGGGTAGGACATAGGGTTGTACAATGATTGTAAAAAGTAAATCATTACTCTTCACTTGTCAGCTGGATGATATCCTTGATGGTCCAATTGTTGAGGCGCTCGCCTGGCTTGCTTGGCTGAATCCAAAAGTCGAGATCACAATCGTTATCCCCGCTGTCTTCAGACGCCGCGTTGATGCTTTCGAAGATCACTCCGCCACTGGTAAATAGGATCGGCCCCTTACCCCGTGACGCACTGCTAGACGACGAAGAAGAAGCTTCAGCTTCAGGAGAATACCCCAATCCAAACTTATCCTGCTTGTTTGGTATCTCCAAAATATGCCCCCAACCTGGGGTGGAACCGGCTTCGACGACGGCCCGAGCTTCTTTGAATGAGGAGAGATTCATCTCTGGCTTCTCTGTGACGACAGGAGCTACCTCTTTCACTTTGACGGCTTCAAACGCTTGGCAGAGAGTTTCATGGATTTCGCCATCCATTTCCACATACTTCAAGGATGACAAATGGCTCACCATTATGTCCTCCTCACCACACACGGTTACTATGCTTCCCCCGACAACATATTTGAGCTTTTGATGCAACGTGGAGGTCACGGCACCAGCAGCATGGATCCACGGCCGGCTCAAGAGGCAACTGTAGGCAGGCATGATATCCATAATATAAAAGACCGTGTCGAACGTTTCCGGACCGACTTGGATCGGCAGAGTCAACTCCCCGAAAACGTGGCGCTTAGTTCCGTCAAATGCTTTCACCACCAGATCACTGGGTGTGCAAAGCAATCCACGAGTGTCCAACTTCATTAATGCCTTCTTCGGAAGCACATTAAGTGACGAACCCGTGTCCACCAGGACATGCGACATGATTGTGCCTCTGCACTCTATCGAGACGTGCAAGGCGCTATTGTGATCTCTCCCTTTAGGCGTCAGCTCTAAATCTGTGAAACCTAGCCCATTGCCAGCATTAACGTGGGCTACCACCTCTTCTAGCTGATTCACCGATATCTCTTGCGGTACGTAGGCAGCGTTCAATACCTTTAGTAGCGCGTTGCGGTGCGCTTCAGAACACAGCAACAGGTTGAGAATAGAAATCTTTGAAGGCGTCTGATGGAGATGGTCTACAATCTTGTAGTCTCTCTTCTTGATTAACCGCATAAACTCCTCGGCATCTTTGACCAGTAAATCTTTCTCTACCCCACCTGGGGCCTCTTCGACGACTTTGCCTTTACCCTTATCAGCCGCATCAGCTCTGACCGCTTTCTCTGCCACGACCTCCGGCGGTGCAAACACTCTTCCGCTACGGGTAATACCACTGATTCCTGCGAGGTTCTCCACAGTCGACCCATACGGCTCCAGCTCTAACCTTTGACCGTTGCAATAGACTTCAGCTCCATAATGCCACGGAACGGCGTTAGTGCTCTCGAATGGTATCGGCCCAGCTTTGGTAATAGTGATTGTAGGCGGTCGGGCGCAGAAATAGTTATTGGTTGGCGAGGAATGGTGATGGTGGCGACTTCATCGGCCTGCTTCAACACGACCTCTCCTGATACATTTTCAGCCCTCCGGCTGAACTGCAAAATCCCCTCAGTCATCAGACTTTGGATTCCTTCTACCAGCTGCTCACATCCATCAGAATGTGTAGCACAGTCCATGCATAACTCTCCGCATCCTGGAAAGAACCCTTTCTTCAACAACTTAGCTTTGACGAAACTAAGCGGCGTCTTTAAGTCTTTGACATCAGTCATTAGATCTGCACTCTCTTCTTCGATAATGGCGTTCACTCCGCCTCCCCTATGATTCGGCATAGGGTTTTTCGTGACATTGGGCACATTGTCGGAGAAGTTAATGATCTTGGTATCTACCAGGTCCTGCACCTTGTGCTTAAAGGCTTTGCAGTTCTCGATTGTGTGGCCTGGTGCCCCTGTATGGAAATCGCAAGTGGCATTTGCGTCGTATCCTGGTGGAGGTGCCCCTGTCAAGGGAGCCATCATCCTCTTATGAACTAATTGAAGCTGAAGCAAAGTCTGCAAGAGTTGCGCATACGACATGGGCGGTGCTTCGAAGTGACGGTTTGTCATAGGTGCCCGATTCTGGTACTTTCTATATCCCTGTTGACTCTGTTGCTGCTGCTGCTGCGGAGCTGCTGGGATATTTATACTGGCTATCTACTGCTGAGGGCCCTTGCCCTTTCTTCGAGCGTTGGTCACAGCGCTCGCATCTCCTTCTCGTCGTTTACCAGCATAAGGTTTCTTTCCACCTCCTCCAGCTGAGGAGGACTCACCTTGGATTTTCCCGATCTTGATACCATTCTCGACGTGCTCGCCCATGGTAATGAGAGATGAGAACGTCCCAGACATACCGCTGATTAACTTTTCATAGTAGATTCCCGGGAGGGTAGCCACAAACATCTGCACGAGCTCGCGCTCAACCATCGGCGGTTGAACCCGAGCAGCCAACTCATGCCACCGCTCGGCGTACTCCTTAAATCCTTCATTATTCCTCTGCGAAAGGTTCTGGAGCTGGACTCGGTTCGGGGCCAAGTCGCTATTGTACTGATAGTGATGGACAAACGCTTCAGCGAGATCCTTCCATGTGCGCATGCTAGAGGGCTTCAGGCCCATGTACCACTCGAGGGATGGCCCAGAAAGACTATCTTGGAAGAAGTGCATCAGCAACTTCTCATCTTCGGAATAGGCAGACATCTTTCTATAGTACGATCGCAGGTGGACACGAGGGCAGGTGGTGCCCTTATATTTCTCAAAGTCAGGCACCCTGAACTTAGGAGGTACCTTGAAATCAGCAATTAACCCCAGCTTGGACATATCAACGCCCAAAGTATTCTGATTCTCAATATCTGTCATTTTATCTTCAAGTGCTTTGAATCTGAGTCGCGCTTCAGCGTTCAACTCCCCTTCTGCCCCTCTTTGAGAAAACACATCATCCTGATGGTCCTCAAGCCATGGTTGAGGCACCAACAGATTCCCGACGCCAGCATTGCCGTTGACCGGCCCGATGTTGACATTAGCTCCCAGACTCCCATTACCGACGCCCGTCGTATTGAGTCCGATATTGGCCATCACATTGCCATTAGCAGTGCCGTTGCCCCCGGCCACGGGGACACCATTATGCGGAGTATCAACTGGTGGAGGAGTAGGCACAGCCCCGCCATGAAGTATGTCGTTGCTATCGACCCTGGAGATCAAAGGTTGAACCAAAGTCCGGAGCTGGTCCTGACCATTGGCGACCACCTGCATAAGTTCCATAAAGCGATCCATCCTTTCGCGGAGCTCTTGGACATCTGTCTGCACTTGATCCATGATCCTGGTCTGATTAGCTCGAGTTGGATAACGGTGAATGAGTCTCTGATCAATCCTGGAGTCACCGGAAACAGTCTGGAACCTATAAACCTGAAAAACCTGTAAACACTAAAGGTTAGGAAAAACAACAAAATGTACGCCATGCAGATGCATGTGTGTGTCTGTGTGTTTGGGAGATTTCCCCCGATCCTAGTGCCTGAGTGTCAGTGCTGATAATAAGAAGAAGAAGAAGTCTGAAGTCCAAACATGGAAACATCAATCTCATATATAAAGGAAAGCCTATCAAGGCAGTACATAGCATCAGCGAGTACAAGACAAATCAACAGCGTGACCTCAGCCAACAAGCCTGGTGATGGTCAGCATACAACAAAGATCAAAACAAAAGGAATACAACTAGTCAAGTACGGCCACGGGCGCGATACTCTGCTAATAACTCCTTCGTCTCTGGATGATCTGGCAAAGTGAGCAACCCCTCGACAAGTAGTTCCCTTTGCACAATGGTATACTGAAGTCCCTGAACTGAACTTTCCCATGCTCCTTCGCCGAAGCAATCTTCTAATTTCCGCTTTTTGGACTCAACCGTCAGCTTGCGCTTCTTCAGGTTAGCGAGAGCTTTGTTGAGTTGGCCTTCGGCGGTGTATCTGCGGGCGGTTTCTTCATCAAACCTATGCTCACTGTCCTTCACCTCGGCTTCCAGCTTGGAGATCTGCAACATCAGCTTATCCTCCTGCTCTTTCCTGGTGGCCAGGGAAGCCTTCCAGTGCTGGTCGAACTTGGATATCCTCCGATATGCCTCGTCCAAATGCTGCTTCTTCGTAGCTAGTACGTCGTTGACAGCCCTGAAGTCTTGACCCATGCGTTCATGCTCGGCTATCTGCTTTGTCAGGTCTGTACCTAGCTGGTTCACCAACTCTGTTTGCTTTTTGAAAGTATGCACGGCTTCGTTCCTCTCGCTTCAAAGCTGAGCTAACTCCTTCTCCAGTTCTGCGTTCGCCCGCTTCAATTCATCCCGCTCAGCTAATACCTAGTTATGCTGATGAATGGGCACAGTAGTAGGCTCTTCGATCATCGGAGGACTTTCTGGTTTGGCCTGAGGAAATGGCATCCCTATAGCATTGGCTCTGGCTTTGATCCATGTCAAGTACGGAGGGTAGGCTTGATTGTTGCTTTTTCCCAGCAAAGGCTTTCCTCGCTTACTGATACTATTCCATGCACGCTGAAGCTTGGACAACAAATCCCCTTCTAGAGTACCAGTGAGGTACAGAGATTCCTGTACCTCTTCCTCCTTCGGCGGAGTCCTCAAAGCATACGCGAACTGTCGAACCAGCAACAATGGGTTGTAGTTTATGCAGCCCTTCCTACCTATCAGAGGCACATTAGGAAACCCGCTGCAACTGAAGATCACCTCAGTACCCAACCTATCTCTGTCGAACCAGTCAATATCCTCTGCAGATAAACTCATCAGACGCTCAGGCCACTCAGCTGTGGCTGCAGACAAGGCAAAAGGACCCCTCTTGGGCAGATGACTATCAAGCCATTTGTACAGCAAGGGTACGCAGCATGAGACATTCTTCCCTCTCCGGTTCTCATTCTTGTAGTGGACTGAGTGATAGACATCTCCGATCAAAGTAGGGACTGGATTCCCTGAAGCAAAGATGTGAAACGCATCAAAGTCTACAAAATCGGGCATGTTAGGGAACAGGATAATGCCATATACGCATAGAGCGAGGATGGCATTGAACGCGTCCCAACATCCGTCCTTGGCACACTGCTGAGCCTTAACCACCAGAAACTGCAAGGAGAACCCAGGAACCTTGTTCCAACTAGTCAGTACTAACTCGGAGGCGTCCAAATAAAGTGAAGAAGCTAAACCAGCCAGATCAGGCTCAGCATCCATGTGGACAAAAGGCATCTGCCTCTTGATAGGTACACCTAGCAAATCAGCATACTCTTCCAGCGTAGGTGCGAGAACAAAGTCCTAAAAAGTGAAACATCTCAGCGGAGGGCCGTAGAACTGCAGCAGAGCGTGCAACCCATTCAACTCGAACGCAGAAGGCCTGCAAACCAAACTGAGCAACCTGCCGTAATATTTTCTGAACTCATCCTTCACAGAATCACCTGCTAGAGCTATCAAACCAGTCAACTTAACCACATCCGGAGTAGGGAACTTGTAAGCCACGGTTTTCCTCAGAGAGCCCATAACAATACAATAAGAGGCAAGAAATCCTGGATCGGGGAAAACGGTACCTGCAACACAGACATACGTTAATGAAATGCAAATGAATATGCAAACTAATGCAAAATGCAATCATGCAATAAGAGGTCAGGGCAACTGGTGCTGCGGAGATTCTGTATCAACAAAACCACGACCACTGATGAGAAGAAAACCCTGGTGTAAGACCACGGATCTGATCTGCCAAGAACAACCCTCTGATAGGACCATATACACAGGATCATAATTCTGCTCTGTCAAGAACAAATGTCTGATAATAAGGACCTCTGATGTATGATCAAGAAATATCTGCTGATGAAGTCTTCAGACCCCAAAATCTGCTCTATCCAGAACAAACAACTGATGACAAAACTCTGATCAAAACCTGCTCTATCAATAACAGACATACACCTAATGACAGGATCCTCTAATCAAAACCTGCTCTATCAAGAACAGACAAATCTGCAACTGAGAAACCCTGGTACCAACAAAACTGATCCACTGTCAAGAAAACCAGGTAGTCTGGAGGTCAAAGTTTCCTGCAATAAACCCAACCCCACTCATAGGTATGGACCTAAACTGACTCAAGGTACGGCATCCTATGCGTTCATCAGTGTCACAGACTTTCAAGAGGGGTGATACGATACCCAGAAGGTGTGGCATCACCAGCTCATGAAGTGGCCTCACTTAGCTGAATCACAAATGATCGGTCCCCAGAGTCGATAATCCACCAAACCAGCAACCGTCTCAACCCAAAGGGTTGAAAGTGAAGCCAACCGGATGAACCTCGTCTGAGCGTGGATTTCATGAGACACTAGTGCCTGCAAAGCAAGCACGCGCCCACTAATTTCCACTCTAAGTCTATAGTGCACTTAAGCCTGGGTCTGGCTTCTCACTCATCAGAACTCCCATCCCACAACAGCACAAATAATCATATTATAATGAATATAAAATGCGGGAAATAAAGTGCGAGAATTAAAATGCGATAAATAACGCAACCCAGCAGGTAAACATACAAGCGTTAGGATTGACTCGCATAGGGAACCAGAAAACTAGAGATTCTGGGTTCGTTCCCCAGCAGAGTCGCCAGTTGTCGCTTGCGCGAAAATAAGGTGCACAACAGAAGAGTTGCCACCTTTCGTTATTTATCCCTCAGAGCGGGAAAGGCAACGATCGGAAAAACCTGACGAAAAAGGGTAAGACAAGGTCATCGCAACCATTGTCTGGGTTCGGGAGTCGGTTACGCAAGGGGAAGGTATTAGCACCTCTCACGTCTGTCGTACTCGACGGGATCCTCGCTTGTTGTGCTTACTTGGACGGGTTGGTTTTATTCTATCTACCTATCAAGGCTGGCTGAAAAAGAAAAGAAAAATGACTCGGCAAAGCGTCGCGCTTTATGCCTACGTATTCTCATCAGAGAATGAGAAATCAGAGTCAACGTAGTTCGGCCTACGAAGGGTTATGGGGGAAGGCAGCTCGCCAAGACATCGCCATCCTGTGCCTACGTACTCTCAACAGGCATGAGAGATCAAAGCTTACGTAGTTCGGGAAACTACGGTTTATTTCCTGTCTTTTACGAAAGAAGTGTTTTTTATTGTGTTTGCGATTTCAACCGCACTAGAGACTATGACCTGAGAGTGAATGCGTCGCATGTCACCCAAAGGGTACCATACTAAACATCCAGACTGTGGAAAAGAAACTCTCCCACAATCCTTTCTCAGATAGCTTAAGGCTCGTAACGTACGAAAGAAATCATTCATGATTATTGTATCTTAAACTGTTTCGAGATGAGAAGAGAACAGGCCCAACTAGGAGGGAGACTATCAAGTCCTACTGTTATCATGCCATGGATTCATCCTATGGTTGAGGTTTGAACAGGGAACTCCTAGAAGTTGTCATGCATAGGTTTAAACCTAAAGTTCTATCATCATATCCTTATCAAAGGAAATGAGAGTCCTAAGGGATCATGTCAATGATACACCAAAACAGACAAAGCATCAGCTTAACAGTAAAATGCATGCAATGCAAGTGAGGGAGGAAATGTGTGTGGGGCTTCAGCCTCCACAAGCTCATCTCAACCTCAAGCCAGAATGAAATAACATTAATCATACTGAAATATAAACAACATCATGCTATCAAGCAATAAACAGTAAACTGCAATCATACAGATAAAATGAAATGAAATGCCATCAGACAAACAAACCACATGGGCAAGGGAGTTGGGCTCTACCGAATACCCGCAAGCAAAGCCACTCAGTAACAATACAAGCAGAGGGAGCAACTCAACCTCTAGTGCAATCATGCTCCTAGATTCTACCTATTCTAGATATGGACTTATCCAAATGCATCAAACAAGTCAAGCAAAACACATCAATACAGAAAAGAAAAAGAAGAAAACAGATCAACTCCTCTCTCAACTCCAAGCTTCAGCTTTCCAACAGCAATTCAGTCTTCAGACTTCAATCACTCTTGCCAAACATCAGTTTGCTTTTCCAGGCTTCAACCCTACAACATGAGTTTCAACTTATCTTCTCCCTCTAAGCTTCAGCTTCTTGATCAGCTCCTCCTTCGGGCTTCACCTAATCTTCAGGGGTCTTCAAGTATCAACTTGCTCTTGTTCTTCAAGCTTCAGCTGGAATAGCACTGCTCAAGGATTCATCCTCTTCAATACTCTTCAATGAAGTCTTCATCTTCAAGCTCAAGCTTAACATCTCTCAAGAATAATCAAAACCAGAGAAAATCACTTACTGGATAAGCTGGGGGATATTGAACTGCTTATTTGACCACCAAAGGTGACCTATAAGGGTTCAACATCAAAGGAATGGTTCCCTCAAAAGTTCTACCTCCTAGGTATAATCACTTATCCCTCCAAAGGAGAGAGGTGTATACCATGGAAGGACTTTGAATCATAGGGAGGAATGGAGGTGAATGATACCATCCATGTTTGAGAAAGAAGTTATCTACATCTAAACTCTTCCTAATTTCTAACCCTAAAAACAAAACAAAAAGAAGATAAAATCAATCTCTCAAGCTCCTTAATGCATCTTCAAGTCTTCTACTATGCTCCTCAATGCTCCTTAGATCAAGGCCAAGCTCTCCAAGCTCGCAAAGCAAAGCAACTAAAGCAAACATGCCCTAAAGGCAACACAAACAATCAACCAATACAAAAATCAACCAAAAATAGTATACTATTATATTAAACCCTAATATAATTTCTAAGGGATCCTACATACCTACCCTTAATATCCATATATGCCCCATAGTCTAATTTGTCCTAAAAACCCAAAATCTAAAGTTATTATAGACCTATGTTGAAGTTTTAACCTAATTCTACACAACCTAATAGCATCTAATCAAAACTATCCTAAAAGTCATCACAAAAATATGGAATTAATCCAGGGGGAACCTAAAACATATGTCTAACTACCCTAAAAAGATTGACCTAAAAATACTAAGGGAGCTACCTAAATTAAATTTTACAAAATCATGTATCAACTTAAAAGCATTAAAAAGCAATTAAAGAAGAAAATATGCAAAAAATATTAAAATGCATGATATGACAAATGTTTTTATTTTATATTTTTCTAGACAAAAATATGAAAAGGGAGAAAAAACTCCCATTAAAAAATATTGATTTTTCAATTTGATATGATTTTCTAAACTATGAGAAAATTGGAGAAAATGAAATGACAATTATGAAGCATGGGGTGCAATCAGAAATGATATGCAGTTCGTTTTATGCTTGGGCCCATATAGGGGGGTCTGAATATCAAAGCGCCTGGGCCCAATTAAAACCAGAAATCAATTATTAAAATCAAAAGAAAATAAAAAAAGGCACGGTGCGAAAATGAAAGAAAATCAGTTCATTATGGATTTGGGCCTCACAGGGGGGTGGGGATATCAAAAGATTGCTCAAGCCCAGAAGAGCGTTTAAATGAAACGCGGCGTTTCATTGGTGTCTGATTCCCTCCAAAAACTGAATTGAATGCAAGCCGTTGGATCTGGTCTGTGGTCAAGGGTCAAGCGCGCATCTAATGGACGAGAGATCATCTTCAACCTTGGGCAGCTAGGGTTTCTGAAACACCATGAAAACAGCTTCCATGCACAGATTTCTACCAACTCGTATGGCCTCGAATCTTCATCAAATTCCAAAGTGTAAAACACAAACTTGCTTAGAATTTCACCCTGATCACGCCTATGGTCTTAGTTTTCATTGAAAAGATCTCTATCACCAAACCCGAAGGTGAATCCAAACCAATCTCAAAATCTGATCCATACTCAACTTCAACCAAACTCAACTTTCTTTACATCAAAATGATTATCACGTTCCATGGGTTAAAATCATTTAATAATCTTGCATTAAAACTCACTATATCACTATTTCTTACTCCATCAAGAAATGACATCCATAGTTGAAACTCCACCAATTACTCCCAAACTCATCAGAAATGAGCACCTAATTGTCTCTAACAGTTCTAAACTAATAACTTAACCTAACCATGCCTAGATTATGAGGTGGAATAGATTTTGCAAACCTGGCTTCTTGGATTGGTAGATGATGAAACCCTTGCTTTCAATGCTTGAAACTCTTCAAGAACACTCCTTGGATGATGAAAACTCTTCTGTATGCAAAAGATTTGGAGGAGAGGGCTTGTACTTCAAGATCCAATGACAATTGCTTCTTTGCAAATCCAATGTGAGCACCTTCAATTCTCCATCAATGGAGCTTCAACTCAGTATGAACACACTCAGCAAGATCTATGGAGAAGGTTTGTGAAGAAAAATGGGATGGCAATGAAGAAAAATGGAGAGATTGAATATGACTTGCAATGGAAGCTTTTGGATTTCACTCTCTCTTCTCTACACCAATTAACACCAACCTTGCATCTGAGCAAGTTGCAATGGTTATATAGAATGGTTTAGAACAGTCTAGAACTCCCTAGAACAATCCAATGAGAAATTCATCTTTTCATGTCATGGTATTTTGATTTTTCCTTTTTCACCACATGGTATCTCATGCCATATTCCTTGCAACCTTGGTTTCTGATTTGAAATTCTCCTTACATGAGATCTAGGGTAAGTTACAATGCATATCTTCCTTGTTTATTGAGTTTTTCCTTGTTTTGGTTTGGTACCCTAATATGCAAGCAATCCAATTACAAAGCAACCCTATCATGCAAGCCTCAAATCAAAATTGTGGCTGAACCATTGTTCTTAGAATGTAATTTGGAGTCAAAATGACCTATTACATGACATGGTTTGGACTTATAACTTGGAATTTCCATTTTTCAAATTCACTTGAATTAACTTATGCCTCATTTTTAGGCCATTTTTATCACTTTTTGATATGAGCCTTTTCAACATCTCATGACCTCCCTACTAGCCTTAAAACATCATTCTAAGAAAGTTTTATGTTGAAGATTTTTCCATTTGAAGCTTGGAAGTAGGAGATATGGCCTCATGCTTGAAATGACCTATAACTTCCAAATGACCAAAATGCCCTTGGCTTGTCAAAGCCATAAGTTTAGTTCTACAAATCCTATCAAGGACTTCTAGTACTCTCTAGAAAGCTAAGAAGATGCTCTTCAACATTCATGTTTACCAAGAGTTTATAGGAATCATCCTACTAGGGCAAAAGTTGTCTGCAAGTTGGGTGACTTTCAAGGACCCAGATTCACATACCTCAGATGACCTGTACTTTGTCAAAACCATAACTTGAGCTCTACAAATCCTATCAAGGACTTCTACCACTAAAATTAAAGCTAAGAACAAGCTCTACAACATTAATGTTATGGGTAAGATGATATGACAATCACATCTTGAGCTAAACTGCCTTGAAGATAGGGATCAAACTAGGGGATTTTACACTGTCAATCCTTAGAAACCCTAGCTTAAAACTTCTCAAACTCCTCAATCATGATGAGTTGGTCTAGGAATCATCCTTATAGTATCTAAATACATCATTCCATGATCACATGGCTCTTGGATTAGGTCTCAACCCTCTCCAAATCATCAGTTGACCTAGGGTTGACCTAGTCAAACCCTAATTCTACCACTCATGGTTGAATCTTCTGAATTCTTGTACAATGACCTCTCTAGGCTTCATGATGGCTTTCAAGACATCTCATAAGCTTTCTTAAAGCTTCAAGTCCATCCTCATAGTCTCAGAATCATCTGAGGAGCTCCCACAACTCTCAAGTTGTGAGACACACAACTTTGGTTTCAACCAATTCCTCTGAGGATCTCTTGAGTTTTCTGACAAAGGTATCAACCTTTGAACACTTGAAAAAACCTCTTGGCTAGCTTCATAGCCTCACATAACTCTTGATGGGTAAATAAATGTTGGTCAAATTTTGGGGTGCAACAGTCTCAAAAGATTTAGTCTTAGGACTTCCCAAAATAAAGTTCACCAAGGATCACCTTTGTGATGCTTGTCAAAAAGGGAAGTAAACGAGGATCTCATTTAAATCCAAAAAGATCGTTTCAACAACGAGACCTCTCGAACTTCTTCATATGGACTTGTTTGGGCCGTCTAGGATTAAAAGTCTAGGAGGAAACTATTACGGGTTCGTAATAGTGGACGACTTTTCTAGGTTTTGTTGGACCATCTTTTTAGTAAGTAAGAGTGATACATTCGCCGCTTTTGAAAGGTTTGCTAAGCTTTCCCAAAATAAGTTAAATACAAACATTGTATCAATTATAAGTGACCATGGAGGTGAGTTTGAAAATCACTTATTTGAAGAATATTGCGGTAACCATGGTATAGATCATAACTTCTCCGCTCCACGCACCCCTCAACAAAATGGGGTTGTGGAGTGTAAAAACCGAATTTTAGAAGAATTGGGAAGAATAATGATTAACGAAAGTGGTTTATCGAAATATTTTTGGGCCGACGCCATTAGTACGGCGTGTTATGTTTTGAATAGGGTGCTTATTCGCCCCATTCTAAATAAAACACCGTATGAGCTTTTAAAAGGGCGAAAGCCAAATGTTTCTCACTTGCATGTATTTGGTTGCAAATGTTTTGTATTAAACAATGGAAAGGAAAACTTGGGCAAATTTGATTCCAAGGCCGACGAAGGTATCTTCCTCGGATACTCTCAATCGAGTAAAGCATATAGAATATATAATAAACGATTACTTGCTGCAGAAGAGTCTGTGCATGTTACTTTTGATGAGTCCTATCCGAGAAATGTCAGAAAGGATAGTGTTGTTCATGATGCAGGTACATCTACGGAAGACATACTCAAAGGTGGCGAGACGGGGATTGATCAACCTGACGAAGCCAAAGTTGAAGAGGATAAAGATGTACACCATGAGGTAACCGAGGAAGCTCATCCGCCTTCAAACGATGATCTCCCTCAAGCTTGGAAGTCTCCCAAAGACCATCCAATTGACAACATTCTCGGAGACATCACAAAGGGTGTAACAACTCGATTGAAGCTAAGTAATTTCTGTTATCACTTCGCGTTCATTTCACAAATGGAACCTAAAAACCCTAAGGAAGCCCTACTCGATGAACACTGGTTTTTGTCAATGCAGGAGGAACTAAATCAGTTCACTAGAAATGAGGTTTGGGACCTTGTCCCTCCTCCGTAAGGTCATCGAGTAATCGGCACCCGATGGGTGTTTAGAAACAAATTGGACGAAAACGGAGTAATAACTCGCAACAAGGCGCATTTAGTCGCGCAAGGGTATAACCAAGAGGAAGGCATCGACTATGAGGAAACTTATGCGCCGGTTGCCCGACTCGAGGCTATACGCATTTTGCTTGCTTTCGCCTGTGCGAAGGATTTTAAGTTATTTCAAATGGACGTTAAGAGTGTGTTCCTTAACGGGTACATAAATGAAGAAGTCTATGTTGCACAACCTCCTGGTTTTGAGTCTCATGAGTATCCTGATCATGTCTACAAACTGAAAAGAGCTTTATATGGTCTCAAACAAGCTCCTAGAGCTTGGTATGAGAGACTAAGTAAATTTTTACTTGACCAAGGTTACTCAAGAGGAAAGGTTGACATTACTCTCTTCATTAAACTTCAAGGAAAGCACTTAATTCTTGTACAAATTTATGTTGACGATATCATATTTAGATCTACTAACATGAATCTCGTGAGAGAGTTTTCTGAGCTTATACAGGGTGAATTCGAGATGAGTATGATGGGTGAACTCACATACTTTCTCGGTTTGCAAATCAAGCAACTGAAAGAAGGAACATTCGTGAGCCAGACAAAATACTGTCTGGAACTTCTCAAGAGATTTGACATGGCAAATTCAAAAGCCATAGACACTCCTATGCCAACATGTGTAAATCTGAGTAAAGATGAAAGTGGTAAGGACGTTGAGGTAAAAAGGTACAGAGGTATGATTGGCTCTCTTCTCTATCTTACTGCTTCTCGTCCCGACATTATGTTTAGCGTGTGTATGTGCGCAAGATACCAATCATGTCCTAAGGAATCCCACCTAAAATCTGTCAAATGTATACTTCGATACCTATCTGGTACTCCAAAGTATGGACTGTGGTATTCCAAAGGTAATGATTGCTCATTGGTAGGTTTCTCCGATTCTGATTTTGCCGGTTGCAAATCGGATAGGAAAAGCACCAACGGTACATGTCACTTATTTTCAAACTCCCTAGTCAGTTGGCACAGCAAGAAATAAGTTTTTGTTGCTCTGTCAACCGCCAAAACAGAATACGTAGTCGCCGGTAGTTGTTGTGCGCAAGTCCTATGGCTTAAGCAGCAACTATTGGACTTCAATTTAAAACTAGAACGTGTTCCCATATTTTGTGACAATACTAGTGCTATTAACCTTACCGAAAATCCGGTGTTACATTCTCGTACCAAACATATAAAATTCGACACCATTTTCTGAGGGATCATGTAGAGAAAGGTGACGTTGTCTTTGAACACGTTGACACCAAAAATCAACTAGCAGACATTTTCACAAAGCCGCTAGCCACTGAACCTTTCTTTCATATCCGTCGAGAACTTGGCACTCTCGACATTTCTGATCGGGTTTAATGATTGCTAGTTTCATATTACTCTGTTTACAACTATACTCTTGTACTTCTAACAAGTTGAGTTTTGTTGCAAGCACAAGTATGTTGTTATCAAGTGTTGTCGGTATAGAGGTGATATTGCTCCTTTTTCTTTTTCTCTCTCTCTCTCTAAACATTCATGACTTAAACTAGTATATCGTTTGACTATCATGGTATTTATATATATATATATATATATATATATATATATATATATATATATATATATATATATATATATATATATATATATATATATATATATATATATATATATATATATATATATATATATATATATATATATATATATATATATATATATATATATATATATATATATATATATATATATATATATATATATATATATATATATATATATATATATATATATATATATATATATATATATATATATATATATATATATATATATATATATATATATATATATATATATATATATATGACATTTTCTGCAAATACTATGTGTTTTGGATGCAAATTATATTGTGAAAGTGTAAATAGGCATCAAGTGTGGCATTTTACATGACATAAAATGAAAATCTGAGTTTTTGATCACTATGAGTCGACCAAAACAGGGCAGCGGTCGATGCATTTTGTATACTTTCAAAATTATCAAAAAACACACAGTATGCGTCGACGCATGCAGGGGTTATGGTCGATGGCTCGCGCAAAAACCCAGAATTTTTTTTTGTTTGAAAACCGTTCCATCTCTTCACATTCTCCATTAAATGTGCAGTAAACATTTACTATGATTTGAAAGTGCATTTTCTTGTAACTTGCATCTAGTCATCTATTGTGTCCCCTTGTCTCCTCCCTCTTACCAAAACCCTAAACCTTATTCTATAAAAAGGGGTAGTTCTCATCTTCTCCAAACTCATCTCCAACTACTCTCTCCAAAAGGCATTGCAGTTAACATCTACAAAATCTCCAAAAATCATCATCCTTGGCTTCTCTATTTTGCAAAAATACCGGAAAGAGAACAAGGGCCTCATCATCCGCTTCAGTACCCATTACTGCTGTCTCACTAGTTCCACCACCTGCGGTTGAAAACTTAAACAAGAATATCAGCAAAAGAGTAGTCGTTCCGCAGCATGCATTCTACAAGGCAACAGTGGAGCGCATGCATCTCACCCATATTATGTCTCTGTTGGAGTTTCAGGGGTTTTTCAACTTTCTGGAGTGCAACACAAAATACAGTGAGGATTTAGTCCGGGTGTTCTACACTAGCTTGCGTGACAACTTTCAAAGTCAATATTTCCACACCTCTGTCGGCAATAAACTGGTAAACGTAAATTCTGAAGTCTGGAATAAGTATTTTGATTTGACTGTAGCTGTTGATGCACAACCTCTTCATGAGGTAACGGACTCCCGCACTGTCAGGATACGAGTTTAATAGTGCTCTAAATGACATGCTCAAAAGGCCCTATTCGGATGCTATTGTCAATAGTGATGCCTTTCCTAGAACGGTTACGGCAGGCAAACTCCAAATAGGGGAGCGCATCCTTTAGTGGATTGTGGCTCGCATCCTGCGGCCGAAGAAAGGTGGCATGTCCCGAGTCGAACAAGCTGAGGTACATCTCATCTACATTTTAAAACATAAGATCAAAATAAACTGGCCATATTATATTGCAAGCAGGATTTTTGCTCTGAGAGATTCAGGAAGAGGAACTGCTCTAGCCTATGGGTCGTTTATTTCGGAGGTTCTCACCATAGCAAATGTTGTATATCCATCGTTTCCTTATGTTTCAGTATCCTCTGACAAAGAATTCAGTACCAAAACCTTCGCCATGATGGGATATTTTTGGTGTGATGAACGACAAACATACAAGTTTGTCCGTCGAGTAAACATTCCTCGGGTGACTCATGACTCTGATGAAAGTTCTGAACAGGAAAGCGAAGAACAAGATGAACAGGAAGATGATGAAGAAAATGCAGCAGAAGAGGTACAAGAACCCGTATGCGAGACGCAAGACCATTATCAATCGCCGGTTCAACATGAGATTCCAAATACTGATTGGCTCCAGCACTCAGCTCCATCTGAAGAACAGGAAGAAGGTTACACAAATCAAGGATGGGGTGAGTGGCAGTACACAGGCTGGACCACCCTGGGTAGATTCTATGAACCATACCATGGCTACCCTCAAGATCATCAACCTTCTCAGTACTCATCACCTCCTCCACCATCAGACGACTCTGAAATCCTTAATATGCTGCAGTCCATGCAGCTAGATCAGCAGACCTTTATGAGGAGTCAAGATACGCGAATGGAACAGATCAAAGCTGAGCTTCGTACTCAAAATGAACGGTTAAATTCATTTTCAACTAGGATGGATGCCCGCTTTGAAGCTCTTGTTGCATCCAATGAGAGGCAAGACATGGAAATCACTGACAGTCTTCATCACCTCAACATGTCCGTGGAAGTATTTGTGGACTTCTCGGATCCTCACCGCAATCCAGATGTTGCATACCGGGGAAGGGGCCGAGGTCGGGGCCGGGGATATTAGTTATATAGTTGCATGTTTTCACTGTGTATTTTTTGTTATTTCGTGTTATGTTTGTCTGAATATTTCGCCCATTTGCATGGTTTCACTTCGTTATCTATTAATTCCAGTTTTTGTTCATTATCACTCTAATGTGTGAAGTTTGGTAATTGACTATCTATCACCTACTGTATGTTTTTGTTAATTGACTAGTTCTCTTTCTCTTTTTGATGTTGTCAAAGGGGGAGAAGAACATGTAGCAAGTACCAAAGGCAAGTCAGGATGTTCACAACAGTTAATGATTGTTTGATGGCTGTTTGTTTTGCAGCCTCAAATTACAAAAGAAAGGGGGAGTTTGTGTATACATTGCATATTGTTGTGTTTTTGGTTGTTTTGGTTGTATACAGGTTGTCATCATCAAAAAGGGGGAGAATGTGAAGGCAAATCGCCACACACCACACGAGTTTGCAAGACATCACTTGATATAGGTTTCGATGATGACGAATTACAACCATGGATGAATTGCCAATTGTAAATTCCAACTCTACCAAACAAATGCAACATATCACCTACCGTGTCCTTTTACATTTGTCTAAAACTGTTATAATTAATATAATATGTGTAGATAAAATGTGGTCGTGATAAGAGGCATGAAAAACCACAAGAATTTCAATTTTTGCAGGTTTGTAGGGCATGAGTCGACCATAGGGTCGGCGCATACATTAGTGTATTTTTCCACTAGTCAGCATATGAAGGTTTGAGTCGACCGTAGGGTCGGAGCATGAAGAAATTACTCTTCAACGGGTCAGCGCACGCCGACTGTATGGTCGACGCATACTGATACATTTTGCAGATTTCCAAAAGTGCAGGCTATGCGTCGACGCACAGACCTGTTGTGGTCGACTGTTCGCGCGGAAATGCAGTTTTTAAGTGATTCCCTCTATTATTTGAAAAGTTGTTATGTCTTTGGTTGGTCTGGTACTATATATACAAGTTAAACCACTTATGTCATTTTAACATTTGATAAAAACTGATTCATGTGTTCAAGAATAAGAAAGAGTGAAATAGGTGTCCAAGATTCATCATCTTCATCTTCAACATCTCACAACACATCAATTACACACATCAATTTTTGAAGTACATTATGAGTGATTAAAGGTGATAAGGTTCGAAGCTTAGATTGGGTAATCTAGTTTGGGTTGAAGCTTATGATAGGTTCTTTCTTGAATAAAACCATTAGGGTTTTATCCTCCAAGATTGGTTTGAATTTTGGGGGTCTTTGGACGAGATTCTTCATCAAGGGTCAGCTGAGCGAAGGTGATTGTGAAGAGGTGTTCTTCAATAGTCTAGTAGCGGATTCAGTGATATTGAGGGGAAGATCTCGGGTTCGATTCGTTGTAGTTGAGATCAGCTGGGGCCGAAGGTTTGAAGAACTAAGGGTTATTCAATAAGGTGGCTGGAATCGGAGGTCTATCAACAACGATCGGAGGACTTGATTCATCTTGAATCAAGGGGCAAGGAGTGGAAGCAACATTCAACGTCTTGAGAATTTTGTTGTATTTTTGTTGTTCAATCCTTGTATAAACTGTTACATTCAACAGGTGATATCTATTAAATCTATCTCAATTCTAGTTTTAGAATTGAGGGGAGACGTACCCCGAAGCGAGGACGACGGGGGAACAGCCTCACCAAATACTTGTCTTCTCTATTTTTCAGCATTTTCATTTTAGCTTAAAAATAAGTGATTTTTGTATAAGCACTATTGTCAAACTGTGATATCAATTGAGTAAGAGGTTAAAACTCTGTTTTTGAATCCAACATACAATAAGACATTGTACTAGGCTAGTTGGAATCACTTACTCAACATAAATGTCACTTGGAGTGTTTTTGCACGCCAAGTGTTCGACAAATTGCCTAAACCAAAATTATCTTATTTGTGTATCTAGTTTTGGTTTGCTCTTTAAATCATTGGAACTAGGAATCCTAACAAGTGAATTAGATCATTGATAAGTGTGATTAGTGTTGTGATTCTCTTTTCCATATTGTCATTAATCCAAAGGCTTAACGCATATCCGATTTTCCAATAACCGTTCGTTTTAGATTATATTTTCCTCGGCCGCTTCCGCACTTAAAACAAATTTTCAAAACCAATTTCTTAATTGGTAGCGCCGACTCAAATTTTTAATTGGGATCTATTCAACCCCCCCCCCCCCTTCTAGATCCGTGCCATAGTCTAACAGCAGAAACTAGGTATAGCATGATTGAAAAGTTATGTTTATGCTTGTATTTCTCTTGTAATAAATTAAAGCAATATATAAAGCCTGTTGATGTGTATGTTTCATCTCATTTTGATGTTATAAAACATATGTTACCTAAACCTATCTTGCATAGTCGAATTGGCAAGTGGGCATTAGCACTAACATAATATTCTTTAACATATCAACCCCTAAAGGCTGTGAAAGGGCAAATAGTGGCGGACTTTATAGTTGACCATTCTATCAATGAAAAGGATGTAAATTATGTTGAGTTGAAATCCTGGAAATTATACTTTGATGGATCGAGCCATAAAAAAGGAACAGGAGTAGGTATATTTATTATTTCTCCTGAGCAAATTCCAACAAAATTTAAATTTAGAGTCGAAGGGCCTTGCTCTAACAATGAGGCTGAATATGAGGCACTGATTGCTGGCCTTGAAATTTTGTTAGAATTAGGGGCAACTAGAGTCGAAATAATGGGAGACTCAGAGTTGGTGATAAAGCAAATCACAAAGGAATACAAATGTGTTAAAGAAAATCTCATTATGTATTTTGTGATAGCAAATAGGCTATTGAAGAAATTTGAAGTAGTGGCCATCCAACACATGCCCAGAATAGAAAATCAGATTGCTAATGACTTGGCTCAGATTGCTTCTGGATACAAAGTGTCGAAAGAAACCATCAGGAAGTAACTGAAGCAAGAGGGAAAGTGGTAGTTGTTGGATTGTGCCCTTCAGATTTAGAAACAATTAAGCTTGGATGCATGAATGGCGAAATTTTTGAAATTTTTGCTATAGACGGTCTAACGGATGAAGATTGGAGAAGGTCTATAGTTGAATACCTGCAGAATCCAACAGCTTCAATAGAACGAAAAGTCAGGTATCAAGCCTTAAGTTATGTACTTATAGGTAATGAATTGTTTAAGAAGACCCCTGAGGGAGTCTTGTTTAAATGCCTTAATGAGACAGAGGTGTATTTGGCGCTTTCGACAGTTCATAGTGGGGCTTGTGGAGCACACCAAGTTGGCCATAAAATGAAATGGTTGTTATTTCGCCAAGGCAGGTATTGGTCTACTATGCTGAAGGATTGCATAGAGTTCGCCAAGGGGTGCCAAGAATGTCAGATCCACGCTGGCATACAACATATTCCTGCGAGTGAGTTGCATTCCATAGTGAAACCATGGCCTTTCAGAGGATGGGCTTTGGATATAGTGGGAGAAATTCGACCAACATCATCAAAGAACCAAAGATACAGCTTGGTTGGCATTGACTATTTCACCAAATGGATTGAAGCAATACCATTAACAAACGTAGGTCAATAAGATGTTATCGAATTCATCCAAAATCACATTATCTACAGATTTGGTATTCCAGAAACAATTACCACAGATTAAGGGTCAGTTTTTACGGGTAGAAAGATGCAGGAGTTTGCTAAAGAAATAGGTTTCAGACTTTTAACTTTCACGCCTTATTACGCTCAGGCGAATGGGCAAGTCGAAGCTGCTAACAAGGTGGTGATTGGACTAATTAAGAGGCATGTGGGAAAGAAGCCTAGAAATTGGCATAAGACGTTAGACCAGATCCTGTGGGCATGTCGAACTTCCCCTAATGAGGCTACTAATACTACTACATTTCGACTTACTTTTGGTCATGATGCAGTATTGCCTGTGGAGATATGTGTGCAATCTGTAAGAATCTAGAGACATCATGAGATCCCTGCTGAATCCTATTGGGAAATGATGATGGACAAACTAGTGGATTTGGATGAAGAAAGGCTTAGATCCTTAGAGTTATTAAGGAGACAAAAGAAGAGGGTCGAAGAATCCTATAACAAGAAAGTTAAGTCGAAATCCTTTTTATGTGGGGATCTAGTTTGGAAAGTAATCTTGCCTATAGATCGAAAGGATAGAACTTTAGGCAAATGGTCCCCTAAATGGGAAGGGTCATTTCAAATTATACAAGTATTCTCCAATGGGGCCTATGAGATTGAAGAATTGGATAAAGATAAAAGAATATTGAAAGTAAATGGCGAGTATTTGAAAAAATATAGGCCTATCTTGCAAGAAGATCATATCAAAACGTAAATTTCATTAAAAAGCACAAAAGCCAAAATGGGCCAAAAAAGGCTAACATGGCATACAAAGAAGTGGAGAATCAACACAACAATCTGGAAGAGCAAACAGAAAACTACTCATAATCTCTCCAATCAAGGGGTTTGAGGAACTCCATGTAGTCTTCATCAGTTTCATCGTCAGAATTGTTGGTTTTGGAACACCCCTTCTTGGGAAGTTTCATCCTGGTTTCACTCTTCTTGGTGCGAGAAGTTGCTCCAGCGGAAAAGGCTCAGTGAGACATCAGAAAGGAAGCTTCGACTTTAGCCGAGCAAAAATCTTTATATGATGACTGAGGCGAGCCTCACCCAAGGATTTGTCGAGCCTGGCTGCTGCAAGCTCTTTCTCAAATCTTTGAGCTGCATCAATGAGGTCGATGGCATTCTTCAGCTCTTGGGCCATTTCAGGATCGTCGAAATGCTGCAACTCAAGGTTGTGTTTTTTAGCATTAGAAATTTTATTTTTAAGCTCCTTGAGTTGCTGCTTCCATGCCTCAATGTCTTTCTGATTGGAGGTTATCTTTTCTTGTCGTTGCTTTTGAGCAACCTCCAACTGTTCAACCTTGGCTTCTAATTTTTGTGCACCAGTCCAGGCTGCACTCTCACGACCTGCAGTGTCCACAATAGTTTTCTGGATAGAAGGGGAGCCGTTTGATCTCTGAAGACAAGTCATCCACCACAACAGTCAAATCAATCAAGAAACCAGAAATTTCTAGATTAAGAGTGGTAAGGTCAAGTTTCTTGAGTTGGTCCTTCAAAAAGAGACGGGTTGTTGGGTCTGAACCCAGGACATTGTGAATATCTCCCCTAAAGAATTTCTTCTTGATAGACTGGAGAATAGGACCAACGAAGTCATATGAGGCTGGATGACTAGAAGGGGTCGAAGAACTGGAAGAAAAACCACATTTCTGCCCAAGGATTTGCTTGGCATACTCCCTAGGGTTCGACCACTTCACAGCTGCCAAAGGATCCTTAGGAGTTAAGATAGGAGTTGGAGTTTTCTCCACCACAGGTGAAGTCTGGTGGAGTTCAAGACATTCTTGGTTTTCATCTTCCCCTTCATCTTGTTCTTCATCATCTCCTTCTTCTTCTTCTTTGTCTTCTTCCTCTGCTTCTTCAATTCTAACTGCATCACTGTTATCACTGGCAGATGGATGGTCATCATGGTTATGAGCTGATTCAGGGTGCAGTTCCCTTGGTTCCTCATGAACAGCTTGATTTGGATTGTCATTGGTTGGCTGGTCTGTAGGAATGTCTAATTGTTCGACAACCACCTCATCAGTAACCATGGGTTCAGCTTGGCTAAAAGGTGGGGGACTTGAGGCGTCGTCATCCCCAGAATTGGAGTCATCAGCTTGAGCATGCTGTGTAGTGGTTTGAACCAAAGGAGGAATGTTTCGTGTGGAAGAAAAAACAGGTTTGTTCACCTCACTCAAACCAGAGCCAACATCAGAAGAAGGATGATAAGTTGGCTCACCTTGGCTATTGAGGAGGGTGGTGGCAGAATTGCCTGAAGCTAGTGGAGGGTTGGAGATGTTTGTATCAGCCTAGTAACACAAGTAAAGAAAATAAGGCTAAGAAGGTCGAGGAAAAGATATAAACATAATAAAATTTGGTGCGCATACATGAGCCAGTGCAGCACCAGGATTGGAGTTGTCACCCCCATGGTCACCAGAAGTTGGCTTCGAAGTCGCCATGGAAGGTTGTCTTTTGACACCACTTGTAGTGAGTGTCTTCTCAAGAATTTTGGCCACCTTCAAGGGAGGTGGGCCAGTAGGTCCAGATGCCTTTGCAGGTTTTCTTCTCTTTTTTGTAAGAACCTCCTTAGGAGATTCATCAGCATCTAAGGCAACAATAATTAGAGCGTCCTTCTTGCCTTTCTTGGAAGGAGTTGAAGGTTTCCGCCCAACCTAGAAAAATAAAAAGAGGCAATACAAAAGTGAGAAAAGAATCACATAGTAAGAAAATAGGCAAAGAGGTGAAATATACCTGTTTGCCTTCTGGTTCTTTGCCATTTTGTGAAGTAACAGCCCTAGTAGAAGGGGCTTTCCTAGGCACAACTGGAACACAGGATATGATTACAAGTTAAATATTGTATGAATGGTGATAGAACAATAAGTACAAGGCATCAAACCTTCATATATGTCAGATTCGACACGAACATCCTGAATCCCTATATGAAGGTGTCCTTTGAAACTGTCTAAAGTATGCTTAGGTGGAACTACTCGTCGAGCTGGTTGAGACTGTTGTCCAAAGAAATTAAGATCTTCGCCACAAATAAACCAATCTGGAAATGGAGGGGCAAGTGCCACTCCAAGATCAGCAGTAGGCAGGCGGGGAAACTTTGGAGGAAAATTTTTAAAAGCTACCTCATAACGTTTCTCACGAGGTAGCCTCTTAATTGTCTAGTTTTTGTAGAAAGTTTCTTTTTAAAGTAACGGTAGCCTCGTGAATTGTTCGACTAAGATCACCTGGTCGATAGACAGTTTCAAAGTATTTCTGAAAAGCTTGAATTTCTTGGACATGAGTGAGCTTACTCTTCTTCGTCTTGTCCTGCACATCAAGGAAAGCTTGGTCAAGTAATGAAGAAAAGGTGGTCACATTAAGAAAATGTTCAGTGTATTGACCACCAGTGGTGGAATGAGGAAGTGGGTAGAAAAGAAGGCTCAAAGAACACAGGCGAGAGGACTCCTTTCTTCTCATTCCAGTTGTCGAGAACAGCGGTAACCAACTCTTCGTCGAAGTTGGTAGTGTGAAGAATGACTTGGCCTTTATTTTCATATAAACATTTTGGAAAACTTTGAGCCAACCCAAACTATCAAGAAATGAGGTTTGGTTGATATGCAATCAAGGCTGGTAGACCTCATCCCAAGTTTAGCCTGTTGACAATAAATCTGAGAATTAAAAAGGCTTCCCATATGCCCCTATTCAAACGGCTTGACCCGACTGGGTGAAGAGCGAACGGCCTTCAAACATTCGAGGTACGAGACGGTTGAATACCAAGAACCCGGAAATTTGCCAACCGCAGAAATAAACTGCACAAACTACTTGGAAAACAACATCTGCTGACTGGATCCGGTTGTTACGGCAACAAACTGATCAATTAGCGACCGTGTTGGGGATTATTTTCATCATCCCGAAAAAAGATTCTATCATTGCGGGGATAGAACTTTGTGCACGTTAGGACACTATATTTTGTCACCACAGAAAAAATCCCGACAACTTCGCTGGGGAAACATTTCTGTTAATCGCAGGGAACTTATCCGCCTATCTCTACAGGCACATCATCTGCCTATACACATGAAACCCCCTCCGTCTACTTCATACGGGAAAATTCATCTGCCTGATTACAGGAAAATCCATCCGCCTGCTTCATACGGGAAAAGTCGTCTGAATACTGTTTCTCTACCTACCTCTGCAATAGCTAACTCCGTTGGCCCCAACCTACAAACAACTTTGAAGAGGATTCTACTGGGGATAGTAACACGAGGAAATCACGGCGGCTTCCTTGGGGAAAATACTTTTTTCAAATATCGGAACCCAACTCACATACTCTGCCTATCATGGGAGAATCATCTATCTGGATACCGGAAAGTTCATCCGCCTGCTTCATACGGGAAAACACATCTGCTTGATGCTTATAGGAAAGTTCATCCGCCTGTTTCATACGGGAAAATATAACACATCTTCCTGATACTTACAGGAAAGTTCTTCCGCCTGATTCTTACGGGAAAATATAACTCATCTGCCTGGTTCATACAGGAAAGTTCTTCCGCCTGATTCTTATGGGAAAATATAACACATCTTCCTGATTCATACAGGAAAGTTCTTCCGCCTGATTCTTACGGGAAAATGTAACCTTGGATATAGCTTCATAGCCTGTTCGCGGTAGTAGCTAACTCCACTGGGAATATTCTGAAAATAACTGCCCGACACCCGTTTCGACAACAAGTGACATCTTCTGAAATCTTGATTTATGAAACCCTGAAATGCTGCCGCGACAGCAAACCTGAAGAAAACACTCCGCTGGTCGGATAAGAGAAACTTCAACCAGTAACTCTGTGGGGAATGATAACAAGAACTGTATCAGCATATGTCTCACGGCGAGACCTCGATCGTCTGGTAATAGATCAGAATTATATCTTCATACTCCTGCTGAGAAACACACCTGAAAGCAAAAGGTTAACCAACCTGATTTATGTTTCAAAATGCGTATGTCTGATAATGGCGTAATGCTCCATACGGCATGGAAATGCTACGCGTTTTGGGGTAGATGCAAACATGACGATGTATGCAAATGCAAATGCAGGTTCAGGCTGCTGGGGAAGCTCTGACAAGCTTGCCTCAACACGGCTGTTGAGGACAAATACCGTCCTGCTGGGGATGAACGGGTATCGCGCAGTATTCTGGCAAAATAAATGCCGGAAATACAACCAACTCTGCCAGGGAGAGATTACCCATCGATTTCCACTGGAGGAAAGAATAACACCTGCTAGTGAACAGACCTAGCTGAGGGGAGAAGCAACCCTTCTGGGGGACAATTGTTTGGGTACAGTTTACAAACTCGGAACTACCACTCCGTTAGGGATAATCATCCTGACGAAGGCATGACGACCTGCGGGGAGAAAGAAAACCATCCTCGGTAAGGATAATCCTTCTGAACTTACTATCTTGGTTATGCGCCACAGAAATCCTCCCAGCTGGGGATTGAACGTGCACATACTCGACTCTCTGGCGAGTATAACCTCTGCATGGGACACTGATCTCAACTTACTGGGGATGTCCTGTGGACACTTCTATGGGGATACTCTTCTGGGGAGACTAATCCCTCCTTTTGTAAGGGATAACATCATCTCAACCTCTGGAGATGAGGTGCGACCTGCGTGGGGATTAGCGTCAAACAAAGTCAAGTATTTCACCACGAGCCTCCGGTTGGGGCCACAAGTTTCTGATTGTCCGCTTCAAAGGTGAGAACCCTGCAAAACACAAACGAGACAAAACAAATCTATACAACCAAATCTATTTGGGTTAGTATCCGCGACATTACTTCAGTCAATTTGAAGTTTTAGCAATTATTGGCAAGGGCCAGCAAAGTTATGCACATGCAAGTTCATGAAAACATCGGCGTTTCCCACATACAAAACAGTAAAGCACAACATTGAATACTGAATAACATGTTTTATTAATAACAGGCCTCTGAATAGGCAAAGTTTTGTACACCGGATGCAACTCCTAAAAAGAGGAAGTTACGCACACACACATACATGTATGCACAAAAAGTATAAAAATACAAATACAAATCGAATTTGTACACATGTCGGCAACATGGTGCAGACAAACATCGTGAGCTGATCCTCCTATGACTCGCCTGACTCTGGCGCTTTCCGGTATTCAATTTTCGGAAGAGATTGTGTTGGATAAATGAACCCTCAGGTACTCCCAAACCACTAAGCACTGCTTGTATCAGATCCGGACCGCAGTCATTTGCTCTTTCAATCCCTAACTTTTGCGTGAACCGCCCTTTGCGGGTTTTCAATTCACCGGGATACCCTTTTTTGCCGAAGTCGCCCTTTGCAGGTTTTCGACTTCGCGGGTGTACATCTTTTCAATTTTATCCTTAACTTTTGCCCGAACCTTTTATTCATTTTTTTTATGGTTCGCCGGGATGCCCCATTTTTTCCTGGACTCTCTTTTTACTGTCCAGCGGGTCACTTTCAAGCAAAGTATTTTTTAACTGCGTCTGAATTTACAGGAGACGTGAAGTCTTCACCATCCATGGTAGATAGTAACAAGGCTCCTCCAGAGAAGACTTTCCTGACAACGTAGGGCCCTTCGTAATTAGGGGTCCACTTGCCCCTGTGATCTGTTTGTGGTGGGAGAATCCTCTTCAGCACAAGGTCGCCCGTCTGAAAGCTTCGAGGGTGTATCTTTTTATCGTACGCTTTCTTTATCCGGCTTTGGTACAACCGACCGTATGCGAGAGAAGCTAGCCTCTTCTCATCCACTAAGCTGAGCTGATTCAGTCTATCTTTAACCCATTTTGCCTCGTCAAGCTGGACATCTCGTAAAACCCTCAAGGAAGGAATCTCAACTTCCAATGGTAACACTGCCTCCATTCCGTATACCAATGAAAAGGGGGTTGCCCCTGTTGATGTGCGTACCGTCGTACGATAACCGTGCAAAGCGAAAGGTAGCATCTCGTGCCAGTCCTTGTACGTTACAACCATCTTCTGAACAATCTTCTTTATGTTCTTATTGGCCGCTTCAACAGCGCCATTCATCTTGGGCCGGTACGGAGAAGAGTTGTGATGTTCAATTTTAAAATTCTGGCACAGCTCTTTCATCATCTTGTTATTCAAATTCGAACCGTTGTCGGTGATAATCCGCTCAGGGATTCCATATATGCAGATAATATCTCGTTTGATAAATCTGGCGACCACTTGTTTGGTGACGTTGGCATATGACGCTGCTTCCACCCATTTGGTGAAGTAATCAATTGCCACCAAGATGAACCGGTGTCCGTTTGATGTCGTAGGCTCAATCTTCCTAATCATATCAATTCCCCACATCGAGAACAGCCACGGTGATGACATCACATTCAAAGGACTTGGGGGTACATGGACCTTGTCCGCATAAATTTGGCATTTATGACACCTCTTTGCAAACTTGAAACAGTCTGTTTCCATAGTCAGCCAGTAGTAACCTGCCCGCAGCAGTTTTCTCGTCATAGCATGCCCCCCAGCATGTGTACCAAACGTACCCTCATGTATCTCTTCCATGAGCAACTTTGCTTCTTTCTCATCTACACAACGTAGCAACACCAAGTCGTGGTTTCTTTTGTATAGGACACCGTCGGGATTCAAATAGAAATTGTCAGCCAATCTCCTGAGAGTCTTTTGATCTCGACCGGATGCCCCAGCCGGATACTCCTTGTTCTTCAGGAAATTCTGGATGTCAAAGTACCAGGGTTGACCATCGGGAGCCTCATCAATGGCAAATATGAATGCAGGCCTATCAAGTCGAGAGATAACAAATCCGGGGAGCCTCGTTCCAGAAGTTAACTTTATACATCGAAGACAATGCCGCCAAGGCGTCATCCATTTGATTTTCTGCTCGCGGCACATGATGCAATTCCACCTTGTCAAAGAAAGGCAACAATCTCCTTGCATAATTCATATATGGTATCAAATTGGGCTGACGTGTCTCTCATTCTCCTTTAATCTGATTCACCACTAGAGCTGAGTCTCCGTATACATCCAGATGCTTGATTCGCAAATCAATAGCTTCTTCCAGACCCATGATGCAAGCCTCGTATTCAGCCTCATTATTGGTAACCGGAAATGTCAATCGGGCAGTAAAGGGGATGTGCGACCCCTGAGGAGTGGTGATAATTGCCCCTATTCCGCTACCATAGGAATTTACAGCTCCGTCAAATATCAACTGCCACTTGGAACCCAACTCTGGTCCTTCGTCCGGCAACGTTTCTTCACAATCTTTCATCTTCAGGTACATGATATCCTCGTCAGGAAAATCAAACCTCATCGATTGGTAGTCCTCAACAGGCTGCTCCGCAAGGTACTCTGACAAGACGCTGCCTTTAATAGCCTTTTGCGAGACATATTGAATATCATATTCGGTTAACACCATCTTCCATCGGGCGATTCTTCCGGAGAGTGCTTGCTTCTCAAACACGTATTTGATTGGATCCATCTTTGAAATTAGCAGGGTTGTACGATTTAGCATGTATTGCCTCAAACGTTTGGCGGCCCAGGCTAGCGCGCAACACGTTTTTTTGAGCATTGAGTATCTAGACTCACAGTCGGTAAACTTCTTACTCAAATAGTAGATCGCATGCTCTTTACGTCCAGTCTCGTTGTGTTGACCAAAACACAACCCATACTTTCCTCAAGAACCGTCAAATACATAATCAACGGTCTCCCAGCCACTAGGGGTATCAAAACAGGAGGTTCCTGCAAGTATTCTTTTATTTTGTCGAACGCCTTTTGACAATTCTCATTCCAGGTTACGACCTGGTCCTTTTTCAGCAACTTGAATAACGGTTCGCACGTCACAGTTAAGTGAGATATGAACCGGGCGATATAGTTCAACCTCCCTAAAAATCCACGCACTTCTTTTTCTGTTTTAGGCGTCGGCATTTCTTGTATTGCTTTTATTTTTGCAGGATCAATCTCTATTCCTTTTTCGCTCACAATAAACCCCAGCAGCTTACCCGATCTCACCCCGAAGGTGCACTTGTTAGGGTTCAGTCTCAACCTGAACTTCCTAAGCCTCTTGAACAATTTCAGCAGATTAACCAAATGCTCTTCCTTCGTCTGGGATTTGGCAATCATATCATCAACATAAACCTCGATCTCTTTATGCATCATGTCATGAAAGAGAGTCGTCATAGCACGTTGATATGTTGCCCCAGCGTTCTTCAATCCGAAGGGCATCACTTTGTAACAAAATGTTCCCCAGGGAGTAATAAAGGTGGTCTTATCCATGTCTTCTGGATCCATTTTAATCTGATTGTAACCCGAGAAGCCATCGATGAAGGAGAATACAGAGAACTGAGCAGTGTTATCAACCAGCACATCGATGTGAGGAAGTGGAAAGTCGTCGTTCGGGCTCGCCCTATTCAAATCACAGTAATCTACACACATTCGCACTTTACCGTCTTTCTTTGGCACTGGCACGATATTAGCGACCCATGAGGGATATTTGGTAACAGCTAGGAAACCAGCATCCCACTGTTTTTGAACTTCCTCCTTGATCTTCACAGCCATGTCCGGTCGGGTTCTCCTGAGTTTCTGTTTAATAGGCGGATATTCCTCTCGCAACGGCAGCCGGTGAACAACCATATCCGTATCCAACCCAGGCATATCCTCGTACGACCAAGAAAATATATCACTGTACTCTTTGAGCATCTCAACCAATCTTTGCTTGATGTCGCTCCGCAGCGCAACCCCTATACGGATGTTTCTCACAACCTCTTCCGACCCCAAATTGATAATCTCAATGACTTCCTCATGAGGCAGAATGATTCTTTCTTCTTGTTTCAATAGCCAGGTCAACTCTTCTGGTACGTCGCCATCTTCAACAATCTCTTCCTCAGCCTGAAATACCGGGTGCTCGAAGTCGAAGCGAGTCATAGGCGGTTCATAGATGTCATCTGAAATAGTAATCATGCAAAGGAAATGGTTAAATGCTTCAAAACGCATACAAAGCAAATAACCACGTTGCCATTTTATTGTAAAAGATAAAAACTGGAAAAATAAGGATCACAACATTTGTATATGAAAAACGCCTTTATTTCATGATTAAACAACGTAATGTACATAACCAAATGGCCCTAAGCAAAATCACTATGCCCCGGGCAGGACACAGGATTATTCAACAATTAAGAAAACAAATCATTACTGTTTAGTTGTCACGGGAACAGTTTCCCAGATAGACCAATTGCAGAGACTTTGTCCTGGCACGCTTGGCTTGATCCACGCGTCCATATCACAGTCGCTATCTCCTTCTTCAGAATCGGAAACAGCATTAATAGTCTCGAAGCTCACCCCGCTTGGCGTAATGGTTATCGGCCCTCTGAAGGATGATATCCAAGCCCGAACCTGTCATTCTTCACGGGAATCTCCAACACCTGACCCCAGCCCTTGGTTTTGCCTGCCTGCACTAGAGCTTGAGCCTCTTTGTAGGACGACACTGCCACATCTGATATCTTGCTTGGCACCGGAGCTTTGTCCTTAATTCGCAACCCCTCGAAGGCTTGACAGGGTGTTTCATGTATTTCGCCGTCGACCTCCACATATTTGAACAAAGACAAATGGCTAACTAGAATATCTTCCTCTCCACAAATAGTGACGAAACTATCCCCAACCATATACTTCAACTTTTGGTGTAACGTGGACGTGACTGCCCCGGCAGCATGGATCCATGGGCGCCCAAGAAGGCAACTATACGCTGGCTGGATGTCCATTATATAGAATTCAGTTTCAAATATTTTCGGCCCCACCTGCAACGGTAATGTTATTGATCCGAAAACCGACCTCCTCGTTCCATCGAACGCCCTCACTACTAAGTCACTGGGCATGCAGATAATCCCCCTGATGTCTAACTTCATCATGGCTTTCTTTGGTAGCACATTCAGGGAATATCTAGTGTCTAATAAAACATGGTACATGACCGTGCCCCTGCATTCAACTGACACATGTAATGCCATATTGTGCTCTCGCCCTCTCGGAGTCAAATCAAAGTCTGTGAAGCCCAAACTGTGCCCCGCATTGACATGCGCCATCACCCCTTCTAACTGATTAACAGAAACCTCTTGAGGAACGAACGACGTGTCTAGAATCTTCAGCAAAGCGTTCTGATGGGCCTCGAAACATAACAACAATGATAGGATGGAAATTTTTGACGGCGTTTGCTGGAGGTGCTCAACGATTTTGTAATCACTTTTACGAATGAGCCTCATAAACTCCTCCACATCCTTAAGTGACGTTTCCTTTTCATTCAACTGAGAAGGACCACCCTCAGCTACCTTGGCTTTGCCCTTGGCTAATCTTTCCGCCTCTACCTCGGGTGATGTGAAGATTCTTCCGCTTTTGGTCATACCCCCGGTTCCGACAACATTATCTACAACCCCAGCTGGTTGTCCATTAACTTCAATTTTCACACCATCGCAATATACCTCCAACCCGTAAGTCCATGGTACTGCTTTAGTACTCTCAAAAGGGACTGGTCCTGCTTTAGTAATAGTGATCGTTGGCCGCCTGGCAGGTGCCGTTATCGTTATTGTTTTCCTTGGAATCGTCACCGTCGCAACATCGTTCTGCTCATCACACAACGCCTCTACAGGCTTTTCAACCGCGGTTTTATCAAATTGCAAGGTACCTTCATCCATCATAGCTTGAATTCCTTGCCTCAGCTCATTACAACCCTCTGGCTGTATCCAACAATCCAAGCAAAATTCATCACAACCCGGGAATACACCCCCTTTTAACAACCTGCTTTTAATCTCACCCAACGGTGTCTTCAGCTCATTGACATCCATCACTAGATTCAGATTCTTCTCTGTCAAAATGGCGTTTGCCCCGTGATTGGGCATAGGCTGTTGTACGATATTTGGACCCACCTGTCCAAAGTTAATAGCTTTGCTATCCAATAAATCCTGAACTTTGTGTTTAAATGCCTGACAAGTTTCGATATCATGCCCGGGTGCCCCGGAATGAAATTCGCAGTGCTTGTTGGCATCGTATCCGTAAGGAAGTACTGCCCCTGTAGGCGGTGCCAAAGTCCTCTTTTCAACCAAGTTCAACCCTAGCAGGGTCTGGAGGAGTTCTGCATACGTGGAAGGAGGTGCGTCGAACACTCTTTTCGCTCTCGCGTTCTGTACCCTTCTCTGGTCGGGATTCTGTCCTTGTTGCTACTGTGGTTGTTGTTGTTGTGGCTGCCTCTGTTGAGGAAGCGGGATAGTGACACTGGCTATCTGTTGCGGCTGAACATACTGATGTCTTCCTCTGCCCCTGCCCCTGCCACCAAACACGGCACTAGTATCACCCTGTCGTCTACCACCAAATGCCTTTCTGGCACCTCCTGCTGAAGTAGACTCACCTGCTTGGAACCTTCCCACTTTAATCCCGTTCTCAATCATCTCCCCCATAAGAATCAAATCTGAGAAACTGCTCAATGACATACTAAACAATTTTTCATAGAACACCCCGTAAGTGTCCCAATGAACATATCATTCATCTCCCTCTCGATTAAAGGAGGATGTACCCTTGCTGCCATATCACGCCACCTTTGTGCATACTCTTTAAAACTTTCACCGTTCTTCTGTGACAAACCCTGCAATTGGACCCGGTTTTGCACCAGATCACTGTTATATTTGTAATGTGTCACGAAAGCATCAACCAATTGCTTCCATGTTTTAATTTGCGTGGGCTCCAGCCCCATATACCATTCAAGTGAAGGGCCTGACAAGATATCCTGAAAGAAATGCATGAGCATCCTCTCATCGTCTGAATACGCGGACATCCTTCTGTAGTAAGAGCGGACATGGACCTTAGGGCAGGTGTCCCCCTTGTACTTGTCAAAAGTGGGAGCCTTGAATTTTAACGGCACCCTCAGCCCTGGTACCAAGCCCATTGTAGTCATATCCAAACCGGTGGAGTTCTGATTCACTACCCCCTTCATCTGTTCTTCAAGTATTTTGATCCTCTGCATAGGATCAACAGGTCCTTCAAACCCCACACCTCTTCCAGAAAAGGCATCCTCCTGGCAGTCTTCGCCCCAATTCACATTTCCATTTCCATATCCGTCGTAACCAGCGTTGCGACCAAACCCTTGCTGATTGATCATGGGACCTCGTCCCCCGTTACCGAAACCCTGGTTGACCCTAACATGTCCAAACCTAGTGTTGACAGGAATCACCCCAGCACCATTCATATTACCAAATCCACCATACCCCTGGTTAGCGTTACCAAAACCGTCGTAACCGAAACCCTGAGTGTTGAAGCCGAATTTCCTATCCTGATTAACGTAATCAAATCCCTGATCATTATAGCCGAAACCATTGTTGCCAAAACCATTACCGCCATTGTTGTTACCTCCGCCTTGGTTGGCGTCCCCAAATCCAACATTGTTAACAACAGTCTCATTTCCATTCCCTGTGTTACCATTGCCAGCGCCAGCGCCCTCGTTTATAACCACAACAGGTGGGGTCACTGTAACGCCCCGATTCTGAATTCCCATTAATTGTTGAGTCTTTTAATTTATTTAATTTATGTTTGTTTTAAATTGAGAAATTATATATTACTATGTGGTGTTTGCTTATTTTATCTATTTTTATCGATTCGGAGAGTTTTCGGGGGAATTAGAGTAAAAAGGGCATTTTAGACATTTAGCAATTTAGTGTGAGAATTGATTGGTAAGTGTTGGAAAGAATTTGAGAGGAAAGAAATAGAGATAGAAATAGAATAAGAGAGGAAAAGAAAAAAAGATAGTAACATAAGAAGAAAAACAAGAGAGAGAAAAGAGGAGAAGAGAAAGAGAAGAGAAAGTGGAGAGGAAAACCTAGAATCATCAAGGGATCATCACCAAAGCTTGCAATCGATCGGTAAGGGTGTGAAACTCCATCATCTCTTTAATGTATAGGATTGTATGTGTATGTGTTTGGATTTTGTAGAGTTTCTACTCTTTTTCCACTTAGGTTAGAAGTTGGTTTGATGAGTAGAAAGAGGTTTTAATCGGTTAGAACTCGGATTAGACGTTGTAGTTTAGTCGGGTGATGGTAGGGTTGTGCCACTGAGACTGGTTTGGATTTAATCGATTGGTTGTGTGGAGTTTGGGCTTTGGAACAGCCATGGAGGTTCTGTCTTCGCAGGCTCGCCAGGCGAATGGTAGCGAAGCTTCACCAGGCGAAGCCCAGCGAGTTGCAGCGAAGCAAGTCAGAAGCTAACACCCTGTCTTTGCTGGCAAGTTCGCCATGCGAAGTGAGTAGGCGAAGGTTCGCCAGGCGAGTGTGTAGCGAGCCTCAGCGAGTAATTCCAGAATTACTCCCAGTGGACTTCGCTGGGAAGTTCGCCAGGCGAAGGCCAGCGAGCATTCGCTGCGTGGCTTCGCCAGGCGAAGGTTGGCGAACCTGACAGTGTTATTTGTTTTGATGTTTATTCATAGCATGATTTTTAGCCGATTCAATTATGATTAATGCCTATATGAATGATTGATGTGTGAACTGTTTCGACATATCGTGTTGTGGGTGGCCGAAAGGCGTGAATCCTAGATTGTAGAGCCAATGGTGAATCTTGAACATTTGATAATCTTGTGTATTTGCTTGAATTGAATAGAAACGCATTGATAGGCTGATATGTGTGTAAACCATGTGTGAAATGGTGCATAATGTGAATGCATGATAGATATATGCGATGTATGTGATAAATGCAATGAGTATGTTTGTGAACATAGTATGCATTTTTGTGTTGAATGATCCCTCGGAGGATTTGCAGAACCTCGTATGATACGATGGTTACATTAGATTCCTTGGAGAATCGGTTGCATTGTGTGATTCCTCGGAGAATCGGTCATAACATGTAATCCCTTGGAGGATTGACTAGAGTATTTGATTCCGTGGAGAATCTGCTGAGTATTTGATTCCGTGGAGAATCTGCTAAATATTCGATTCTGTGGAGAATCTGATGAATATTTGATTCCGTGGAGAATCTGCTGAATACTTGATTCCGTGGAGAATCTGCTGAATACTCGATTCCTTAGAGAATCTGTTGAAATGAGTCGGTACCACATTTGCATCTGCATAGAGTCGTGTGTCGGTCTCTATGAGTTGCATGAGTCATCTGTGTATGATGCATCAGTTGTATGAATGTAACTGTGTATGTTATATATGATTGTTTGGAGGAACATATAGTGAATATTCATGAGCAGGTGTAGAGGCCTGATTAATTGTATATGCTTAATGTGGTGAGAACATAATTTGAGTGTAACTTGTACAAATATGAGTATATGTATATATACAATTTTATGCATTAACTGTTATGATATTGTTTCTCACCCTTCTGCTGTTTTATAATGCTCTACGAGGCATTGCAGAGTAGGAAGCTGGAGGTTCTTTTGTGAAGCGATGTCTTCATTCTTTTTGGTCAATGGCTCTGATATGTAACATCTGGGTAGTTAGGAAGCCTTTGACTCTTTTGGAGTTACATTTGTTTTGATTCCTTGTGATACATCTGTGTATGTATCCGCTGTGGATATGGTTGTAAAGCATGAATTGATTGAATGGTTGTATATACTTTTATGAATGTGATCGATTCAATATTTGGATGTTTTCGCTTTTATTCTAAATATTGAGATGTGGGTTACCCATTGTTGCATATCTATTTTGAGCAGGTATCGTATGTGTTTAATTTCGTGATAATGTGATACGCCTCTTATATACCATGTTTTAATTAAACTCTGATGAAATAAATTTTCTAAGTGCCTAATTGATTAAATGTATTAATTTGGGGGTATAGAAAGGGGGTGTTACATTAAGTGGTATCAGAGCCAGTGTTGAGTCAGTCGTGTCTGTCTTGTTGTTGTGTTGGTTGAACGGTTGTTTAACCTTGTTGTTATTTTTGGGAATCCTCAGAATATGGCAGGTCGTAATGACAATGCTATGGCAGCGGCGTTAGAGGCTATGGCCAGAGTTGTGCAGGGTGCACCCAACGTGAATGTGAATGATGAGTTCAGGAAGAACCAACCACCGGTGTTCAAAGGGAGATTTGATCCGGATGGTGCTCAGATATGGTTAAAGGAAATTGAGAGGATCTTTAGGGTGATGGATTGTGCTGAAGGGAACAAGGTGAGACTAGGGACTCACATGCTGAGAGAAGAGGCTGATGACTGGTGGGTCAGCGTGAGGCAAGTTCTTGAGGTCGACGATGAGGAGATTACGTGGGATTTATTTCGTACTGAGTTTCTAAGGAAGTATTATCCCGAAAGTGTTAAAGGGAAGAGAGAAATGGAATTTCTGGAGTTGAAACAATGTAATATGTCGGTGGTGGACTACACCGCTAAGTTTACTGAGTTAGTGAAGTTTCACCCTCACTATGATGCGGTTACGGCGGAATTTTCCAAATGTATCAAGTATGAGAATGGCTTGCGTCCTGAGATAAAGCAAGCGGTGGGTTATCAAAGAATACGAAGATTTTCGGATTTGACCGAGTGTTGTAGAATTTATGAAGAAGACAGTAGAGCTCGTTCTACTCATTGTAAGGGTTTGAGCGAGAGGAGAGGGAAGCAGCAAGTACGAAGCGGACCTTATGTGACGCCTGCTGATAAGGGAAAACATAGGGGAAACTTTGATAGGAGACCCGGAGGAGGTTCTGGCGCGATCAAATGTTTTAAGTGTGGCGTGATGGGCCACAAGTCTTATGATTGTGGAAAGTTCAAGGCGAAGTGTTCCAACTGTGGGCTCCTTGGACATGATGCAGCAGAGTGTAGAAAGAATGCTGTGAAGTGTTTTAATTGTGGCGAGGTGGGTCACATTAGCCCGAATTGTACCAAACCGAAGCAAGCTCCGGCGGGCGGAAAAGTATTCGCATTAGCAGGTTCAGACGCTACTAATGCGGCAGATCGTTTGATTAAAGGTACATGCTTTATTAATGATATGCCTTTAGTTGCTATTATTGATACTGGAGCGACTCACTCGTTCATCTCTCTTGCGTGTGCTAAGCGGTTGGATTTGTGTATGGTTTCTTTGAGTAGTGGTATGGTTATTGGAACTCCCGCTTCGGGGTCGGTAACTACTTCTTTGGTGTGTGCAAGTTGTCCTTTGACCATGTATGGTAAGGACTTCGTTATGGATTTAGTGTGTTTGTCGTTGGAAGGTTTGGACGTAATCTTGGGTATGAACTGGTTGCAATTTAATAGAGTTCATCTAGATTGCTATCACAAGTTAGTAAGGTTTCCTTCTTTGGAAGATGGTGAAAACGAGAGTTTTCTTTCCAGTAAAGAGTTGAAGAAACTTTTAGCGGACGAAGCTCAGTTGTTTGGTTTGTTTGCATCGTTGTCGGTGGAGAGCAAAGTTGAGCTCGACGTGTTTCCTGTGGTTTGTGAATTTCCTGAAGTGTTTCCGGAAGATGTTGCGGATGTGCCGCCAAAGAGAGAGGTTGAATTTTCTATTGATCTAGTTCCGGGTACTAGACCGATTTCGATGGCCCCGTATCGAATGTCGGCATCGGAGTTGGTGGAGTTGAAGAAGCAGTTGAGTGATTTGTTGGATAAGAGATTTGTAAGACCAAGTGTTTCTCCTTGGGGTGCGCAGGTATTGTTGGTAAAGAAGAAGGATGGTAGTATGCGATTGTGTATTGATTATCGGCAGTTGAATAAGGTGACAATTAAGAACAAGTATCCGCTTCCAAGAATCGATGATTTGATGGATCAATTAGTGGGAGCCCGTGTTTTTAGTAAGATTGATTTGAGATCCGGTTATCACCAGATTCGAGTTAAGGAAGAAGATATTTCGAAGACGGCTTTTAGAACACGATATGGTCACTATGAGTATACGGTGATGCCATTCGGAGTTTCTAATGCGCCGGGTGTTTTCATGGAATATATGAACCGTATCTTCCACGAGCAGTTGGATCGTTTTGTGGTAGTGTTTATCGATGACATTTTGATTTATTCTAAGTCTCGAGAGGAACACGAAGAACATTTAAGGATTGTGTTGCGGATTTTGAAAGAGAAGAAGTTGTACGCAAAGTTGTCTAAGTGTGAGTTTTGGTTATCGAAGGTGAGTTTTCTTGGACATATTATTTCCGGAAATGGTATTAGTGTGGATCCATCCAAGATCGATGCGGTAATGCAATGGGAGACTCCAAGATCAGTTACGGAAATTCGAAGCTTTTTGGGCTTGGCCGGTTACTACCGGAGGTTTATCGAAGGATTTTCAAAGTTAGCACTTCTGTTAACGCAGTTGACTTGTAAAGGAAAGGCTTTTATTTGGGATGTTAATTGTGAAGAGAGTTTCATGGAATTAAAGAGAAGGTTAACGACAGCGCCGGTTTTGATTTTTCCAAATCCTACGGAACCTTTTGTGGTTTATTGCGACGCTTCCTTGTCAGGATTGGGTGGTGTATTGATGCAAGATTGGAAGGTCGTGGCGTATGCTTCTAGACAGTTGAGAGTACATGAAAAGAATTATCCTACTCATGATTTGGAGTTAGCGGCCGTGGTGTTCGTTTTGAAAATTTGGAGGCACTATCTTTATGGTGCAAGATTTGAAGTTTTTAGCGATCACAAGAGTTTGGAGTATTTGTTTGATCAAAAAGAATTGAATATGAGGCAAAGGAGATGGCTAGAACTTTTGAAGGACTATGATTTTGGTTTAAATTATCATCCGGGTAAGGCGAATGTGGTAGCCGATGCCTTAAGTCGGAAGTCGTTGCACGTGTCTACTTTGATGGTTAGAGAGTGGGAACTCTTGGAGAACTTTAGAGATTTGAGTTTGGTTTGTGAGTTAACACCGAGTAGTGTGAAGCTGGGTATGTTTCATGTCACGAATGATTTCCTTGCTACGGTGTGTGAAAAGCAAAAGTTGGATTTGAAATTTGTGGATTTGATGACGAATGGAAATGAAGATTTCAAAGTTGATGAATTAGGGGTTTTGAGGTTTCGAGGTCGTATTTGTATTCCCGATGATGCGGATTTGAAAAAGATGATATTGGAAGAGGGACATCGGAGTAACTTGAGTATTCATCCGGGAGCGAATAAGATGTATCAGGATTTGAAGAAGATATTTTGGTGGTCTGGATTGAAAAGCGATGTTGCTCGTTTTGTGTACTCGTGTTTGACTTGCCAGAAGTCTAAGGTGGAGCATCAGAAGCCTAGTGGATTGATGCAACCGTTGGATATTCCGGAGTGGAAATGGGATAGTATATCGATGGAATTTGTTACGGGATTGCCGAATACGCAAAGAGGACATAATGCTATTTGGGTGATTGTTGATAGGCTTAATAAATCGGCTCACTTTATTCCGATTGATATTACTTATTCTTTGGAAAGGTTGGCCAAGATTTATGTTGGCACTATTGTGAAGCTTCATGGAGTTCCTAAGAGTATTGTGTCGGATAGAGATCCTAGATTTACTTCAAGATTTTGGGAGAGTTTGCAAGGTGCCTTGGGTTCTAAGTTGAGATTGAGTTTGGCATATCATCCGCAAACAGATGGTCAAACCGAGAGGACGATTCAATCGTTAGAAGATTTGTTGCGTGCTTGTGTGCTTGAACAAGGTGGTGCGTGGGACGGTTATTTAGCGTTGATTGAGTTCACCTATAATAACAGTTTCCATTCGAGTATTGGTATGGCGCCATTTGAGGCTTTATATGGTCGGAGATGTCGAACACCTCTGTGTTGGCATGAGACAGGTGAAAAGTCGGTAGTTGGTCCGGAAATGGTACAGCAAACGACGGAAAAGGTGAAATTTATTCGGGAAAAGATGAGAGCTTCTCAGAGTAGACAGAAAAGTTATCATGATAAAAGGAGAAAGAATCTCGAGTTTCAAGAGGGCGACCATGTGTTTTTGAGAGTTACACCGGTTACGGGTGTGGGTCGTGCTTTGAAGTCGAGAAAGTTGACTTCTCGTTTTATTGGCCCGTATCAGATTGTCGCACGAGTTGGTGCTGTGGCTTATCGTGTGGCGTTACCTCCGAACCTTTCGAATTTGCATGATGTATTCCATGTCTCGCAACTTCGGAAGTATGTTCCGGATCCGTCACATGTGATCCCGATGGATGAAGTTGAAGTAAGAGATAACCTTACAGTTGAAGTTTTACCGGTTAGTATTTTGGACCGTGAAGTTAAGAAACTAAGAGGCAAGGATATTGCGCTTGTGAAAGTGTCCTGGGGAGGTGCCGCGGAAGGCAACATGACTTGGGAATTGGAGAGCAAGATGCGAGAATCGCATCCAGAGTTGTTTGAATAAGGTAATATTTTCGAGGACGAAAATTTCTAAAGTGGGGGAGAGTTGTAACGCCCCGATTCTGAATTCCCATTAATTGTTGAGTCTTTTAATTTATTTAATTGATGTTTGTTTTAAATTGAGAAATTATATATTACTATGTGGTGTTTGCTTATTTTATCTATTTTTACCGATTCGGAGAGTTTTCGGGGGAATTAGAGTAAAAAGGGCATTTTAGACATTTAGCAATTTAGTGTGAGAATTGATTGGTAAGTGTTGGAAAGAATTTGAGAGGAAAGAAATAGAGATAGAAATAGAATAAGAGAGGAAAAGAAAGAAAGATAGTAACATAAGAAGAAAAACAAGAGAGAGAAAAGAGGAGAAGAGAAAGAGAAGAGAAAGTGGAGAGGAAAACCTAGAATCATCAAGGGATCATCACCAAAGCTTGCAATCGATCGGTAAGGGTGTGAAACTCCATCATCTCTTTAATGTATAGGATTGTATGTGTATGTGTTTGGATTTTGTAGAGTTTCTACTCTTTTTCCACTTAGGTTAGAAGTTGGTTTGATGAGTAGAAAGAGGTTTTAATCGGTTAGAACTCGGATTAGACGTTGTAGTTTAGTCGGGTGATGGTAGCGTTGTGCCACTGAGACTGGTTTGGATTTAATCGGTTGGTTATGTGGAGTTTGGGCTTTGGAACAGCCATGGAGGTTCTGTCTTCGCAGGCTCGCCAGGCGAATGGTAGCGAAGCTTCGCCAGGCGAAGCCCAGCGAGCTGCAGCGAAGCAAGTCAGAAGCTAACACCCTGTCTTCGCTGGCAAGTTCGCCAGGCGAAGTGAGTAGGCGAAGGTTCGCCAGGCGAGTGTGTAGCGAGCCTCAGCGAGTAATTCCAGAATTACTCCCAGTGGACTTCGCTGGGAAGTTCGCCAGGCGAAGGCCAGCGAGCATTCGCTGCGTGGCTTCGCCAGGCGAAGGTTGGCGAACCTGCAGTGTTATTTGTTTTGATGTTTATTCATAGCATGATTTTTAGCCGATTCAATTATGATTAATGCCTATATGAATGATTGATGTGTGAATTGTTTCGACATATCGTGCTGTGGGTGGCCGAAAGGCGTGAATCCTAGATTGTAGAGCCAATGGTGAATCTTGAACGTTTGATAATCTTGTGTATTTGCTTGAATTGAATAGAAACGCATTGATAGGCTGATATGTGTGTAAACCATGTGTGAAATGGTGCATAATGTGAATGCATGATAGATATATGCGATGTATGTGATAAATGCAATGAGTATGTTTGTGAACATAGTATGCATTTTTGTGTTGAATGATCCCTCGAAGGATTTGCAGAACCTCGTATGATACGATGGTTACATTAGATTCCTTGGAGAATCGGTTGCATTGTGTGATTCCTCGGAGAATCGGTCATAACATGTAATCCCTTGGAGGATTGACTAGAGTATTTGATTATGTGGAGAATCTGCTGAGTATTTGATTCCGTGGAGAATTTGCTGAATATTCGATTCTGTGGAGAATCTGATGAATATATTATTCTGTGGAGAATCTGCTGAATACTTGATTCCGTGGAGAATCTGCTGAATACTCGATTCCTTAGAGAATCTGTTGAAATGAGTCGGTACCGCATTTGCATCTGCATAGAGTCGTGTGTCGGTCTCTATGAGTTGCATGAGTCATCTGTGTATGATGCATCAGTTGTATGAATGTAACTGTGTATGTTATATATGATTGTTTGGAGGAACATATAGTGAATATTCATGAGCAGGTGTAGAGGCCTGATTAATTGTATATGCTTAATGTGGTGAGAACATAATTTGAGTGTAACTTGTACAAATATGAGTATATGTATATATACAATTTTATGCATTAACTGTTATGATATTGTTTCTCACCCTTCTGCTGTTTTATAATGCTCTACGAGGCATTGCAGAGTAGGAAGCTGGAGGTTCTTTTGTGAAGCGATGTCTTCATTCTTTTTGGTCAATGGCTCTGATATGTAACATCTGGGTAGTTAGGAAGCCTTTGACTCTTTTGGAGTTACATTTGTTTTGATTCCTTGTGATACATCTGTGTATGTATCCGCTGTGGATATGGTTGTAAAGCATGAATTGATTGAATGGTTGTATATACTTTTATGAATGTGATCGATTCAATATTTGGATGTTTCCGCTTTTATTCTAAATATTGAGATGTGGGTTACCCATTGTTGCATATCTATTTTGAGCAGGTATCGTATGTGTTTAATTTCGTGATAATGTGATGCGCCTCTTATATACCATGTTTTAATTAAACTCTGATGAAATAAATTTTCTAAGTGCCTAATTGATTAAATGTATTAATTTGGGGGTATAGAAAGGGGGTGTTACAGTCACTACCGGTGGAACCATAGGCGTAGGGGGCCCATCCTCCGGAATAGTCTCAACGTGCGCAGAATTGTGGTCATTGTTGCCATTCCCATTAGCTCGCGTCAGCAGCGGCTATACCAAAGTCTGGAGGCTCTCCTGGCCCTTAGCAATGTTCTCCATTGCTTGCATGAACATGTTTAACTTCTCGCGAATTTCCTGCATCTCCACTTGGACTTGATCCATGATTCTCTTGCAGTTGTTTCGGGTTGAGTAGCGGTGAACTCTTTGTTCGTCAATCCTGAAAAAAACCTGAAGATGCAGGAAATAAGATACAGATTCGAGACCACCGGTCATGCAATATGAATGCAAATGCAAATGTGTAACTATGCTACAGGTTATATCCCCCCCCCCCCATTCTAGTTTCGGAGAAAAGGGCCATCACGACAATGGAGCCCCCATCAAACAAGCAAGAAATCAGAAAATCCTCATATATAAACACATGCCAAGAGGCTGAGTACAAGAGTACATCTGAATACAACTGCAGGGACCTCGACCAACAAGCCTGGCGATGATCAAAATACAAGTACAATCAGCAAAGGCAAGGCAAAGATAAATCAGGCCAAATGGCGTGCTCTGACGTCTTCCAATATCCTCAGCGTCTCCGAATGCCCTAGTTGGGAGATCAGCTCCTGTATCAGTAAGGCATGCCGCTCGGTAGTGGATATCAGATCTTTGGCGTCGTCCTTGCAGGCTCCTTCGCCAGAACTCTCGTCAAGTCTGTACCTCTTGGAACCGGCCTTCACTTCATAAACTCTCGGCTTCTCGTCAAGGTCACTTACTCTAGGCTCAATAGCGCTCCCAAGTGAGGTCTCTTCGGCAATCTTTGCATCTTGGGCTCTAATTTGTGCCTCTAGCGTGGTAATTTGCATCTTCAGTTCGTCTTCACGCTCCTTCCGCTTGGTAAGCATGGCATTCCACAAAGTTTCCCACTTGCTGAGACGGGAATAAGCTTTGCTTAGAAGTTCCTTCTTTGAAGTAAGCACCTTGCTAACACCGCTCAAGGCTATTCCCACTTTTTCTTTCTTGTTGGTCTCTTCCGTCAGCTCTGAGCCCAACCTGTTAATCAATTCAGTTTGTTCCTTCACAGTGAAGGTAGCTTCATTCTTCTCATGCCGCAATTGGAAGATCTCTTTCTCTAACTCATCATTGGCTTTCTTCAATTCTTCGTTTTCGGCCAACAATTTGTTATACTTCTCACTCTCTTCCGAAGTAGGTACCTCAATCATTGGAAGATACAGGGGTTCCGCAGCAGGATAAGGCATCAAGGAACTACTAGCTCTCTCGCGGATCCAAGCCAAATAAGGATCATAAGCTCTGTTGTTGCTCTTATCAAGCAAAGCTTTCCTTCTCCTATGGACGTTAGCCCATGCATGTCTCAATCTGATCAAAACAGCCGTGTCTAATAAGCCCGTGAGATACAGAGATTCATGTATCTCCTTCTCAATAGGAGCATCCCTCAAAGCATACCCAAACTGTCTTACTAGCAGTGAAGGGTTATAGTTAATACAGCCTTTCCGTCCAATCAGGGGGACATTCGGAAAGCCACCGCAACTATATATAATATCAGTGCCCAGCATACTCCGATCAAACCAAATGATGTTCTCAGCAGACAGCCCCATCAACCGGAAAGACCAATCCAAAGTATCAACAGCATCAACGAAAGGCCCTGTCTTCAGAAGATGCCCCTGGAACCACCTGTACAAGAGAGGAAGATAGCAGGAAACATTCTTGCCACGACGTTTCTCATTCTTGTAGTGAATAGAATGATAAACATCTCCCAAGAGAGTAGGAACTAGATTCTTCAAGGCAAGGATCAAGAAGGCATCTGAATCGACAAAATCCGGCACATTAGGAAACAAGACAATCCCGTAGATGCAGACAGCTAGAATGGAACTGAAGGCAACCCAACATCCACTCTTCGCGCACTGTGTAGCCTTCTCAACCAGGACAGACAGGTGAAAACCATAAGCTCCGTTCAGCTTGACCAAACCTCCAGGGAACTCAGAAGCGTCTAGACTGACAATCTCAGCGAGTGTAGCTAACTCAGGCTCAGCATCAACATGTATGAAGGGCATCTGGCCTAACACAGGAACTCCCAACATAGCAGAATACTCCTCCAAAGTGGGCGCCAGAATATAGTCGGGAAATAAGAAACATCTCAGCTGCGGCTCATAAAACTGCATCAAAGTATACACCCCAGTCGTCTCGAATGCTGAAGGTCTGTACAACAAACTAAGCAATCTCCCATAGGATACTCTGAACTCAGCCCTCACTCTCTCATCTGCTAGAGCAACTAATCCTAGCAAGGAACTGATATCTGGAGAATGCAACCGGTAAGCAACTGTCCTCTTCAGGGACTCCATGTCTGGCCAGAAGATATACTAGAATCAGAGGGGAATGATCACACCTGCAACATAAATACATGTTAATGAAATGCAGTCATGAAAATGCACATGCATATGCAAACAAGGGACCAAGTGCAATGCTGGTGAACTGTGCTGCTCTGTACTGAAGCCTGAGAACCATCAAATCTTCATCTCAAACCAAACCACTCAAATGAACCCTGTAACCACATCTCACTGACAGAGATAAACCAGGTATTCTGAGGTCAAAGGTTTCCTGCAAACAGCCCTACCTACCCCTCACAGGTATGTACTTAACTCGCAGACGAGGTACGGCATCCTATGCGGGTTCAACGTCACAGACTTTCAAGAGCGATGATACGATACCCAGAAGGTGTGGCATCATCCTCCCTTGAAGCGGCCTCACTTAGTTGAATCCTAATTGATAGGTTCCCAGAGTCGACAATCCTCGGGTCAGACAACTTGTCGAGCCCTAAGGGCCAGGCAAGAAGCATCAAAGAGAATCTCGTCCGAGCGTAAATTTCGCGGCTAGTTGGTGCGAGCTAAGCAAGCAGGCTAACCACTACTCTCTACTTCTAAGTCTATGTCTAACCTCAAGCCCAGGTCTGACTTATCTCTCAACAGATCACCCCCTTCCCACAATAGCAATAACAATAGAAAGCTGATAATAAAATGCGGAAAGTAAAGACAGAACAGTAAATCTATACAACACCCACGACGGGAAAACAAGCGCTAGGATTGACTCGCATAGGGGATATTCCTGTCCCCAGCAGAGTCGCCAGTTGTCGCTACTGCGAAAATCGGCGCCGGCTATGACAGAAGAGTCGCCACCGTGCGTTATTTATCCCAAAGGAGGGAAAGGAAACGCTCGAAGTAAACCTAACGCAAAGACGGGAAAGGAATGGCCGTCGCAACCAAATCCTGGATTCGGGAGTCGGTTACGCAAGGGGAAGGTATTAGCACCCCTCACGTCCGTCGTACTCGACGGGATCCACGCTTGTTTTCTAGTACGGATTGTTATTCTATCTACTCTACAGGTCTGGGGTTAAAAGAAAAGAAAGTGACTCGGCAAAGTATCGCACTTTATGCCTATGTATTCCCGTCTGGAACGAGAAATCAGAGTCAACGTAGTTCTCCTACCTACGGGAAAGGAGGGGAAGGTTGCTCGCTAGGATACGACATCCTATGCCTATGTACTTTCATACAGCATGAAAGATCAGAGCAAACGTAGTTCGGGCCATGGAAGACACTTTGTCGGTCTGTTTTTTATCTTTCTGAAAAGGTTTTCTTCTGATTAAGAGTCCAAGCGGACAAAAGTGACACTTTGATGTTTGTTTTCAGTCTTTTATGCAAGAACTGTTTTTTATGATGTTTGCAATCTCTGACGCACTAGAGACTATGATTTGAGGGTGACTACGTCGTATGTCACCCTAAGGGTAACACACTAAGCAGTCAGATTACTGAAGAGTGACCCTCCAGCAACCCTCTCTCAAATAGCTTAAGGCTCGTAGCGTACGACATCGATTATCCTTATTACTGTGTTTTGAATTGTTTTGAGATAGAAGAGAAAGAACACTAAAAACCTAGGGTTTGAAATGGGAATCAAAACTACCCTAATGTTATCATGCATGGATCAACACCTAATGTTTGTCATATTTCTCTCTTGCACAGAGAAAAACAGAGCTCCTAGGGGATAAACGGAAAAGAAACAGATATATACAGTAAGCAGTAAACATGCATGAGATGCAGCAGTACAAGCGAGGCAAGGGAGTCCCACTCAACCTCGAACCTGGGAAAACAATAGGCAAAGTGAAACAGCTTCACTTCAAACCTAAGGGCAAGTAGAACAAGCCAACAAATAATACAGAAAAAGAAATAAAACCCAACACCAGCTCTGACAGCAACACCAGCTTCTACAGTAAGCTCTGACAGCAACAGCTCTGACAGCTACAGTTGATTAACAGCAAAAAAGGCTGACAGTACCCCTTTCAAGTAAGACCCCATCTTCAATCTTCAATGATCCTCAAAGCTTTAGATAAGCTCCTATCTTCAATAATCTCCAGCTTTAGCAAGCATTGAACCCCAACAAGTAGATAGCTTCAATCAGCAGCAAAACCCTAGTCTTCAACAGATACCCAGCTTTGACAGGCACAAGATTTATCTTCACCACTCTTAACTAAACCTTATCCTCAATAGGTCCCCATCTTCAAGGAAAGCACTCCAGAAGAGAATCAACTAATAGATGAAGTTGGAATGTTAAGAGGCTTAATGATAACCCAGGGAAATCACTAAAATCTTAGCATAGCAAGTGAAGGGTATCCTTAAGGTTCTACCCAACCAAAGCTTGCTCTACATCCCTCCTAAGGAGAGATGGAACTTATTTGGGGGACCTTGTGTCATAGGATGGGATAGAGGCACAAGAAGCTCTCTATGTTTGACAGAAGAAATCAGTCTACTCTAAAGCTATCCTTGTATCTCCTATCTCCTAAGTCTTCAAAAGCAATCTTCAAGATAAGCATCTTCATGCTCCAAGCCCCATCCTTTGTCTCCAATCATCTCCAATGTCTTCATTAGCTCCAACAAACCAAACCCAAGCCCAACACCCAGTTGAAATGACCCAAACCCCACTAGCAATCCAAAAGCCCAAAAAGGGAAACACACAAACAACAACCAATTTGCAAAAATCAAAGAAAATAGCAATACTCATCATAAAATCCTAGATTAATTTCTAAGGGAACCTAACTATGTACCCTATACCCCACATAAACCCCAAGGCCTAAATCAAGCCCTAAGTTTCCAAACTATGCCCTAAACTACACCTAAGTGTTGTAAAACCCTAATCCTAGCACCCTAAAGTTCATTACTCAAAACTAACCTAAATTTCATCATAAAAAAATGAGAAAAATCCCTAAGGGAGCATGTATCTCTAATCTAATCAACCTCACAAGAATCAATCAAAAATCATGCACCAATCTCTCATACTAAATTCAGAAAAATAAGGTATCAAACAAATGCAAAATAAAATCCATAAAATTGTAAAATATACCAAAAAATATAAAATGCATGAAATAATGTTTTTATTGTTTTATTAAATTCTAGAAACCCTAAGGAAAACAAGGAAAAAAACCACACCCTAAAATGACCTTTTTTCAATTTATTATGAATTTTTTATTAACTATGTTAAAACCATGAAAAAAAAGAAAAAAAAATGAAAATAGGAAATGGGCGTGGCAAATAGCAATTGGAATCAGTACAATACACCAAATGGGCTCAGAGGGGGGTTGTTGCACCCCAAAATTTGACCAACCGGGTCTCGTATCTGGCTCGAGGTTTCGACGCATAATCGCATTCGCATCTGCATATTGCATACAATGCATTTTTTCATTTGTTTTGATTTTATTGGGATCACAGCTCTCGTCTCGTGTTTCAGATGTTTTTTATCAGTTTAAATAGGTAGAATCGATTTTTGGGATATTTCGGTGCCCGTTTATTTTTACCGGCTATTTTGTTGCGCTCTCGCAGTGCTATTTGTCGTTCGGTGCTATTTTTGTTCCTCTGGGAATTATTGTGATTTTTCTGGATTTTATTGGCCATTTTTAGGGTTTAAATAGCATTTTTCATTTTAGAATATTAATGGTTTTTTAATAGGTTTAAATCATTTTTTAGAATTTTAATAGGATTTTTTTAATAGTTTTAATAGCTTTTTAATCCTTTTAATATAGAATTTTCCTTATTAAATAAATAGTTTTTGTTAATAGAAATTAAATGTTTTTAATTTTAGATATAGAATAATAATAGATTTTTTTCTTTTATTAGTAAATAGAGTTTAATAGAGAATATAGATTTTTGTTATTAATAATAGATTTTAAATCATTTGTAAATAATATAGGTTTTATTAGGGATTTATTAGTTTAATTTTTAGATTAGTGAAATTTATTAGAGTGTTATTAGTTTAGCAATTAATTGAGTTTAGTTTAGTTAATTAGCTTTAGGTTAATCAGAATTTTAATTCATTTAGTTAATTAGTAATTAGTGGTTAATCATTCCCATTAATCCAGATTTATTTCATTAATCCATTTTTGTGCAGTTTTTTTCAGTTTCTGTGTGCAAATTCGTTAGGCCCAATTCGCAGCCCAATTCAAAGTCTTTTTGTCCAGAATTGTCCAGTTCAATCCAGCAATTCCCAGACTCTTCTAGAAGCATCCAGAATCTCTCAGCATTATAAAAGCCTTCAGCAGGCCACGTGTTAACGAGGAGAGGCCCCACGTTTTCAAACACCCACACGCCACGCCATCACAAACCCACTTCCCTCACTGCCACGCACACACACGTGGAGGCCATGCACCACGCCTCCCCACTATCTCTGCCACGCCTCCACTCCTCCACACACGTGTCTCCACACCAGTCCTCCACCAGCACCTCGCCTGAAACCGTCACCGGCCGGCATGCATGGCCGGCGACCACCGTAAACCTCGCCGGAAATCCAACTGCTACCCAGATTCCGATCCTCTTCATCTTCTTCTCCAATCACCTCCAACTGACAATCATCTCCTCCGATCAACAACTACTTCCGGCCGCCGTGAGTCTCACCAGAAAAACCCAGAAACTCAACCTTCAACCTCCTTCAACATGAAACCACCATCGATGATCCACAAGATCCATCAGTCTTCCTCATCTCCAGATTCGTCATCATCATCACAAGATCTTGAACTCCCTGTATTCATCTTTCTTCAGATCCATCAATGAGTACCAAGAATCGTCATTCGTTCATCCTCGTGTCCAGATCCAAACGAAGATTACCCATATTTTGTCCAACAATTTTCATCGTTCTTCAGCAGTTCCAGAAAATCTTCAAAAACGCTCATCAAGAATCATCATCGTTCGTCAATACCTTCAACAAAGCTTCGTCAGTCTTCAAGCTTCACCAGATTTCCAGAAAGAAGAACTCCATCTTCAAGCCAATCCCAGGAATCACCAGAAAGCTCCCCAACGCGTTCATCAGTTGGACGAACCTCCTTCAACTTTCCAGAAAGCGACATCATGAACGGCGAGCTCTTGATCAAGCCATTCAGAAGATTTGCGAAGTTTAAGTGTGTTCATGTTGTTCTAGTGGCTGGGAATTGAGTTGTGTGAGTTTGAGAGGAAGAAGTCATTTGGAACAGAGGTGGTGAAACGAGAGGGAATGAGGTTGCATTGGAGAACCAGGCGGCGGCGCTGTGAGGGAGAAAGGGGAAGGATTCTAGGGTTTCAGAGGGAAGGATTGGAATGAGTGAGGAAGGAGACGAGCTGTGGAGGTTGTGGGCCTTGAGGGCCCAATTACGTTTTTGGGATCCATACACCCCCCTCCGTTTTTTTCCTTTAAGAGATCTTGGGCCTGAGCCCAATACGTTCTTCCCAGTCACACTCCTAGTTTCAGTCTTCCCCCCCCCCCCCCCCCCCCCCGGGTCCTACAGCAAACAGATGGGCTGGGCCCAGTTACAGTTTTTGTTATTTTATTTTCTTGTATAATCCCCCTGTACCAGTACACCCCCCTCCCCTTTTATTTTCTTTGCTTTATTTTTTATGTACTTAGTGTTTTAGAATAAAAGAAAAATAGATACATATTGAAAAAAGAAAGAAGAAGAAAAAGAAATATTCAATAAAAGTATATTGAGAAAAAGAATAGAAAAATAGTAAAAGAAATAGAAAAAGAAAATTGCAAAAAGAAAAGAAATATAGTGAGAAAAAGATTATTATGAAAAATATATTGAAAAAAATAGTAAAGAAAGAAGAGAAAAATATAGAAAAATATGAAAAAATAGTGAAAAATATGGAGAAAAATATAGTGAAAAATATGGAAAAATATGGAGAAAAATATATTGAAAAATAGAAAAAATATGGAAAAATATTTTGGAAGAAAAAAGAAGAAAATAGTTGGAAAATAGCAAAAAATATTAGATGTAATATTTTTTTAGGATTTATTTGTTTTAGGATAATTTTAGAAGTCCACTTGTTAGGGGACTCTTTTTCATTCGATTTTTCGTGATAGATAGGATAGTGTTTCCTAGGAGATTTATTTTCAGTATTCACTCATTGTAATCCTTTTCAGAATGGTAATAAAACGAGATTTGAGCTGTGGTCCCGAAGTAGCCGAACTACAGCTGCTCTGATTCTTCGTACCAGACGAGGATATGTAGGCATAGGATGCGATATCCTAGCGAGCACACTAACAACTAACCTTTGTTCTCTCGCGGCTGTGCGATCGAGACTTTCCCGCTGACGACTAATTGTTTCCCCTTTCTCTTGCCAGAGTGCATTTGAGACCAGATCGTAGTTGTAGGTTCCCGAACCTTTGAGACCAGTTGATTTTCTCACTGCTGTGTGAGAATACCCTTGTTTAGCCGTAGTTAGCCTGAACTACGTAAAGCTCTGATCTTCCATGCAGTGTGGAAGTACGTAGGCACAAGACGCGAGGTCTTGGCGAGCCAATTTCCCTGTAGTCCCGAACTACGTTGACTCTGACTTTCTCTTTTGAGAATACGTAGGCATAGAGTGCGACGCTCTATCGAGTCAATTCCCTTCCGTTTAGATTTAGCAGCCGTAGATAGATTATTTTGCATCCTTTAGACAACCCAAGCAAGCGTGGATCCCGTCGAGTACGACGGACGTGAGGGGTGCTAATACCTTCCCCTTGCGTAACCGACTCCCGAACCCAGGTTTTGGTTGCGATGACCATACCTTTCCCCGTTTTTTGCGAGGTTTACTCTGAGCGTTTCCTTTCCCTCCCGTGGGATAAATAACGCACGGTGGCGACTCTTCTGTCAGCCGGCGCCGATTTTCGCAGTAGCGACAGCTGGCGACTCTGCTGGGGACTTGATAGTTTCCTAGGGATCCAACGTCCCGAAAGCGAGGCAATTTTGGGATTCAACGTCCCCTAAGAGAGAGTCAATCCTAGCGTTTGTTTGCTTGTCTATTTGGGGCTTATTTATCGATATTATCTGTTGCTGTTGGGGTGTGACGGGTGTTCTATGATTGAGTGAGAAGTCGGACCTGGGCTTGAGTATGCACCTAGATATAGTTGTGGAGAAGTAGTAGACGAACCTGTCTACTGAGCAGGCACAGTTCCCTACGAAAATCTGCGCTCAGACGAGGTTCTCGCAGAGGTGCTCCTTTCCGGTCCTGAGGATCTGAGGGGAGTCCAGACGTGAGGATTGTCGACTCTGGGAACCGATCATTTGGAAGTTAGCTAAGTGAGGCCTCTTCAGGACTCGATGATGCCACTCCTTCTGGGAATCGTATCGTCAGTTTTGAAAGTCTGTGACGCTGACGACCGCATAGGATGCCGTACCTTGTCAGATATAGGTCCACACCTGTGAGTGGGGGTTTTTTTTTGTGCAGGAAACTTGACTTCCAACCTACCAGTTATTCTGGTCTTCTCTTCAGAGCAACCGTACTCCGTCAGCAGTGCAGCAGTATTTAGATTGTGTGGGGGCTGTGATCCCGTATTTGTTGCATTGCATTGCATTTGCATAGGCATCTTCGCATCATATTGCATACCATTCGCCAGCTAGTCAGAGCTCTTATCCAGCCGTTATTTTGATTCTGAAGGTGAGTGTTGAAGACGACCAAGGGGTGGAAGCAGATTTGATCAGAGTCAAGCAGTGAGGTCAGCTGAAGACCATTGGTAACTATGTCAGAGAGCAGCTTCCAGTTTGTTGATACCTTGTCAGGTTTCACCGTGACGTCCAATCCTCTGTATGGATCTCCGCACGACGAAGACTTTCCGCAAGTAAACAACCTTACTGCAACTCAGCTTGTGCAGCCATCTGTTGAAGACCAAGGTCTGCGTGAGCAGTTTGTTGCCCGAGGTGAACGTTCTCCTTCTGTTGATGTCTCAGACTACCAGGGTTTTGCCTCCCCTGTGCCAAAGCCCCGAAGAGAGGTCCCAACAGCAAAGAATGAAGACCCATTAGCTCCCGTGTATGCTGAAAGGTTTCGTGCATTAGATGAGAGATTCAAAGCCTTGAAAGGTAAAGACGCTGTTACTCCTAGTGCTGCAGATATGTGTCTGGTTCCTGGCCTAGTGTTACCTCCGAAGTTCAGAATGCCGAGGTTTGAAAGGTACAAAGGAGATAGTTGCCCGAAGCAACATTTGGTGATGTTCTGCCGAAGAATGACTTCATTTGTGCACAACGACAAGCTGATGATTCATTGCTTTCAAGATAGTCTGACTAGGGCACCTCTGAGTTGGTATATGCAGTTAGAGCGTGATCAGATCCGATCATGGATGGACTTAGCCAATGCCTTCCTGAAGCAGTACGACTATAATCTTGACGAAGCTCCTACTCGCGTGCAACTGCAAGAATTGTCTCAAGGGAACAATGAATCTTTCAGAAAGTATGTTCAGAGATGGAGAGAATTTGCTGGTAGAGTGCAACCACCGCTCCTAGACCAAGAGCTGAAAGGCATGTTCGTAAACTCCTTGCAGAGCCCGTACTTCGAAAGAATGTTTGAAACCGCACCAAATTTCTCTGAGTTGGTAAGGACGGGAGAGCGCATCGAGTATGGTGTAAAGACCGGAAGAATCCCGAATGTTTCAAGAGGTCAGGCCAGTGAAACTGAATCTCTCTATAGTTCTCAATCTGAAGATGAAACTATGATCAATGCGGTCCTGACAGATGTTGGATATCCTCAAGTCGAATCGGTGAAATCTGTTGGTTCTCCGTCTTCTCAGCGGTCACTATCTTCTGTGTCTCGTTATTCTGAACAGACAACTATGCCTGGGGCCCCCCATCGGGAACCTTATGTCGCTTCCATTGCAAAGCAGCAAACTCGTGGCCGAGGTTATCAAAATCAGCGTCAGAACCAGAACCGACCTCGTAATAACTTGGAACGAAGGAACGCTCCTTTCCATCCAGTACCTGTGCCGTATAGCCAGATTCTTCCGCGTTTGATTCAGAATTCTTTGGTGGGACCAAAAGCTCTCAAGCCCGTGCCAGAGCCTTACCCTCCTGGGTATAATCCCCACGTTCAGTGTGGTTATCATGGTGGCTCTCCGGGGCATTCAACCGAAGATTGTAAAGCATTTCAGGCGAAGGTACAGCAGTTGATTGATCAGGATCGCATTTCCTTTCGAGAAGGGTTTCTGTTTGTTCATCCCAACCGCTCAGCTCTCTAAGCTCGTAGACTCGGAAGGTATTCCCCAGCAGAAGCCAGTGATCCAGACAGGCGGGCGCCTCAGCATTGGCAGTCCTCGGACTTTTTATCATTTGCATTTGTAGTTTCTTTTCCTGTTAGTTACTACCTGCTTTTAAACATTGTATGTTTCGAATGGTAATAATAATAAAGTGACTATGCATTTTTCTGAATTAATCATGTCGCTGTCGCTCATTTACTGCATTGCACTGACACTTGCATTTTATTCACTCCGCTTTATCACTGTGACTAGCAAAGTTAGGAGGGAGGATGACGAAACTGAAACTCATAACCAATGATCGTATGCTTTCAGATAAGACCGTACCGATGACGTACAAGGCATTGTTTTCAAATCCCCCAAACACTGGAGATATAAGGAGTTAGTCCCTTGTTAACCACTTCGAGCCAGGAAGTAGAAGTTTTTCGGACTTTTTAACCCTTACATCTTAACCCGAGGCAGGGTAGTTGTCAGTTAGCTTGACCGAGCGTTCAAGTCTTACAGAGGAGTGTTGTCTTTCAAGGACCAATCAGTTTATACCTTTCAAGAGGTTAAACCTCACCAATCAGGAGTGAGACAGTTACAATCCTTTCGGAGCAATCAAGACAACCAGTGTCACACGACTTTGTTCCAAAAATAAGAAAGCCCGCTAAGTAAAAAGAACGAAAAAGCTGGAAAGCTAATACTTAGGCAAAAATCAGGGCATCCCGCTGGACTTCAAAAAGAAAAAATTGAAAAGAACTCAAAAGGAGTCAGTCCAGGCAAAAATTAGGGAATCAAAAGAATGAAAAAGAGGGATTAAAAAGAAAATTTTCCCCAGCAAATCACAAAGTCGTGTACACAGACACCGAAAACGAAAAGGAGTAACTGTCACTCCGAAAGAAATCCTTGTGAATTCCTTAATTGTGGTTCTTACCATTCAGCATACCTCTCGAAGAGGCGAGCGCTTGTGCCAGGTTAACTGAACCTTAGGATCGGAGATCATCACGTAGAAGGGGTGGGTACAAATCAAAATTTGAGCCAAATATCCTTTGTTTCACGAACCGTGAACCCGACCACGATACAACCCTTAAAAGACCTAATTGAGGTAAGGTTAGTCTGAAGCGCATTACGATAAGGTCGAGTAACCTGACTCCTTCTTGACTTGCTAGTCACATCCTTGTTGTATTTTCACTGACCACGTAAGCACTACGTTTGAACTTCGGTTCATTCGTCACTCACAATCATAGCATGTAAATGAGTGACAGCTCAAATTTTTTCAAAATCTGCATAATCGCTGCATTAAGATTACCATTCGTGAACAGACAATTCTAATTGCAGGTTAGTAGTTGGCATGAAAGAAATTCCCGCAGGGAATAATCGAGCAGGACTGAGTAATTCAGCAGTCTGAACCAGGATGGTGTATGTTGTGAAGCCTTGTGAATCAGGGGCATTGACTTCCAGTAAGTTCGGAATCAGTCAGTCTGAGGACAAGTCCCGAAGCTTCAGTTGATCAGGGGCATTTTATTTGAGAAGCAGTTGAGCAGAAGTGAGTCTTCTCGAGAGCCAATCAGGGGCAATTATGCAGAACGTTGAGATTTAAAAGCAGATACTTCAAGTGGATAATCAGATCGGGTTAAGTCGCTAGAACGCTCATTCAGGGGCAGGTCATCGCAGAGAGTGTTGAAATCAACTGGGTTGTTAGGTGTTTAATTGGAGATTGAATTCTTTTGTCATGCAGATGTCAGGGCAAATGTTCTCGAAGTCTTCTCGTAGCAAGCTGTTCAGAGCAGGTATTCCCAAGAGTTAGATTGGGGCAAGTTGTTTAAGCCAGTCTTTTATCCCCAGCTGAGTGTACTGGGGCAAGTTGTTCAAACCAGCCTGTTTATCCCCAGCCGGAGTTGAGTATCGGGGAATCATGTCAATACCCTTATCAAAAACCATAGCATTCCGAAAAGGCCTTGCTGTCGTTGGATCATTATCCTACAGTTTAAACCTGTTGCGTGTCAGTAACCAGTCGTTTCCAAAGTCCAGTTCTCGCCTGGCAAACCGGTAACCAGTTCTCGTCTGGCCCACCCTTCCGTAAGCATCAGTTCCCGTCTGGTGCAGTTTATTGTAACCAGTTCTCGTCTGGTCACCGTTTCTTCAAGTGTTATACCAGTTCTCATCTGGTGTACGTCAGCTTTCAGCCAGTTCTCGCCTGGTTGTCTATACCTCAGTCTGTTATCCAGACAGCCCGTCTGATGTCCAAACCGAATCAATTCCCGTCTGATATCCAGAACCCGTAAGTCAGTTCTCGTTTGACAACCTAACATGTTTCGCTATCAGCTCCCGTTTGGTAGTCCACCTTTGAATGCTAGTTCTCGTCTAGTATTTCTTATATCTCCCACTGTGTACATAATCTGTGTTTACCCTAAACCAGAAAAACAAAAAAACCTAAGGGTATCTGACACAGTATTTCCCAATGACCCGCATGTTGTCATGTTCCCCGATACGAAGCTCGACGGATGCCAGCGCTCCGAGTAATGTTTGAATTCCTTGTGGATGTTGTTAAATCAGAATTTTCACTCTTCAGCAGATGAAAGTTGCTTATTATCCCCGGAAGAGTCGAGATCGTATTTTACCCCGTATTAGAGTAGGATCAGAAGGATCCTCAGCAGATTAAGATCGACATCCTTGATAGTAGGGGCATTTCCAGCAGTGTGCCGCGCGCAATCGACCCCAGTTTGGGTCAACCCCCGCAGAGTACAATCAGTTGTCAATGGTTTGAAGGAAGCATCCCCAAGCAGAGTTGTTTCCTTTCCCCAGTAAAGTCACCGAAGCAGAATGATTTCTCCTTCCTCAGCCGAGCTTGCAGATGTCCAGGAGAGCAGAGACCTTGGAAGATGATCAGACCATGGTCGGTTTAGTCCCCAGTGGAGTGTTGCAGTTGAAGTTGTTTCCCCAGAGAGTTGTCATCCCCAGAAGAGTAGCCATGACGGCCACGCAGTTTATCCTCGCGATTGGTATCAGCAGAGCTTCGTTCCCCCGCAGCAGATCAACTGAAGTTGTTTTCCCTGCTGCGATCAAAGGAAGATCATTCCCCCAGACAGAGCCTGATTGATATTGGCATGTCCGCATTCTCCTCAGCAGGATGATTCCTCTATCTGAGTAGTTCTTTCTCCTTGACAGGAGAATTCCCCTTCGGCATTTATTTTGCTGACGGGATCGCATCATTGTGCATGACCGCATAGCATTTAACACTGCATAGCATTTAACACTGCATAGCATTATGCATGATTGCATAGCATTATACATGATTTCATAGCATTTAGCATAAAACGCATAGCATTCCCACCGTGTGGGGCATGGCACCGAAGCATATGCATCATAAGCATGATCCAGGTTATTATTATTCTTGCCTTACAGGTGTTCCACCAAGAGACCAGTTGCTCAGGATGATTCCTGATATTCTCTCCAACGAGGTTGCTTTCTTAAGATGATTCTTAAAGACCCCGGTGTAATCCCCACAGTCGCTCGCTCAAGATGATTTTTGAGATCCCCAGCGAAGTCTTCAGTTCAAGACGATTCTTGAATTCCTCAGCAGAGCCGTTTGCTTAAGATGATTCTTAAGACCTCAGTACAGCTTCCTGAGTTGTTTGCTTAGGATGATTATTGAGCTCCCCAATAGCGTCCCCAGCAAGAGTTGCCCAGGAAGATTCCTGGAATACCCCGCAGAATAAAGTCTCCAGAATGGTTATCGGTTCAGGATGATTCTTGAAGGTGCCCGACGGATTTGTTTGTTCAAGATGATTCTTGAAGTCCTTAGCGGCATGATATATCTGCTCCAACAGTGATGTCTAATCCGAAGATCGACTTCGTAAACGCCTGAGGGCGGTATCAGAAGGTTCCTGTGAGTTCAGATTTCCTTGTTGATAAATCAACGTGCGGCTGAAGACAAGGTTCCAAAGCTTGTAGATATAGCAAAGTGATCCGTGTTGGCCTGAAGACCAAGTCAGTTGTCCTGAGGTGATGATTGATTGCGATCAAGTGAATGATATTTCTTCTGACTAAAGTCGAAGATGTTTCTCCAGCTGAAGCGGAGTTTTGCCTGAAGGCAAAGTGTTTGAATCCCCGTAGAGTCATGAATGGCTCTGGATACCATTTCTCTGACTGAGGTCACAGATCTCCTAAGCTGAAGCGAAGGTGCCTAAGGGCAAGGTTATCCCCAAGGTCATGAATGACCTAGGATTCATTTTTCGGACTGAAGGCCGAAGTATATCCCTGACTGAAGTCTCGGATGCTCTATAGCAGAGGCAGAGTTTCCTGAAGGCATATCCATGTATCCTTGAAGGCCAAGGACCATTTCTTCAGACTGAAGTCGAAGATGCCTCCTGCAGAGTTGCCGACGGGCAAAGTTTACATCCTTGAAGGCCAAGGATGCTTTTTCTAGCTGAAGCTGGAATAGCCGACGGGCAGGGTTTCATCTTTCTTCAGAAGAACTTGAAGATTCTCCAGCGGATCTGGAGTGGCCAGGGGCCAGGGTTTCATTCATATTCAGAAGAACTTGAAGATTCTCCAGCGGATCTGGAGTGGCCAGGGGCCAGGGTTTCATCTATCTTCAGAAATACTTGAAGATCCTCCAGCGGATCTGGAGTGGCCAGGGGCCAGGGTTTCATTCATATTCAGAAATACTTGAAGATTCTCCAGCGGATCTGGAGTGGCCAGGGGCCAGGGTTTCATCTATCTTCAGAAATACTTGAAGATCCTCCAGCGGATCTGGAGTGGCCAGGGGCCAGGGTTTCATTCATATTCAGAAATACTTGAAGATTCTCCAGCGGATCTGGAGTGGCCAGGGGCCAGGGTTTCATATATCTTGAATGTTGAAGTTCTACGGCGGGCAGTGTGCAGCAGTATTCCGATGTTCGTTATGGTCCTGAGGGTGAACCCCAGATCAGAGTGTGCTCGGTTAAGTCTCTCATTCCCAGCGGAGTAGTTTCAAATATGCAAGTGTACCTTTTGTTCCATTTACCAGGGGTGAACCCCAGGTCAGATTAGGTTTGTTTGACGGCGAGGTTGAACGTTTGGATTTGACGGCGAGGTCAGATCATCATTTGTCCGGCGGCGAGGTTGGATGCTTGTTCGACGGCGAGGTTGAACGTTTGGATTTGACGGCGAGGTCAGATCATGTTTTGTTCGGCGGCGAGGTTGAACGTTTGGATTTGACGGCGAGGTCAGATCATCTTTTGTCCGACGGCGAGGTTGGATGCTTGTTCGACGGCGAGGTTGAACGTTTGGATTTGACGGCGAGGTCAGATCATCATTTGTCCGGCGGCGAGGTTGAACGTTTGGATTTGACGGCGAGGTCAGATCATCATTTGTCCGGCGGCGAGGTTGGATGTTTGTTCGGCGGCGAGGTTGAACGTTTGGATTTGACGGCGAGGTCAGATCATCTTTTGTCCGACGGCGAGGTTGGATGTTTATTCGACGGCGAGGTTGAATGTTTGTTTGACGGCGAGGTCAGACTCTTTAAATCCCCAGTAGAGATGATGTTTGTACGACGGCGATGTCGAGTGTCTCTCAGAGGATGTTTGTATCTGACAGCGACATCAGATTCAGTTTTCCAGCGGCGATGTTAGGGCATGTCAAGTTAATCCAGTCTTCTGACGGCGATGTTAGGTGATGCAGATCCTTTAGTTCTCCAGCGGCGATGCGGGGTATTGTGTTCAGTGTTGTATTTTCTCCAGCGGCGAGGCGGGGTATTTTGATGGTCCGACGGCGATGTCAGATCGGTATTTCTCCAGATAGTTGCCGTGCAGCTATTATTCCAGTGTTCGACAAGTTGAGCAGTTGGCAAATTTTCGGGTTTATCGGTATTCAACCGTCTCGCACCTTGATTGGCTAAGAGTCGTTCGCTCCTCACCCAGTCAGGTCCAAGCCGCTTGAATAGGGGCAGCTGTTGCACCCCAAAATTTGACCAACCGGGTCTCGTATCTGGCTCGAGGTTTCGACGCATAATCGCATTCGCATCTGCATATTGCATACAATGCATTTTTTCATTTGTTTTGATTTTATTGGGATCACAGCTCTCGTCTCGTGTTTCAGGTGTTTTTTATCAGTTTAAATAGGTAGAATCGATTTTTGGGATATTTCGGTGCCCGTTTATTTTTACCGGCTATTTTGTTGCGCTCTCGCAGTGCTATTTGTCGTTCGGTGCTATTTTTGTTCCTCTGGGAATTATTGTGATTTTTCTGGATTTTATTGGCCATTTTTAGGGTTTAAATAGCATTTTTCATTTTAGAATATTAATGGTTTTTTTAATAGGTTTAAATCATTTTTTAGAATTTTAATAGGATTTTTTTAATAGTTTTAATAGCTTTTTAATCCTTTTAATATAGAATTTTCCTTATTAAATAAATAGTTTTTGTTAATAGAAATTAAATGTTTTTAATTTTAGATATAGAATAATAATAGATTTTTTTCTTTTATTAGTAAATAGAGTTTAATAGAGAATATAGATTTTTGTTATTAATAATAGATTTTAAATCATTTGTAAATAATATAGGTTTTATTAGGGATTTATTAGTTTAATTTTTAGATTAGTGAAATTTATTAGAGTGTTATTAGTTTAGCAATTAATTGAGTTTAGTTTAGTTAATTAGCTTTAGGTTAATCAGAATTTTAATTCATTTAGTTAATTAGTAATTAGTGGTTAATCATTCCCATTAATCCAGATTTATTTCATTAATCCATTTTTGTGCAGTTTTTTTCAGTTTCTATGTGCAAATTCGTTAGGCCCAATTCGCAGCCCAATTCAAAGTCTTTTTGTCCAGAATTGTCCAGTTCAATCCAGCAATTCCCAGACTCTTCTAGAAGCATCCAGAATCTCTCAGCATTATAAAAGCCTTCAGCAGGCCACGTGTTAACGAGGAGAGGCCCCACGTTTTCAAACACCCACACGCCACGCCATCACAAACCCACTTCCCTCACTGCCACGCACACACACGTGGAGGCCATGCACCACGCCTCCCCACTATCTCTGCCACGCCTCCACTCCTCCACCCACGTGTCTCCACACCAGTCCTCCACCAGCACCTCGCCTGAAACCGTCACCGGCCGGCATGCATGGCCGGCGACCACCGTAAACCTCGCCGGAAATCCAACTGCTACCCAGATTCCGATCCTCTTCATCTTCTTCTCCAATCACCTCCAACTGACAATCATCTCCTCCGATCAACAACTACTTCCGGCCGCCGTGAGTCTCACCAGAAAAACCCAGAAACTCAACCTTCAACCTCCTTCAACATGAAACCACCATCGATGATCCACAAGATCCATCAGTCTTCCTCATCTCCAGATTCGTCATCATCATCACAAGATCTTAAACTCCCTGTATTCATCTTTCTTCAGATCCATCAATGAGTACCAAGAATCGTCATTCGTTCATCCTCGTGTCCAGATCCAAACGAAGATTACCCATATTTTGTCCAACAATTTTCATCGTTCTTCAGCAGTTCCAGAAAATCTTCAAAAACGCTCATCAAGAATCATCATCGTTCGTCAATACCTTCAACAAAGCTTCGTCAGTCTTCAAGCTTCACCAGATTTCCAGAAAGAAGAACTCCATCTTCAAGCCAATCCCAGGAATCACCAGAAAGCTCCCCAACGCGTTCATCAGTTGGACGAACCTCCTTCAACTTTCCAGAAAGCGACATCATGAACGGCGAGCTCTTGATCAAGCCATTCAGAAGATTTGCGAAGTTTAAGTGTGTTCATGTTGTTCTAGTGGCTGGGAATTGAGTTGTGTGAGTTTGAGAGGAAGAAGTCATTTGGAACAGAGGTGGTGAAACGAGAGGGAATGAGGTTGCATTGGAGAACCAGGCGGCGGCGCTGTGAGGGAGAAAGGGGAAGGATTCTAGGGTTTCAGAGGGAAGGATTGGAATGAGTGAGGAAGGAGACGAGCTGTGGAGGTTGTGGGCCTTGAGGGCCCAATTACGTTTTTGGGATCCATACACCCCCCTCCGTTTTTTTCCTTTAAGAGATCTTGGGCCTGAGCCCAATACGTTCTTCCCAGTCACACTCCCAGTTTCAGTCTTCCCCCCCCCCCCCCCCCCCCCCGGGTCCTACAGCAAACAGATGGGCTGGGCCCAGTTACAGTTTTTGTTATTTTATTTTCTTGTATAATCCCCCTGTACCAGTACACCCCCCTCCCCTTTTATTTTCTTTGCTTTATTTTTTATGTACTTAGTGTTTTAGAATAAAAGAAAAATAGATACATATTGAAAAAAGAAAGAAGAAGAAAAAGAAATATTCAATAAAAGTATATTGAGAAAAAGAATAGAAAAATAGTAAAAGAAATAGAAAAAGAAAATTGCAAAAAGAAAAGAAATATAGTGAGAAAAAGATTATTATGAAAAATATATTGAAAAAAATAGTAAAGAAAGAAGAGAAAAATATAGAAAAATATGAAAAAATAGTGAAAAATATGGAGAAAAATATAGTGAAAAATATGGAAAAATATGGAGAAAAATATATTGAAAAATAGAAAAAATATGGAAAAATATTTTGGAAGAAAAAAGAAGAAAATAGTTGGAAAATAGCAAAAAATATTAGATGTAATATTTTTTTAGGATTTATTTGTTTTAGGATAATTTTAGAAGTCCACTTGTTAGGGGACTCTTTTTCATTCGATTTTTCGTGATAGATAGGATAGTGTTTCCTAGGAGATTTATTTTCAGTATTCACTCATTGTAATCCTTTTCAGAATGGTAATAAAACGAGATTTGAGCTGTGGTCCCGAAGTAGCCGAACTACAGCTGCTCTGATTCTTCGTACCAGACGAGGATATGTAGGCATAGGATGCGATATCCTAGCGAGCACACTAACAACTAACCTTTGTTCTCTCGCGGCTGTGCGATCGAGACTTTCCCGCTGACGACTAATTGTTTCCCCTTTCTCTTGCCCGAGTGCATTTGAGACCAGATCGTAGTTGTAGGTTCCCGAACCTTTGAGACCAGTTGATTTTCTCACTGCTGTGTGAGAATACCCTTGTTTAGCCGTAGTTAGCCTGAACTACGTAAAGCTCTGATCTTCCATGCAGTGTGGAAGTACGTAGGCACAAGACGCGAGGTCTTGGCGAGCCAATTTCCCTGTAGTCCCGAACTACGTTGACTCTGACTTTCTCTTTTGAGAATACGTAGGCATAGAGTGCGACGCTCTATCGAGTCAATTCCCTTCCGTTTAGATTTAGCAGTCGTAGATAGATTATTTTGCATCCTTTAGACAACCCAAGCAAGCGTGGATCCCGTCGAGTACGACGGACGTGAGGGGTGCTAATACCTTCCCCTTGCGTAACCGACTCCCGAACCCAGGTTTTGGTTGCGATGACCATACCTTTCCCCGTTTTTTGTGAGGTTTACTCTGAGTGTTTCCTTTCCCTCCCGTGGGATAAATAACGCACGGTGGCGACTCTTCTGTCAGCCGGCGCCGATTTTCGCAGTAGCGACAGGGGTGCGTATAAGAAGCGCGCTAGGCCCAATTCACTTCAGAAAATAAAATGAAAAAACAAATAAAAAATGGAAAAACGCTGGTATGAATAGCAATGATTTTACGTGTATTTCTCAATGGGCCTAGGAAAGGGTGTGCTAGTAGCAAGATCTCACTAAGCCCAATCAACTCAGAGTTAATGAAATGGAGCGTTTCATTCTCTTCACAAATTTCCATCAATCCTGGTCGTTAGATCATGGCTGAGTCAAAGGTCCACTACTGATCCAAGGGCGCCAGGTTCATCTTCTCCAAATTTAAAACGTGGGAGGGAAAAACACAGACGGTGGCCGGCGGTGGAGCCACCGTCGTCCCCAAACCTCAACTTTCTTAATCCTCACCAAAACCCTGACCTAACTACATCATCCTGCTCGTTTTTCCACAAGGAACTCAACCATACTATCCATTAACATTGAATCACTCTCCTTCTCAAAACACGATGATCACACCAGAAAATACTCAAACATAAATTCTCACCAAACTCAAAATTGAGAGGCCTAACATCATCACTATGCTACACTGAGCAAAATCCACTATCAAACTAGGTTTATATCATCAAGAATCATCAGATACGAGCCTCACCAGAAAATGTGTTCAACCTAATTTTGTCTCTAAATCGTGCCAATTGTTACCAGAATCCACCTAGCCATGTTCTACAATGAATATCACCATCTAAAACCTAAGGAAACTCCATGAATCGAGCCATAGAAAGAAGTTTACATACCTGTAAAAATCGAGTGAACAGACCAAGCAATCCTTCAAATTAAGCTCCAAGATCTTCCAGATACCTCCAATGATGTATGATCAAGCTTCTGTATGCATCAAATTGGACTGAATCTTCTTGAATCACCAAACTCGATTCTGACTTGCAAGCTATGAATTCAAAGTGCTCTTTCACGATTTTGCAATGATCTTGCCTTGAATTGTATCTGGAATCACTCACCAACACCAAAGGAAGTTGTTGAAATCAAGAATTTGGATTGAAGTGGATCAAATCGCTGTAACCGATTCTGTTTTGCAACCTGAAAATTCAGAAATCAATCTCTCCAATCTCTCTCAATTTCCACCAAACAATGCCTTGGATCAACCACAAATCTTATATAGAACTTGTAGGAAGGCTCTAGAAACTTCAGGAATGATCCAATGAGAAGTTCAACATCTCTTGCATTTGAAAATGTCATGAGAAATTCACACATGGCAGCTGAGTTCTAAGCTTGCATTTGCACCTCATTCTGACCCAATTTCTCCTTAGATGACATATTGAAAGGATTAGCAAGGGTTAAGGCCTTGGTCATGCCCTAAAAATTGGTTTTGCATTTGTTGCTTATGATGTAAGTAACCATTTTACAAAGGAAGTCATTGAATTATCCCTCAAATCAAAAATGTGGCAATGTCATTGTGTTCAAAATATGTTTTCCAATCAATTTGGTATGTCATATGGCTTGATTTGGACCTATAGCTCAAAAATCTCAATTTTCCTCCTTGGTTCATTTAAAATTCACCCTTATTTTAGGCCATTTTTGTAATTTTGTGAAGCAAGCCCTTCCAACCACCCATGACCTCTTACCTAGCCCAAAAACACCATTCTAAACACATCTCATGTTGAACATTTTTCCATTTGAGGAGTGGAAGATAGAGATTTTGACCTATGTTGGAAAATGACCTATAATTCAACTTTCCCAAAATACCCCTGGATTGCCAAGATCATAACTTGAGTTATACAAATCCTCTTGAGGACTTATAGTACTCTATGGAAAGCTAAGATCATGATCTGCAACTCTTATGTTGGACAAGAATCCATTTGAAAACTCCTTGATGGGAAAAAGTTGCTTGTAAGTCAAGTAACTTTCACAGATAAATTTCAGTGTCCTCTGGGGACCCATAACTTGCAAGAACCATAACTTGAGTTCCACAAATATCCTTGAATACTTCTAGTAATAAAATTAAAGCTATTGAGAAGCTCTACAAGTTTCATGTTGGCCAAGAATCCATTTGAAACTTGCATTTTGACTTATCTGGATTGGAAGTTAGGCCTAAATTAGGGGATTTTACACTGAAACCCTAATTTGGCAACTCCTCCTACTCTTGATTCTCTTTGATTTATCCTTGGCACAACACCACACATGTATCAACATATCAATTTATGAATCCCACAACCTCCAATTAAGCATTGATGCTCTTCAATCCCTCAGTTGACCTAGGGTTGACCTAGGGTAGACCTAGATGAAACCCTAGTTGACTGTATTTCAACTGTGGCTCTTGTACTTGAATCAATGACTTGTCTCATCTTCAATATGACCCTCTAGGCATCTCATAAGATTTGTACACATTCCATACCCTCCATTCATAGCTCATACCCCATTGATGACCCTCAATACACCTCAAGATTAGGAGAGAAGTCCACCTGTTGACACTCAAATCTCCTCAAAGCTTGAAACATGACTTGATGACTTGGATGGTCTTAAACTTGAATAAAGCCCCTTGATGTGCTTCTTTAGATAAGAATGGCACTTGATCCCTTGTTGGATGACTTGTTATGCTATGATATGCAAATGATTAGATTATGTACATGATTTACTATGCAAATGACAATGCAATTGAAACATAAACCAGGTGAAATAGGTTGAGCAAATTTTAGGGTGCAACACCATATAGCAACAGATTCATTGTCAAACTCCCCATGAGAATTGGGAAATGGCCTCGTGAACCACACAGGGCCATATTTTCTTTCAGCAAAGGGTGCCATGCTTAGAGTAAACTCATGGCACTTGGCAAACATCATGATATAACTGGTGAAGGCTCCTCTAAGAGTTTCGCCATCATCATTGGGAGTCAACTGGACCAAACGGGGTCCTTCGATGCTCCTCCCTATGATCTCAGCAAAGGATTCATCAACTAGCCCTTTTCTGAGAAGACTAGCTTCAAAAGTTGCGTTGAGCTACAACTGAAGCAGCCAGAGAGGACCACTCAAATGTACAGAACCGTGGGCCTCCATATACTTCAGTCGAGAAGCTCCTTCACTGAGGGACTCATAGAGGTTCTCCAAAATGAGTTCACTCAAGCAGACCCCTTTATTGCGATGAAGCTTGTTAGCAAGAGGCAAGTACTTCTTAGCTACTTGCAAGGATTTGGTGCAAAAAATGTATCTCGACAGCCATACACCGAGAAACGCTATATGCTCTTCGCCAGAAACTTCTTTTTGGTTTTGTTTGAAGTGGTGTTTGATAAAAAGGGTGTATGTGAGTTTGGAGTTCGAGATGTTGATGGCGTCTTCAGCATCTACTTCAGGGTGATAGGGGATGCCATCTGGGTGAAACCCTGTAATAGCAGCTATGTCCAAAAGGGTCAGTGTAACCATCCCACATGGCAGATGGAAGGTATAGTGAGTGCTATCCCAGAAGTATAAAGACGCTGCCAGCAAGTTCAGACAGTATGGTATGTTAGTCTTCGACAGCATCAGGAGGTCATAGATCCCTATGGATTTCCAATGATCAGCTTTAACCTTCTCCAGCATCGCCATCCAAAGATCAAAGTCCTTAAGGGGACTGAAGACTCTCACTAACCTAGTGTCGTACCTCGAAAAATACGATCCTCGCGATGGACGCGGAAAATACGTTCGAAACGGAGTCACCACCGAACTTTATTCATTCCAAGGCAGGAATAGGAAAATATCGATAAAACCTTTAAAGGGATAAGAACATGGTCGTCGCAACCACATTCTAGGTTCGGGAGCCGATTACATAGAGGGAAGGTATTAGCACCCTCTACGTCCGTTGTACTCAACGAGAACCTCTTGATTCGATTCGAGAGTAAAGTTAGCTAAGTTGTTTGTTTTCTTCTAAATTTTCTCCTATAGTGGAAATTGGTGGTTTTAAGATAGGGTGCTCGCCAAGGATTGGGGCCCTTGTGCCTACGTATCTTCACTTATAAGAAGTGGAAAATCAGAGCATTCGTAGTTCGTGGGACTACGGGAAAAAGAGGGGATTGTGCTCGCCAAGATCATCACAATCTTGTGCCTACGTATTCTCATTGATAAATGAGAAATCAGAGCAGCCGTAGTTCGGCCAACTACGGTAAAAGGTTTGAAAATGAACGAGTGTTTAGGTCACATTCTAACTACTAAACATTGGCTTGATTGCTCGCTAGGGGAGGCTGAAGCACGAGTTCATATGCACGGAAGAAAGGACTAAACAATGTTCTTGGCAAAGGGGTTGAGTTGAACGAGAGTTTAGGTCGCATTCTAACTGCTAAACATTGGCTTGTCTGCTCACTAGGGGAGGCTGAAGCACGAGTTCATTTGCACGGAAGAAAGGAATAAACAATGTTCTTTGGTAAAAGGTATGGGAACCTAAAGGTGGGAAAGAAAGAAAAGTGCTCGCTAGGATTATCGCAATCCTATACCTACGTATTCTCAACGGATGTGAGAAATTAGAGCAGCCGTAGTTCGGCTAACTACGGTAAAAAAAAGGTTTGGAAACGAACGAGTGTTTAGGTCACATTTTAACTGCTAAACATTGGCTTGTCTGCTCACTAGGGGAGGCTGAAGCACGAGTTTGTTATGCGCGGAAAAATAGACTATACAATGTTTTTTGAGAAAAGGTGTATATGAGTTGAATGAGAGTTTATGTCGCATTCTAACTGCTAAGCGTTGGCTTGTCTGCTCGCTAGGGGAGGCTGAAGCACTAGTTTGTTATGCGCGGAAGAAGGGACTAAACAATGTTCTTTAGGAAAAGGTGTTTGGATTGGAAATCGCACGAGGGCGAGGAATTTAGTGTTTAAGAAAGATTCAATCGCACGGGGCGAGAAAAGAGTTGGAATGGTTGGATATTTTAATGGAGAATGACGACTACTCGATAAACGAGACGTCAGTCTCGTAACCAATTAATCGGGATATCGTTGGAATGCCAGATCCCTGTTAGAACACAGATTGGTTCTTAATAATATCTCTATGTTTTGATGATAACTATTATGAAATTTTGTATTTAAGAATTATATACTCTAAAATTTGCTTGAGAATTTTTACTGCAGATAGTAAAGGAATTAACACTCCAGAAGCAAATCAGAATTGAAAACAAGAAATTAGCTAGACTCTAAAGCGCCAGATGCACTCATTAGAAGATTCTGATTGCTGTCAACAGAAGATTCTGAAGCAGAAGCACCAGAAGGATCTGAAGCAGAAGCTCCAGAAGAATCTGAAGCAAGTCAGAAGCATCTGAAGCAAAGAAGAATTTTGTATGAAGAGTTTTTCAAAGCATAGTTTCTACAGAAGATTCTGAAAGTACTAAAGTTGCCAGTACTGAAGTTTTGTCTCAAATATGCTCTGATCTTAAACACGCTGAAAGCACACCTGCTGCAGAAGACTCTGATTCAGCAAAGCTCTGATCATCATCAGAAGACTCTGACCCAATTAGACTCTGATGAATTTGCTGAAAACTGAAGAAGAAATATTCAAAGTTTATATCCGTTGGAGTGAATCAAACGTCTCTTTCCTTATTTATGCTAGACACAAGAACACAGACAAAAAGGATTTTTCTATGCTTTTTTCTTCTAGGAAAGGTCACTTGATGTGAAGACAAAAAGGCTCAGACCTTTTGGACACTCTTCTCAATGTGAAGCCCACCTTGGATCAGCTGCCTATAAAAGCAAGACTCCACCAAATTCTTCAGTTGACGTTTGCATTGAAAAGAAATCAACATTCAATCTCTCATACTTTCATATTCATTCTAAGAATTTATTTCATTGTTCTTAAACTTAAGAGAAATATCACAGTTGTGATAATAGCTTTTTAGAAGCATTCTTACTCTTGTAATAGTTTTACATTGATTGTAAAAGGTTCCCTTAAGAGGATCCAGTTGGGATCAGTAGCTCTTGAGAAGACTAAGAACAGTTGTTCTTAGGTGTTACTATTGTAATCTGTTTGATTAAATAGTGGATTAAGTCCTTGATTGAGAAAGGCAAATCACTCTGGGAAGGGTGGACTGGAGTAGTTGAGTTCAACGAACCAGGATAAAAATACTTGAGTTTTAATTGTAAGTTTTAATCTTTCATACTTATTCAACCCCCCCTTCTAAGTATTATCTCACCTTCAGTTGGCATCAGAGCTCCGGTTCTGTGTGTGCTACCACTTAACAGTGACAGTAAAGATCCAGAGAGAAATACTTTGATATATATTTGGTTGTTACTATGGCTGATAATACAATATCTAAGATTAATAAAAAATATGAAGAAAGGGACAGAATCAGCACCAAACCCCCTATGTTTGATGGGGAGAAATTTGATTATTGGAAAGACAGAATTGAAAGTTTTTTCCTTGGATATGATGCTGATTTATGGGATCTGGTCATAGATGGATATGTTCATCCCACAGATGGGAATGGCAAGAAGATAGATAGAAAATCTATGACAGATGCTCAGAAGAAAGAATTTAGAAATCATCACAAGGCCAGAACAATATTGTTGAATGCAATATCTCATACTGAGTATGAAAAAATTACTAACAGGGAAACTGCATTTGACATGTTTGAATCCTTAAAGATGACTCATGAGGGAAACTCTCAAGTCAAGGAAACAAAGGCTCTGGCTCTGATCCAGAAGTATGAAGCCTTCAAGATGGAAGACTCTGAATCTGTTGAAGCTATGTTCTCCAGATTTCAAATACTTACAGCTGGACTAAAGGTTCTGGACAAAGGATACTCTACTGCTGATCATGTGAAAAACATCATCAGAAGCTTACCCACTAGATGGAGACCTATGGTGACAGCGCTGAAGATGGCTAAAGATTTGAACAAGATCTCCTTGGAGGAACTGATCAGTTCACTAAGAAGTCATGAAATAGAACTTGAGGAAGATGAACCTCAAAAGAAAGGTAAATCTGTAACTTTAAAATCTAATAAATCTGCTAAAGCATTGCAAGTAATAGAGGAAAGCTCTGAAGAATCCTCATCTGAAGATGAAGATGAACTATCCATGTTGTCTAGAAGAATAAACAAACTCTAGAAGCATAAAGGAAAGAAGTTCAGAAACTTCAGAAAATCTGATCATAGAAAGGAATCTTCTAGGCACAGAAGATCTGGCAAGAAAGAAGTTGTATGCTATGAGTGCAAAGAACCTGGGCATTACAAGAATGATTGCCCCAAACTTCAAAGAGAAAAACCCAAGAAGAAGTTTGACAAAAACAAGAAGGTTCTGATGGCAACATGGGATGACTCAGATGAATCTGAATCATCTTCTGAATCAGAAGAAGAATGTGCTAATGTTGCACTGATGGCCAGCACAGAAGATCAGGAGGAAGGAACTTCAGGATATGAATCTGATTCTGAATCTGATTCTGACGCTGAAGAGGTAATGGCTAAACTTACTAAAGAAGAACTTATCAAAGTGTTATCAGAAGTTCTGAAAAGTTATAACAATATTAAGCTCAAATACAAGAAGCTGAAAAGCAGTCTTGAATCTGAGATTAATCTTCTGAAGACAGAACTTGTTGAGCAAAAAGAAATTAATCTGAAAATCAAAAATAACTTTGAAATAGCTCAACAAGAATCTGAATCTGAGACTAAGTCATGTGAAAACATTTTAGAAAAATATGACTCTAGCTTTCAGAGATTCCTTACTAAGAGCATAGACAGAAGCAAGATGGCTTCTATGATCTATGGTGTTAGTGGGAACAACAGAAGAGGTATTGGATATGAATCTTCCTCTGGAAGTAATCCAAAATCTGTTGACAAACTCTTCATCAAGAAGACACCTCTGTACTCTCAATTTAAGTTTGGTCACTTAAATGACATTAAACACACAAGCTCTGAGAAGAATACTTATGTGTTTAAACCCAAGGCAAGTCAGAATAAACCTTATGTTGAAAAACAGAAGTTTAGACAAACCTTCATAACCACTAACCCTAAAGGACCCAAGAAGATCTGGGTACCTAAAAGTAAAATAATTCCTGTTGCAGATGTTCTTAGCAGCAAGGTCAGGACGCCAATCATGGTACCTGGACTCTGGATGCTCACGACACATGACAGGAGAAAAGTCTATGTTCCAAAGCCTGGAACTTAGATCTGGAGGTGAAGTGAAGTTTGGAGGGAACCAGAAAGGCAAGATCATTGGATCTGCCACTATTGGAAATGGTAAACTTCCCTCTATTACTAATGTTTTACTTGTTGAAGGGTTAAAGCATAACTTATTGTCCATAAGTCAATTAAGTCACAATGGTTATGATATTACCTTTAATCAAAAATGTTGTAAAGCTATTAGTCAAAAGGATGGCTCTATCCTATTTAGTGGTAAGAGGAAAAACAACATTTATAAAATAAATCTTTCAGAACTTAAAGTTCAGAATGTTAAATGCCTCTTGTTTGTTAATGAAGAGCAATGGGTCTGGCACAGAAGATTGGGCCATATTAATATGAGACGTATATCTCAAATTAATAAACTTAATCTTGTCAGAGGACTTCCTAATCTGAAGTTCACCTCAGATGCTCTTTGTGAAGCATGCCAAAAAGGGAAGTTTTCAAAATCATCTTTTAAATCAAAAAATGTTGTTTCTACTTCCAGACCACTAGAATTACTTCATATTGATCTGTTTAAACCAGTGAAAACTGCATCCATCAGAGGCAAGAAGTATGGATTAGTCATTGTTGATGACTATAGTAGATGGACATGGGTAAAGTTCTTAAAACACAAGGATGAGTCACATTCTGTGTTCTTTGACTTCTGCAAGCAAGTCCAGAATGAAAAAGATTTAAAAATTATAAAAGTCAGAAGTGATCATGGTGGTGAATTTGAAAATAAATATTTTGAAAAATATTTTAATGAAAATGGCATTGCTCATGATTTTTCCTGTCCTAGAACTCCACAACAAAATGGGGTTGTAGAGAGGAAAAACAGAACTCTGCAAGAAATGGCCAGAACCATGATCAATGAGACAAATCTGGCAAAACACTTTTGGACAGAAGCAATCAACACAGCCTGTTACATTCAGAACAGAGTGTCTGTAAGACCTCTTCTGGAGAAGACTCCATATGAATTGTGGAAGAACAGAAATCCCAACATTTCATATTTTCATCCTTTTGGATGTATTTGCTATATGTTAAATACTAAGGAAAATCTGAACAAGTTTGATTCCAAAGCACAGAAGTGTTTCATGCTTGGATATTCTGAACGCTCTAAAGGCTACAGAGTATACAACACTGAGACACAGATTATGGAAGAATCTATTCATGTCAGATTTGATGATAAACTTGGCAATAAAAAGCCAAAGCAGTCTGAAAACTCTGCAGATAGAGAAGTAGTTTTCACTGACTCTAAAGTCCCAGAAACAGACAAAGCTCAAGTAAAGGAATCAGATGCAATGCCAGATGCTATTCCTTTAACTTTTCAGATGAACAATCTAAACATTTCTGAAGAATCAACTGTTAGAGGATCATCATCCAGAATTAAAGATTCTCATCCAGAGAATGTCATTATTGGAAAGAAGGATGATCCCATCAGAACAAGATCCTTTCTAAGATCATCTGAAGCATCATTATTTGGACTGGTGTCAGAAATTGAACCATCCTCTGTGGATGAAGCTCTGCAAGACAATGATTGGATTATTGCCATGCAAGAAGAGTTAAATCAATTCACCAGAAATGATGTATGGGATTTAGTTCAAAGACCACAAGGATTCAATATAATTGGAACAAAATGGGTCTTCAGAAATAAGCTAAATGAGAAAGGAGAAGTTGAAAGAAATAAGGCAAGGCTTGTAGCTCAAGGGTACAGTCAATAAGAAGGTATTGATTACACTGAAACGTATGCTCCAGTGGCAAGGTTAGAATCTATACGCCTTCTTATTTCATTTGCTGCACAAAATAACATCACTCTGTATCAGATGGATGTTAAAAGTGCATTTCTAAATGGTATTATAGAAGAAGAAGTTTATGTCCACCAACCTCCTGGTTTTGAAAATGAAAAATTTCCAGATCATGTTTTCAAATTAAAGAAATCTCTGTATGGTTTAAAACAAGCTCCCAGAGCTTGGTATGAGAGATTGAGCAATTTTCTTCTGGAGAAAAATTTCATCAGAGGCAAAGTGGACACAACACTCTTTTGTAAATCAATTAAGAAAGATCTTCTAATTTGTAAAATTTATATGGATGATATAATATTTGGATCTACCAATACTATGTTGGGAAAGGAGTTTGCTACATGTATGCAGGCAGAATTTGAAATGAGCATGATGGGAGAACTCATATTCTTTCTAGGAATCCAAGTCAATCAAACTCCAGAGTGTACTTACATACATCAGACCAAATATGTTAAAGAACTTCTGAAGAAATTTAACATGACTGATAGTAAGCTGGCAAAGACTCCCATGCATCCAACTAGCTCACTTGGCAAGGAAGAGGTAAGTAAGAAAGTAGACCAGAAGCTCTACAGAGGTATGATTGGATCTCTTCTTTATTTAACTGCTTCTAGACCTGACATATTGTTCAGTGTATGCTTGTGTGCTAGATTCCAATCAGATCCTAGAGAATCACACTTGACAGCTGTCAAGAGGATTCTAAGGTATCTGAAAGGTACTTCTAATGTGGGTTTGTGTTACAGAAAATCTGATGATTTCAAATTAGTTGGATTCTGTGATGCTGACTACGCTGGAGACAGAGTGGAAAGGAAAAGTACTTCTGGAAGTTGTCAATTTCTAGGAAGAAATCTAATCTCTTGGTACAGCAAGAAGCAACCCACAATTTCACTTTCAACCACAGAGGCAGAATATATTGCTGCTGCTGGATGTAGCACGCAGATGCTCTGGATGAAAAGTCAGCTAGAAGATTATCAAATATTTGAAAGTAACATTTCTATCTTTTGTGATAATACTTCTGCTATATGTTTGTCTAAAAACCCCATTTTACACTCTAAGGCAAAACATATAGAAATTAAGCATCATTTCATCAGAGACTATGTTCAGAAGGGAATCATAAATTTGGCCTTTGTTGATACAGATCATCAATGGGAAGATATTTTTACAAAACCCCTTGTTGAAGATAGATTCAAATTTATTCTGAAAAATATTGGTATGGATTTTTGTCCAGAAAGATATTTGTCAGAAGCAAATTTTTACAGATGCAAAAATGCCTAATGCTCTGAAGTATTTCTTCTAACTTCTTGTTTATTTTATTAATTTGGTTTTATGAAACTCTGAACTAACAATCCTTAGAGGATCTGAACGTTGGTTAACGTTTCATTTCTCAAGAGAATTCAGAACACATGCAAGCAAACACGTGTCACTCCAAATCTGCAAAGGTGGCGTGTACACCACTGAAGAGACGTTTGAGGTGAAGTTTGAATAGTGAAAATCTTGATTTTCCCCCCAATTTGTCAGAAGTAATAAATGCTTGAAATGATTTTTATTCTTTTCATTTAATGTTTTGTTCAAACGTGCAAAATTCTGACTGTTTGTATGCCTACTTGTTTTAGTATAAATACATCTCTTCTCTTCACATTCACACTTTTCATATCTCAGACATTTTATGCATTTCCATCTTCTCTTCTCTCTGCATAAAAACCCTAAGCGTGTGACAAAACCATCTTCAATGGCAACTTCATCATCAACTGCTGCACAATTTCAATCTACAATGGCTGCAGTTACCTCTGCTAACATGGGCGTTACTCCTTATTCTCCACCAAAAAGAACTTTACTCACCCCTGTTGAAAAGCTGGAAGTTCTGTGTGAATCAATGGTGGAATTTGATTCACTTGCTGAGAATGGTTTTGAGTTTCGTTCCATCATAGGTGCTCAAGGATGGGTGAAGTATTTTGATAGACTTTTTGGACCAGTTTACCCCCTTCTTGTGAAAGAGTTCTGGATCCATGCTTCAGTTTACCCTAAGTTTATCTTATCTTCTGTTCTGGGCAAAGAAATAATAATAACAGAAGATCTGATCAGAAAACTTATTGGCTATGAGGAAACAGATGGAGTTTCACACTTGCCAGCTGGGCGTGTGGATATGGATGAAGTGTATGAAGAAGTGATGACTGCTGGACAAGCTTCTAACAAGTTCAAGGATCTGAAGCCTGACTACAAGATCTGGGCTAAGATCTTCATGGGATGCATTCATCATAGGAAGTCAACAAACTCTCCAGACTATGTCAATAATGAACAACTGCCTATTATAAAAAGTGCAAGACAACCACTGCCTATTGTAGTCAGAAGAAGAACCACTGCCTATTGTAGAAGAAGAAGAACCACCAAGAAAGAGGACTCGACCAGAAGCAGAAGCTGCACCTATTCAGAAGAAGATCAAGATTGCTGAGAATCCTCAGAAGCTGTTAAAGAGGAAAGAATCTGGAGCCACTCCTTCTGTACCAGCTAAAAGAATCAAGATCAAAGGTACTAAAACTTCTGTATCTTCTGCAAATCCTATTGTTTTAAATGATTCTAATGTTAAGTCTATTCCAAAACCACCCTCTACACAAAATACATATGTTACTGCTCCACCTCATGTTTCTACCCCATCACCACAAAAATCATCTAATCCAATTTCCATTTCACCTGAAAAATCATCTGTTCTAACACCAATAACAACAAAAACAATTCAAACTCCAAAAATCTCTGTACCACAATCAACTCAACCAAAAATTCAAATCAAACAATCTGTACCACAAAAACAACCTTCAGAAAAACAACCCACAGAACAACAACAAACAACAAAACCATCTGCTCAACAAAAACCCTCTGAACCATTTAAAAAGAAGCCATATGAACAACAAAAGCACCCACAAGAAAAACAACCAGAAAAATCATCTGAACCTCTACCAGAAAAAGCCTCTGAACATCAACCAACATCAGATAATCCACCATCCAAATCATCTGAACCCACTGCATCTGTACCTGTTATTTCTGAACCTACAAAAATAACATCTGTTCCAGTTTCATCTGAACCAATAACAATTTCATCTTATCCACCTACCTCAGAACACCCATCAAAACCCTCTGAAATTCCTTCAGAACCAACAAATCCTTCTGAACCCAACATTCCTGAGACAGAAGTTCTTGATGTCACACCATTAAAAACTGTGTTTCAAGTATCTTCTACCTCCTGCACACCAACCACCTCATCAAACTCCTAAGAATTTGACATTCACCCAGATTTTCTAATCTCTCCATCTCACAGAGACTCTGAGGTAAACCAACCAGAACCCTTTATACCTTCTAAAGCTCCTATTCCAGATCCTACTCCCACACCCAATCCAGCATCTAAAATCCTGATTCCAAACCCTAACCAAACATCTAACCCAAGATTATCTATCTCTTGTGCACAATTCTCATCCCTATTTCACAATCTTGCATATGGTTTCAAACTCAAAGATTTTTATGACAGAGTTGAACCATCTGACCATATCACTCCCCTGAAACCCAAACTCACAATGACCCTTCCATCTGTGCTTCTCACATATATTCAATCCATGTCAGATGTAGGCTCATTAGCAACAATATCATATTCTGCAAAATCTACCAAAGCTGTTGCTTCAGCTATCCCAGTTTCATCTGATAAAACTGTTGTTTCTGATGAACCTCCAAAATCTGCCTTCCAACCTTACTCAAATAAACCCTTTGATGTGGTTTCCTTTCACAACAGAGCAAAACCAAATCTGTTAAATGCTTTAAACAGATCCAAACCATAAAAAACCCCTGAAATTCCTTTCATTCCATACTACCCTCCTCCTCTGATCTCCATTCAGAAATCTTTTTATCCACCTACTCCCCAACCAACACCAATAACACTGGAGACTCTGTTACATCCCAAGCCTAGACTTAATGTTAATCATTTATTTAAATCCTTTTTGCAAGAAATACAGTTGTATTTAGGTACTGTACAGAAGAAGTGTTCAGCAACAATGGATGCCCAAGAATCTGATGTCATCTGGAATGGATTCATCAGCAGATTCAACACTGTAGCATCAAATCTGAAGAACATATGTTCTGATGATGCGAAGCTCAAATTCGCTGAAGCTGCAAGAAATTTGTTCTGGACCGTCAAGAGATCTGGACCACTGCTCCTTACAGATGCTCCTCCATCATCAGAAGAAACTACTGAACTTGCATCTGAGGACAATCCTTTGGCCATGACTCTGGTAGACCTTCCTTCTGGCTCTAATGCTCCAGACTCTACAGATCCCATGGAAATTGACTCTGTTCAAGCTTCAGAACCTGATCATCCCTCTTCATCTGAGATAAAGAAAGAACATCCAGATTTTGAGGATAAAATTGCTGCTCTGGAAGCTGGTCAATCAGAGATCAAGTCTTGGATGGCAAAACAGGATAAGAAATCTGAAGACATGACAGAGTGGATGTCAAAGCAGGATCAGAAGAATGAAACAATGGCTAAGTGGATGTCAAAGCAAGAGCAGTCCTCCTCTGAGATTACGGATCTGTTGAAGATGCTTTTGTCAAAACACTCTTAGATTTTCATTTTTTTCATTCTGATGTTTTTGCATCTGATGTTTGCTTATGTACTTTTTGATATATCTTCTTATGCATGTACTATTGATCTGAACTCATTGAATGAATCAAAGTTTTCTCCACTAAATTATCTCATTTACTGTTTCCTTTTATTTGTCTTTTTAAAGTTTTTACTTTTTGCTTATGACAAAAAAGGGGGAGAAAATATAGATCTGAACTGTTTAATTTAACTTCACCAGAATGAAACTTCAGACATATCTATTCTATCTAACATTTAATCTGAGTATTTCAGAACATTTGATAAGTCTCTCAGATCATTTGACTATTATCAAACTCTGAATCTTAAATCTGCAAGACATTCTGACTTTCAAATGTTAAAAGAACAATCAAGATCTAACTCTGAAGATTGCTCAAGACAAAAGGGAAGTTTCTATTCCTTATCTGTATTTAACTCAGGGGGGGATTCATCATCTTAGGGGGAATTATAATTTTAATATTTTCAATTAAACAAAATTTCTAATGTTTTTGTCATCATCAAAAAGGGGGAGATTGTTAGAACACAGATTGGTTCTTAATAATATCTCTATGTTTTAATGATAACTATTATGAAATTTTGTATTTAAGAATTATATACTCTAATATTTGCTTGAGAATTTTTACTGCAGATAGTAAAGGAATTAACACTCCAGAAGCAAATCAGAATTGAACACAAGAAATTAGCTAGACTCTGAAGCGCCAAATGCATTCATTAGAAGATTCTGATTGCTGTCAACAGAAGATTCTGAGCGTAGCCTCCAGAAGATTCTGAAGCAGAAGCTCCAGAAGGATCTGAAGCAGAAGCTCTAGAAGAATCTGAAGCAAGTCAGAAGCATCTGAAGCAAAGAAGAATTTTGTATGAAGAGTTTTTCAAAGCATAGTTTCTACAGAAGATTCTGAAAGTACTAAAGCTGCCAGTACTGAAGTTTTGTCTCAAATATGCTCTGATCTTAAACACGCTGAAAGCACACCTGCTGCAGAAGACTCTGATTCAGCAAAGCTCTGATCATTATCAGAAGACTCTGACCCAATTAGACTCTGATGAATTTGCTGAAAACTGAAGAAGAAATATTCAAAGTTTATATCCGTTGGAGTGAATCAAATGTCTCTTTCCTTATTTATGCTAGACACAAGAACACAGACAAAAAGGATTTTTCTGTGCTTTCTTCTTCTAGGAAAGGTCACTTGATGTGAAGACAAAAAGGCTCAGACCTTTTGGACACTCTTCTCAACGTGAAGCTCACCTTGGATCAGCTGCCTATAAAAGCAAGACTCCACCAAATTCTTCAGTTGACGTTGGCATTGAAAAGAAATCAACATTCAAGCTCTCATACTTTCATATTCATTCTAAGAATTTATTTCATTGTTCTTAAACTTAAGAGAAATATCACAATTGTGATAATAGCTTTTTAGAAGCATTCTTACTCTTGTAATAGTTTTACATTGATTGTAAAAGGTTTCCTTAAGAGGATCCAGTTGGGATCAGTAGCTCTTGAGAAGACTAAGAACAGTTGTTCTTAGATGTTACTATTGTAATCTGTTTGATTAAATAGTGGATTAAGTCCTTGATTGAGAAAGGCAAATCACTCTAGGAAGGGTGGACTGGAGTAGTTGAGTTCAATGAACCAGGATAAAAATACTTGAGTTTTAATTCTAAGTTTTAATCTTTCATACTTATTCAACCCCCCCCCCCCCCCCCTTCTAAGTATTATCTCACCTTCAATTCCAACGACACCTTTTTCATTCCATAAATTACGAAATATGTGTTTGAACGGTTTAGATGCGAAAGAGTTTGAATTGAAGGAGGTTTAGATTCGATCGCACGAGGGCGAGAAACGAAGTTAGACGAGATGTATATTTAGGAGGAATGACGACTATTCGATAAGCGAGACGTCAGTCTCGTAACCAATTAGTCGGGACATTGTTTGAATGCTAGATCCCAACAACACCTTTTTCATTCAATTGATTATGAAATTATGTTTGTTGGACAGTGAAAGTACTTGTCCAAATAATTAGAGATGTTTTAAGAAACGAAAGTTCGAACGACACACCATTCAAGGCGTACGCCTCAATAGTAGTCACTCTCGAATTCGAGGAATGCGCGACTCCAAAAACTCGATACTTTCGTAATTTAATTAAGAAAAATGATTTGAGTAGGTTAGCGTGTTCGAATTAGGCGCGCTAGGTATTCTAGAAATATAAGATTGAAAGTAAGGAAAGTTACCGAACGGAGTGGTTCCGTTAACCCTTGAAATTGCGTGCAAGCTTTAGTTTCAAGCTCCTTCTCTTTGATTTTTTGAAATATGGCTCGAAAGAAGTCGAGATTTGAATTCGAGTTTTAAACGTGTGCACTAGCAAAGTGAGCTAGTCTTCTAAGTGACCAACTAGAAATAATTGATCAAATAGGTGTCACTGTAAGGAAGCTCAGGATTAAGATTTAAAATGTTGTGTATGGTGATCAAAGTTAATGGCTCGACTAAATCGAGAATATTATTTTAAAAAATGTTTTAAAAGTGACCACAACTTAAGGCGTGCACCTCAAGAATTGTCCCTCGAGAATTCAAGGAAGGCGAGATCCAAGAACTCAATTGTTTTGAAAATTATTTTAGGAAGATAGTTTAATTTGGTTAAGAAAAATAGTTTTAATTTTCATATATAAGATTGATTAATCAATTATAAAAAAGTTTTGAGAAAAGCTAATCATAATTAATTATTTTGAGAAAAAGTTTAATATCTTAGAAAAAAGTTTTAACTTAACTAATAAAGTATAATTTTCTAGAAGTTTAAAATAATATTATTTGATAATAATTTTGAAATATATTTTTTAAAAGAAATAATAATTGAATTTTCTTATAAAATATCTAATTAATAAAAGTTGCTTAAAAATATCTTTTAAAAATTTCAATTAATTTGAGTGAAAAGCGTTTTGGAAATCGAAAGACGGAACAACCACAACTCATGGCGTGCGCCTCAAGAGCAGTTGTTCAAGGATTCAAGGGATGCTAGACCCCAAGAACCCACTACTTTCGATAATTTAATTAGGAAAAATCTAGATTAAATATGTTGAGAAATAATTAGTCGAATTTTGAAAACAATACTCTTATTAAAAAAAATTATTTTAAATTGTCTTGGCAAATCTAATTGGTATAAGATTAATTACCACTTAAAATAATAATAATTCTTATTTAAAAAAAGGTGATATTAAAATAAACCAACAGAACTTTTAAACCATGAAACCAACGTTTTTCAACCAACAGAACTTTTTCCACCAATGAGTCCTGGCAAACGGTCGCACCGAAAATGACGTAACAGCATTTTTGCATGTTACACAATTATTATAAACTATGTATGATGCTAAAATCAAACTAAGGGAAACAAAACTCAGCACCACAACCATGTATCTAAGATTAGAAAACAAAAGCATCCAGTAGTAGTTTCATGAAACGCAAGCAACAACAGAATATTGAATTCAAACGTTACATACCATTAAACTACGGTTTTGCTAACATTTTCACCTAAACAATATAGAATGTACAACATAATTTCTAGTTACAACAGAAGAATTTCAAACCAGTTACAATAGAAGAATTTGCTTAATGTTTCTTAAAATTGAACGAGTTAAAAACGAAACAGAACTTCAAAAATCCATACCGTAAAAGCAGTGAGCAGCAGGAATAGAATATTTTCAGCATATAAACAATTTAAAATGGTTTGCTAGAATAAGACAAATTATGAAACAGACTGAATAGTTACCAAACATGGAGTTATAGCCGGAGAAAGGTCGTGGTGTTGCTGCTAGAAGAGTCGCGATGTTGTTGCAAAGCTGTCGGCACTGAACTCGTCGTTGTTGCAGTCCTGGTCGTAACAGTACGGAACATCAGCGCCGAGAGTCAATCTGCGTCACCTAATCAACAATGAACAAAGCCTTGCGACGATTTCGCACCGATATCCAGCAACAGAAACAGATATTCAAAGCAGCTTTCAATATATTCGAACTCAAGTTTTTATTTTATCGTCATCACTAAATGTCGTTGGAAGAGAACGATGAAGGGTCTAATGGAGGAAACGAGGACAACGATGGCAGACAGATGATGGTGAAGGAGAGATTTAGGATTGAGGAAGAAGAATGGGAAGAGGGAGAAGGATGCTTTAGGGGTTAGCGATGGTGATGTGAATGGTTTAATGGTGGATTTAGAAGTGTTACGGCGGAAGCCGATTTGGGGCTTTGAGGGTGATGAACAGTAAACCAAATTAGGGTTTCTCAGAAAGGGGGCGGTCATTTTAGGGTTTCGGTGAACAGTTGCTTCCGTTTCTTGATCAATTTTTTCTCCCCTTTCTTATAACAAGAATTCAGAAAGGGGGCGGCCATTTTTTCTTAGCATAGGCCCAATGGGCCTCGTCCATTTCCACTTCTAATTCTCTTTTTTTTTAATTAATAATAAAACAAAAAACTAATAATATAACTTTATAATTACAAATGAAATTAATATTAACAACTAAAATTGATGCCTAAATATTAACAGTAATCTTTAAATAAATATTAATAATTAAATAAACAATAAAAAAACAATTAAAATTTAAGAAGAAAAAAAAATAATTACTAAAAAAAATATATTATTAGTAACATTTAAAAAAAAGGAAAAAGTTTAAGAAACTAAAAAAATGATATTCACAAAATGTCTTTAGGCCACATGCCACGCCTTAATTGGTCAAAAGATACATTTCTAAAAAGTCAACTAATTGCGAGCGGATACGTGTCTAAATAACAATAAAATAAGCGGGTAATGTAAAACATAAAAGAATAATAAAAGCAAAAGAATAAAAATAAAAATGGGTAGGACAAATTTAGGGTATGACAGATGCCCCTATCTAATTGCCTTGAACCTGAGAGAATGAACAGCTGCATGGCGTTCATTTTTAGGGTGGAAGTCAATTAGATACAAAAAAGACCCCGAAATTTGTCCGACAAGTAAAGTGCAGAGATTAGGTATACCAGAACGGGATGACAAGATGCAAAATAGATGAACGAGATAACCTGACGTTCTTTGGGTGGTCGAGGCAGTCCCTTATCCAATAAGGTTCCTCGCGATACCAAAGTTGTATCTCTGAACACAAACGAGATTTCTTCGGGTGGTCGAAGCAATCCCTTATCCGTTAAAGTTCTTCGCGATACCGAAACAGTATCTCAGATGATAAAATTGCTGGGGAATAGTTGAGTAGAATTCCTGTCAGAGGAAAAGCGTTGTCCAAACTCTGCAGGGGGAAAAGCCTTCAAGAAACTCTTTTAAGGATAACCTCTGCTTGGGGAGTCATAGGAGCAACAGTCGCTGGGGAATATCATTATCAACTGCATGGTTGAAGAATGACTTGTTGGGGATAGAATTCCTTGAACACATGCGACATTAACTCTTTTCAAGAGAAATACTGTTGGCCTTGATAGAGGACCGGTCAAGATGCTTGTGAACTGATCCTGGATCCTATTATGCTATGTCGCTGGGGACAGAAATGCCATGCTTTGTATGATGCACAAACATGCAAATGATGCAACTGTTAGGGAAATAATATGCATATGTAAATGATATGCAATGCGCATGAAAATGCAACCGGGTAACGGGATATGGTAAGGCTTTATTTCTGGTTTCCAACGAGGGATTATTTTTTGGGTATTAGATGAAACAAGGTGAAAAGGTTCACGGGGTATATTGGTACATCAACTCGGGGGTTGAGAAAAACAAATATACTATCGACTCGGGGGTCGAGGATAAATTAAAACAACAAGTTAATTCGAGAGTTGAATAAGAAAAGCAAATATCGACTCGGGGGCCGAGGAAAATAAAGGCAATATCGACTCGGGGGTCGAGGAAATAAAGACATATCAACTCAGGGGTTGAAAAAAAGGTAAATATCGACTCGGGGTCGAGAAAATAAAATATTAACGCAGGGGTTGAAGAAAGGTAAATATCGACTCGGGGGTCGAAGGTAAAGGAAAATATCGACTCGGGGGTTGAGAAAAAACAAAATATCAACGCGGGGGTTGAGAACATAAAGAACAATATCAACTTGGGGTTGAGAAAAACAAGACAATATCGACTCGGGGATCGGAAAAAACAAAATATCAACGCGGGGTTTGAAGGAGGAAAAGGCAAATATCGACTCGGGGGTCGAGAAAATAAAGACATGTCAACTCGGGGGTTGAAAGAGGAAATGATCGTGCTATATATGCGTACGATACATGTCAATTATATGATGCATATGCGAATGCAAGCAGGAGATTGGTTTTATGAAGGTGCCAACAAGGGTGGACTTTGGTAGTTGCCAATAAAGGATTTGACTTTAAGAGATGCCAAGCGGGGTTGGACTTTTAATGGTTGCCAATACAAATTGGACTTTCTGAGTTTTAAGGGATACCAACAGAAGTGGACTTTATTTGGTAGTTGCCAATATGAATTGGACTTTAGGAGAGGTGCCAAGCAGGGTTGGACTTTAAGAGATGCCAAGCGGGGTTGGACTTTTATTGATTGCCAATACAAATTGGACTTTAATAGATGCCAAGCAGGGTTGGACTTTTGGGTTATGATGCCAGCCATGTGGACTTTATGTAATTGCCAATAAAATTGGACTTTTGGGTTTTACGGGATGCCAACAGAAGTGGACTTTATTTGGTGAAAGAATTTGACTTCTCGACACTCGGTATCTGATGATGCTAAGGTCAGAAGACAAATATGGATGCTTATGGATGCCCCAAGTTAGATCCTTTGCAGAAGTTGTGCACTCGTTCTTGTAAGAACCTCGGCTTCTGGATGATATGCCTTGATGGCTTGCAAATGTTGAGCGCAGCGACGTAACCAAAGCATGTTGACTGTGCGAGCGTAGCAACTTAACCAATGCTTGTTGATTGTACGAGCATAGAGACTTAACCAATGCTTGTTGGTCATGCTTTTGCTCTGCCCCAAGGCTTTTGACGCTTGTTGTGAACTTAATAGTTACTAGCGTCTTGCACAATCTGCTTGACCAACTTGGATGCAAGAAGGGAACTGCCCTTGTTCAATCTAGTCTGCCCCAATCTGCTGGGTATTTGATAATTTTTTCTTAAAGGTTTATACCATGACATGGTCTATGATGATTGCCCCAGTGTCTTAGATTTTACAGCATCATGCCTCTATTTAAACCTCGAAAGGACTTGCCCCAGATTCACAAGGTCACGAGGTAGTCTTGATTCGTATCAGTACCAGCGAATGTTCAGGTTCCTCTTTAATTGCTCTTTGTTAGAATTCCATTGTGTCGAGTACTGATTTGCAATTTAAAATTGTTCATTCAAAAAATGGTAATTTTAATGCGACAGTCATGCAAGTTTTGAAAAGATCATTTATTGGAATGATGTAAAAATGTGTGACAAGTGGATTATTAGTCCAAATGCATTGCTAATTTAGCTGGTGTGTAGAAGATATTGCAAGAATATGACACCAATATAGAAGATTAGCAAATATGTAGGAGTCAGTTTACGCAACCTTGTTGTAGTATGCTTTCCGAATAAAACCCCACCTCAATTAGGTCTTTCGAGGGTTGTAACGTGGTATGGTTCATGGTTATAGAAACAAAGGATATAAGGCTCAAAAATTAATTTTAACCCAACCATTCTTCGTAATGAACTCCAGTCCTACAGTCAGTTAATGCTACACGCACTTGGAGCTTGACGATGTAAGCTTGATGACTCAAGGTATGCTTGAAATAGCAGTCACCCTTATTTTGTTTTTTGATGGATGTCAGTGACCTTTTTGGTTCTTGATATGGTGGCCACTGATCTTATTTTGTTTATGTTGAGGGTTTGAGGACCTCTTTCATTTTTCTTTTGATCCCTAACTTTTGCATGGACTGACTTTGCTTGTCAGATCCATCGGGATTGCCTTGATTTTTGCCTAAGTCTCCTTTCGAGGTGTTTGACTTTGCAGGCTTTTGATTTTTTTTTTTGGGATTTTGTTGGAGGAGTGTGACTGCCAAGTCATCGGTCTTTGGTGAAAAACCGTCATGTCTTGGATTTTGTCTCATGATTTGAGTGCGTAGTCGGGTTAACTGAACACTACCCTGCCCCAGGTTAAGCGTAAGGGTTTAGCAATCCGAAGGAAACTCCTACTTCTAGGCTCAAAGTGGTTGACTAGGGACTAACTCCTTATCTCTCCGGTGTTTGGGGATTTGAAACAATGCATGTACATCATCAGCAGAATTTTATCCAAAAGCATACCATCAACAATTATGGGTATTTTGTTTTCGTCATCCTCCCTCAAATCTTCGCTAAACAGCAGTGCGATAAAGGAAGTGAAATTATTATTTTTTGTGATTTTTATGATAAATGAGAAAATGTGAGTAGAAAACGAGTGAATACGAATGGGCTTGTTCAAAACATGCATAATCATTACATTAACAATACCATTAATAAACGACAATGTCTAAAAGCAAATAACACTTAACATAAAAGAAAAATACAAATGCATAGAAATGATGTGATCTAAAAATTGCCAACATTGAGGAACTGGACTTTTCTTTCTTGATTCACTATCTTGAGAAGATGCATCTTGAAGTCTTCAAATTCATTCAGGTGCAAGGCGAATACGCACAACCAAACTCCCTTCTTGAAAGGATATGCACCTCTCCTCAATCAATTGCTGCACCCTGGCCTGGAAAACTTCGCAATCTTCTGTTGAATGCCCCATTGATCCAGCATGGTATCCACAATGTGCCTTGGGATCATACCCAGGAGGATATGGTTTTGGAACTGGCTTAAGATACTTAGGCTCCACTAGTGAATTTTGAATCAAATGTGGCAGAAGCTGAGTGTAAGACACGGGAACTGGGTGGAGACGAGTGTTCCTTCTTCCCAAATTGTTGCAAGGCCTATGCTGATTTTGGCGTGGATTCTAGTTTCCTCGGCCATACGCTCATTGATTTGCATAGGAAACAGACCATGGTTTCTGACATGGTTCGTTAGGTATTGTAGGTTGTCCTTTTGGGACCCAAATGATGATGTCATCATCTTCCTCAACGTCAGTAGGATGCTCTCCCAAGTGGCTTTTTGAGGTCTCTTCCGCATATACAACCCTTTTGGACTTCTCTTCCGGCTCTTCTCTTGAGATCATGGTCTCAACATGATTATCAGAGGATAAAGACACCCCATCTGCCAAAAACTCAACCTTTTCCTTGTGGTACCGGATTCTGATTGGTCCACCGAACTCTTGTACTTTCTCTTTGCCTGATCTTTGAGTTGAACCATTTATGCTATGATCTTCCTTTCTGGTCAATCGAAAGCTTTCACACTGTTCAACAGCATGCCCTATGGTTCCAGTGTGGTACCCACACTCTGCCCCTGGATTGTCTTCCTCGAAGACAAGACGTTTGTTGTTAATTAGCTCTTGAACCTTATTCTTGAACGACCAACAACCTTTAATAGTGTGCCCTCTCGCCCCTTTATGGTATTCACATTGCGCGTTAGGATCATATCCAGGCGGAGGAGGAGTATGAGCTGGCCCGAGGGATACAGGTACCACCAATGAACTCTGAATCAAGTATGATAGCAATTGTCCATACGGTATAGGAATAGGGTCGAGAATAGGGCGTGACTTAGACTTCTTACTGCCTCTCTGATCCCGAATAGGTGATGATCGCTGATTCCGAGGCTTTGGAAGAATTGGTTGCGGATAAAACCCAAGAGGAACAACACACAACGGGCTATTCACTGCATATTACGGAGTGGAATAAACTACAGGAGTAAAACTCCTAGTTGTGGTACCTTCTTGAAGTTTTTCCTTTCTCCTCTTCAAAGTTGTTATACCTTCTGGAAGCTGTTTCATCCTGCCTTCTGCGTTGTTCTCATTTTTTCTCAGCTCAACTTGATTCTGCCTCAAGCGCTCCATGGTCTTCCAGCACTACTTCAAGTCCAATACGTGTGTCGGGAAATCAACTGCGGATTATGGACAAAGGATGGATGAGCTTTCTGGTTTTGGGAAAATATGCAATGCAAATGAAATGCAAATGTGATGATATGCAAATGCAATGCAGGCACAAATAGGATTCAGGATAACATAAGCAGGTCAAAGCTCCCTAAACGGTAGGTTATACTCGGCGAGTTCTATTTTCTTTACCCACAGACCCACTCACAGGATAGCTTCTATGTTGACAGATAAGGTTCCCAGGATCACGGACACCAATCGCATCAACATTACGCAACAGGCTAGCTGTATTATAACTAGAGTATGATAGGGTCTCTCTTGAGCGAAATCCTCATGCTAGGCACATGAGAAGCGAGTCCTCAGAGACTAACACTACACGACTACCAATATAGAAACTGGTTCTAAGAGTGGTTCCCAGAGTCACGGACCCTTCATGAATCAAATCGTGCAACAGGCTAGCTGCGTTACGATAGGATCTACGAAAAGGTCTATTCTGGAGGAGCTTTCATGCTAGGCACACAAGGAGCGAGTCCTTGGAGACTAACACTAATTACTACCAATTCTAAACTATGTTTTCTCTCTTCTTTTTCCAAAGCTCGGGTGTAGAGCTTTACTTGCAATGTTATCCCAGAACCCAGCAAGCAGACATAATAAACAATATATAATAGAAAGAGAAAGCAATAAATAAACAATAGGAGAAAATAGACACAAAGAAAATAGTTAAGCAAAAGTTAACACTCTCGAACCGAGTCAAGTTAGGCTTGACTCTCTCTTGCATAGGGCAATGCAGTTCCCTAGCAGAGTCACCATCTGTCGTACCTCGAAAAATACGATCCTCGCGATGGACGCGGAAAACACGTTCGAAACAGAGTCGCCACCGAACTTTATTCATTCTAAGGCAGGAATAGGAAAATATCGATAAAACCTTTAAAGGGATAAGAACATGGTCGTCACAACCACATTCTAGGTTCGGGAGCCGATTACATAGAGGGAATGTATTAGCACCCTCTACGTCCGTTGTACTCAACGGGAACCTCTTGATTCGATTTGAGAGTAAAGTTAGCTAAGCTGTTTGTTTTCTTCTAAATTTTCTCCTATAGTGGAAATGGGTGGTTTTAAGATAGGGTGCTCGCCAAGGATTGGGGCCCTTGTGCCTACGTATCTTCACTTATAAGAAGTGGAAAATCAGAGCATTCGTAGTTCGTGGGACTACGGGAAAAAGAGGGGATTGTGCTCGCCAAGATCATCGCAATCTTGTGCCTACGTATTCTCATGATAAATGAGAAATCAGAGCAGCCGTAGTTCGGCCAACTACGGTAAAAGGTTTGAAAACGAACGAGTGTTTAGGTCACATTCTAACTGCTAAACATTGGCTTGAATGTTCGCTAGGGGAGGCTGAAGCACGAGTTCATATGCGCGGAAGAAAGGACTAAACAATGTTCTTGGCAAAGGGGTTGAGTTGAACGAGAGTTTAGGTCGCATTCTAACTGCTAAACATTGGCTTGTCTGCTCACTAGGGGAGGTTGAAGCACGAGTTCATATGCGCGGAAGAAAGGAATAAACAATGTTCTTTGGTAAAAGGTATGGGAACCTAAAGGTGGGAAAGAAAGAAAATTGCTCGCTAGGATCATCGCAATCCTATGCCTACGTATTCTCAACGGATGTGAGAAATTAGAGCAGCCGTAGTTCGGCTAACTACGGTAAAAAAAAGGTTTGGCAACGAACGAGTGTTTAGGTCATATTTTAACTGCTAAACATTGGCTTGTCTGCTCACTAGGGGAGGCTGAAGCACGAGTTTGTTATGCGCGGAAAAATAGACTAAACAATGTTTTTTGAGAAAAGGTGTATATATGAGTTGAACGAGAGTTTATGTCGCATTCTAACTGCTAAACATTGGCTTGTCTGCTCGCTAGGGGAGGCTGAAGCACTAGTTTGTTATGCGCGAAAGAAGGGACTAAACAATGTTCTTTAGGAAAAGGTGTTTGGATTGGAAATCGCACGAGGGCGAGGAATTTAGTGTTTAAGAAAGATTCAATCGCACGGGGCGAGAAAAGAGTTGGAATGGTTGGATATTTTAATGGAGAATGACGACTACTCGATAAATGAGACGTTAGTCTCGTAACCAATTAGGCGGGATATCGTTGGAATGCCAGATCCCAACGACACCTTTTTCATTCCATAAATTACGAAATATGTGTTTGAACGGTTTAGATGCGAAAGAGTTTGAATTGAAGGAGATTTAGATTCGATCGCACGAGGGCGAGAAACGAAGTTAGAGGAGATGTATATTTAGGAGGAATGACGACTATTTGATAAGCGAGACGTCAGTCTCGTAACCAATTAGTCGGGACAACGTTGGAATGCTAGATCCCAGCAACACCTTTTTCATTCAATTAATTATGAAATTATGTTTGTTGGATAGTGAAAGTACTTGTCCAAATAATTAGAGATGTTTTAAGAAACGAAAGTTCGAACGACACACCATTCAAGGCGTACGCCTCAATAGTAGTCACTCTCGAATTCGAGGAATGTGCGACTCCAAAAACTCGATACTTTCGTAATTTAATTAAGAAAAATGATTTGAGTAGGTTAGCGTGTTCGAATTAGGCACGCTGGGTATTCTAGAAATATAAGATTGAAAGTAAGGAAAGTTACCGAACGGAGTGGTTCCGTTGACCCTTGAAATTGTGTGCAAGCTTTAGTTTCAAGCTCCTTCTCTTTGATGTTTTGAAATATGGCTCGAAAGAAGTCGAGATTTGAATTCGAGTTTTAAACGTGTGCACTAGCAAAGTGAGCTAGTCTTCTAAGTGACCAACTAGAAATAATTGATCAAATAGGTGTCACTGTAAGGAAGCCCGGGATTAAGCTTTAAAATGTTGTGTATGGTGATCAAAGTTAATGGCTCGACTAAATCGAGAAATTTATTTTAAAAAATGTTTTGAAAGTGACCACAACTTAAGGCGTGCACCTCAAGAATGGTCCCTCGAGAATTCAAGGAAGGCGAGATCCAAGAACTCAATTGTTTTGAAAATTATTTTAGGAAGATAGTTTAATTTGGTTAAGAAAAATAGTTTTAATTTTCATATATAAGATTGATTAATCAATTATAAAAAAGTTTTGAGAAAAGCTAATCATAATTAATTATTTTGAGAAAAAGTTTAATATCTTAGAAAAAAGTCTTAACTTAACTAATAAAGTATAATTTTCGAGAAGTTTAAAATAATATTATTTGATAATAATTTTGAAATATATTTTTTAAAGGAAAGAATAATTGAATTTTCTTATAAAATATCTAATTAATAAAAGTTGCTTAAAAATATCTTTTAAAAATTTCAATTAATTTGAGTGAAAAGCGTTTTGGAAACCGAAAGACGGAACAACCACAACTCAAGGGTGTGCGCCTCAAGAGCAGTTGTTCAAGGATTCAAGGGATGCTAGACCCCAAGAACCCACTACTTTCGATAATTTAATTAGGAAAAATCTAGATTAAATATGTTGAGAAATAATTAGTCGAATTTTGAAAACAATACTCTTATTAAAAAAAATTATTTTAAATTGTCTTGGCAAATCTAATTGGTATAAGATTAATTACCACTTAAAATAATAATAATTCTTATTTAAAAAAAAGGTGATATTAAAATAAACCAACAAAACTTTTAAACCATGAAACCAACGTTTTTCAACCAACAGAACTTTTTCCACCAATGAGTCCTGGCAAACGGTCGCACCGAAAATGACGTAACAACATTTTTGCATGTTACACAATTATCATAAACTATGTATGATGCTAAAATCAAACTAAGGGAAACAAAACTCAGCGCCACAACCATGTATCTAAGATTAGAAAACAAAAGCATCCAGTAGTAATTTCATGAAACGCAAGCAACAACAGAATATTGAATTCAAACGTTACATACCATTAAACTACAGTTTTGCTAACATTTTCACCTAAACAATATAGAATGTACAACATAATTTCTAGTTACAACAGAAGAACTTCAAACCAGTTACAACAGAAGAATTTGCTTAATGTTTCTTAAAATTGAATGAGTTAAAAACGAAACAGAACCTCAAAAATCCATACCGTAAAAGCAGTGAGCAGCAGGAATAGACTATTTTCAGCATATAAACAGTTTAAAATGGTTTGCTAGAACAAGACAAATTATGAAACAGACTGAATAGTTACCAAACATGGATTTATAGCCGGAGAAAGGTCATGGTGTTGCTGCTAGAAGAGTCGCGATGTTGTTGCAAAGTTGTCGGCACTGAACTCGTCGTTGTTGCAGTCTTGGTCGTAACAGTACGGAACATCAGCGCCGAGAGTCAATCCGCGTCACCTAATCAACAATGAACAAAGCCTTGCGATAATTTTGCACCGATATCCAGCAACAGAAACAGATATTCAAAGCAGCTTTCAATATATTCGAACTCAAGTTTTTATTTTATCGTCATCACTAAATGTCATTGGAAGAGAACGATGAAGGGTCTAATGGAGGAAACGAGGACAACGATGGCAGACAGATGATGGTGAAGGAGAGATTTAGGATTGAGGAAGAAGAATGGGAAGAGGGAGAAGGATGCTTTAGGGGTTAGCGATGGTGATGTGAATGGTTTAATGGTGGATTTAGAAGTGTTACGGCGGCAGCCGATTTGGGGCTTTGAGGGTGATGAACAGTAAACCAAATTAGGGTTTCTCAGAAAGGGGGCGGCCATTTTAGGGTTTCGGTGAACAGTTGCTTCCGTTTCTTGATCAATTTTTTCTCCCCTTTCTTATAACAAGAATTCAGAAAGGGGGTGGCCATTTTTTCTCAGCATAGGCCCAATGGGCCTCGTCCATTTCCACTTCTAATTCTCTTTTTTTTTTAATTAATAATAAAACAAAAAACTAATAATATAACTTTATAATTACAAATGAAATTAATATTAACAACTAAAATTGATGCCTAAATATTAACAGTAATCTTTAAATAAATATTAATAATTAAATAAAGAATTAAAAAAAACCAATTAAAATTTAAGAAGAAAAAAAAATAATTACTAAAAAAAATATATTATTAGTAACATTTAAAAAAAAGGAAAAAGTTTAAGAAACTAAAAAAATGATATTCACAAAATGTCTTTAGGCCACATGTCACGCCTTAATTGGTCAAAAGATACATTTCTAAAAAGTCAACTAATTGCGAGCGGATACGTGTCTAAATAACAATAAAATAAGCGGGTAATGTAAAACATAAAAGAATAATAAAAACAAAAGAATAAAAATAAAAATGGGTAGGACAAATTTAGGGTATGACACCTAGCACCATCAGTAAGATACTTCAGGTCAATCTTAAGCAATGAGGGTTCTTCAGCAACAGTATTGGTTAGTATGGAAAAGCTTTTTTGCCCTAATGCCCTGGATCTCCGGTAAGAGGGCAGAAAATCGCTTAGCCTCTCGTTTTAAGTGCCAACCTGAGCTAAAGGACCAGAAAGTGCGTAGGGTTTATCTGAAACAATTAAAGGAATAATTATCTGAGATTGATAGATGCTCTGTGCCGCTTTAGTGGTAGGTTCTGGCACACAGTGGCGATTTTCCACTAGTTAAGGGCCAGAAATATTTACAAAAGGAGGGATGGTTTGCTTGAACTGAGTAACTCTACCCTTCTAGGTTTTTTTTTTCATGAACGTTAGATTGGGAAGACGCCATTGTTGGAGGAAGTGAAAGAAAATGGTTTTTTTCTAAGTTTGGTAAAGAAAATTAAAGAAAAGAGACAGGATGCCTGAGATTCTAGAAAGTGTAAAAAGTTCATAAAATGGTAAATGAAGGTATTTATAGGATTTTGGAAATCCTGAAGACTTAAATCCACCGTTGAAGTTAATCAGATAGTGGGACGCGTGTTTGATGTTGAGAAATGATGAGTGTTGGCAGTTATGGTCAGAGGGCAAAAACATACGGTTTCAAGACAAAATAATGATAAATATGGCTGAAAAGACGTTTAAGGATTTATCATGATGGCATGATGTCATAAGCGTGGGATAAAAGAAAGTGAGCAGTTAGCCACTAAATAAGTAGTGGATTGTTCAGTCAAGGCCATGCAAATTCACACGCGTCAAAACGGTTGGAAAAAATGACCTTCCTACCAAGGATGGCGAAAGGACATTTCTTGGGGGCAATTTATTAGCTCTCATTTTCGACGCCAGCAAAATCAGAATTATCCTAAGTCAAAATGTTATTCAAAAAACATATGAAGGTTTCGACACAACTTTGAGGAAACCTGAGACGTAGAAAGGTTGACAAAATTTCTAGAAAAATGCTAAGTGTTGGAGAAGCTTTCGACCAAGATCGTTCTAGAAGGAACGCAGGGGAGTTACCATGAAGTCTGGAGGGAATTCTTAGTGTCTAAGTTTCAAATTGATAGTGGGCGAACGTGGGAGCAGTTGAAGTTGTAAAAAAGCGCCAAAAGGACATGTTGTGAAGCCATAACTGTCATTTAGTAGTTACTTACTAGCATTATAAATAGTTGTGTTCATTCATCAGGTACTAGTCAGTCAAATCACTCAAAGTACCCGCGTGTAGAGAAACGAGTTAGCGAGAATGTACGTGATACAACACCAACTCCTTTTCATTAATGCAATTTACTTGTCTTTACCATTTATGCGCTATTACTTATTATGCGTTTTAACCTTCATCCTTTACGTTTAAACTGCCTTTTCAAGCCCTTTTACAACTTTATTTTCAGTTACGTTTCATGCAATTTAACGTTTTGCACATTTACTTTCAAGGATCTCATAGTCGAACGTGGAGTTCAGATTAGAGTCTTTTGCACATTTACCTTCAAAGTCCTTTACTTTCAAAATCCTTTACTTTCCAAGTCATTTACCTTTAAAGTCCTTTACTTTCAAAGTTCTTTACTTTCAAAATCATTTACCTTCAAAGTCCTTTACTTTCAAAGTCATTTACCTTCAAAGTCATTTACCTTCAAAGTCCTTTACTTTCAAAATCCTTTACTTTCCAAGTCATTTACCTTCAAAGTCATTTACTTTCAAAGTCATTTACACTACTGCATTTACTTTCGACATTTACTTCCAAAGCATTTACATTATTGCACTTTTACGTATTGCTTTTAATCTTCAAGTCACTTTTACTTTACAAAGATTTCACAGTCGAACGTGGAGTTCAGATTAGGGTCTTTTTACATACTTAGCACATGTCCTAGGATTTAGTATGGTTGATCCTGCAAGTTATTCAATTTTACCCTGAATTGATAGACCAGCGGTTGTTTACCAAAATTCACAATAAACAACACCTAATGAGTTTATTATGGGGATGATATTGATGTGTGCATCATGCATTCATATGAATTCCGGACTTCGGTCTAGTGTTTGACTCTTGTGACTTCAGTCCCATTGTGCTGATGTGAAGTATTTTGTTGTGCTTCGGTTCTTGTGTAAAATCGATCCTATTGATGGGGATCTATGGAGGGTTAATGACCCAATGTCCATCGAACTTTGATGAATTGGTACCACATGCATGAGTCTTGTTGCATTTGCATTTATGTGACAATTTGGTGTAATTTATGATATTATGGCTTTTTGATGTTTCCTTGATGATTATGATGATGTTGAATACGAAAATGACGCTATTTTATATATTAATTCCTATATTGATTATTATGAATCGTTTTACTCACCCTGCCTGTTTGAATGTTGTCTCCATGTGGGTAACGTGCAGATGACCAAGTTTAGTTGTGGATGCCGTCGAGGACTTTTTGGAGTTTTTGACTTTGGTTGACTTATAGGGTCTTGCTCTGATAGTGTAACATTGGGTTGGGTTTTTGAGTTAAACCATATTTTATTGATTATGGTTATTTTGATTATGTTGCTGCGCAAGGAAAACTTTGGATTTTTCCATTTTGAGTTCTGCTGCCTTTTGAGCAATTTTTGAGTAATTTTGGGAAAACTCGTTGTTTACGGAGCATTGACTTTTATTTGAGTTATTGAGAAATGTACGCCTTTTGAGGTGATTTTTATTGTGTTTAATATTTACTCTGATATATGTGATTGATTTGCCATTATATTTGTGGGGTAGAAAATGGTGTTACAACCGTCATCTCTAAAAGATTTATAATACGCTTCACATCAAACCTTTTTTTAAAAACAAATCAAAAGCTATTTTCTCAATCACTTAGATGAAAAAGAGAGAGAGTAAAGTCTTCGATTCACTCTCTCGATTACTTGTGCCCGATGAGCCTTTCTTAAGCATTCAAGTAATCGCCATCCACTTAAAATACTTAAACTATATCAAAACCCTTTTACAACTAAGTTGAAAAAAAGAGAGAGTCGAGTCTTCGATTCTCTTTCTCGATTATTTGTACCCAAGGAGTCTTTCATAAGCATTCAAATAATTGTCATCCAAATAAACAATCAACACATTAAATCAACTTTTCGCCTCTGTGCGATCAAAATTCTTCCTCAAAAGGATATGTTATTTCTATTCTGCCGTAATACATGTAACACATAAGACTTCATGAGCGAGCTGCAATACACCTAACTGCTAAAATGTGAACATTAGAATCGTCCATAAAAAACACCAACCAACCATAGTCCGAACTACGGACACTCTGATTTCTCATACCTGTTGAGAAGACGTAGGCATGAAATTGCAAGATCCTAGCGACCAAACTTCCCTCTTTCCACGTAGTCCTCTGAACTATGGATGCTCTGATTTTTCACTTCTTACAAGTGAAGATACGTAGGTACAAGGGTCTCAATCCTTGGCGAGCACCCTAATAAAAAATCATTCATTTCTCCTTAGCATAAAAATCATTTTACCTTACCCTTAGCATTATTCATCTTAGAAGAAAACAAAGAATCTTAGCTAACTTTATCATGAATCGAATTGAGAGGTTTCCGTTGAGTACAACGGACGTGAGGGGGTACTAATACGTTCCCCTCATATAACCGACTCTCGAACCCAAAATGTGTTTACGATGACTATGTTCTCTCTCTAAAGATTTTATCGATATTTTCTTTTTCCTCTTTAGGATAAATAAAATTCAGTGACAAATATGTGTTTTTCGCGTTTATCAAAAAGGTTGTTACCATTTTTTGAGATGCGACACTTATGAAATTTAAATTTTTAATCTTTAAAACAATTTATTCTTACTTGCAAATTCTCTTAACAAATTTATCTAGATTAACTTGTTCGGTTTATAATTTTTACAATATAATCCAAAGTTAATTTTGTGATATTTTCATTTATTAAAATTTAAATGAATATTACATTAAAAGATTTGATTCCTCTCAAGTTGTATATCTCATGCTCCCTGCTCTGCAACAATTTCATTGATTTCTATTTAAGATATATTTTAACTTTAATTTTTTCCTCTTAAAATCTTTTAGTTGTTGAATTAGATATAAAATAGATGTTAGAACTTTTGATAGGAGATGATTCAATTCCTACATTAAATTTATCCAAATTGTTTATATATTAACTTTATTTTGTGTGTATTGCTACTCTTCTAGGCATTAATTGCAATAGCTATGTACTATTTATGAGACTTCATTATATGTACTTTTGCAATAGCTATGTAACTTTTTTACTGTTGAATTCCCTTTTTAAATTTATTATAAATTATTCTGTTATAAAAAAATTACTTAGATATCCTAATGTCATCGGTACGAAATTTATTTTTGAAAGTGTTGGTCCATTGAATTGACGGACACTTGAGTATTTAAATATTTTTCATTTTTTAAATTATTTTATTATATAAATTTTTTGAAATATTTATTAATTTAGTGGACGAACATCTTTATGCACAAATTTTATTTATTTATTTGTTAATTCAGTGGACAAACACGTTCCAACATTAAAGCATTTGAATAATTTTTTTTAAAAATAAAATATGTTAGTATATAAATTTCAAAAAGGGGTAAATCAGGAAAAAAAAATCTAGCTATGTATTATTTATAAGATTTCATTACATGTCATTTTGTATTAAAAGCAACAGCTACATCTATTAAAATTCAGAAAATCATTGAAATACTCCAACTAAGTACACTCGATGATAGATATTTGTTTAAATAATAATAAATCGATATTATTTTAACATAAAAAATGTTTTATATCGTTCAATATGTATGTATTAGGTGTAGCATAGAAAATGTTTATAATCTAGTAAATTAATGTTTGTCATTGCTACGATGATTAATAGTTAGAATTAATTAACATGTACGGGTTTAATAAAACAAAAATTTATTACACTCTTAATTAGATTTTTTTCAAGTGTTTAATTTTTATTTTAATCACATCAAAAATATCACTTATAAATAGTTCTAATACAATGAATGTTTATGAGAAGGAAAAGGAGTATGAACAGGTAAGGATTAGAGTTTGTATTAAATTGGACCATTTCCTTTTCAAAATTTTATACTTATTAATATTAAGTGACATATGTTGAAATTTAAACATATTGGAACATTGAAAAAAATAAAATTGACACAAATTTGCAACAAATTTGATGTTCACTTATTTTACCTAAATCTTTCGTATTCTCATAATTTTGTCTTAATTAATAAATTTATAAATAAAAAATATAAAAATGACATAGAGATTATTACCTTTGAAAAATTAATAATTTTAAATAAAATATAAAACATAGAGATTATTATAAATAACAATAGTACATAAATCACTCTTCATAGTTTTATATATGTTCTAATAAATTTCATTTCACTCATTAATACGGGGCTTAAATTTATTTTGTTGAAAGAGTATTGGTGTATATCATTAGATGAAATACATTTTATTCAAATATTTAATATAATATGAAATTAAATTTTGATGGTTATTAAAATAATTATTATTTTCTTATATCTATGTAGTATGATTACAACACAACAAGTTTAACAATTTTAATAAGGGTTTATTTTTCTTTGAATTATTATTATCAAGGTTTTTATACGTTTTAATAGTTTATTTGAATTTTAATGACTTAATATATAACTTTTATTTTTCAATTTAATATTTTTATTATTATTAATATTTTTAATAATGTTGATCAGCTATATAAAATAAATTTTTATCAATCATAATTTATCATTTTTTAAAATACTAAATTAAAATAATTATTTTTATTCACACTTTTTGTATAAATAATTCAATATAAATATTTAAAATTTCAAACTTAAGCTTAAAATTCGATAGAAATTATATAGAAATTATATATAACGGAGAAATGAAGCTATTTATCAAAAATTGAATAATAACATGAACAAATTTATTTTTAATTCAAATATTTTTATAAATAATAGAAAAACAAAATAATATTTTTTATTTTGATTAAAATATTTTTAAATACAAAAGAAATTTTTGACTCTAATATATTATTTTTTAATTAAATAATTTTATCTCTCTTTCGTTTCATTTTTATTAAATTTTAAAAATAAATAAGTGAATTAATTAAATGGTCCAGATTGCAGCTGAACTATAAACAAAAGGAGAGGATCTACTTTCATTCCAGTCATAAATTGTAATTGAAAAAAAGTGAAAAATTGCTACCATAATAAAGTATGCTAGCAAAGTCATACACAGCTGTCGTATAGTACATCTTTCAGAAAAAAAACATAAAGGTGTCGTATAATACAAGCAAGCAACTTCTGCCCTCTTTTGAAAAAGTCACCCCACTCTAACATTTTATACTCCATTTCCCTTATTTCAACACCAAATTTCCACCACTTCCAAAAACTACACCATGGCAACCAGAGTCTTTGTTTCCATCACACTTGTACTCTTCCTCTTTGTCACCCGCTCACGCGCTCGCGATCTCCATAACTCACTTTCCGAATCCACCACGCGCTCCAAACCCCAACAATACGACACCATTTCGTTCAATCTCATCCCCATCGAACACCTTCCGGTAACCCTCGCCGATCTCCGTCCAATCAACCGTCACGTCCATGTACTTCGTCCTTTGCCGCTAGGTTTCCCCTTATCTCACCGTCGTTGCCGGCATGGCCACCGCCGCCAGATTCCTTACGGCACCGACATGATCTTGGCGAACGACGCCAGCACCAAACACCGCCAGATCCCTTACGGCAACGACATGATCTTGGCAAGCGATGCCGGCACTAAAGATCGCCGGATCCCGAAACGATTGTCGAAGATTCACGGTGGTGAGGTGATGTTCCCGCAGGTGATGCATTTTTATCCTCCCCATATCCATAGCCAGGATCACCATCACCATCACCATCATGAGAAGAGTTGGTTTTCAAAGAAGATTCATGAATTCTTGAACTTGTTCTGATTTTGATGCAACTTGAAGTTGATGATGCTTATGAGAATGTAGATATAGATATAAATATGAAGTGTTTGTGGGAAAATCATGTATTTTGTAGTTTTAATTTTATTTTATATACTACGATGGACTACTTTGCCACTAAGTTTTTATGTAATTAACTTATTGGTAGAATTATTGTTTAAAATATCGTTAAAGTGAACGGATTTGGGACTGAATCCTGAATGATATTATTTTTTAAAAAAAATATTTTAAGCACTCTGTTGTATATTTTAGAGTTGAAACATAGTAATATTTATGATAATTTAATTTTATATTGAATTTACGTAATATTCAGGTTTGTGATATTATTTTTCGAATTTTCGAATGAGGTATTATAGGTTATGCATGTATTGTTTCACAAAGTTGTGATTCTTTATGAAACAACACATAACTAAAAGTTGTCATGTTTTCAACCATTGTCTATGTTCATTCTGCAGCAATCCTTCAGGAAATGTTACTTCTTTTCAAATTCAAAAATTAATATTCATTTGAATATTTTTCTGTCATTTTGGAACAAAATTAATATTATTAATTATTAATAATTTACAATAATACTCCACTTGTTCTAATAATTACAAGACCAATTTCAGAGAAGGAGAAACAAATAATGTTAATACAGTTAAGTATCTTTCGATTTAAAATTTAACCTTAGTAAAGACAACGCAAAGTTTAATCGAAATGTTAGGTAGCAATGCTTTTAAACCATTAATCCTTGTGAATAGACCGACGTTACCTCACATACATTCTTTAAGGTTCTTCGCCTACATTTCTGGCTTAGCACTTATTTATGGCCATACGCTTTCCTATTTCATGAATTTTTTATGAGAGAAACTCCAACTCTCACTTTGAGACGATACCATCTCGAAATTCACATAGGTGAAGTTCATATTGTATCTTTTTCCATGAGACACATACTCTCAATATTGAACAACATTAAGAGTTAAAATAAAAAAACTCAACCCTCATTTTTAAAGGTCAACATTATCGCGAAATATTCGAAAAATATCCAATCAACGACTTGTTGTTACCCATTGAATCTTGAGGTTAATGTTCTGTTAACGTAAGATTGAGTTGCCGCTATCGCACCTCAAAAAAAGACCTAATCGAAAATATGACTCTCGCACAAAAGGCACGGAAGAAATGGTTCGACATAGTCGCCATCGAACTTTATTTATCCCAAAAGAGGGAAAGGAAAATATCGAGAAAACCTTTAAGGAGATAAGAACATGGTCATCGTAACCACATTCTGGGTTCGGGAGTCGGTTACGTGAGAGGAAGGTATTAACACCCCCTCACATCCGTTGTACTCAACGAGAACCTCTTAATTCGAATTGTGATGAACGTTAGTTAAACTTATTTGTTTTCTTCTAAACGGGTAATGCGAAAAGGTACGGTAAAAGGGAATCGATGCTAAGGGGAAATGAGTGGTTTTAGGTTAGGGTACTCGCCAAGGATTGGGTCCGTTGTGCCTACGTATGCTCATTCGGACGAGAATGAGGAATCAGAGCGCTTGTAGTTCGACTACGGAAAATGGGTTTGAAAAGGCAAGAAAAGTTTGACGGGAAATGATGAAAAAAGAAAAAAGGTAGCTCGCCAAGATCATCGCAATCTTGTGCCTACGTATCTTCATTCGGACGAGAATAAAGAATCAGAGTGTTCGTAGTTCGTGGATACAACCACAAAAGAAAGGGAAGGGTGTTTTTCTTGGATGATGATTACTTGAAGCTTAAGAAAGGCTCCTCAGACCCAAGTAATCGGGAGAGTGAATCAAAGACTCTCTCTCTCTCTCTCTCTTTCTCCTTAATGAAATTGTGTTTCGATATTTGTTAAGTGTTTTTGAACGACGGGTGCTTGTAAAAATGGTTTGAATGTTATCGCGTTAGAAGTTTTTAGAGGTGTCAATTGCTCACACACGATTAAGAGAACTCGCACCCAAACAATTGAAGAAAAGGATTGAAGACTCCATCCCCCTCACTTTCACTTTGAAAAGAGTTTCGATAGTTGTTATGTGTTTTGAGTTTGATTGTGAAAATCCACTTGATGTTGGATCAAGGGTTTGATTGTACACGAAGAGATTGATTGCGAGGCAAAAGGCACTCGACTTAAAAGTTTGATTTGAAAATGGCTCGACGACGAATTGAGGATTTGCGAAAAGGTTTGAATCGATCCTAGTCCATAGGGGTGCTCCTAGTAACGAAACCACGACGAAAGGTGCGAGTGTGTGCATTAGGTTGATGGCGATGCTAAAGAGAAATCGACTTATAAAGGTGTTTTGAAAATGGCTCGACGACGAATCGATAATTAGTTTGAAAATGGTTTAGTATATGCTAGTCCCTAGGGATGCTCCTAGTAAACAAACCATAATCAAAATAAAGCAAGTAAAGTGTGTACATCAGAATGGAAGCGGGGCACATGTAAGTTACACGGGATTGCACAAAATAAATGGGGTCATTGTCAGGTAGCCCAAGAGGAAGTCGTGTGTGTGAGGTGTCCTAAACTAAGCCAAGAACAAGAGTCGGACAAAAAATATCCATGCTAGGGTTTATGTACACAATCCATAATCTGTTGCTCAGAAAAGTAACCAACAACCCACCAAATGAGTCTTTTAGGGTTTCTATATTTTTAGTGTTTTTTTAATAGTATGAACAAGGTGAATAAGTATGACAAGATATGAATATTAATAGTATGAATATAAACAAGAATATAATATAAACAAGATATATTGACGGAAAAATAAAGTAAGAGTATATTGACAGAATTAAAGTTAGTGGTTAATGATTAATTGTAAATTGTTATTAATCGGATGAATTGGGTTGACTATAGCTCTAAATAATCGTAGCACGACCTACAGATTTGAAACAATGAAGGTTAAATAACCTCAATCAACCAACATTCACGATACTAAAGACTTCATAGATTGAAATGAAAATCAAAAAAAGAAGTTAAGATGAAAGGAAATGGAATGAGATGAGTAAGAAAAGAACATGGTCTAATCCTAATCATGGACTTTCATCGATAAATCGAAAATCCACGACTCTTAGATGTTCATCGACCAACGATAAAATGGAAATCGAGAAAATAGAAGTGGAATTAATTGAAAAAACTTATAGATAATCAAATAAGAATTAATAGTAAAATACTTAAAAAAACTATCTAAGAAAAGAATTTAGAAATAGTAAAACAAAACAAATTAAACTTTAATTGAAACAAAATAGGGAGGGGTGGAGGAGGAGCCGAGAACATGTATGAATACAGAAACCAAAACAGGCTTCAAAAAGCCCATTTATTCTTAGCATAAAAAAATGATATGAATAAAAATGAAGATGTGAGATCATGGTGGTGGTATGAAAGAACATGGGTGTGAAAGGCAAAAAAAGGTGGGCAGACTAAAAAGAAACTAAAGCTTGGGATCACACGGGCTCCAAGTCCATCACCCAACAAATAATGATCCACGATGGATCAATATAAGCATGGGAATATACTTTTGAATCCATTTATTTTACATAAACATGACACTATTCTTGAAACATCAGAAACAAAAACACGGCCAGGTTTGAAGAAAAACAATGAAAAGGCAAGATCAGTGAAGATGCCACTCACATTCAACAAAAACAACAAATGATAAGTCGTCTTCAACCTTCTCCTTCTCTCACGATTTCAGATTCGCTTTCGGCTCAGGTTTGGATCTCGTTTCATCTTGATTTAGGCTGGCTTTCGTTTGAGACTCTCTCTTCTCCTCTTTCTTTTGATGCGGTTTTGAATTTGTGGTTCGATTCTCAATCTTTCTCTCCTACTCCTTCTTTCCTCTGATTATGTTTGATTATGGGTTGTGGGTTGAGATGGGTGAAGATTAGCATTGGGTTGTTGTTGTTGGATAGTTGGGATTATAAAGGTGGGTCGAAGGGAATTTTGGCAGAGTAAAAGTGGTTCTATGGACCTTGTTAAATGAAGGTGAAAAAGGTTATCCTTATAGGATAGATTCAGAGGGTATAAGTGGAAATAATGTTCAAGGAATTGGTGAGCTGGAGATTGTGACGTGGTTGAATCGTACAAATTTCATTTTTGCAAGAAATTGAATGTTGTTGTGATTGTTTGACGCAGGTTTTGTTATGTCTGTTGTGTGAAATTCGCGGATTGGAATTTTTTGTTTTTTCAGGGTGGGGTTAAGTTGAATGGTTATGATTTGTGGTGTGTTATTTTTTTTTTGTGTTCTCATTATGTGCATCATCTTTCATTTTTTGCAGCAGGTCTATTGGAAATTGATGGGGTCATGCGAATTGGTTTGTGGCTTTATGGAGAATCATTATGGTTTGTGTAATATGGAAAGTTGTAGTGGCTAGGTGGAGGATTATGGTTTGTGATACTGAAGGTGCGTGAGGCTTGGGGTTTTTTGTGTGCAGAAGGCTGTCGCAACTGCGAAAAACACCCGGCGGAAAACAGAAGAGTCGCCACCTTGCGTTATTTATCCCAAAGAGAGGGAAAGGAAACGATCGGAAAAACCTGATGAAAAGGGAAAAGACAAGGTCATCGCAACCAAGTCCTGGGTTTGGGAGTCGGTTACGCAAGGGGAAGGTATTAGCACCCCTCACTTTTGTCGTACTCGACGGGATCCACACTTGTTTGTTATCTAAAAGGGTGTGTTTAACTATCTACGTTACTAGCTTGCGGGACGAAAAGAAAAGAAAAGAGACTCGGCAGAGCGTCGCAGCTTTGTGCCTACATACTTTCATCTGGTATGAAAGATCAGAGTCAACGTAGTTCGGATAACTACGAAAGAGAAGGGGGAAGGTTGCTCGCCAAGACATCGCGTCTTGTGCCTACGTACTTTCATCTGGTATGAAAGATCAGAGCGAACGTAGTTCGGGCGGACACGAAACCACGGGTCGGTTAAGTGTTTTATCCGAGTAGGGTTAAACATTCGTTCCAGCAGTTAGGGATAAAGCCTGTTTGCGGTAGAACCGAAGTTTAACAACACTCTTTTCTGAAAAAAGAAGTTTGATTAATCCCGAAGGAAAAATGTTTGAATTTGTTTTGTGTTTTTTATCGGAAGAAGTGTTTTAAATTTGAGTGTTTATAATGTACTCCCTCCATTCTCTTTTATAAGCAAATTTTGACTTTCTAGATTCATTCAATAAATGATGTATTTAGACTATATATAGGTTAGATGCATTAATTCCTTAATGAACCTAAAATGTTAAAATTTGCTTATAAATAGGAATGGAGGGAGTATGTTGTACTAAAGTCTAGAACCTAGGATCGAATGAGTCGCATATCATCCTAAGGACGTATACTAAGCACTCTAGGTAATTGAGGAGAAGCCCCTCAATCACCATTTCCCAAGTATAAGGCTCATGGCACAATATCCATTATCTTTATTAAGTGCGTTAACAATTGTATGAAGATGAGAAGAGAAGACGCACAGAAGGTCTAAGGGAAACTCGGCCCTAACGTTGTCATGCAAAGTGATCCTAAAGTTTGGATGAAAGGGGAAACATCTACTCTAATGTTAGCATACTTGGATTGAACGCCTAATGTCTCTCCTACTCCCATCCTAAACGGAGGGACTAGGAATCCTATGGGGATCATGGCAAGAAAGCACAAGAAGAACAAAGGAAGGATCAATCACAAGTAGAGAAAATACAAACACGAAAATGCACAATTAGAATGGTGGGAGGGAGGAAAATGTGTGGGGCAGCAGCCGCCACAAGCGCGTCTTGACCTCAACAGCGATGCAAGAATGATGCAAACACGTGGGGAAAAGCGAGAAATGCAAGCAATTAAACATGCAAACAAATGATCGATTCGAACCACATACAAAAGCATGTAACAAATGGAAAATAATCATACATAGCAACAATATCATGATTAACCAATCACAAATAGTGACAATTATTCAAAACAATTCAATCCTAATGCATCACACTGATCTATGATGATTCAAATCGAATCGGTATGCGAACATGCAAACAAAACAGCAAACATGGCATTCTGGTGCAGTGTTAATCGGTTAACACATACTGTTAATCGGTTAACCTGTGTAAAACAAGTGAAAATCTGGAAATTCATAGGTGTTAATCGGTTAACACCAGGCGTTAACCGGTTAACACCCTGAAACCTTTGAAAAATTTGAATATTTGAATTGGTTAACCAGTTAACCATATACGTTAACCGGTTAACACTATACCAGAAGTGAAAAACAGCAACAGAAAAAGCACTTAATGCACAAAATCACTTAATCAAGTGATCCAATAGATCAGCTTATCAAATAAGCACGAAATTACACATGCAAATAGAAAACCAATAGACATGCAAACATGTCTATACAGCACAATCGCAATTCACACGGATCGGAATCCACAAAATTCAGTCGAATATGAAAATCATCATGTAAATGTAAATAAGCTCAAAAATGCTAGGGATCTAGAATCTCCAACCTTCGAAGTGGAGATTTGCTCCAGTTAGTGTTGATCAACTGAATTGAGTAGTTCAAACAATAGAAACCCGGAAAACTTCGAGATCCAAGCCAATTATGGTTGTACGAACAAAGATCCACCAAATTCGAGTCGAAACGATTTGAATAATCACTTCTAACTCAAGCTCCAAAATCAGATCTCAATGTGCACGAAAATTGATGATGAAAATTGATCCAAAGATGAGGATGGATGAAGGTTTATGCTCAAGAATTCATTGACTTCAATGAAAAATCAATGAATCCTAATGAAAAAAGAGCTTTGAGTGAGTTTTGGAAATGGAGGGAATTGAGAGAATTTGAGAGAACTTGATCAATTCTAAAAAATGAATGTGAGAAATGAGAATTGGCCTTTTTTTTGGTTTGGAGTAGATCACTTAAATACCATCTAGGCTTGGATCCCAAAGGTGGGGTTTGAACTTTGGATTGGAAAGTTTGTTTGGAGCTAGGCATGGGAATTTGGAGGGAAATTTGAAATAACCAACTTTCAAGAACATTCTAGATCCTTCTTTTGGTAAAAAGAGTTTCAATGTGATCACAATTGAACCCCAAGTGCAAATGGCTTGCAAAATCACGTACAGGGCAAAATCTGATATGGTTAACCGGTTAACCATATGTGTTAACCGGTTAACACTGATAAAATTTCAAATCTGAGCTGATTCACCAATGGTTAATCAGTTAACCATATGTGTTAACCGATTAACACCTTCAAAATTTTGAATTTGGCGCCTTTTGGAGGGAAACCTGCCCGTTTGCCTGTTTCTCGCCGTTTTGAGCTCTGCTAAGCTTTTGACACTTGCTCTTGAACACCGCAGTTGTGATAATGTTGGATATAGACTGAATATTGCCTCCTGATCTGAGCATAACCTGCAAAATAAAATTGGTCGCTCGACCGCTGGGCAAAATAAATGTCGTTTTTGATGCTTGTTGTTCAGTTGCTTGCACGGGAAAGAAACCTGAGCCACGGGAACCTTAATCCCCTGCCTCGAGAACCAATGCTATGAAAAATGCGGATGCCATATGAAATGCAATGAAACATAAGCTAGTTAAAGAAATAGGTTGGACAAATTTTGGGGTGCAACAGCTGCCCCTATTCAAGCGACTTGGACCTGACTAGGTGTGAAGCGAACGACTTTCAGACAATCAAGGTAGAAGACGGTTGAATACCAAAGAAACCTAGAAATTTGCCAACCTGCAGAAATAAACTGCAAAACTGATTGGGAATGATATCTCTGAAAACTGAATACAGTTGCACGGCAACACTGACTGATCTTTTGATAAAAAATACCTGACTTCACCGCCATTCACCGGTGTAACGCCACAGGCACTGAACCCACAGGTCGGATCAACATGCACTTGATCCTTTCACATTGTCTAAGGATAGACATCAAGAAACAAGTACTCGCCTCATCTAATGATAGACGGGAAGACACCAACGGTCACATAGTCTAAGGCTAGACCGAAAGGAAACCACCACACTCACATCGTCTGAGGGTAGACATCCAATACTCATGTCGTCAAAAGAAAGACGGAAAGACTCCAATACTCACATCGTCTAAAGAAAGACGGAAATACTCCAATACTCACATCGTCTGGAGAAAGACGGAAAGACTCCAAAATCGTATATCATGTCAATGAACTTCAAACCCATTTAGCAAACTTCAAAAGCCTTTCGTTATCGGAGTCGATGGAAAGAAAATATCTTCGACAGGCCACATCGTCAATAGTGATTGACAGAAAGAAAACCATCTTCCAAGAGTCATATCGTCAATAGTGATTGACAACACGAACCAAACATTTTTTCAAAAGAGCCACGACGTCAATATGAATCGACAGCACGAAAAACCCTCCTGAAATGTTGCCTCATCTAATAACCGGAAAGAAAACCACGTCCGAAACTCACGTCGTCTAAGGATAGACGGAGAGAAAACCCTATCTCGATCTCATATCCAGAGTCCAAATCGTCTAACAGAAGATCATCTTCAAAACTCCCATCGTCCAAGAATAGACAGAGAGAACACCAAATCGAAATCTCGCATCGTCTAAGAATAGACAGAGAGAAAACCTGCTAGAGAGACATATCTAACTATCGCATCGTCCAAGGATAGACGGAGAGAAAACTTGCTGGGGAAACTTATCGTCAATGGAGATTGATAACAAGAATTTGTTGAGATGTCGTCATTAGAGGACTAATGGACAAAGAAAATTTGCTTGGAGAAGTCATCCTCAACGGGCCGATGAACAGAGAAAATTTGACGCACGATCTAGAACCCAGGTAAACTGATGAGTTATTTGAACTTAACTGTTGATCAAATGCCCCTGTATTCATTGCAGAGATGATTCACGTTGCCGCGGAAGGCTGATAGAAAACTAGCTTATGTCTCGTATGCATATGCGTATGTTTGAATATGGCGTAATGCTCCATACAAATTGGAAATGCTACGCATTTGAGGATGAAATGCAAAGATGATGCAAATATGCAAATGCAGGCTCAGGCCGCCGGGGAAAGATGGATAACAGAACCACTCCAGCAAAATAAATGCTGAAGAGGTAAAGCCAACTCCGCTGGGGATAACCAGATGTGCCAAGTACGATTGGACTCTACTGGGGATAGCTTATGCGTGCCAATGATGATTGGACTTTTGCTGAAGAAAACAGACGAAGTCTTCTTGCGTACCAATTGGATTTGCAAAGGATCAGGCACGACTGATGCTGGAAAAATATCTTGTCTGAACTCAAGGTTTTTGGTTGAAGGGTCAAGGGATGACTTCCCGACATTCATCTTGAACTCGAAGGTTGACTGAACTCGCTAGAACAGCTTCGAGTAGCTCTGGAGAGGAATAATTCCTTCGCTCACGATTTTGCCCCAGCCCGTAGGATCTCTGTGGGGATATTCCTCAAAAGGAAATCTGAAATCTCTGCACCCTGATCTGCCTCAGCATTCTGAACCTCAGAGAGGTGCTTCATTGGTTATCCCTTGGACAAGAAATGACTTCTGCGCTCTTAGGGTGGCCTGCCCCAGCCTGCAATGGCTTTGCCCCTAATTGGCAACTTCACTGGGGATGATACCTATAGCTGCGAAATATCTACCAGATCTCAACCTGATTTCCCCTATTAACTGTCTTTTGGATGGCTGGCTCCCATGCTGTGATCACTTGATATACTGCCCTGGTTCGACGGAGTATTCAGGCATTCTGCATCCTATCCTGATCAGACTTTCCACCGTGGAAACTTTCCTGCTGTCAAGCGCTTACTCACAAGTAAAACAAATTGTTCTACATAAAAGATATATCAAATGCAATACGTATGACAGTTTTGAAAATCCAATTCGGTTCATTGGAAAATTTTTTATGACATATAATGAACAAATCATTTATTGACATGTCAATATTAATACAACGCTGTAAGTAGGAGATCCTCCATTGGGAGCCAGTTTTGATGCGATCTTTACCGTATTATGCTTTTGAAACAAACCTGCTTCAATTAGGACTTTTCCAGGTTGTAACGTGGTCAGGTTCACGGTTTAAGAAGGAAAGGATATAGGCTCAAAGTTCATTTTAACCCACCCATTCTCTGTGATGTTCTCTAATCCTATATTCAGCTAATTCGACACTAGCGTTTACCCTACAAAGGTTTAATGACAGGAATGACGGTTCGGGAAACCACAGCTTTTCGGAGTGACAGTCACTCGCTTTTCGTCTGGCATGCCTGAATCACACGATTTGTTTTTCATCATCGTTTTTTAATTTCCCTAACTTTTTCCTAAGTCGCTTGCTTGCAAGATTCGACTTAGCGGGCTTTTCTTTTGCTTTATTTATTTATTTTTTTGTTTGAACAAATCGTATGACACTGGCTTGTCTGACTTGTTAAAGGGATCGTGACTGTTTCACTCCTTATCGGCAAGGGTTAACCATTGTGGTTTTTTAGGCACGACCTATAAAGGTGTGATTGATCCTCGAACGGGAACACTCCTTTCGCAATTTGAACGCTTGGTCAAAATAGCTGACACCTACCCCGCCCCGGGTTAAGATTAAGAGTTTTTCGTTTTCAGAAAGGAACTCCTACTACTCGACTCAAAGGGGTTAACAAGGGATTATCTTCCTTATATCCCGGTGTTTGTGGATTTGAAACAATGCTTGTACATCATCAACAGGTTTTATTCAAAAGCATACATTCGGAAGCTTGCGCGTCTTTCAATTTCGTCATCCTCCCCGGATTCCACTTAAGCAAGTGTTGGAAATAAATGAAAGTAATAGAGTGAACACGAATGGATTTATTCAAAAACATGCATATTTATTTCATTTATCAATATCAATTGAAAACAACAAGTTTTACAAACGAAAATTGCATATAGACAAGAAAGAAACTACGAATGCAAAGAAATAACAAAACAAAATGAAAATTTCCAGCCTTCAGGAACTGGGCTTTCGCATTGATTTGCTACTGAGGGGAGCGACCCTTGGAAGTCTTCAAACTCAATCGGACAAGCGGTGTACGACCAACTTTCCTCTCGGAAAGGATATGCACCTTTTATCCATCAACTGTTGTACCCTGGCCTGAAAAGCCTCGCAATCCTCGATCGAATGCCCCATGGATCCCCCATGATATCCGCATCGAGCACTGGGATCATACCCGGGAGGGTAAGGTTCTGGCACCGGTTTGAGAGCTTTGGGCTCCACCAAAGAATTCCGCACTAGGTGCGGCAGCAACTGACTGTATGTCATAGGCACGAGATGCAGATGATCATTGCTTCTTTTCAAATTGTTGTGAGGCCTATGCTGAATCTGGCGCTGATAGTCTTGCTGTTGTGGAGCATAAAACTGCTGGTATTGGTCAAGACAATCCTTAGGCTCAGGCGCTGTCATTCTCAGATTTGGCCCAGGAACAGGCACTTGCTGCGGGCAAGGGAATTTTGACACCAAAGGTTGCAGGATATACTCCTGATCTTTCTCAGCTTCAGGTGAGGTGATCAGTGCATATTTATGCACATTATCCTATATTTTTACTTAGGCATTTCTTTACTTTATTTTGATTATTTTTATGTTTTATTTTGTTTTTATATTTTATTTTATTTTTGGATTAATTTGATTTTCGCACTTTATTTTTCAGCTTTAGCAGTCTGCACGGAAACGATCATAACTGGAGTTCCGGGAATCCGTTTGAGGCGTTCTAAAAATCACCGGAAAGCTAAGAGGGTGAGCTACGACTTTTGTGTTGGAGTCGAAGTCAGATTCGGAGCCCAAAATTCCAGAATTTCGTTTGAAGTTACAGCATTAGAATTTTATTTTAGTGTTGAGTCATGTATTGGGTCTGGGTTATATTTTCGACCCAGTTGGGTTTTAAACCGGATCCATTGTTTGCCTTTTTAAGGAGAACTCGTGTTATTGTTCACATTATTCAATTTTCACGAAAATAATTTTGTTGAAGCTTGTACGATTGGAATGGAGAACTAATTCCTTAGAGTCATTCTGCTGTAATCGCGTTCCAACGCTTTGAGGTTTATACTTTTTCAATTTAGTTCGTTTCTCTTTCAACACTATTCTATGAATTGCATTTGCTTAATCTGTTAGTTTATAGAATTGTTTTGATTAAATTCATATGATTGCATCCTTAACTTTTATTCGCCGTTACGTCGCTTTGTCGTTAATTCGCGTTTATAATTCGTGTTTGCTTAATTCACGAAAACTTAATCCGTTTGCTTAATTCGGGACATAGGATTGTCAATCTAGTTTATGTCTTTTGCGCTTGTCAATTGACATAGGAATCGAATAGATATCGAAGTCGCTTAGAAAATTGGTAAGGTAGAAACCCGTGATAAGTCGGAACCGAAAACAGTAGATTGACTTATTTTGATAATCACTTATATTAACCGCTTAATTGAATTCTCTTTATTTAATCGATCCTAAACCAAACAAACCCCCCCCCATTTCGATTTCGGTAGATTAATCACAAACAAGAATCCTTGAGACGATATCCGAGTTTAACTGTCGTTGTATTACGTTTTCATCAAAAACTACTCGTTTTGATCCGCGCGCGACAGCGGATCAAATTGGCGCCGTTGCCGGGGATCGGACCATAATCCGCCCTACCAAGTTCAACACCAGAAACCGCTGAACCAACTAACAAAGATTATTTTTTTTTTCAACTTTTTTTAAGGCTCTACATCTGATTTACCCAATAGTCTAGTTTTAGGTTTTGTTTGTTTTAATTTTCTGCATTTTTGTGTATTTTCTTGCGTTTTCGCGTCCGGTTTCTCGTCAGACCAAGTAAAAAAAAAAACAAGTTTTGGGCAAATCGCCTTCTTTTTTAGATTTGTTTCGTGAACTTGAAGCGGAAAAATTGTGCGATCAAAAGTCCTTAACTCTAAAAGAGTTATAGGAGTTGGCCCCTCGAATCGCCAAATTCCCTTTTTTTCTATTTTTAATGAATTTTTTACTGTTTTCATAGAGTCGAAAAAAATAAAAAAAATTCTCATAAGTGTTATTTTGCTTAATTAGCTTAATTCTGGTGTTATTTTATTTTTCTGAAATTTAAGTAATCGTTTTCCATCATTGTGTTTGAGTCTGAGTTTGAGTCTGAGTCTGACTATCTGCATAACTTGTTTGCTTCGGATACTGAACTTGATTTTGAAATGGCTGATAATAGAACCTTAAGGCAATTGGCTGCCCTTGATGGGAATTATAATGGCTTGTGTATTGAATATGATGATGTTGTTGTTCCTTTTGAATTAAAATCTGGTTTAATACACTTTTTGCCAAGGTTTAATGGACTTGCAGGTGAGGATCCGAATAAACATATGAATGAATTTCATATTGTATGCTCTACACCTTCTGAACGTTCATTAGAGGACCTTGTCAAGCAAATGGCTATGAATGATCTCCAGATTCAAAAAATGACTGATTCTAGCATTCAGACTTTACAGACACAAATTGGACAGCTTGCCACTATAGTAAATGCCATGCAGCAAGCTCAAGTATCAAACCAACTACCCACCCAAACAGTAGTGAATCCAAAAGAGTTATTGTCTGATTTAGTTGATGATATTTATCCTGAGTTGTTATCTGATTTTCCATCTTTATTAGATTATGATGATACTTACTCTTGCGATTTATGTACTGACACTAACATTTGCTCTGTTTGTGCTGAGATTAATGCTGCCTTGCATGGTGATTCTTTTAATGATGTCGTTTATACAGTCGAAACTCTTGATATCACGGCTGGCCCAACCAAATATTATTTTGAACAACCACCTTCTGAACCACTTCCTGAGGATTTATATTATTCATCAAAGCTTCAATTTGAGAAGAAAGAAAAGTTATTGCATGAACATAAGAAGGGAATTGGATGGAGCTTGGTTGACACTCGTAATTTTAGCCCATCCATGAGTATGTGTAGGTCTTAATTGAAGATGGAAGAAAAACAGTGAGGCAGCCCCTTAATCCCTTGATTCTTGATGTTGTGGAAACAGAGACCACTTTCACATGCCCATTCGACACTTTTACTTATCGAAGATTCTTCTTTGATCCTGGAATAAAAGTCGAAGGCACTAATAAATATTTCAAGGTCAATGGATGCTACCCAAAGTTACTTTATAACATCCCCACTTTGGGAGAGGAGCCTGTAGAAGATCTCTCTTTGGGAAAGGCTGCTTATATGATCACTTATCCACCTTGACTCATCAGGTGTGTTCTTTCCTTTCTCTCACTCTTATTTATATTTATGTTCTTTCATTGAGGACAATGTATGCTTTAAGTGTGGGGGAGGGAAACCTTTGTTTTACTATTTTGTTTTGGTTTGTTTTCAGTTATAATAATAAAAATTAAAAAAAAATTTTTGCATCTTTTTGAAAGTTTTAGGCTAAAGACTAATTTGAGATTAGTTTATGGAGAGTTGGGAAAAATTCACAAGATCGGTATCGTCTTAACACCGTAAGTCTCCTGCATGTTGAAATTGATTTGAATATTTTTTATGTTTTAGCCTTAAATTTTCATTCTCTGACAGCTCTTGAGTAATTTATTTCAGCAGTCAGCACCATCTCATACACACTCTACGCAGGGAAGCCGATGAATATAAGTGAGTGATCAAATTTTTAGCTTGAAAAAAAAAGAAGAAGAAAAGAAATGGAATACACCTTAACGGATGTAGAGCCTTAAAAAAAAGTTTAAAAAAAATTACTCTTTGTTAGTTGGTTCAGCGGTTTCTGGTGTTGAACTTGGTAGGGCGGATTACGATCTGATCCCCCGCAACTACAACTAAGTAAGCAAAGGGTTATGCCACGTAAGTACCAGAACCCTAAACAAAAAGGATCAGAGTCACTAACCGGTCGCCTTGCTATGAGTGTGTGGAGATAACAGGCTTAATGTGATTGCGACTGAATGAAAAAGAGCAAAAAGGAGGAAGAGTAAGTTAGGCTTTAACATAATAGCATGATTTGAGTTGATTTGTGTATTCAGGAGGCTTATGTCCGCACAATTGTGGATTAGTGTTCCTACGATATCCTTAGTGTGTAAGATTAGTACCTATCGATGCAAACTTAACCGAAGAAGACTTACAGCCTGAAATGAGTAATTGTTGATGTGTTTGTTCTTTGTTTTGATGTGTTTTATTTTAATTTTGCTCGGAGTGCAAAAGTTCAAGTCTGGGGGAATTTGATCAGTGCATATTTATGCACATTATCCTATATTTTTACTTAGTCATTTCTTTACTTTATTTTGATTATCTTTATGTTTTATTTTGTTTTTATATTTTATTTTATTTTTGGCTTAATATGATTTTCGCACTTTATTTTTCAGCTTTAGCAGTCTGCACGGAAACGATCATAGCTGGAGTTTCGGGAATCCGTTTGAGGCGTTCTAAAAATCCTCGGAAAGCTAAGAGAGAAAGCTACGACTTTCGTGTTGGAGTCGAAGTTAGATTCGGAGCCCAAAATTCCAGAATTTCATTTGAAGTTACAACATTAGAATTTTATTTTAGTGTTGGGTCATGTATTGGGCCTGGGTTATATTTTCGACCCAGTTAGATTTTAAACCGGATCCATTGTTTGCCTTTTTAAGGAGAAATCGTGTTACTGTTCACATTATTCAATTTTCACGAAAATAATATTGTTGAAGCTTGTACGATTGGAATGGAGAACTAATTCCTTAGAGTCATTCTGCTGTAATCGCGTTCCAACGCTTTGAGGTTTATACTTTTTCAATTTAGTTCGTTTCTCTTTCAACACTATTATATGAATTGCATTTGCTTAATCTGTTAGTTTATAGAATTGTTTTGATTAAATTCGTATGATTGCATCCTTAACTTTTATTCGCCGTTACGTCGCTTTGTCGTTAATTCGCGTTTGCTTAATTCACGAAAACTTAATCCGTTTGCTTAATTCGGAACATAGGATTGTCAATCTAGTTTATGTCTTTTGCGCTTGTCAATTGACATAGGAATCGAATAGAGATCGAAGTCGCTTAGGAAATTGGTAAGGTAGAAACTCGTGATAAGCCGGAACCGAAAACAGTAGATTGACTTATTTTGATAATCACTTATTTTAACCGCTTAATTGAATTCTCTTTATTTAATCGATCCTAAACCAAACAACCCCCCCCATTTCGATTTCGGTAGATTAATCACAAACAAGAATCCTTGAGACGATATCCGAGTTTAACTGTCGCTGTATTACGTTTTCATCAAAAATTACTCGTTTTGATCTGCGCGCGACAGCGGATCATGTGGGAATGGGAACATCCATCTCTTTTGCATGATAAGGGATGAATTTTCCTGATTCCTTCATGCCACCCAGCATGAATTCAATTGCTTTCGACTCAATCAAGTCTTGAACCTTATGCTTAAAAGCTTTACAGTTCGCGGTGTTATGCCCCGGTAAGCCAGAGTGGAAGTCGCAATGGGCATTTACGTCACAGCCGGGTGGTATTTCCTCAGTCAATGGAGCCATAAGTTGGGGTTTAACTAATTGAAGTTGGAGCAAGAGTTACACCAACTGAGCATAATCCATAGGTATTGGATCGAGGATTCTGTTGCAGGGTCTCGTCTTTTGCCCGTATTTCCTAATCCTGGGATTGCCTTGAGGAACAGGAGGTAGCTGCTGACGGAAAAAATCTTGAGCCTCAGGCTGTGCAGAGGGTCTCGGAGGCCTATCATTCCTGGGTATAGGTTCCACAAACACAAGTGGAGTAAGCATCTTTGCTGCAGCTTCGGGCATTTGAACACTTTCTTTTCGGAGCACGCCTCTTATTACCTCCATGATCAAGCCCACTTGAGTCTTCAGCTGATGGTTTTTCTCTTTAAGCATCTGCATGTCCCTCATGAACTGCCCCATCTGGCCTCGAATTTCTCTCAGCTCTGCTCGTACTTGTTTCATAGCCTTGCGGGGATTTATGTAAACTTCCTGATCGGATATCCTGCAACAAACTTCGGAGTACAAGAAGTAAGATCACTGGTTCTGAGGTACCTGTTATGCACAAATATCAAAGTTATAAAGAATGCAAACACATATGTATGCAACAGGGAAAATTTCAGAATAGCAACAAGACAAATAGGAAACTCAATATCCAAGCATAGGGATAACCATCACACAAATATGCATCATACAAGGGTAACTAGGTACAAACAGAGTGACCTCGACCAATAAGCCTGGTGATGGTCAACATGCAGTAATGAACAAATGCTACACAGGAATACAGCCCTCAGCTGAGTCTTCAGTTTGATACTCTTCTGAACAACTGCTCTCGGTGAACTCTTCCATAACATGAACTGATACACCCACCTGGATGGATGAAGGAAGGTCGTTGATCCGAATACCATGGGTCGTGATTGAGATCCTGTTGGAATCCAGCAGAGTCTGAACTTGGCTTCTAAACACCTTACAGTCTTCAGTTGAATGCCCGTGTGCCCCAGCATGGTACTCACAGCGGGTGTTGATATCAAAACCTGGCGGATATGGTGGAATCGTTGGATTAATCTCCTTTGGCACTACTAATCCACCTTTGCTCAAATCCGGCCACAACTGACTGTACGATACCGGTAGCTGAGTAAAATGCATTCCTGGCTTCCTTGGTCTTTTCTTGGCGTGTCGACACGGTTGATGACGGTGCGACTGCTGACTCTGGAGGGGAACAGATATCTGACATACATACCCAACAGGTTGCTGACTCTGAATACTCGAAGTGTCTGAAAACTGAACCTGAGGTGCATCATGTTCTGGGGTAACATCACTTCCTTTTCCCATTCTTCTTGAGAATTGACAACTGATTCATCTTCATAAATCAAAGTATCTGAGATGTCTCGAATTTTCACGCTCTTGATTCTGCTCTCGATACATTCACCCATTATCACCAAGTCAGCAAAGTTCGATGCTCTACCACTGATCAGCTTGTCAAAGTAATGGCCTTTCAAGGTACCCAAGAATATGTCAACCAACTCTCTGTCAAGAAGTGGTGGGTGAACACGAGCAGCTAACTCTCTCCATCTCTGCACATACCCTCTGAAGGATTCATTGTCCGCCTGAGATAATTCTTGCAACTGCACGCGACTAGGAGCCATGTTGAGATTGTAGTTGTACTGCTTTACAAAGGCATTGGCTAGATCTGACCATGATTGGATACAACCACTTTCCAACTGCATATACCAATTCAACGATGCTCCACTCAGACTATCCTGAAAGCAGTGAATCATAAGCTGATCATTATGGACATACGAAGTCATTTTTCTGCAGAACATTACCAAATGCTGCTTCGGACAATTATCCCCTTTGAACTTCTCAAAATTCGGCATATTAAACTTTGGAGGCATCACAAGACCTGACACCAAACATATGCTCGAAGCATTTAGATTGAGAGTATTCTGGCTCATCAGGGTATCAAGCCTTTCCTCCAACAGCTGACATTTTCTCATAAACTCAACAGTCTGTGGGTTCTCAGCATTAACCTTTGGAACAACCCTCTGAGGATCTAGAATAGAGAAAATGAAATTCTGATAGTCCGTGTCGTAGAGAGAAGATACCTCTTTATCCCTGACAGGGATCTGCACAGGCTGAGCTTGAGCAACATTGGTTACTGGAGTCCTTTGAATACCGGCCTCTCCTATAGTCATAGCTGTCACAGCTTCCAACAGTTCAAACTCTGCCTGGGTAACAACCTGATTCTGCTCTGTTGAGTTCATGATTTTTGAAGCTGATTCAAATCCAATGCGAATGTCGGGAAATCAACTAACGAAGCAGACAAAAGATGGGTGAGATCCCTGCTCCGGCTGAGGATGGACATGCAAAAATGAGATGCACATGAAATGCAATGCAAGATGTAACAAACACGGGATCACAACCCCCACAAAGCTCTGAATACTGTTGCGCTGCTGACTGGAAAAGTTCGCTTTGAAGAGAGAAACCAAAATACCGGGTTGGCTGGAAGTCAAGTTTCCTGCAAAAACCCTCTCACTCACAGGTATGAACCTAATCACTGACAAGGTTCGACATTCTATGCGTTCATCAGCGTCACAGACTTCCAAGAAACGATGATACGTTCACCATTTATGGTTTGGCATCATAATCTCCTGAAGAGGCCTCACTTAGCTGAATCACAGATGATCGGTCCCTAGAGTCGACAATTCTCAGATCCAAAATCATTTCCAATCCTAAGGATCAGAAAAGAAATCATCAAAGAGAATCTCGTCTGAGCGTGAATTTCATGGGAACTTGTGCTTGCTAAGCAAGCAGGTTCACCACTAATCTCCACTACTAATGCTAGGTGTGTACTCAAGCCAGGGTTTTGGCTTATCTCTCAAAGGAACAACCACCCAACAGCACAACAACAATAGATAATAATATAGTGCGGAAAATGTAAATACAACAATATACAAAATACAACACACACTATAAACACCCAAAGACAAGTAAACAGACGCTAGGATTGACTCGCATAGGGAACCGTTGGAGTCCCCAATAGAGTCGCCAGCTGTCGCAACTGCAAAAAACACCCGGCGGAAAACAGAAGAGTCACCACCTTTCATTATTTATCCCAAAGAGAGGGAAAGGAAACGATCGGAAAAACCTGATGAAAAGGGAAAAGACGAGGTCATGGCAACCAAGTCCTGGGTTCGGGAGTCGGTTACACAAGGGGAAGGTATTAACACCCCTCACGTCCGTCGTAATCGACATGATCCACGCTTGTTTGTTATCTAAAAGGGTGTGTTTAACTATCTATGTTACTGGCTTGCAGGACGAAAAGAAAAGAAAAGAGACTCGACAAAGCGTCGTAGCTCTGTGCCTACGTACTTTCATCTGGTATGAAAGATCAGAGTCAACGTAGTTTGACTAACTACGGAAGAGAAGGGGGAAGGTTGCTCGCCAAGACATCGCGTCTTGTGCCTACGTACTTTCATCTGGTATGAAAGATCATTACAAATGTAGTTCGGGCGGACACGAAACCACGGGTCGGTTAAGTGTTTTATCCAAGTAGGATTAAACATCCATTCCAGCAGTTAGGGACAAAGCCTGTTTGCGGTAGAACCGAAGTTTAACAACACTCTTTTTTGAAAAAAGAAGTTTGATTAATCCCAAAAGAAAAATGTTTGAATTTGTTTTGTGTTTTTTATCGAAAGAAGTGTTTTGAATTTGAGTGTTTATAACCTAGGATCGAATGCGTCGCATATCGTCCTAAGGACGTATACTAAACACTCTAGGTAATTGAGGAGAAGCCCCTCAATCACCATTTCCCAAGTATAAGGCTCATGGCACAACATCCATTATCTTTATTAAGTGCATTAACAATTGTATGAAGATGAGAAGAGAAGACGCACAGAAGGTCTAACGGAAACTCGGCCCTAACGTTGTCATGCAAAGTGATCCTAAAGTTTGGATGAAAGGGGAAACATCTACCCTAATGTTAGCATACTTGGATTGAACGCCTAATGTCTCTCCTACTCCCATCCTAAACGGAGGGACTAGGAATCCTATGGGGATCATGGCAAGAAAGCACAAGAAGAACAAAGGAAGGATCAATCACAAGTAGAGAAAATGCAAACACAAAAATGCACAATTAGAATGGTGGGAGGGAGGAAAAATGTGTGGGGCAGCAGCCGCCACAAGCGCGTCTCGACCTCAACAGCGATGCAAGAATGATGCAAACACGTGGGAAAAAGCGAGAAATGCAAGCAATTAAACATGCAAACAAATGATCAATTCGAACCACATACAAAAGCATGTAACAAATGGAAAATGATCATACATAGCAACAACATCATGATTAACCAATCACAAACAGTGACAATTATTCAAAACAATTCAATCCTAATGCATCACACTGATCTATGATGATTCGAATCGAATCGGTATGCGAACATGCAAACAAAACAGCAAACATGGCATTCTGGTGCAGTGTTAATCGGTTAACACATTCTGTTAATCGGTTAACCTGTGTAAAACAAGTGAAAAACTGGAAATTCATAGGTGTTAATCGGTTAACACTAGGCGTTAACCGGTTAACACCCTGAAACCTTTGAAAAATTTTAATATTTGAATTGGTTAACCGGTTAACCATATACGTTAACCGGTTAACACTATACCAGAAGTGAAAAACAGCAACAGAAAAAGCACTTAATGCACAAAATCACTTAATCAAGTGATCCAACAGATCAGCTTATCAAATAAGCACGAAATTATACATGCAAATAGAAAACCAATAGACATGCAAACATGTCTATACAACACAATCGCAATTCACCCGGATCGGAATCCACAAAATTCAGTTGAATATGAAAATCATCATGTAAATGCAAATAAGCTCAAAAATGCTAGGGATCTAGAATCTCCAACCTTCAAAGCGGAGATTTGCTCCGGTTAGTGTTGATCAACTGAATTGAGTAGTTCAAACAATAGAAACCCGGAAAACTTCGAGATCCAAGCCAAATAATGGTTGTACGAACGAAGATCCACCAAATTCGAGTCGAAACGATTCGAATAATCACTTCCAACTCAAGCTCCAAAATCAAATCTCAATGTGCACGAAAATTGATGATGAAAATTGATCCAAATATGAGGGTGGATGAAGGTTTATGCTCAAGAATCCATTGACTTCAATGAAAAATCAATGAATCCTAATGAAAAAAGAGCTTTGAGTGAGTTTTAGAAATGGAGAGAATTGAGAGAATTTGAGAGAACTTGATCAATTCTGAAAAATGAATGTGAGAAATGAGAATTGGCCCTTTTTTGGTTTGGAGTAGATCACTTAAATACCATCTAGGATTGGATCCCAAAGGTGGGGTTTGGACTTTGGATTGGAAAGTTGGTTTGGAGCTAGGCATGGGAATTTGGAGGGAAAATTGAAATAACCAACTTTCAAGAACATTCTAGATCCTTCTTTTGGTAAAAATGAGTTTCAATGTGATCATAATTGGACCCCAAGTGCAAATGACTTGCAAAATCACGTACAGGGCAAAATCTGTTATGGCTAACCGGTTAACCATATGTGTTAACCAGTTGACACTGATAAAATTTCAAATCTAAGCTGATTCACCAATGGTTAATCGGTTAATCATATGTGTTAACCGATTAACACCTTCAAAAATTTGAATTTGGCGCCTTTTGGAGGGAAACCTGCCTGTTTGCCTGTTTTGAGCTCTGCTAAGCTTTTGACACTTGCTCTTGAACACCGTAGCTGTGATAATGCTGGATATAGACTGAATGTTGCCTTCTGATTTGAGCATAACCTGCAAAATAAAATCGGCCGCTCGACCGCTGGGCAAGATAAATTCCTTTTCTGATGCTTGTTGTTCAGTTGCTTGCACGGGAAAGAAACCTGAGCCGCGGGAACCTTGATCCCCTGCCTCGAGAACCAATGTTATACAAAATGCGGATGCCATATGAAATGCAATGAAACATAAGCTAGTTAAAGAAATAGGTTGGGCAAATTTTGGGGTGCAACAAAGGTGCGTGCGGAATTCGTGTGTGGAAAGTTTATGTAAAAATAGCTGAAAGCTTCATGACTTGGTTGTGGCAAGTTTTGTTGCAGTTTGGTTGTTTGGAAATGCTTTTGTGAAGGCTTGGTGACGTGTGGTGCGTGATGATTTTTCAGCATGTGGTGAAGGCTGAAGATTGAAAATAGGGCTATTGATTTCTCTCTTCCTTTTTTATTTGATGGGCCAAATATATTTTGTAATTTTCCTTTTTGTTGCGGTTAGAATATGATATCAAATTATTAATTAATTTGAATCGCATCTTTAGTTCACAACCGCTCTTTGATTTATCCGAAGGAAAAGGTCAAAAGAGGAAAACCTAATTTTGCATCGTAAAGACAATGCGGGGAGATATCTAGGTAAAGGGTTGGTTAAGCTCAGGGAAGGTACTAGCACCCTAAACTTCTGTAGTACTCTACAGGAACCTTTTGTTTATTGTATGCTTTTTATGTTATTTTATTATCTGCTTTAATATATATTGAGCTAAGGGATAGAGTGACCTAAAGACCTAAGGGTTAGTCCTAAGTTTACTCGGCAAGACGTCGCATCTTGTGCCTACATATCCCGATGGGAATGGAATCAGAGTAATTGTAGTTCCCCTCGAAAGGGAGGTTAGAAACGTCTTGACTATGGTCAAGGTTTCAATGGGGAATAAACGTATCTTAAGGACACGCTTACGTGGAGTCTTTGAAACTCCTATTTCTATGTTGAATTTGTTAATTGAAAATTTAGGGTTGAAATTAGGGATTCCACGGCGGCAAACCCTAAACAGAGTACGACGACTCTTTGACCTAATGCTAGGGTAAAGGGCATTTTCGTCCACGGCGGGACACCTAGGCTATTAGGGTTTTTGAAACGGTCAAAAATTAGAGTTATTGACTCGGCGGTCAAACGGCTGGACCTAATTCCTTCGGAGGGAATCCTAACGGTAAATCATGCAAACATGGCGAAATATTATATGGTAGAAATAAAATGCGGAAAGTAAATAAAGCATCGCGACGATCACTCGCGTAAATTACAAATCCCCAAAAAATGCAAAATAAAATAAACCGCGACCATGGCCTCGCGTAAATTACATCCATGGAACAAATTACAAATATGATAATGAAATATTTAATTAATAATAATCGGATACCGACTAAAACCTAGCGGAAAACAAATAGAGAACGTTAGTGAAAAAAAGTTAGGCGGAAATCAATGACAAATAATAAAACAATTAATAATGAAAGAAAGAAAATGCAATTTGGAAATTTATTATTTTATTAATTTTGAAAAACTTTATTTTTAATTTCTGAAAAAAGAAATTTAATCTTAATTTTGAAACAATGGTTTTTAATAAAAATGTTTTAGTTTTAATTTTTTTTAAAAAGGATTCAATTAAAATTTTTTTTTAAAAAAGAAGTTTTAGTTTTAATAAAAAACAGTTTTAATTTTTTTAATTATAAGAACAGAGTTTTAAAACAAGGTTTAACTAGCAAATATTTTTTTAATTAAACTAACCATTTATAATGACATAATTACAATTTAAAGAAAATCAGAATAATAATAATAATAATAATAATAATAAGAAGAAGAAAAATAAAAAAAGGGAAAAATAAAAAATATAAAAAATAAAAGGGGAAAAGTAGGCTTCACGTTGAAGCATTTCAATCTTTAGGTTTTTAGAAACCCCATCTTCTTCTTCATCACGGTGGCGGCGTCGTTGCAGCTCCTTTGAGCTTTGTTCCATTCTTGCATGGCCGGAAACGATTTCTCTCCTTCTTCTTCGGTTTGTTCCACCTGAAAACAACAGAAAAACTTTGTTATTGACAAAAAGAACTGCTCACCTCGTTCGGGGTTCGAAGCGGTTCGCGGTGGTTTTGCGCCGTTTGGTGGATTTGCTGACGCTTTCCTCTTCTGATAAGTCGTGAGAACGGCCGCCGTTTTTTCCTTTTGTGTGCTCTCCTTTTATCAAATGCAACTCATGTTTATATAGGTAACAAATTAGGGTTAACTCTAACCTAATGCATATTTTAAAGCCCAACTTAAATAATTAGTCAAAACTAAAAAAACAAACTAAAACAAACTTAAAAGAATAAAATCTTTTCTAATATTTTTAATTTTATGATTTTTTGATGTTTTTATGAATAATATGGAAAAAAGTGAAAAAATAATATTTTTTAAAAAATAATTTAAATAAAATACGAAAATAATAATTAAATAATAAAAAAAACTATTTTGTTATTTTTTTTTTATAAAAATAGAAAAGTTAGAATAAAAATAAAAGAAAAACAAAAAGTGAAGAAGGTGGGATTTGAACTCTTGACCTCTCACACTCACAACTCCTTACACACAGTCTCTTGCCAATTGTGCAATTTTATTCATTCAAAATAAAGTGGCACTAGAAACTATGTAAAGGTAGGACAAATTTGGGGTGCAACAGATGCCCCTATTTAAATAGTTTCACCGGATGATTTGAGCAGCGGAGACTCGAGAAATCGCTGTGAAAGGGATTTAAATACAGATAACCGGAAATTTGGCCCCTAGATGCAGTGATATGCAACGATATGGACAAAATAACACGAACTATAATGCTGACAATGCCATGAATCTAATATGATGCGTATGATGGAATGATGAATGTAAGGATGCAGACGACACGACGTCACAGGGGACAGCGCATCGAAGAATTGCACTGGGGAAGAAGACACGCGGTGGTGACAAGGTAACATAGGATCCACACGGAGGCAGGACCAGGTAAACGACAAACGCTAGAGTTTTGGGGACATTCCTTGAAGAGATCGAGCGGGATCTTCAGGACTCACCGGAAAACATATAGGGAGAGACAAACATCAGAACATTTCAGAAGAACATCGAAAAGGAGACACGTCGTATCTGGAAGAACGTCAGATAGACATGACACGAAATAGTCGATGGGTGCCAAGTAAACTGGACTTTGTCCACAAGGTAAGACGCAGATAAAACACGACCTCGGGGAGAAAAATGCAAATGGGGATAAAACACCCATGCTGCCAAGTAACTAAATTCGTCCACAAGGTAAGACGCGGATAAAACACGACCTCGGGGAGAAAAATGCAAATGGGGATAAAGCACCCATGATGCCAAGTAAATAAATTCGTCCACGAGGTAATACGCGGGTAAAACACGACCTCGGGGAGAAAAATGCAAATGGGGATAAAGCACCCATGATGCCAAGTAAATAAATTTGTCCACAAGGTAAGACGCGGGTAAAACACGACCTCGGGAGAAAAAGCAAATTGGGATAAAACACCCATGATGCCAGGTAAATTGGACTTCGTCCACGAGGTAATACGCGGGTAAAACACGACCTCGGGAGAAGAAGCAAATGGGGATAAAACACCCATGATGCCAAGTAAATTGGACTTCGCCCACGAGGTAATACGCAGGCAAAACACGACCTCGGGAGAAAAAGCAAATGGGGATAAAACACCCATGATGCCAGGTAAATTGGACTTCATCCACGAGGTAATACGCGAGTAAAACACGACCTCGGGAGAAAAAGCAAATAGGGATAAAACACCCATGATATGAACATGTATAAGAATTATGCTATGATATATGATCACATGCAAATGCAGATGTCAATGACAAGGCTCGACTCTGTTGGTGAGATGACAAAACTGGAAGACTGATTCCTCAACCCATACATCATTGTCATTCTATTAAACTGTATCAAGTTGATAGTCCTTGTAGGAAGGATGAAGAGATGCTTGGGGATTTTTCAAGTACACTGCCCTAGATTAAATTGTCCATTACAGATGAACTGATAATTGCTTCAGCTTGTCTGATTCTGAAAATGATTGTTTTATTGTACCCTCGGAAGGTTTGCCCCAGTGTGAGTCTTGGAAAAAAACCTTTGGATAAACCAAATCTGAGAAGATCTTGTCTTGAACAAATCTTGAACTGATTCTTTGACAGGATGTAAAAGGAACTTGCCCCTGATAAGATCACTTAACCAAGTTTCTCATTGTTTAAAAATTCCTTAGAGGAAAGCCAGTTTGCAAACAAAAATATTCATACAAACATGATAATGCAAAGTTCATGCGACTTTTGAAATCAAAATTATTTTTGAAAAATGAAAAATAAGTCGTTGGTCAGAACATGGTGGTTCAAGACGCTCAAAATTTAAAACAAAAGTGTATTACCAAAATAAATGATTCACAAAGATCTTTTGGAGTCAGGTTACGCAACCTTGTTGTAGTATACTTTCAAAATAACCTTGCTTCAATTAGGTCTTTTGAGGGTTGTAACGTGGTCTGGTTCATGGTTTATGAAACAAAGGATAAAGGCTCAAAATTTATTTATACCCACCCCATCTACATGATGATCTCCAGTCCTATGCTCAGTTAACTCCTATTATGCATTCAGGTTCGTATAGATTAGGAATTGCACTGATGGTAGCAATGATGGTTCAGAAGTCAATGGACCTATGAAAAGCAGCCACTACCTCCTTATGATATTTGGTCATTTTGACATTGAGGATTTTCAGGGTAAAGATTTAAAACTCCTCTTTGTATTATCCCTAAATTTTGCCTGAACTGTTTATTTTGAAAGTTATAGTCAGCGGGATGCCCTAGTTTTGCCTAAGTCTCCTTCATAGATTTTGACTTAGCGGGCTCTTTCTTTTGATTTTTTTTATTTTGAAACATGACTTCCTGGTTTAATGATTACGGTGAACCATCGTCGGTTTTTTTTGGCTTAAAAAAATCCTCGACACTTGTTTGTTGTGTGTGAAGGAAAATTGTAAGTGCGGCCTTTATATGAAAGGTATATTGCATGAACACATAATCGAGTTAATTGAGAAATACCCATCCCCAGGTTAACATTGCGAGTTTTTTTTTTGTAAAGAAAGGAACTCCAACTTCATAGGCTCGAAGGGGGTAACAAGGGATTAACTTCCTTATTTCTCCAGTGTTTGGGAGTTGAAATAATGCCTTACATCGTCAACAAGGTCTGATTGAAAGCATACTGACAGCAAGTATGGGTATAACATTATCATCATCCTCCCTCCAATCTTAGCATATCAAAAATTTGGACAAAAAGTAAATATTTGAAAAATAAAGCATAAAGATGCAAATAGTAAGCAAAATGAATTGAATCAAAAGTCGCAATGCTCATTTCATTAATGTAAAAGTACAAACATAATTTGAAAGCAAACAACTAATACGAAATAAGGAAAACGCAAACAACAAGGAATAAAAGGCCTAGTGATAAAACTTCATTTCTGATGCACTGGCAAGGGATCCTTCTGAACATTCGGATGACCGTCTGTAAAATTAAGTATTCCGGTTCTAACCAATTCACGCACTCTAGCCTTCAGCGTAAAACAATGTTCCAAGTCGTGGCCTGGGGCACCCTCATGAAAAGCACAATGGAGATCGGTCCTGAACCCAACCGGATGGGGATTAGGAGGAGGTGGCAAAGCCTTTGTGGTGATCAGTCCTCGTCGAACCAAGTCAAGATATAGCTCAGTGTAAGTCATGGGAATAGGATCAAAGTGGCTTCTGTTCCATTTCTGGTTTTGTCTGATAATTGGGCATTGAGGAGTCTGAGTTGGCTGTCCTCTGGCAATCAATATTTGAAGCATTTCAGTGAGCTTAGTCATGTCTGACTTTAACTCATCGATTTCCATTCGGATCTCTGCATTGTATGTCTCTTGCTCTGACATCTTATGTCTATAGTTAGCCCTGGTCTGATATCTGTGTCGAGGAATCAACTTGACGACTTAAAGAAACACTGGAAGACGAGAGAACCGAGAATGAGAAACCGGGGGAAAAATGCAATGCAAAAATGTGATGCTAATGCCATGTAATGGTTCCAAGAATTTCAACGGTTGATTGCAAATATTCCCTTTTAGGAAAGTTGGAAAGAAATTTTTTATTTTTGACTCTAAAATGTAGGACCTTTTTGAATTTGCAAAGGACTGCTGAATTCCTTGAAACTGGAAATGATATGATGCTTTATGGATGCAAAGCACAAATACACATACAAAGGTCCTAGGTTAGAGGACAACGAATGGAGTTAAGGTCTACCCTTCCCAAAAGGTAAGTACTATAGGTTAATTGTACCTGCAGAACAAGGGTTCTAAATCAGTGCCCAAAGTCATCAGTCCATCCTTCGGATATTATCAACTTTCCAACTAACTCGGAGGTCGATAATATTCTCGAGAGAACCTCTTTTGAGTGTAGTATCGCGTAGCAACTATTGTAGGACTACTCCCACATAGTTCCCGCACTACGTCCTATATAAGGCCAAGGTGGTGTTAAGGTACTATGGTCCCCAGTATCACAGACTCCAATTGAAAATAGTAAAAGTTTTCACGACTGCACTCGATCAACCGAACCATTTTCGAAAGGGTCTCAACTGAGCAGTGATTCTCGAGTCGACTTGGTCGGGACTCACTCCCGGCAAGCCTCGTCGAATATCTCACCTTCCTATAATAAGGTCACTCAAGTCCGGGTTAGGAATTATCTCACAATAACAGGTATCCCCACAAGGTACAATGATATATAAAAATAATTAATAAAATATCATACAATAAACAAAATAGGGGTAACCCTTAAAAATTAGGAGGGTCCCCAGAGAAGTCGCCATTTTCTGTTGCGGTTAGAATATGATATCAAATTATTAATTAATTTGAATCGCATCTTTAGTTCACAACCGCTCTTTGATTTATCTGAAGGAAAAGGTCAAAAGAGGAAAACCTAATTTTGCATCGTAAAGACAATGCGGGGAGAGATCTAGGTAAGGGGTTGGTTAAGCTCAGGGAAGGTACTAGCACCCTAAACTTCTGTAGTACTCTACAGGAACCTTTTGTTTATTGTATGCTTTTTATGTTATTTTATTATCTGCTTTAATATATATTGAGCTAAGGGATAGAGTGACCTAAAGACCTAAGGGTTAGTCCTAAGTTTACTCGGCAAGACGTCGCATCTTGTGCCTACATATCCTGATGGGAATAGAATCAGAGTAATTGTAGTTCCCCTCGAAAGGGAGGTTAGAAACGTCTTGACTATGGTCAAGGTTTCAATGGGGAATAAACGTATCTTAAGGACACGCTTACGTGGAGTCTTTGAAACTCCTATTTCTATGTTGAATTTGTTAATTGAAAATTTAGGGTTGAAATTAGGGATTCCACGGCGGCAAACCCTAAACAGAGTACGGCGACTCTTTGACCTAATGCTAGGGTAAAGGGCATTTTCGTCCACGGCGGGACACCTAGGCTATTAGGGTTTTTGAAACGGTCAAAAATTAGAGTTATTGACTCGGCGCTCAAACGGCTGGACCTAATTCCTTCGGAGGGAATCCTAACGGTAAATCATGCAAACATGGCGAAATATTATATGGTAGAAATAAAATGCGGAAAGTAAATAAAGCATCGCGACGATCACTCGCGTAAATTACAAATCCCCAAAAAATGCAAAATAAAATAAACCGCGACCATGGCCTCGCGTAAATTACATCCATAGAACAAATTACAAATATGATAATGAAATATTTAATTAATAATAATCGGAGACCGACTAAAATCTAGCGGAAAACAAATAGAGAACGTTAGTGAAAAAAAGTTAGGCGGAAATCAATGACAAATAATAAAGCAATTAATAATGAAAGAAAGAAAATGCAATTTGGAAATTTATTATTTTATTAATTTTGAAAAACTTTATTTTTAATTTCTGAAAAAAGAAATTTAATCTTAATTTTGAAACAATGGTTTTTAATAAAAATGTTTTAGTTTTAATTTTTTTTTTAAAGGATTCAATTAAATTTTTTTTAAAAAAAGAAGTTTTAGTTTTAATAAAAAACAGTTTTAATTTTTTTTATTATAAGAACAGAGTTTTAAAACAAGGTTTAACTAGCAAATATTTTTTTAATTAAACTAACCATTTATAATGACATAATTACAATTTAAAGAAAATCAGAATAATAATAATAAGAAGAAGAAAAATAAAAAAAAGGGAAAAATAAAAAATATAAAAAATAAAAGGGGAAAAGTAGGCTTCACGTTGAAGCATTTCAATCTTTAGGTTTTTAGAAACCCCATCTTCTTCTTCATCACGGTGGCGGCGTCGTTGCAGCTCCTTTGAGCTTTGCTCCATTCTTGCATGGCCGGAAACGATTTCTCTCTTTCTTCTTCGGTTTGTTCCACCTGAAAACAACAGAAAAACTTTGTTATTGACAAAAAGAACTGCTCACCTCGTTCGGGGTTCGAAGCGGTTCGCGGTGGTTTTGCGCCGTTTGGTGGATTTGCTGACGCTTTCCTCTTCTGATAAGTCGTGAGAACGGCCGCCGTTTTTTCCTTTTGTGTGCTCTCCTTTTATCAAATGCAACTCATGTTTATATAGGTAACAAATTAGGGTTAACTCTAACCTAATGCCTATTTTAAAGCTCAACTTAAATAATTAGTCAAAACTAAAAAAACAAACTAAAACAAACTAAAACAAACTTAAAAGAATAAAATCTTTTCTAATATTTTTAATTTTATGATTTTTTGATGTTTTTATGAATAATATGGAAAAAAGTGAAAAAATAATATTTTTTAAAAAATAATTTAAATAAAATACGAAAATAATAATTAAATAATAAAAAAAAACTATTTTGTTATTTTTTTTATAAAAATAGAAAAGTTAGAATAAAAATAAAAGAAAAACAAAAAGTGAAGAAGGTGGGATTTGAACTCTTGACCTCTCACACTCACAACTCCTTACACACAGTCTCTTGCCAATTGTGCAATTTTATTCATTCAAAATAAAGTGGCACTAGAAACTATGTAAAGGTAGGACAAATTTGGGGTGCAACACTTTTGTAAAATTATTTTGTAATGAATGGTGGACTTTGTGTTGGCATTTTTGTTATGGTGATTGACTTTATGATTAACATGACCTTTTTTGAATGAAATTGAATTTTTCTTTTGAATTGTATGATGATATGGTAATGTTTTTTTTTATAAAAATGATCATGAAATATGGATATGGAAATGAATAAAGTGGAATTTAAATAATGAAAAATGGATATTGAACTATTTGGATAATGGAAAATCATGGTTTTGAAATGGATATAATGGATAATGTGTTTTGGATAGAATATGGATAATGAATGAATGGATTTGGAACTTCCCTTGAGAGACTATAAATCAATCTCAACCTTAGAAATTTTGAATCACAAATCAACCCTGATGAACTTCCTTGCATGAAAACCCTGATTGAAGAATGAACCAATCATTGATGATCCTCAGTCATTAAAGTACTTGACTTTGCACAGCCTGATAATCTGACCCACACACCACTAATTTGAATCGGCCTAACCCTAACTAAAGCTTCACACACAACACTTGAATCGTGAAACACACTCTTTCCAAATAAAGATTAGGTCAAACCAAGACGATCCTCAATCCGTACTGCACACACTCCTGATTGGATACCCTCAAATGAAGCAAAGACTTAGGCAATAATAAAATGAAAATAACGTGACATATTTTTGGTTTTTTCTGAATAATGGTTAGTGGATGGATGTACAGATTAAAGTTATACACAAGTAAGACAAATTTGGGGTATGATAGATGCCCCTATCTAATTGGCTTAAACCTAGTAAGATGAACTACTACGATGTTCATTCTTTCGAGATAGAAGTCAATTTGATATGAAAAAGACTCCTAATTTTTCCGAAAAGAAAGGAAAGTGTTTAGGAGGTAGAATAACAGATCAATGTTGACCCTCGAGTGGACACTAAAAAACTTGCAAAGGTCGTTATCACCAAAAGGATGTGTTGCAGTAAGAATCAAATATCAAGCTATTAATTAACTTGAATCACGAATCATGAAATTCACCATCGAGCTTTGATTTATCCAAAAGAAAGGATAAAGTTCGAAGAAAACCCTAAGTGCACTATGTAACAACACAACTAAGTATCTGTAGTACTCTACATGAACCTCTTATTTGTATTTGTGTTATGTTAAAGTTTGCTTGCTAAGGAAAAGGTGCTAAGGTAAAGACCTATGGGTTTATACAAAGTATGATCGCCAAGACATCACATCTCATGCCTATGTATCCTAACTAGGATGGAATCAGAGCAATTGTAGTTCACCTAACTAGGGTCGAAGGACTATGGTCAAGGTTTCAAAGGGGGGGGGGGGGGGAGGGAATAAATATCCATAATCATGGTACTTACATGGAGTTAACAAATTTCCTAAGTCTAAGTTGAAAAACTAACTAAGGTTGACTTTTTAAAAAGTCAAAAGGGGAAAATGAATACACATTACAATGATACTCACACAGAGTCCTCAAACTCTATACTTAATTCTAAGTTTTAAAAACAAATGGCTCTAACAAGGCCAAGAGGGGAAGAGTAAGTACTTATAACAATAGAACTTACTTAGGGTTTACAAACCCTAATCTACAACTAGGTTGGAAAGGGAAATGACTCTAACAAGGCCAAGGGAAGGATGATCCTAACAAGTTAAAGAGATAAGTAGGGAATGGTCTAAACTATCTTAGAATATAACTTACAAGTCAACATGGTAACTTTCCTTTGGAATAAGGGACAAACAAACTTGTAATAACAAGTGTTGGAATGATAAGCTTTAGGGTAAGGATGATAACAATCAAAGTGTTAAAGCCAAGAATTTCAAATGAGATAACAATCCAAGAGGGGCAGTAGCTACATCATGTTATATTCATCATTCTCAAATAATCATGAACATGTCAAACACACACCAAAACAACAAGTATATTTGTTACACCCTTAATAAAACATGACAAATGCTAATAATGATTCAAACATGAAGTTACAACTTCAAGAAGAAAATGGGAAGCAACATACGCATCTCATAAAGCTCATATTCAACACCATTATATCAAGAGAAACACAATCAAGAATCACCTCAAGGCATGAACAATATCATATGCAAGGAAATAAACCAAAACATGAATGAAAGGCTTCAAACAAGCAAGACATGTATAGAAACTCAAATGGGAAAACAAGAACACTTTGGAAACATGAAGTCAATAGCTTCAACAAGCTTTTCAAACCACACATAGGCATATAATCATCAAGATAATCACTCAAAGAACAAACCCTAAAAACTATGTCAAAACAAACATCAAGACATGCTCAAAAATGAACCCTAAGTTGAGGTATCAACCAAAAGTAGTAAAATAGTCAAATAAAATCCAGCTCAAAGTTTTAAATCATGCTCAAATATTCAAGAATACATATGCAAAATCTCACAACAAAATTGGTACAAAAACTTCACCAAAACCCCTTTACAAGCTCATAATGTCAAAATGAATCGAGGACTCAAAACCAAACCAAAAGTCTATTCAAACAACAACATCTATGGCCACAAAAAATATTTAAAACTCCTTACATCATATGTAGAAACTTGACAAAAAACCAGGTCAAAAAGATTTGAGAAAGTCAATCAAATAACAAACCCTAATTCAAGGGTAGTTTGGTAAACATGTTGCAACAAATGATTTAAATAAAATAATGAGGTAAATAACAAAAATAGTCAAAATAAGTCAAGATATTAAAATGTCTAAAAATAATTTTTGTGGGATTTTTAGATGTTTTAAACATTAAAAATAAAATATAAATTTGAAAGGAATAAAAGAAAAGAAAATAAAAATAAAAGTAGGGTTGAGGGGTGCATTGAGTAACGACAAATTTAAAAGAAGTTAGTTACAACTCATCTGGGCTCTGGAATGGAGGGGTGTGCTTAGCGAAAAAAGGTTAAGTCCATGCCCATTAACTCATAAGTCAGAACAAAAAGACAAAACATGCATGTGTATATTTAAATGTCGTGGTTAGGTTTACTGGAGAAGATTCAGAGATCGTGAAGGCTTTGTGTGCCCCTTATCTCCTACAGGTTGTGTTGAGAAGCATTACACCCTCCTCCTTATGGGCCTACGGTCAATTTGCTCTAAGACTTCTCAGAAATTCCAGGGCATTTCCCAAGAGTTAAGAATGTTGATTCCTCAAGAACATGGTTAAGGTTTCGTAATAAGTTGTATTCTCATTTCAAAGGTTTTCTCAGGGCATGGTTTTGTTTGTAAAGGTGATTGTTAATAATCTGAAGAATCTCGATGGGTGATAGTTGAGTTGGAATGGTAAATGTGGACAAGAAAATTAGAATCAAATGTGGACAAGAAAATTAGAATCAAATGTGGACAACAAATTTTCGAGCGAAGAAAACCAAGAATCATGTTCCATACAAAATCTAGGTAAATTCTTTGAGTTCTAACTTCAAATTTTAAATTTGGTTTATCAAAGAAATTTTCTTATGGACATCCAAGGGGGGATCACACTCGGTAGTTGTTAAAAGCCCTTGATTCAAAAGAGTTTTTGTTGGTATTGATTAAATTCTATTAAGCGATAGATTCATGAGTCACATAAGAACTCACGGTTCTTCATAAAAGTCAAGTTTAATTCATGATTAGTAACGTCAAGTTGAGTTCATATTTGAGTTATAATTATGGCAATTGAGAATTGTTGAAAATTAAGACTCAAGCATGAGTGTTAAAACCCCACTCTTCTCAAAATCTAGTTTGGTTCTTTACTTGTACAAATTTCAAATCCAAATGAAGATTCTAGCTATGATTCCAAAAGGACCCAAGATACCATTTCAAAACATCATTGCAAACTAAGTTTGGATATAAGAATTTAGGATTTATCGTAGAAGGTTCAAGCTTATGGCCAAATACAAGTTTTATTCTTGGAAATCCAAGTTACAACATTCAGCTCATTACAATTTCAAATTTCCAAATCCAAAGACAAACTTACAAAGAGTTGAATTTATAAGAGTTTTATATAGCCCACATGTTCACACCAGTTTCCAAGATCATATTTTATTCATAAATATTAAGTTACAAATGACTTATAGATGGGATGAATCCTAAAACTATCTACTTTGTTTATTTGTCTCCAAAGAGCATTGGTGATGATGAAATATACCAAGCTTGCAAATCCCACACGAGATGCTAACTGCTTGTTCTCCCGTCACCAGTACCACTCTTGCAGGCACTTGTTTCTCTCCTTGACCGTTGGCCTCATCTGAGGAGCAGCAGTGAGATAATTAAATACCTGCTACAACAAGTTTCAATAAAAAATGCACAAAAGAGGTATTAATTTGAATTGGAATATGAAAACAGAATTGAATCAATGGAAACCAAATTGGTGATGTAGGGCGCATAACCGAAAAATCCTTCCCTTTCCATAACAGGATCCACAACATTCAAGAGGCCGAGAAAATCCAGATTTATTCAGAAGCATCATAAAACCAAATATTCAAAGATAATCTTAAAACAAGAAAGGAATTAGAGACACAATCAATAGCAATCAAGCTAGTATCAACATGCTTCAGACAAAAAAATATGAGAAAATGGAAATACTTTCAATGATATTTTTTTGGTCCAAAGTCACAACAGGATTCATCAAACACATCCATTCTTTCCAAAACAAGATAAAACAAAAATCCACATGTTTGATTAAACTGGAAATTACATTCAAAGTATTGTGATTTCAATTTTAATCCAAGAGAGTATAAGTAGCAAAGTAACAAATCATAGGGGGCGGCAAAAACATACACGAAAAAAACACGAGAGAAATTCACAGAGATTGGGGAGAAGAAAAGATTCACAATAAAGGGATGTGGAGAACTTATCTTTAGATTGGGCGAGCATCATCGAGAACGGCCTTCAAAACCCTTGCATTGTTTTCTTTCTCAAGCTTCCATTCTCGACCCCGGCTCTAAGAAACTCCACGAGCAAGCCGCCTACACGTTGCAAGACCCTAGTCGCCACAAAGCTCGCCGTGAACCGCCATGGCCTCCCATTTTGGTAATTTTATTCTATCAATTGCTTGAATCTTTGAGTTTGTTGATGTTTACAGGTTGAATTTGAGTTTAAAGAAGAGAACGGAAAGAATTGGAGATTGAAAGAGGAAGAGACGGAAGACGAAGAAGAAGAGGAGAGAGGAAGAAGACAGAAGTAGAACAAAGAATACAGAAGAACGAAGAAGAGAAGAATAATAAAGAAGAGACGAAGAAGAAGAAAGAAGAAACGAAAGAAGAAGAGAAGAATAATAAAGAAGAGACGAAGAAGAAGAAAGAAGAAACGAAAGAAGAAGAGGGAGATGATGAAGGAGAAGTCGAGGGAGAGAGGGTGAGAGTGGCGGCGTAGGAGATGAGAGGGAGACGAGAGAATCTAGGGTTTTTCACCCTGTCCTTGTTTTTTGGTGTTGTGCAGATGGGTTGGGTCCGGTGGGCTTAACCACCACCGGCCCAGCGTATTTTTATTTTATTTTATTTATTTTGTTGTCTAAAAAAAGGGAATTGGGCTTGGCCCAATAAATATAAAAAAAACCAATAAAAAATATTAATAAAAAATATTAATAAAAATAAAAAAACATAAGAAAAAACATAAACACAAAAAATTATTTTAGAATTGTTAATAATTTAGTTATTTTTAATCATCTAGAATTTCTAAGAAAATATTTTGGTTAATTTTTACTTTCTTTAATTTTTATAATTTAATTTTAGAAAAATGAAAAGAAAATAAATAAAAACAATTTAAGAAGCATTTAGGTTTTCTAGATTTATTTTATGACCTAAGTTTATTTTAGATAATCAATCTTTAACTTATTTAGTGTTCTACTAAGTTATGCGAACTTTAGAAATGTTAATCAATTAATCTTTTTTAAATCTTGTTTAGTTTTAGCAATACTTTCGATCTTTTATTCAAATTGGATTCACTTTATTTCCCTTAAGATTTTCTAGATCCACTTTCATTTCTCATTTATTGGATTTATGTTAAAACTTCATGCTAATCTTCTTGCACAAGCACTGTATATTTCGGAGGAAAAGGTACCCGCCACTGACTGCCATGTCAATTCTCCAACTCTAAATCCTACCCTCATCCTAGTCTTAGGATCTGAGTCTCTGTACTCACACTTAGCGTCCTGTTGTTGTACCCCGAAATTTGCCCAACCTTTTGCTAACTTGGTTTATGTTTCATTGCATTTTCATAGCATTCGCATACCATTGTTCATCTACAGGGGATTGAGAGAGGTGTGCCTAGCAAGAAGATATTACCAAAGTTTCCAAGCATAATCAAGAGGTCTTGTTCAAGTCATCAAGTGCTTATCATCATCAGAAGAAAGTCAAAGTTCTTTGAAAGAGCAGATGAATGAATATGGTTCACCTCCTATCTTGAGGGTCATGTGAGGGTCATCAGAGGATATTGAGTCCATGGTTATGGATGCAGAGTATTGTGGGAGCTCATTGAGTTCCTTGAGGGTTATTGTGGAGCTCATCCAAGTCATTACATCATATGCAAGAAACCATAGTCAAAGGTGGTGCATCTATGGTTTTCATCTGGTCAACCCTAAGTCAACTGTGAATTTGAAGGAGATTAAGACTTAATTCCAAGTCATTGTGATCATGGAAGGTTGTGTTGAGGCATCTAAGATTTTATTCCAAGAACAAATCAAGAAGAATCAAGAGTGTGAGAAGTTGCTAAGCTAGGGTTTCTAAGCTTGTCAGTGTAAAATCCCCTATTTTAATGCCTAACTTCAAGACCACATATCTCAAGATACAAGTTTCATCTCATCTTAATGCAAACATGAAACTTGTAGAGTATGTTTCTAGCTTTCGTTTGAGTACTAGAAGTCATCCATTGGGTTTCTAGAACTCAAGTTATGATGCTGACAAGTTATGGGTCCTCAAATGAATGTGATTTTGGTCAACAAAAGTCAACTAACTTCCAAGACATTTTTGACCTAGAAGGATGTTTCTCCTCACTTTGACCCAAACATGAAAGTTGTTCCTTATGATCTTAGCTTTCCAAAAAGTACTAGAATTCCTTTATTTGATTTGTAGAGCTCAAGATATGTAGCTTGCAAGGCAGGGGTATTTTGGGAAACTTTGATTATAGGTCATTTTGGTTATAGGTCATTTTCATGACTTTGCACACTTCAAATGGAACTTTATCCAATATCAAATTTGCATCAAATTAACTCAATTTCATCATTAAATCATCACTTTTCATGGGTATGGCTTGTATGTGAAGAATGGTGAAGGAAATTCCATGGAAAAAGCATTAAAGTCCATGATTTGAATTGAATCCGTTTTAAATCATTTCATAACATGTTTATGCATTTTTTAAGTCCCTTTAACATACCAAATACAATGCCAAAATCAGAATTGAGTTTTGATGAGTAAAAACATGTCATTTTTCAAGTTGCTTCATGTATAAGTTGTTAGAACACAGATTGATGTTTAATATATCTCATTGTTTTGATGATAACATTAATGAAATTTTGTATAAAAGAAATATATACTCTAATTTTGTTCAAGTGTTTATTTGTTTCAGATATCAAAATTATTATTATTCTGGAAGCAAGAACGCCTCTGAACACTACAGAACGATAAAACTCTGAGCGTCAGAAGCAATATATCAGAAGACTCTGATCTGCTACAAATGACTCTGAGCGAAGCTAAGAAGAATTTGAGTAAAGGACATTCAGTTATTCAGAAGACTCTGGAAGTACTTACCGCTGCAAGTACAGAGGCTCTGATAAAGCTAGTCTGTTCTGATAAAGAATTTCACACTAAAGCACTTTGCTGCAAAACTCTGTTAGAGTTACTCTGATATGAAGAACTAGGAACATCATCAGAAGATCTGATGCAAGACGTTCCAAAGTTGTTGAAGAAGATGTTGTTCAAATAAAGATCCATTGGCGTATTCCTTGTCCTTATCCAAACGGCTCTTTCCTCATTCGTGCATGACACAGGAATTCAGACAAAAAGGATTTGTCAGAACATTCCCCTTCTGAGAAAGGAATAGTCAATATAAGACAAAAGCAACAGAATGCACAGCGTTGCACAGTCTTTGAGAAATGGACTTCAAGTACTATAAAAGCAAGTCTCAGCATCACTTCAAAGGCTAACGAATCAAAGACGAAATTATTCACTCATCACTTGTGATGCGTCCGCAAGTGCACGGAAATATCGAAGTAATATAAAAGATTGTCGAACCCACAGAGACCAATGTCAATCTACCGTTATATATTATTACGGCGTGAAGCTAAGGCTAATGGAATTAGGAAAGCTGAATGCGAATGAAATTAAATGCAAAGGAAATAAAGATAATTGGTTTAAAGAAAAAGAGGTAAAGGGATATCGGTATGCAAGGAATTAGTTATCGAGGATTCGACAGGTCGCCGGTGCTTTTTACTCTTTGCAAACACTTTTCAGGAGAAAATACTCGTTTAAAGACCTCTGCCTCACGATGGTTGTTGACTCGGGTCATAATTCTAAGGCGGAATGTACGCTCTCGCAGTCCCATTCGGGGTTTAAACTACTTTTTGAAAACAAATAGATTCTGATTTCTTTTAAAGCGCTTTCGCTGTGTTTAAAATCAATGCCTAGTTTTTACTATCTGGTTTAAATCTTAGCTTTCGCGTGCCGATTCATACCTTAATGAATTTCCCACTGTCGTGGCGAAACTACTGTAAATAATTTCTCGCTGTCGCGATGAAGGTTTATTTGGAAATTAAGATTAAAAACTACGGCCAGAAAGGTTATTTGTAAAAAGGGAAGGTGCAGGTTACTATCGAATCCTGTCCTACTAATTCGGTTACATACCGATAAAACTAATTTAGCTAGACATGATAATTGATGCAAACGGGAATAAATATAAACAGCAAAATAATAAAACATACATTATGACAGAAAATAAAGTAATAATTCAATTAATAAGAACCTGTAAATCGTACTGATCTCGAATCCTTGAGTAGTCCTCCACAATGTCGGCAGGATTCTACTTTGGCGAGAATTAAAAGGTACAGGAAGAAAATACAATGTTCTAAACTAAAGGAAAATGGAAATGAAATAAAAGAAAACAATAAAACTGGGAGAAATAGCTTTAGTAGAAATCTTGGCAGCACTTCGATACCTCCGAAGCCTCCCCCGTAAACTCTGAATCTAAGGCCTATTTATAGGAGATAATTCATTCTTCAACTTCCAGAGATCATGGGTGAGTTATGGAGGGAGTGGGGGTAACTTCCAGTAGTGGGCAGTGAGTGGAGAAAGTGTAGGAAGAAATCTTAGAGAGAGTGATCGTGGCAAAAACCGATTTGAACGTTAAATGACATTTCATCTGCGTGACGCTCGTACTGGAACGTGACGGTCGTCATACGCATGACGGTCGTAATGGACCTGTGACGACCGTCATATCAGCAAAATCCATTTTTTTCTGTTTTTCTTCTCTCTTTTCCTTCCATTTCTTCTTCTTTTCTTTCTTTAATCCAAATTCTCCCCAATCTGCAAAACGAAGTAAATTAATCATATAATAGAACATAAATCAAGATAAATTAATAATAGTCACAAATAAATGCATGTAAATCAATCCAAATAAACGATATGATTTCGTGTTATCAACTTGACAAATTATTCAACAAGCAACTCATACAAACATTCTTCATAGCTGAATAGTTTTTATTTCGTTCTTTAACTTGTGTAAAAATCACTGTTGTGATATAACTTTTTAGAAGCAAATCTTAAACACATTGTTAGTTTATCTTTTGTAAAAGATTCCTTAAGAGACCAAGTGTGGTCAGATTTCTTGAGAAGACTAAGACAGTTATCTTAGTGGTTAACACTGTAATTAGTTTGATTTAGTGGATTAAGTCCTTGTTGAGAAAGGCAAATCACCTTGGTAAGGTAAACTGGATTAGTTTGAGTTCAAACGAACCAGGATAAAAATACCTTGTTATTTTTACTATCTTCCTAATTGTTTTTAAAACCCTTATTCAACCCCCCCTTATAAGTGTCTACCTTCATAAGTCAAACATCCAAAATCAACCATATGATCATTTCAAAGGTGCAATCTCATCCCTTTGATCTATGTTCATCACCAGTAAGCTGTCTGAACTGAAACAAGAGCCATTGGAGCAAGTATGCACGTCGAATTTTGAAGCTTGAACTCAATATTTGGATTTTACAATTCCCATTAACAGGCCACAATTTGGCCTCCAATTGAGCTTAGATCCATCACATATAATCCCCAGATGAAGAACAAATGCTCAGAGGTGGAAATTGATCAGAATTGGAGCAGAAACAATTGAGAAACCTCAAGGAAAAATTGAAATCGTGAAATCAAAATTCAGAGGGATTCAAGCCAATTGAAGGTTACCAGAAGCTTTATTGAAGATCATTGAAGGTTTCTGGATTGTTTTGCACGAGTTCAAGCTGCAATTCAATACCTAACGACGGAGCTCCGTTAGGTAAATTATCTTTCAAGAATTCTCTCTATATAAGCATCAATCATGTGCCATTCTTGATGCATATTGAAGCCCTACACTTGTAGGACATTTCTGGACTGATTTGGTGCTCGTTCTTGATGATTTGTGATTCATGCTCAGAACTTGTTGGCTTCGTATTTCTTTAATTATGGACGATAAATGAAAATAAACAGTGGAATCATGACCTACATGTTGAGAGGATTAAAATGGTATAAACAATTGCTAGTTTTGGTTCAGTCTTGATCCTTCTTCTCTGGCGAGCAATCGGAGAAGACGACCGGCGCCACTGTCTGGTTTTAGTCTTCCGGTGCTTGTGTGTACATGCCATGTCATCTTTGAATCGTTGACCACACCAAACCAACGGTTGTGGTTGAGTCCTAATGCTCCTCTGACTCGTTTGACCTTGCCACATCAATAATTGAAACAGAGCGTTTTGCTCCTAGGCTGAGTCATTTGGATCTTAGGCCACCTCTGCTAACCACACCCCCCTTTCATGTGGCCCATTGGAAATAACTGAATATAATTGCTATTCCACACACGCATTTATTCATTTTCTTTTCTTTATTTCTTTTTTCATTTTATTTTTCTGTTTGATTTTAAATGCAAATAAAATACCTTAAATCATCCAAAAATCTTGCAAAAAATATTTTTACACATTTTAGAATGTTAATTGATTTTAGGAATTTTTCACTTAATTTTTTAAGCCATTTTTCAATTAAAAAAGATTTTTCACATTTGAGGTATTTTAGTTGGGTTAAAATTGATATTTCCATGTGTTTGATTTTATTTGTTGGTGAATTTTCATTGTTAGTGGCTGATTCTTGTTTCTCATATTCTTGACATGTTAAGTGATTTTTCAAGACCATTTAACCCCTGGTTGGATTAAGTTTGTTTAGGGTTTTAGGTTAGTCTTTATGACCCTCGATTCACCCTTGCATTTGGGGTATCCCTTAGGTTTTCACTTTTGTTTGCATAGTTTTGTTTGGACTTAGTCTCCATACTTTAGACCCCTAGTTCCTAACACCTTAGGGGTTATCTAGGATTTTATTTGTCATTTTTTGGATATTTTTTTCTATTTTTAGTGTAATTTCCATTTTAGGTCATCTTTGAAGGTGAGAAAATACTTAGAACGGGGGGTTGAATAAGTATATAGAAAAACTTATAGAAATAAAAAACTCAAGGATTTTTATCCTGGTTCGTTGAACTCAACTACTCCAGTCTGCCCTATAAAGAGTGATTTACCTTTCTCAACAAGGACTTAATCCACTATTAAATCAACTGATTACAATAGCAAGCACTAAGAACAACTGTTATAAGTCTTCTCAAGAACTATTGATCCTAACTGGATCTTCTTAAGGTTCTTTTACAATCAAATGTAAGAATAATACAAGTGTTTAAATTGCTTCTAATAAAGATTTATCACAACTGTGATTTTTCACTTAAGATTTAAGAACTATGAAATAAATTCAGCTAATGAGGATAAATTGTATGAGAGCTTGTAATGAATTCTTTCAATGTTTCGTCAACTGAAGAAGATGAATGGAGTCTTGCTTTTATAGGTAAAGAGGTCCAAGTAGCTATCACATTGAAGGTTGTGTACTAAAAGGTCTGAACCTTTTTGTCTTCACATCACATGACCTTTCCTAGAAGTAGAATGCACAGAGAAATCCTTTTTGTCTGTGTTCTTATGTCTAGCATAAATGAGGAAAGAGTCGTTTGGCCATACCAACGGACATAAGTTTGAATTCTTCTTCAACAAGTTTCAGCAAAGTATCATCAGAGTCTTGAGTAGTCAGAGTCTTCTGATGTACATTAGAGTTTGCTGAATTAGAGTCTTTGCAGCATGTGTGCTAACAGCGTGTAATTGTTCAGAGCATAGTTTGAGATCAGATCTTCAGTACTGGCAGCATAGTATTTATCAAAGTCTTCTGAATAACTGTGCTTGAAACTCTTCATACAAAATTCTTTAATGCTTCAGATGCTTCTGGCTTCTGCTTCAGATTCTTCTGTAGACAGCGCTCAGAATTTCTGTAGGCAGCGTTCAGAATCTTCTAAGAGGTGCTTCTGACGCTTCAGAGCCTTGCATATTTTTCATGTTCAGATCTAATTTGCTTCTAGATTGATATACACTTTAATATCTGCAGCAAACAATCTTAAGCAATTTTTAGAGTATATAATTCTTGAATACAAAATTTCATAAGAGTTATCATCAAAACATAGAGATATTCATAAGAACCAATCTGTGTTCTAACAATCTCCCCCTTTTTGATGATGACAAAAACATAAGAAATTTTGTTCAATAAACAATATAATTATAACTCCCCCTGAGATGATGAATCTCCCCCTGAATTGAATACTTAGAAGGAATAGAAACTTCCCTTTTTGCATGAGTATTCTTTTCAGCATCAGAGCCTAATTGTTCCAAGAATTAGATCTTGACTTTAGATGCACGTTTCAGAATCAGAGCTTGATAGGTTAACCTTGATCTAGGGATCTCAGAGTTACTTTTAAAGAAATTGTCAGAGTTTTCAAATGTTCTGAAATACTGAGAGTTCATGTTAGTTATAATTGATATGTCTGAATTTCATTTAGGTAGAGTTTATTTGAACAGTCAGATCCATTTTCTCCCCTTTTTTGTCATAATCAAAAAGTAAAACTTTTAAAGACAAATAAAAGGAAATACAAAAAAGATATATTATGTAGAGAAAACTCAGAATCATTCATTCAAATTCAAAATAGACAAAACATCAGATAACTATTCAAGTACATGTGCACAAATATCAGATACAGAAAAAAAAAACTAGGTTTGCTTGGACAGAATCATCTTCAACAGGTGAGTGATCTCAGATGAAGACTCTTCTTGCTTTATCATCCACTTAGCCATGTTGTCATTCTTCTGATCTTGCTTGGACATCCATTGTGCCATGTCTTCAGATTTCTGGTCTTGCTTGGCCATCCATGACTTAATCTCAGATTGTCCAACTTCCAAAACTGCAATCTTGTCTTCTAAATCTGGATTCTCTTTCTTGATCTCAGATGATGAAGGTGGGGGAGATTCTGAAGCAGGAACAAAGTTAATTTCCATAGGAGATGCAAAGTCATGAGCAACAAATCCAGAGGGATTTTCCAAAATAATCATAGCCAGAGGATTTTCTTCAGAAGCAGATTATGTAGAAGCTTCTATAACAGATACTTCAGATGATGAAGGCACATCTTCAAGAAGTAAAGGTGCATATCGTTTCACATTCCAGATTATGCTTCTGGAAGTTTCAGCAAATCTTAGCTTCGCATCATCAGAACATCCGTTCTTCAGATTTGAGGCTACAGTATTGAATCTGTTGATGAAACTATTCCAGATAGCATCAGATTCATTTGCATCCATTGTTGACAAGCATCTCTTCTGAACAGATCCTAAATGCATCTTTATTTCTTTCATAAAACTTGCAAATAAATTATCAACATTTAGCCTAGTTTTTGGTTTCAGAAGGGTTTCCAAGGTGAAAGGCTTAGGTTGAGGTGGAGGTGGAATGACAAATTCTGGAATAATGATCAGAGGGCTAGGATAGGCTGGTTTCTTTTGAGCTAGCATAATACGAAAGAATCGTTTGATTCTGCGAATGGATGGGATGACAGCTTTTGGATTATCAAAATAAGGAACAAAAGCTGATGGTTTTTGTTTAATTGTTAGTGTTGGTTCAGAAATGATAGTATCAGATGTAATGGGTAGATGGGAAGTGGTAGTTATGGATCTGGATAAGGCATGAACCAGATAAGGTTTTACATGTGATGCAGAGGGAACGACATCAAGTGTAGTGGTTGTGTAGGGAATGAAAGCAGATTTATCAGACAACAAAGGTTCTGATGAAATCATTTCTGGCAGATCTTTTAAGTAGGTTTGAAGAACAGATGGTAGAATGATGGTTGAATTAGGTTTAAAAGGAGTGGTAGAGTCAGATGGTTCTATTCTGTCATAGAAATTTTTACGCTTGAAAGGAAGTGGATCAGAGGGGAATGGTTTAAAAGAAGCAAATGAAACAAACTCAAATCTCTTAGGTTTTGAAATGGGTTTAGGAATGAGTGATTCAGATGAAACAGGTAGATCTGATTGTTTAGATTCAAAATCTCTGAGAGAGGGAGGTGAAAGGATATCTGGATGCACATCAGATTCAGCGGAATCAGATGAGGTTGTTGGGGTACAAGATGTAGACGATACTTCAAATACAGTCTTGAGAGGTTGGACATTTAGAATCTCAGAGTCAAGTATATTTGATTCAATAGGATTGGATGGTTTTGGTTGAATCTCAGAAGGTTTGGATGGAGGTGGTTCAGATACAACTGGTTCAGATGCAACTTGTTCAGGTGCAACAGGTTCATGTATAACTGTTTCAGATTGAATGGGTTCAGATGCAGCTGGTTGTTGAATTTCTGGTTGTGTTATTTCTGGAGGTTGTTGTGTTGTAGGTTGTTCTGTTGGTTTTGCTTGTGATTTTGATGGAGGAGTTTCAGATGATTTATGTGGTGTAGTGGAAACAGGATCAGATGATTTTGGTGGTTCAGAAGTTTGAGATGGAGCAGGAATTGTTTGAATTTGAGTGGGAGGAGGTTCAGGCATAGAACTAAATGTTGATGTATTTATAACAATTTTAGAAAAAGAAGATACAGATGATTTAGTACCTTTAGTCTTTATGCGATTGGTGGGAACAGAGGGAACTTCTCCAGAAGCTTTTCTCTTGATATGCTTTTGTGGCTTTTCAGCAACTCTTGGCTTCTTCTGAGCAGCTGCTTCTTCTGCCTCTGATTGTTTCCTTTTCCTTGTGATCTCATCATACACATATGGCATAGGTTCTCTTGCTCTTATCAGAATATCTATAGGAATAGGGGTTCCATCTGCCTTGCACGCATCAATATATCTAACAATAATCTCCCTGGGTTCTTCAGCACCAAAAATTGGAAAGTCTTCAACTGGAATCCGTCTCTGACTAACTTCAGAAACATTCAGCTTCTTAGGAGCAGCTGTAAGTTCATCCATAATCTGTAGCCTCTGAAGACTCTTTGCATTCAATGGTTTTCCAACAATTGATTCAAGCTCATCTTTAACTCCAGCTTCATAGAGAGAAGTTACCAGACCATTCTCTGTAAGAATGTCTGAGATCAACCTTCCAAAGGGAATCCACGTCCTGATATTATGTCCCTTATCCTTTACAGATTCTCTTGATGCATTGATATGATTCCACATATGCATGAAGAGAATGTAAGGAAGATCTACCTTTGTACTCTGACTCAAGCAGTACATGAAGTACATTTGTTCATTATTTACATAATCTGGAGAGTTAGTGGATTTTCTGTGATGGATGCATCCCAGAAAAATCTTTGCCTAGATTTTATAGTCAGGTTTCAGATCCTTAAATTTGTTAGAGGCCTGTCCAGATGTAATGACTTCCTCATAAACTTCTTCCATATCCACACACCCAGCTGGCAGATGACACACTCCATCAGTCTCCTCATACCCTATGAGTTTCCTGATGATATCTTCAGTGATGATGATCTCCTTTCCCAGAACAGAAGAGAGGATAAATTTTGGATAAACAGAAGCATGGATCCAAAATTACTTCACAAGATGTGGGTATACTGGTCCAAACAACCTGTCAAAATACTTAACCCAGCCTTGTGCATCAATTATAGAACGTAACTCAAACCCATTTTCAGCTAGAGAGTCAAATTCCACCATGGATTCACAGAGAACTTCAAGTTTGTCCACAGGGGTTAACAATGTCCTTTTTGGTTCCTTAAATGGAGTAACACTCATGTTTGCTGATGTAACTGCAGCCATGGATGATTGAAATTGAGCTGATGTAGAGGATGAAGTTGCCATTGATGAAGATGAAGATGATTTGGACGAAGGTTTAGGGTTTTTGTGAAGAGAAAAAAGAAGACAGAAATGCATAAAATTGTCTGTGAAATGAAAAGTGTGAAATTGGTGTGAAATATGGTATTTATAGAGAAAGAAATAGGGCACACCAACAATCACAAATAGCACGTTCCACTTAGCAATTAATGGCATTTAATGAAAAGAATAAAAATCATTTCAAAGCATTAAATGATTCTGACAATTTGGGGGGAAAATCAAGATTTTCACTATTCAAACAATACCTCAAATGTCTCTTCAGTAGTGTACACGCCATCTTTTCAGATTTAGAGTGACACGTGTTTGCTTGCATGTGCTTCTGAATTCTCTTGAGAAATGAAACGTTAGCCAACGTTCAGATCCTCTAAGATTGGTTAGTTCAGATACACACAAACAATAATAAATCAATAAATCAAATAAATAACAAATGAAATACTTCAGAGTTTTAAACATTTTGCATCTGAGAAATTTTCTTTTGATAAATATCATTCTGGACAAAAATCCATACCAATATATTTCAGAATAAATTTGAACCTATCTTCAGCAAGGGATTTTGTGAAAATATCTGCCCACTGATGATCTGTATCAACAAAGGCTAAGTTTATAATACCCTTCTGAACATAGTCTCTGATGAAGTGATGTTTAATTTCCATATGTTTTGCCTTAGAGTGTAAAATAGGGTTTTTAGACAAACATATAGCAGAAGTATTGTCACAGAAAATAGAAATGTTACTCTCAAAGATCGGATAGTCTTCTAGTTGACTTTTCATCCAGAGCATCTGCGTGCTACATCCAACAGCAACAATATATTCTGCCTCTGTAGTTGATAGTGCAATTGTGGGTTGCTTCTTGCTGTACCAAGAGATTAAATTTCTTCCTAGAAATTGACAACTTCCAGAAGTACTTTTTCTTTCCACTCTGTCTCCAGCGTAGTCAGCATCACAGAATCCAACTAATTTGAAATCATCAGATTTTCTGTAACACAAACCCACATTAGAAGTACCTTTCAGATACCATAGAATCCTCTTAACAGCTGTTAAGTGTGATTCTCTAGGATCTGATTGGAATCTTGCACATAAGCATACACTGAACAAAATGTCAGGTCTAGAAGCAGTTAAGTAGAGAAGTGATCCTATCATACCTCTGTAGAGTTTCTGATCTACTTTCTTACTTACCTCTTCCTTACCAAGTGTACTTGTTGGATGCATGGGAGTCTTTGCCATCTTACTATCAGTCATGTTAAACTTTTTCAGAAGCTCTTTAACATATTTGGTCTGATGAATGTAAGTGCACTCTGGAGTTTGGCTGACTTGAATTCCCAGAAAGAATCTCAATTCTCCCATCATGCTCATCTCAAATTATGCCTGCATACATTGAGCAAACTCCTTTCCCAGCATAACATTGGTAGATCCAAATATAATATCATCCACATATATTTGACAAATTAAAAGATCTTTCTTAAATGTTTTACAAAAAAGAGTTGTGTCCACTTTGCCTCTGATGAAATTTTTCTCCAGAAGAAAATTGCTTAATCTCTCATACCAAGCTCTGGGAGCTTGTTTTAAACCATAAAGAGATTTCTTTAGTTTGAAAACATGTTTTGGAAATTTTTCACTTTCAAAACCAGGAGGTTGGTGAACATAAACTTCTTCTTCTATAATACCATTTAGAAAGGAACTCTTAACATCCATCTGATATAGAGTGATGTTACTTTGTGCAGCAAAAGAAATGAGTAAACGAATAGACTCTAACCTGGCTACAGGAGCATAAGTCTCTGTATAATCAATTCCTTCTTGCTGACTATAACCTTGAGCAACAAGCCTTGCCTTATTTCTTTAAACTTCTCCTTTCTCATTTAGTTTATTTCTGAAGACCCATTTAGTTCCAATTATGTTGAATCCTTTTGGTCTTGGAACCAAATCCCAAACATCATTTCTTGTGAACTGATTGAGCTCTTCTTGCATGGCAATTATCCAGCCATTGTCTTGCAGAGCCTCATCCACAGAAGTTGGTTCAATAACTGACACCAACCCAAATAATGATGCTTCAAATGATCTGAGGAAGGGTCTTGTTCTAATGGGGTCATCCTTCTTTCCAATGATCACATCCTCTAGGTGAGAGACCTTGATTCTGGAAGATGATCCTCTAACAGTTGATTCTTCAGAAATGTTCAAGTTGTTCATTTGAGAAGCTAAAGGAATTGCATATGGCGTTGCCTCAGGTTCCTTCACTTGAGCTTTGTCTGCCTCTGAGCCTTTAGAGTTTGTGAGAATTACTTCTCTATCTGCAAAACTTTCAAACTGCTTTGCCTTTTCAATGCCAAGCTTATCATCAAATCTAACATGTATAGATTCCTCCACAACCTGTGTTTCAGTATTGTATACTCTGTAGCCTTTAGAGCGTTCAGAATACCCAAGCATGAAACACTTCTGTGCTTTAGAATCAAACTTGTTAAGATTCTCTTTAGTATTCAACATATAACAAATACATCCAAAAGGATGAAAATATGAAATGTTGGACTTTCTGTTCCTCCACAATTCATAGGGAGTCTTTTCCAGAAGAGGTCTTACAGACACTCTGTTCTGAATGTAACAAGCTGTGTTTATTGCTTCTGCCCAAAAGTGCTTTGCCAGATTAGTCTCATTGATCATGGTTCTGGCCATTTCTTGCAGAGTTCTATTTTTCCTCTCTACAACTCCATCCTGTTGAGGAGTTCTAGGACAGGAAAAATCATGAGCAATGCCATTTTCATTAAAATATTTTTCAAAATATTTGTTTTCAAATTCACCACCATGATCACTTCTGACTTTAATAATATTAAAATCTTTTTCATTCTGGACTTGTTTGCAGAAGTCAAAGAACACAGAATGTGACTCATCCTTGTGTTTTAGAAACTTTACCCATGTCCATCTGCTGTAGTCATCAACAATGACTAACCCATACTTCTTGCCTCTGATGGATGCAGTTTTCACTGGTCCAAACAGATCAATGTGAAGTAATTCTAATGGTCTTGAGGTTGAAACAACATTCTTAGATTTAAAAGAAGATTTTGAAAATTTTCCTTTTTGACATGCTTCACAAAGAGCATCTGAGTTGAACTTCAACTTAGGAAGTCCTCTGACCAGATTGAGTTTATTAATCTGAGATATACGTCTCATATTAATATGCCCCAATCTTCTGTGCCAGACCCATTGCTCATCATTAATAGACAAGAGGCATTTAACATTTTGAACTTTAAGTTCTGAAAGATTTATTTTGTAAATGTTGTTCTTCCTCTTTCCTTTAAACAGGATTGAGCCATCCTTCTGACTAACAGCTTTGCAACATTGTTGATTAAAGATTATATCATAACTATTGTCACTTAATTGACTTACGGACAATAGATTATGCTTTAATCCTTCTACAAGAAGAACATTAGATATAGAGGGAAGGTTACCATTACCAATAGTACCAGAGCCAATGATCTTGCCCTTCTGATTCCCTCCAAACTTCACTTCTCCTCCAGATTTAAGCTTCAGACTTTGGAACATAAACCTTTCTCCCGTCATGTGACGTGAGCAGCCAGAGTCCAGGTACCATGACTGGCGTCTTGACTTTTCTGCTAAAAACATCTGCAACAGGGATAATCTTATCCTTAGGTACCCAGATCTTTTTGGGTCCTTTTTGGTTAGTTGCCTTGAAAGTTGGTCTGAACTTCAGTCTTTTTACAATAGTTTTATTCTGACTTACTTTTGGCTTAAACACAAGAACGTTCTGATCAGAACGTGTGTGTTTAATGTCATTCAGATGACCAAACTTGAAATGAGAGTATAAGGGAGTTTTCTTAATAACAAGTTTATCAACAGGCGTTGGATTTAAATCCTTTCCAGAGGAAGATTCATATCCAATTCCTTTCTTGTTATTTTTGCTAACCCTATAGATCATAGAAGCCATCTTGCTTCTGTCTATGCTTTTAGTAAGAAATTTCTGAAAGCTAAAGTCATATTCTTCTAAAATGTTTTTGCATTTAGACTTACTTTCAGATTCAGAGTTTTGTTGAGCTATTTCAAAATTGGCTTTCATTTTCAAATTATTTTCTTTTAGCTCAGCAATTTCTGATCTTAACAGATTATTCTCAGAGCCAAGATTGCACTTAAGCTTCTTGCATTTGAGCTTAATCTGATTATAATTTTCCAGGACTTCTGATAAGACTTTAATAAGCTCTTCCCTAGTGAGATCAGAAAGTACCTCTTCTGAATCAGATTTAGAATCAGACTCAAATCCAGATGATTCTTCATTCTGATCTTCAATGCCTGCCATCAAAGCCATATTGGCGCATTCATCTTCAGATTCTGATGAGGATCCAGATTCATCAGAGTCATCCCATGTAGCCATTAGAACTTTCTTCTTGTGCTCAGGCTTTCTTCTGAGCTTTTCTTTCTGAAGCTTTGGACATTCATTTTTGTAATGACCAGGTTGTTTGCATTCAAAACAAACAACTTCCTTCTTTCCAGATCTTTTTGGTCCAGAGGACTCCTTGCGCTGATCTGGCTTTTTGAAGTTCTTAAACTTCCTCTGCTTGTGCTTCCAGAGTCTGTTGATTCTTCTGGACAGCAAGGACAATTCATCTTCTTCTTCAGAAGAAGATTCTTCAGAGCTTTCTTCTAACACCTGCAAAGCTTTCACAGATTTGTTAGATTTTAAGGCAATTGACTTACCTTTCTTTTGAGGCTCATCTTCTTCAAGTTTAATTTCATGGCTCCTTAGTGAGCTGATTAGCTCCTCCAGAGTGATCTTGTTCAGATCCTTGGCAAGCTTCAGAGCAGTGACCATAGGTCTCCATCTGATAGGCAAGCTTCTGATGATCTTCTTCACATGATCAGCAGTTGAGTAGCCTTTATCCAGAACTTTTAGACCAGCTGTGAGGATCTGGAATCTAGAGAACATAGTTTCTATATACTAAGATTCTTCCATCTTGAACGCTTCATACTTCTGTATTAACGCCAGAGCCTTGGCCTCTTTAACTTGAAGGTTTCCTTCATGAGTCATTTTCAAAGACTCAAACATGTCAAATGCAGTTTCTCTATTTGTGATCTTCTCATACTCAGTGTGAGATATTGCATTTAACAAGATTGTTCTAGCCTTGTGGTGATTTCTAAACTCCTTCTTTTGGGCTTCAGTCATAGATTTTCTGTCTACTTTCTTGCCATTCCCATCAGTAGGATGAACATACCCATCTATGACCAAGTCCCATAAATCAGCATCATAACCAAGGAAGAAACTTTCTATCCTGTCCTTCCAATAATCAAATTTCTCCCCATCAAACATAGGGGGTTTTGTGCTGATTCTATCCCTTTCTTCATATATGTTGTTACTGTTAGATGTTGAAGTTTCAGCCATAATAACAACCAAATATATATCAAAGTTTTTCTCACTGGATCTTTTCTGTCACTGTGAAGTGGTAGCACACACAGAACCGGAGCTCTGATGCCAACTGAAGGTGAGAAAATACTTAGAAGGGGGGGGGGGGGGGGTTCAATAAGTATATAGAAAAACTTATAGCAATAAAAAACTCAAGGATTTTTTATCCTGGTTCGTTGAACTCAACTACTCCAGTCCACCCTATCAAGAGTGATTTTCCTTTCTCAACAAGGACTTAATCCACTATTAAATCAACTGATTACAATAGCAAGCACTAAGAACAACTGTTCTAAGTCTTCTCAAGAACTACTGATCCTAACTGGATCTTCTTAAGGTTCTTTTACAATCAAATGTAAGAATAATACAAGTGTTTAAATTGCTTCTAATAAAGCTTTATCACAACTGTGATTTTTCACTTAAGATTTAAGAACTATGAAATAAATTCAGCTAATGAGGATAAATTGTATGAGAGCTTGTAATGAATTCTTTCAATGTTTCGTCAACTGAAGAAGATGAATGGAGTCTTGCTTTTATAGGCAAAGAGGTCCAAGTAGCTATCACGTTGAAGGCTGTGTACTAAAAGGTCTGAACCTTTTTGTCTTCATATCACATGACCTTTCTTAGAAGTAGAATGCACAAAGAAATCCTTTTTGTCTATGTTCTTGTGTCTAGCATAAATGAGGAAAAAGTCGTTTGGCCATACCAAAAGACATAAGTTTGAATTCTTCTTCAACAAGTTTCAACAAAGTATCATCAGAGTCTTGAGCAGTCAGAGTCTTCTGATGTACATTAGAGTTTGCTGAATCAGAGTCTTTGCAGCATGTGTGCTAACAGCGTGTAATTGTTCAGAGCATAGTTTGGGATCAGATCTTCAGTACTGGAAGCGTAGTACATATCAGAGTCTTCTGAATAACTGTGCTTGAAACTCTTCATACAAAATTCTTCAATGCTTTAGATGCTTCTGGCTTCTGCTTCAGATTCTTCTGTAGACAGTGCTCAGAACTTCTGTAGGCAGCGTTCAGAATCTTCTAAGAGGTGCTTCTGACGCTTCAGAGTCTTGCATATTTTTCATGTTCAGATCTAATTTGCTTCTAGATTGATATACACTTTAATATCTGTAGCAAACAATCTTAAACAATTTTTAGAGTATATAATTCTTGAATACAAAATTTCATAAGAGTTATCATCAAAACATAGAGATATTCATAAGAACCAATCTGTGTTCTAACAATCGTAGTGTGATGTTTACCCTAATACATGAGCTAGCTTGTGTTCTAAATGGTTTTTGTGCATTAATTGAGCCTCTAATTCTTGTGGGTCCATATTATAAACATATTTAGGTATGTGTAGGTTCAATTATAGGTCCTAATTTGGTTTGTAACTTGTTCAAGCATGCTTATCTTTTAGGCCTTCCATTTAGGGTTTCGCTTGTGTACATATGTGAATGTTTCCCATCTCTTGACATGATTTTCTTGTATTCTTTTGTGCATTTATTTTCATATACTTTGAGCACACTCTCCCTTCATTTCTCTCTCTGTCCAAGGACTTTGGAGCACCATTTTGGTTTGCTTAGTCCCTCCTTTGGAGGTATTTGGAGCATGACCTAAATGGTGAACCATGAGGAAAATTTTGGTGCATTCTTTTGCCCAAATCATAATGATACCATGGTTGAATGATATTTTAAAACCCTTGTTGGTCTCATTTCATCCCTTATCTCCTCTTTGTTTTAGGTCCTCATTTTCTTTCATTTGGTTTGCCTTAGATTTGGTTGATGTATGAATGGTGTAAGACTAGTCTTCCCATTTCATCCCTTTTGTGTGATTGTTTGCATTTTGTTTTGTGCATTCTTTCTATTCCTTTCTCTTTGCATTGAATATACATGCTTGAGGTTGATATGAGCTTGTGGAGGACTTTGCCCCACACATTTTTCCTCCCTCACTATCATTCTAAATGTGCATAAGATGTTTGCATGTTGCATATTGCATGTTACTTTATACATCTTTCTTCTTCTCTTGTATTTGCCATGCTCCCTTAGGATCTCTAATCTCCTTGTTCAAGGATGATTATGGTAGACTTTAGGATTTCAAACCATGTATGAAAACATTAAGTAGTATTCCCCTAACCTCAATCCAAACTTTAGGCCTATCTTGCATGACAACTACTAGGTATGAACTAGTTTCCCTTTAGTTTGTCCTCTCTCTTTCTCATCTCAAACCATTTCTAAAACACTTAATAAAGGCTAATGAATGTTGTGGGTTACGAGCCTTAAGTACTTAGGAAATGGTGATTGGGGGGCCTCCTCTTAATTTCTTAGAGTGTTTAGCGTATGTCCTTTGGACGATATGCGACGCATTCGCTCCTAGGTCATAGTCTCTAGTGCAACATGCATTACAAACAATTCAAAAAACATTTCTCCTTAAAAGACACAACAAATAAAGATCAAACTTCTTTTTGTCCTTTGGGACCCTTAATAATGGAAAACCTTTTCATAAAAAGAGTTTCGTTAACTCTTAGTTCTACCGCAAACAGGTAACGCCTAAGTCTCCAATGGTCGAGCTACATACACCTAACTGCTAGAACTAGTTGTTAACCCTACTCGGGTAAAAACAGTTGAACCAATCGGTGCTCTTGTATGCCCGAACTATGTTTGCTCTGATTTTTCATACCAGATGAGAATACGTAGGCACGATATGACGATGTCTCAGCGAGCAACCTCTCCCCACTTTTCACCTGTAGTTAGCCGAACTACGTTAACTCTGACTTTCCCATTGCACAAGGGAATACGTAGGCACAGAGCGGCGATGCTCTGCCGAGTCACTTTTCTTTTCTTTTGTCCCTGAGACCTTTAACGTAGATAGTTTTAATCACCCTTTTAGATAGATAACCAAGCGTGGATCCCGTCGAGTACGACGAACGTGAGGGGTGCTCATACCTTCCCCTTGCGTAACCGACTCCCGAACCCGAGACATGGTTGCGATGACCTATCTTCTCCCGTTTTCGTTAGGTTTTCTCTGCTCGTTTCCTTTCCCTCGTTGGGATAAATAACGAACAGTGGCAACTCTTTTATCATAGTCGGCACCTTTTTTGCAGTAGCGACAGCTGGCGACTCTGCTGGGGACTCCAACGGTTCCCTATGCGAGTCAATCCTAGCGCTTGTTTGTTTATCTTTGGGTGTGTGTGTATATATATATATATATATATATATATATATATATATATATATATATATATATATATATATATATATATATATATATATATATATATATATATATATATATATATATATATATATATATATATATATATATATATATATATATATATATATATATATATATATATATATATATATATATATATATATATATATATATATATATATATATATATATATATATATATATATATATATATATATATATATATATATATATATATATATATATATATATATATATATATATATATATATATATATATATATATATATATATATATATATATATATATATATATGTTGTACTTTATTTTCCCGCATTTACTTTCAGCATTATATATATCATTTTGTTGTGCTGTTGGGAGGGAAATGTTCCATAGAGAGATAAGCCGAACCCAGGCTTGAGTACAAACCTAGCATTAGAACGGAAAGTAGTGACAGACCTGTATGTTTTAGCATGCACTAGTCCCCACGAAATTTGCGTTCAGAAGAGGTTTTCTGTGAAGGTATCCTATCCTGTACATTAGTCGGGAGGGGGTATTGGATCAGGAAACTATCGACTCTGGAGACCGATCATCATTAGTCGAAAGTCTGTGACACTGATGAACACATAGGATGCCGAACCTTATCAGTAGTACGCCAAAAAGGATTGTTGGATCGTGTCCAGCGCCCTCTTAGCTCTCTGTATCTATGGTATCATACTATTCCCTAACCTTCCCGATTTTGTAGATTTGGATGCATTCTACATTTTTTCTTCAGGGAATCCGGTACTTATGCTGCTAGGTGACGTTTATCATTCTGTTCACTACAAGAATGAGAACCGGAGGGGAAATAACGTGTCCTGCTGTGTTCCTTTGTTGTACAGGTGGTTTGCTAGCCATCTGCCCAAGACAGGTCCATTTGTTGCTACTGTTGGTACTTCAGAATGGCCAGAGAGGTTAATGGGTTTGTCGGCTGAGAATATTATCTGGTTTGATAGGGATATGCTTGGTACGGAGATTATCTGCGGTTGTGGTGGATTTCCTAACGTCCCTTTGGTCAGAAGGAAATGATGTATCAACTACAACCCAGCCTTGCTAGTCAGACAGTTCGGGTACGCGCTGCAAGGACCTCCGAAGGATGAAGACATATAGGAATCTCTGTATCTCACCGGGTTATTGGAGGGTGATACTTTAGCCAGAGTTGAGCATGCTTGGAGCAGTGTCCACAGGAAGGGAAAAGCCTTGTTGGGGAAGAGTAATAACAGAGCCTATGATCCTTATCTGACTTGGATTCGTGATAGAGCTGTGAAGTTTCTAATGCCGTTTCCTTCTGTTGAGCCATTGTATCCTCTTATGATCGAGGAACCCGCCACTGTTGATATTCAGAAGTACAACCAGTTGTGGTCTGAGAAACAAGAGTTGAAGAAGGCTAATAAAGAATTGGAAAAGGAAATCATTCAGCTCCGGAGAGAAAAGAATGAGGTTGCCCACTCTTTTAAGAAGTAAATTGAGCTTGTGAACCGATTGGGTACAAATTTGACCAAGCAGACAGATGCTCGAGAGCGTTTGGGGTTAGATTTGAAATCCGTCAGCAGTGTGCTTGCTTCTAAGAAGCAGGACTTAGATAAAGCTTATTTGGAGATTTCCAAGTTCAACGCCCAGTGGAACACAACCCTCACCAACAACAAAGCACGTGAAGACAACTTGAAGCATCAAATTTCCAAGTTGAAGACTCAGATCAGAGTCAAAGATGATAAGATTGCAGCAGAGGCATCACTCAGGCGTGACACTGAGTACAGGTTGAACGAAGCTATTACAAACTTGGAGGATTGCAGGCTGAGAGCAGATTCCAAGAGGTGTAAGCTTGAGGAGTGCTTTGGCGAAGGAGCCTGGGAAGACTTTGCTAAGGGTCTGCAGGACACCATCCGACAGAGAGAGTTACTCATTCAGGGATTGCTCACCAGACCAGACCACCCTGAGACAAAGGAGTTGCTAGAGGATTTCCGTGCTTGCTGTCGCACTTGATTTCTTTGTATTCCTTTGCAGCTTTTGTTCATTACTGTATGCTGACCACCACCAAGCTTGTTGGTTGAGGTCATTCTGTTATTCCATCTGTACTCAGTTACGCTTGTACTCTGCCTTTATGGTTGTTTCATGTATATATGAGGTTTTTGCTCCGTGCTTGGTTTATGGCTTCCTATTGTCTCGTTGCTATTTGGAACTAGAATAGAGGGGAAAAGTCCCTAATGCATAGATACATGTCTGCATTTGCATAGCATTCTTGCATAACAGGTACAACAGGACCATTTATCTCATCTCTGTTTTGCCGTTAGTGTGTTTCAGGATTGATGATCGAACAACTCACCGGTATGCCACCCGAGGAAATCAGAAAAGAATGATTGAGCAAATCCAGTCTGAGATGCAAGAGTTCAGGGAAAGGATGAATCAGTTCATGGACCTCATGCAGGGGGTCACTAACGGACAAGAACAACTCCGTACTCTGGTGCAGCCCTTAATTGCACGAGTTGACAGTAACAGTGTTCTTCATGGAGAACAGACTGCTAATCCTCCTCTCAATGAAAATGGGACTCCTCATGCCCGCTGTATACCTACTTTGGTTATCCCTACTGCTTGAGGGAATGGTAATGGTAATGGCAATGCCGCTGGTTTTGGTAATGTTGTTGGTTTCTATAACATTGGTTTTGGGAATCTTGGAAATGGTAATATTGGAAATGGTAATGCTGCTAACGGGAATGTTCATGGGCCTGATGCCACCTGTGCTGCACATGGTAATGTGGATCAGTTGTGGAATGAAGATAGATAGGATGATGTGTTCTCGCCGAGAGTTGTTATTATTGAATTGCCCTCTGAAGCTGATAGGAGGTTCAAGTTGATTGAGGAAAAGATGAGGTCTCTTGAGAACCAAAATGCCATGGGCCTCGACATGGCCAATCTGGGACTTATCCCCGACCTAAAAGTACCGCTGAAATTCAAATTCCTTACTTTGACAAATATAAGGGTACCACATGCCCAAGAGTCCACTTGCGCTCTTACTACCGGAAGATGTCTGCCTATTCGGACGATGAGAAACTGCTGATGCACTTCTTCCAGGATAGCTTGTCCGGGCCTTCTCTTGAATGGTATATGGGGCTGGAGCCCATCAATATCCGAAGCTGGAGGGACCTGGCTGAGGCCTTTGTAAAACATTACCAATATAACAGCGACCTTGCTCCCAACAGGGTCCAATTGCAGAATCTTTCCCAAAGGAATTACAAGTGCTTCAAAGAGTACGCCCAGAGGTGGCGTGAGCTTGCAGAAAGGGTGCAGTCTCCAATGATGGAGCGCGAGTTAATCGATATGTTCGTTGCTACTCTACCTGGTGTCTACTATGAAAAGTTGATCAGCAGTATGTCAGGCAGTTTTTCCGATTTGATAATCACAGGAGAAAGGGTAGAGAACAACATAAAGCTCGGAAAGATTCAAGCAGGTGAGATTCCCTCAGCTAGAGGAGGTAAGAAGATATTCGGCGGTAAGAAACGGGAAGGTGAGACTAGTTCGGTGTCCAGTTCTCGGGGTAAAGGTAAAGGCCAACATCAGTATCGCCAGCAACATGTTGCTAGCGTCGTAATTCCAGTACCACAACAACAACAAAAACAACAACAACAACAACAACAGCAGAATTAGAATTACGCTCAACAGCGATACCAGAATCGAGGCCAAGTAGTGAACAGAGTGTTCGACGCGTCGCCAATGTCGTATTTGCAGTTACTCCAGACCTTGCTGAAATTACAGCTCATTCAAAAGAGGACGATGACTCCTCTGATAGGGCCACCTCCACCCAGGTATGATGCGAATGCCCGTTGCGAGTTTCATTCAGGTGCCCCGGGGCACAATATCGATAATTGCAAGGCTTTCAAGCATAAGGTGCAGGATATGATTGATAGCAAGGAAATATATTTCTCCCATGACGCTCCCAACGTCATACAAAATCCTATGCCAAATCATGGACAAACCGGAGTCAGTGCGATCATCGAGGATGATGGTTTAGATTTGATAGCAGATGTTAGTGAACTGAAGACACCGTTGAGCTTCGTGAAGGCTAGACTGTTGAAGGGGGTGTTTACCCGGGCTGTACTGAAGATTGTGCCGAATGTCTGAATGATCCCGAGGGATGTGTGCGATTAAAGGGCTGTATCCAAGATCTGATGGATAATGGGGTATTGCAGTTTGATCGGGCTATTGAGAATAAATCTAAAGAGTTGATAGCTAAGAAGAGGGATGAGATTACAATGATCTCTATTCCGTACAAAACCATTACCATTTCTGCACCTAAGCCGCCAAAAATTGTTATCACAAAAGCTGGTCCCGTGCCGTTTGAAGATACTAAAGCAATTCCGTGGAATTACAGAGCCGAGGTATATTGTAATGGACAAAAGCTAGATCTGAAACGTTCGTCTGTTGAGTCTGTGGACAACCTGGTTGGAGCAGGGGGGATTACTCGAAGTGGTCGAGTCTTTTCACCACCCGAAGTGGTGGCTGATAAAGCAGACAAAGGAAAGGGTAGTGGTGGCTGATAAAGCAGACAAAGGAAAGGGTAAAACGGTTGTAGAAGAAACCTCTCAGGCTGGAGAGAAAGAGCCTTTGGCGAAAGACGTAGAAGAGTTTATGAGGCTGATACTCCTTCTAAGATCTCCATATTGTCGTTGTTGCTACACTCGGAAGCACATCGAAATGTGTTGCTAAGGATATTGAATACTGCGTACGTGCCTCAAGAAATTTTAGTAAACCAACTCGAAGGAGTTGTCGCACACGTAAACGCAGGGAATGGTCTTGGTTATACGGACTTAGATTTGACGCTGAAGGGCAGAAATCACAATAGCGCGTTGCATATTTCGATTGAATGTCGTGGAGCTGTTATGTCCCATGTTTTGGTGGACACCGAGTCATCTCTAAAGGTACTCCCCAAGAAAGCATTAATGAAACTAGACACTTGGGGGCTGATGTGTACACCTAGTGATTTAGTGGTGAGAGCTTTCGATGGAACTAGACGGTCAGTGTTCGGAGAGGTTACATTGCCCATTCAGGTGGGGCCCGAAGTGTTTGATGCAGTGTTCTACATAATGGACATCCAACTAGCCTATAGCTGTCTATTAGGTCGTCCATGGATCCACTCAGCGGGAGCTGTGACCTCCATGCTGCATCAGAAACTCAAATACATGATTGGTGGCAGCATCACCATCGTATGTGGGGAAGAAGACATAATGGTTAGCCATTTATCATCATTCAAATATATGGAAGTGGATGGGGAGATCCACGAAACTCTCTGTCAGGCATTCGAAACGGTCCAGGTTAAAGACAAGTCTCCTGCAACGAGTAAAGCGCCCAAAGTGGCCACATCTTTCAAGGAAGCCCAGGAGGCAGTGCAGTCTAGGGCAGCACAAGGTTGGGGACAGGTGTTGGACACCCCCAACAAGAAGGATAAATTTGGTTTGGAGTACAACCCATCTGCTTCATCATCCTCACAGAGCGCACCATGCTACAAAGGACCAGTGTTGTTCACCCCGGGAAGTGTTATCTTTGAAAGGATCAACGCTGTTTCGGATGGTGAAGAAGGAGATAGCGACTGCGACATGGATGCTTGGATCAAGCCTTGCACGCCAGAACAAAGTCGACATAACTAGTCTATCCAGGAATTCATTCACGTGACTACTGAACAGTAATGATTTGTTTTCTCGATTATTGTACAACCCTATGTTCTACCCAGAGCATAGTGGTTTTGTTTTCAGGGCCTTACTTGGTTATGTTTGAACATTTTATCAATAAATCAAAGGGCAGTTTTTCGTATTCAAATTTTGTGATCCTGGTTATTCCTTTTTTGTTTTTCTAAAAAAAAAACAATAAGATGGCAATGTGGTTTGTGTTGATTTGTATATCATCTTAAGCATTTAACCATTGTTATTGCAGGACTCACATAATTGCAAACGACATTGATTCAGAACCCCCTATGACTCGCTTCAAATTTGATCATCCGATATATCAAGCTGAAGAAGAGATTGATGAAGATGAGGGCCTGCCAGAAGAGCTAGCTAGGCTCCTGAAACAAGAAGTAAATATCATTCTGCCTCATCAGGAGGAGATTGAGGTCATCAATTTGGGTTCTGAAGAAGTTGTCAGAAATGTCAGAATAGGGGCTGCACTGCAGAGTGACATCAAGCAAAGGCTGATCGAGATGCTTCGAGAGTATAGTGACATCTTTGCTTGGTCCTATGAAGACATTCTCGGGCTCGATACTAATATCGTGGTTCATCACCTACCGTTGTGTGAAGAATGTCCGCCAGTCAAGTAGAAGCTTAGAAGGACAAGACCAGATATGGCCGTAAAAATCAAGGAAGAGGTTCAGAAGCAATTGGACGCTAGATTTTTAGCCGTAACGACTTACCCTCCATGGGTCGCCAACATAGTGCATGTACCGAAGAAAGATGGCAAGGTGCAAATGTGTGTAGATTACAGAGATCTTAACAAGGCGAGCCCAAAGGATGATTTCCCGCTCCCTCACATTGACGTGTTGGTTGATAACAATGCTCAATTTTCTGTATTTTCCTTCATGGATGGTTTTTCCGGTTATAACCAGATCAAGATAGCACCAGAGGATATGGAGAAAACGATGTTCATCGCGCCATGCGGGACGTTTTGTTATAAGGTAATGCCTTTTGGGTTGAAAAATGCTGGGGCAACCTATCAACAGGCTATGGTCACTTTGTTTCATGATATGATTCATCACGAGATCGAAGTGTATGTTGATGACATGATTGCAAAGTCCCAAACGGAGGAGGGACATCTGGTCAATTTGTTGAAGCTATTTGAGAGGTGTCGCAACTGCGAAAAACACCCGGAGAAAAACAGAAGAGTCGCCACCTTTCGTTATTTATCCCAAAGAGAGGGAAAGGAAACAATTGGAAAAACCTGATGAAAAAGGGAAAGACAAGGTCATCGCAACCAAGTCCTGGATTCGGGAGTCGGTTACGCAAGGGGAAGGTATTAGCACCCCTCACGTCCGTTGTACTCGACGGGATCCATGATTTATTGTCTATCTAAAAAGGGTGTGTTAAAACTATCTACGCTAAAGGTCAAGGGACAAAAGAAAAAGAAATCAGAAGAGACTCGGCAGAGCATCGCCGCTTTGTGCCTACGTATTCCCTCGTGCAATGGGAAAGTAAGAATCAACGTAGTTCGGCTAACTACGAGTGAAAGGGGGAAAGGTTGCTCGCCAAGACATCGCGTCTTGTGCCTACGTACTTTCATCTGGTATGAAAGATTAGAGCAAACGTAGTTCAGGCTAACGAGACCACATGTTGGTTCAAAAGTTTTTAGGCCCGAGTAGGGTTAACAAGTAGTTCTAGCAGTTGGTGTATGCAGCTCGACCATTGGAGACTTAGGCGTTACCGTTTGCGGTAGAACTAAAAGTTAACAACACTCTTTTATCTGAAAAGATTTTCCATTATTAAGAGTCCCAAAGGACAAAAGAAGATTTGAAGTGTTTTTGTATTTTTTAGAGAAGAAGTGTTTTGAATTTGATTTGTAACTCATGTCGCACTAAAGACTATGACCTAGGAGCGAATGCGTCGCATATCACCCAAAGGGTGTACACTAAACACTCTAGGCCATTGAGAGGAACCCCCCAATCACCATTTCCCAAGTAGCTTAAGGCTCGTAGCGTACAACACTTGTCATTCTTTATTAGGTGTTTTATGAGTGTTTGAAGATGAGAAGAGAAAGGACACACTAAAGGGGGACTAACTCAATCCTAAAAGTTGTCATGCAAAGTGGACTTAAAGTTGGGATACAAAAGGGAACTACCTAATGTTATCATGCATGGTTTGATCCTAATGTCTATCATAACCTCTCTTGAAGAAGAGAAGTTAGAGATCCTAAGGGAAGAAAGACAAAAGAAGAAGAAGAAGAAAGAACATGAAAATGCAATTATGCAAACATAGAATGCACAAATAGGATGAAAGTGAGGGGGAAATATGTGTGGGGCAGTAGCCTCCACAAGCTCATCTCAACCTCAAGCATGCATATGAGAATGCAAAAGAAGAATAGAGAAAGGAGTGCACAAAGTGAAATCAAACAACAAGAAGAAACCACACAAAAATGCACCAAAAGTGGGATGAAATGACCTAAGTCAAACAACATCAACCACAAGTGCCAAAAGCCAAATCAAATGAAAGGAAAGGAAACCCAAAACAAAAGTGATGATGGGAGGCTATATGAGGACAGCAAGGAAATCATAATATGCACTCAATCATAAGCATCACAAGAAAGGTACAAAAGAAAGCACAAACAAGTCCTCATGGATTCATCACTTTAGGTATGCTTCAAATACCTCCAAAGGAGGGACCAAGCCACCTTAAATGAGACTCCAAGGTCATGGGACAGAAGAGGGGATGAGAGAAAAGAGTTCAAAAGCAAAGGCAATCAAACCAAAAGAAGATGCAAGCATTTACACAAAAGAAAGCAAGAAAACCACATATGGAAACCCTAAATGGAAACTCAAAAAGAAACACAAGTTTGAACAAGCAAAACAAAATTTCATGACCTAAAATTGAGCAACCAGCAACCTTAACATGTTATCAACATGAATAAAAAGGAATTGAAGGCTCAAAGGATCCCTCAAAGTCATATCCAAGACAAACTAGGTCAATGTGTATGTATGAACCTCCCTTTGGGGTAACTTGACTTGCAAGTTACCTCAAAATTAGGAAAATGATTCAAAAAGGGCCAAATAAAATGCAAGAAGTTCATAAACATGTTGGCAAACAGAGGCCAAGAAATCATAATCAAAGTCATCTCAAATCATCATCAAAGAAATTGATTCACATGGATGCACCAATTTGAGAGAGGGTTATCGAGGGTCAACAAAAGCAAGGTCAAAGTCAAACCAAACGTCAACCAAACAGGGGCAAAATGGTCCTAAAAAATCACTCAACTCATCATGGATATGAGGATTGATTTTCAATCATTGGATCAAAAGGAAAATGCAAAAACCAAACAAGAACACGAACATGTCAAGAACTAGGCCAAATAAAACACTTCCAATTGATTAATTCTTTTTTAAATGAAAAATAATTCAAAAACTAAAATAAAAGACATCTCAGACTATCCAGAAAATATTTTTTGTGAATTTTATCAATGTTGGAAGTATTTTAAAATGATTTAATTCTAAACAGCAACAAAACAAAATAAAATAAAGAAAATAAAATAAAATAAAGAAACAAACTGTGTAAATAGCAGCCCAGAAGCGTGTAAACTCATTGGGCTCTTGTGCTGGGGGTGTGGATAACAAAAAGGAGCCCAGATCCAACAAGCGTTTAAGTGAAACACTGAGTTTCACTAAATCATGTGTGGTGAGTCAAATGAAGTGCACGATGGAGTGTGTTTGTGGCTGTTGGATCAAAAGGTCAACACATCAGATGGATCAAATGCACACACGTGTCTCAGGCATCATTTAAATATGAAAAATGGAGTGGAAAACCAGATGGCCGGAGCACAGTGGCTCTGGTCATCTTCTCCGGTGAGCCACAAATCCAGGTGGAACCACACTTCACCAACTCAAGCAAATAAATAGTCTAAATTCATCTACAAGTCACGTAGATCTCAAATCCATGGTTTTTTCATTAATTATGCGTAAATAAGCTAAATCGAACGAAACAAGAAAACACATGCTCAACTGAAAGATCACCAAATATTCAAAATTATGAACCATAAATTACCTACGTGAGTAGGACTTCAGCACAAACTAACAATGGCACAAGATAGATGCATAATTAGGGAGAAATTTGGATCTGAAGCTTACCAAACGGAGACTCTCCGTTGGAGCTTCTATACTTGATGAAACTTGATGAAATGCTCTAGATCCACTCAAGGAAGCTTGAAGAAGATGATTCTGAAGTTCAATTGCCTTGAAAATGCCTCAATTGTGTTTCACGATTTTGAATTTTGGTTAGCTTGCTTCAACCGTTCTTGAGCTTTCTGAGCACGAATTGGCATGAATGAATGCTCAAAATTCATTTACACGTTATATATGATGGGTTGGGAATCATTTGGAGACCCAATTGTGGCTCAATTGCTTGCAATTAAAAAATGCCCAATTATGATTTTTCATGATCATGCACACGTGAAAATGGAGCCAAATGCCTTGTTTTTTCATTCAAAACCACTGCTGGTACTTCATTTTGATCATGTGGATGGTATTCAACCCTTAGTTTGATCAAATGGTGGATATTGGATTATCAATTTTCACTTGAAAATGCTATTGAACCATACGTGAAAATGACACCCAAAAAGGAAATCCAATGCTTGCATCATGTTTTCTATATCTTTGGCACTCAAAATATGTATAAACAGGACTTGTTTTGGTTCAAAATCAATTAATTGCAATTTCCCCTTTTTAAGCTTTCTTCATGAAAAAGTCTCACACCAATTCTCAAACCCTAGCCAAATCTCTCACAAGCGAGTATATCAAGATGAAATTGGGACCATTTGGAGCAAGTTTCATGTTGAGAAAAGTTTCAATTGAAGTGTGCAAGATAGTGAAATGGACCTATAATGAAAATGACCTGTAATCTTACTTTCCCAAAATACCCCTGCCTTGCAAGCTTCATAACTTGAGTTCTACAAATCAGATGAAAGACTTCTAATACTTTTTGGAAAGCTAATATCATGATGAGCAAATTTCATGTTTAGGTAAATGTGAGGAGAAACATCCTTCTAGGTCAAAAGTAGCTTGGAATTTGGTTGACTTTTGTTGACCAAAATCACATTCATCTGATGACCTGTAACTTGTCAGCATCATAACTTGAGTTCTAGAAATTAGATGAAAGACTTCTAGTATTCAAAAGAAAGCTAGAAACATGCTCTAAAAGTTTAATGTTAGGGTCAAGATGAGATGAAAATTGTATCTTGAGATATGTGGTCTTGAAGTTGGACACTAAACAAGGGATTTTACACTGAGAACCCTAATTTAGTAACTTCTCACACTCTTGATTCTTCTTGATTTGATCTTGAAATGATATATTAGACATCTCAACACAACATTCCATGATCACAAAGACTTGGAATTAAGTCTTAATCTCCTTCAATTTCACAGTTGACTTAGGGTTGACCAGATGAAAACCCTAGATGCAACACTCTTGACTGTGGCTTCTTCCACATGACACAACAACTTGAATAAACTCCAATATGGCTCTCAAAGCCTTCAATGAGATTCCTCAACATCCCATATCCATAATCATGAATTCACAATCCTCTGATGATCCCCAATTGGCCTCCAAGTTGGGAGCTGATCCACATACATCCATCAATTCTTTCAAGGAGCATTGACCACTTCTTGATGACTTGACGACCACTCATTCTTGAGTAGAAACCCTTGCTTAGGCTCAAGACTCTTGGTAACCTCCTCTTTCTAGGAACACCTCTCTTGATCCCCTGCTAAATGAACAATGCTATGTAATGCAAATGCTAGAAGAAAATGAAATGAAACATAAACCAAGTTAAGAAAAGGTTGGTCAAATTTTGGGGTGCAACAGCTGCCCCTATTCAAGCGACTTGGACCTGACTGGGTGAAAAGGGAACGACTTTCAGACAATCAAGGTACAGGACGGTTGAATACCAACAAACCCAGAAATTTGCCAACCGCAGAAATCTCCGGAGATAACCGAATCTGACAAGCAATAATGACACGCCGTCTGAAGAATACATGACCTCGTCGTCAAGCATTTGCACTAATTTTGAAAAGCACCTGACCTCGCCGTCAAATACCAACATCAATTTTGAAAGAAAAATATCCCTGACTTCGCCGTCAGGCGCCTAACCTCGCCGTCAAGCGTCAACATTAATTTCAGTAAACCTCTAGAATCGCCGCCAATTCGGAGAAACATCTGACCTCGCTGTCAATTATCCGCATTAAGTTCATCTGACATCACCGTCAAACACCTGACCTCGCCGTCAGTTATCCGCATTAAGTTCATCTGACATCACCGTCAAACACCTGACCTCGCCGTTAGGCATGGACATTATGTCCATAAAAGCATTTGACACCGTCGTCAATCTTCTACCTCAAGTCGGTAAAATAGCTAACATCATCGTTAGTCCTCTGTTAAGTAAAAACAGACATCAAATCCAAAGATACGATCCTCTGACATCACCGCCAGGCCATCACTAAATAAAAGCGAGTGACAAATCTGAAGATCAAATCCACACAGAATATCTGACATCGGCGCCAGGCATCTATTAAACTGATACACCTCTGACATCGCCGCCAGCAATCCACGAAATTAAGAAACATCTGACATCGCCATCAGTAATCTGCAAAATTAAGAAACATCTGACATCACCGTCAGTAATCTGCATGGATAACACAAACTAACCTCGCCGTCAAGTCTCTGCGCAGTTAAGCAACCTCTGACATCACCGTTAGTAATTCGCTAAATAAAAGCAATCTTCGAACCCAAAAGGTAAAGACATATGACATCGCCGCCAGGAACTTGTGGGGATAAAAGAACTCTGACATCGGCGCCAGACAACCACAGATCAATAAACGTCTGACATTGCCGCCAGACAAACATAAATCTGATGAAACACCTGACATCCCCGCCAGACAACCTCAAAGTTGATAAACATCTGACGTCGCCGCCAGAAAACCACAAAGTAGACAAAGATCTGACATCACCGCCAGAAAACCAAAACATCCGACATCGCCGCCGGAAAACCAAATCATCTGACATCGCCGCTAGGCCAACACATCCGACATCGCCGCTGGAAAACCAAATCATCTGACATCGCTGCCAGACCAACATAAACCTGATAATAGATCCTGATATCGCCGTTAGACAAACAAAGAAGTAGATAACATTATGACATCGCCGTCAGAAAACCACACATCTGATAAGAGAACCTGACCTCGCCGCCAGATAACCACAAATCTGTGAAACCTCTGACCTTGCTGTCAGTAAAAGTAGAAACATCTGACATCACCGTTAAATAATCACAAAGTATATAAACATCTGGCATCGTCGCCAGCCAAACACCATGTTGACAAAACATCCGACATCGCCGCCAGAAAAACGTTTGACATCGCCGCCAAACAAAACCCAATATTGAGAAAATACCTGACATCACCGCCAAGCAAACATCATGTTGATAAACATCTGACATTGCCGCTAGAACACTACAGAGTAAACAAACATCTGACATCGCCATTAGTAAACCACAAAGTTTGAGAAACATCTGACATCACCGTTAGGCATCTGTAAACTTGAGAAACATCTGATATCACCGTCAGGTATCTGTAGGGGATAAAAATTTCTGCATTGGACCCGAAGATACGGGCATCTGACATCGCCGCCAGGCCTTCGCTAAATAAAAGCGAGCATCAAGAGTCATACAAAGTTAAAATCATCTGATGATAACAATCACAAGGAAACTCCGCTAGGGGAATATCATAAGCCGGGGTCTAGATACCACGCGGGCACATGAATCATCCAATCGCGAGATACACCTGAAATAGAGAGATAACAACATGGTTTATGTTTCATATACATATGTTTGAAAATGACGTAATGCTCCATACGAAACGGAAATGCTACGCGTTTGGGTAGATGCTATGCACGCATGCAGATGCAATGGAACTGAATCAGCAAAATAAATGCTAGAGATACAGAAACCACCCTGCTGGGGAAACAACCTACTCATGCCAATAACAATTGGACTTATGCCGGAAACGGGCCTTTACTGGCCTCTTGCAAAGAAAATGTCGGGGTAACCACATTCCTCCACCCTGCTGGGGATTACTCAGCTGGGAGCGAATCTACCTAGGCTGTAGCTTACTCAGTGGGAATAAAATCACAACTCACTGGGGAATGCATACGAACGTGCACTTTGTAGGGATTAAATATGCACCAACTGCCGAGGGAAAGCGTACACGTTATCTGCTCACTTAAACTGCATACAAACTCTACTAGGGATAAAGATGCAAACTCCACTTGCTGGGGAATAGACTCTGGCTGGAGATAAAACGAAATTCATCCACACCTCTTTGCCCTAAGGGTAACGACCCTGCAAAACTGAACAAACAGACAAGATATCCTACGCAAACGAAACTATCTCAATCATCATTCGTGACGTTGTTCAATTAACTCAAAGTTTTAACAATTATTGGCCAAGGCCTGCAAGTTTATGTATGTGCAAGTTTATCAAAACATTGGGCATTTTTCACAAACAAAACAGTAAAAGTTAAAACAAAACAAGCGAGATACTGAATAGTATATGTTTATTGACAAATGGCCTGTAAATAGGCAAAGTTTTATAACAGATGCAACCCCTGAAAAGAGGAAGCTGCGCAAAAAAAAAACAATACAGATATGCACAGAAATATACAAAAGTGTATAGAAATGTCGGTAATGTGGCACAGACAAACACCATGAGCTTATCCCTCTATGACTCGCCTGACCTTGATGCTTTCCCAACGCTTCGTCTTCAGAAGAGATGGATTCGGATAAACGGCCCTCAGATCCTCCCAATCCACTAAGCAATGAAGTTCCAACACAGACCACAGTCATTTTCTTTTCAATCCCTAACTTTTGCCTGAACCGCCCTTTCGGGTTTTCGATTCACCGGGATACCCATTGTTGCCAAAGTTGCCTTTTCAGGTTTTCGACTTTGCGAGTTTACATCTTTTTCATTTTTATCCCTAATATTTGCCCGAACCCATTCTCTTTTTATGGTTCGCCGGGATGCCCCATTTTTGCTTGGATATTCTTTTTCTTCCCAGCGGGTCTCTTTAAGCAAAGTATTTTTTAACTGCGTCTGCATTCACAGGGGATGTAAAATCCTCGCCATCCATGGTGGACAACAACAAGGCTCCTCCGGAGAAGACCTTTCGAACAACATATGGACCTTCATAGTTGGGAGTCCATTTGCCCCTGTGATCTGATTGTGGTGGGAGAATCTTTTTCAACACAAGATCGCCCGTCTGAAAGCTCTGAGGACGCACCTTCTTGTCGAAAGCTTTCTTCATCCGGATCTGATACAACCGACCATATGCAATAAATGCTAGCCTTTTCTCATCCATCAGGCTAAGCTGATTCAATCTGTTCTTTATCCATTCTGCCTCATCGAGCTTGACGTCGACCAGAACTCTTAAAGAAGGAATCTCGACCTCTAATGGTAGGACAACTTCCATACCATATACTAGCGAGAAAGGAGTTTCCCCGGTTTATGTGCGTACCGTCGTACGATAACCATGAAGAGCAAAAGGCAACATCTCATGCCAATCCTTGTAAGTAACAACCATCTTTTGCACTATCTTCTTGATATTCTTGTTGGCCGCTTCCATAGTGCCATTCATCTTCGGACGATAGGGAGATGAGTTGTGATGCTCGATTTTGAAATTTTGGCATAATTCCTTCATCATCTTGTTATTTAAATTCGAACCATTATCAGTAATGATTCGCTCGGGTACTCCATATTTGCAGATGATGTCCTTTTTTATGAACCGGGCTACAACTTGCTTTGTGACATTGGCATACGAGGCCGCTTCAACCCATTTGGTGAAGTAATCAATGGCAACCAAGATGAAACGATGTCCATTAGATGCGGTGGGCTCGATCTTGCCAATGCCCCACATGGAAAAAGGTCACGGAGATGCTATAACATTCAATGGGCACGGCGGTACATGAATTTTGTCTTCATAAATCTGGCATTTATGGCATTTCTTCGCAAATTTGAAACAATTTGACTCCATGGTTAGCCAATAATACCCTGCTCGTAACAGTTTCCGAGACATGGCATGCCCGCCAGCATGTGTACCGAAAGTACCCTCGTGGACCTCTTCCATAAGCAATGTTGCTTCCTTTTCGTCCACACATCTTAATAACACCAAATCATGGTTCCTTTTGTAAAGCACACCATCTGGGTTCAGATAGAAGTTACCAGACAACCTCCTAAGAGTCTTCTTATCCTAAGCCGAAGCCCCTGGTAGATACTCCTGCTTCTTGAGGAAGTTCTGTATGTCATAAAACCATGGCTTGCCATCAGCAGCCTCCTCAATGGAGAATACGAAAGTGGGTCTATCAAGGCAAGAAATGACTATTCTTGGAGCATCATTCCAATAGTTCACTTTATACATCGAAGATAGCGTTGCCAAAGCGTCTACCATCTGATTCTCTGCCCGCGACACATGGTGGAACTCTACCCTGTCAAAGAAGGGTAACAATCTCCTTGCATAATCTTTGTAAGGAATTAGATTTGGTTGATGTCGCTACTGCGAAAATCGGCGCCGGCTAAACAGAAGAGTCGCCACCGTGCGTTATTTATCCCAAAGGAGGGAAATGAAACGCTCGAAGTAAGCCTAACGCAAAGATGGGAAAGGAATGGTCATTGCAACCAAATCCTGGACTCGGGAGTCGGTTACGCAAGGGGAAGGTATTAGCACCCCTCACGTCCATCGTACTCGACGGGATCCACGCTTGCTTTCTAGTACGGATTGTTATTCTATCTGCTCTACAAGTCTGGGGTTGAAAAGAAAATAAAATGACTCGGCAAAGTATCGCACTTTATGCCTACGTATTCCCGTCTGGAACGAGAAATCAGAGTCAACGTAGTTCGCCTACCTACGGGAAAGGAGGGGAAGGTTGCTCGCTAGGATACGACATCCTATGCCTACGTACTTTCATACAACATGAAAGATCAGAGCAAACGTAGTTCGGGTCACGGAAGACACAGATTTGTCTGACTGTTTTTATCTTTCTGAAAAGAGGTTTCTTCTGATTAGGAGTCCAAGCGGACAAAAATGACACTTTGATGTTTGTTTTCAGTCTTTTACGCAAGAACTGTTTTTTATGATGTTTGCAATCTCTGAAGCACTAGAGACTGTGATTTGAGAGTGACTACGTTGTATGTCACCCTAAGGGTAACACACTAAGCAGTCAGATGACTGAAGAGTGACCCTCCAGCAACCCTCTCTCAAATAGCTTAAGGCTCGTAGCGTACGACATCGATTATCCTTATTACTGTGTTTTGAATTGTTTTAAGATAGAAAGGAGAAAGAAATTCTAAAAACCTAGGGTTGAAAAGGGAATAAAACTAACCTAATGTTGTCATGCATGGGTTACAACCTAATGTCTGTCATAATTCCCTCCTGCACAGAGGGAATCAGAGATCCTAGGGGATAAACGGAAAAGCAACAGATATATACAGTAAACAGTAAACATGTATGCAATGCATCAATACAAGCGAGGTCAGGGAGTCCCATTCAACCTCGAACCTGGGAAAACAATAGGCAAAGTGAACATTATTCACTTCAAACCTTTGGGGGCAAGCTGTACCAGCCAACAATCAATACAGAAAAAGAAATAAAACCCAACACCAGCTCTGACAGTAACACCAGCTCCTTCAGTTACGGCTCAAACAACAACAGCTCTGACAGCTACAGTTGATCAAACATCAAAAGGGTTGACAGTAACAACTTCCAGCGAGACCCCATCTTCAATCTTCAACAATCCTTAAATGAACTTCATCTTCAATGCTAACACTCCAGAAGAGAATCAATTAATAGATGAAGTTGAAATGTTAATAGGCTTAGTAACAACCCAAGGAAATCACTAAGATATCAACATAGCACGTGAAAGGTGTCCTCAAGGTTCTACCCAACCAAAGCATGCTCTACATCCCTCCTAAGGAGAGATGGAACTTCTTTTGGGGGACCTTGTGTCATGGGATGGAATAGAGGCACAAGAAGCTCTCTATGTTTGACAGAAGAAACCAATCTAATCTAAAGCTCTTCCTACATTTCCTATCTCCTAAGCCACCTTCAAGGGGAAGAATCTTCATGCTCCAAGCTCCCTCCTTGGTCTCCAATCATCTTCAATGTCTTCATAAGCCCCAACAAGCAAAACTCAAGCCCCAAGCCCAATTGAAATAACCCAAACCAAACAAGCAAGAAAAATACCCAAGAGGGAAAACACACAATCACCACTCAAATTGCAAAAATCAAGTAAAATAGTAATACTCATTATAAAATCCTAGATTAATTTCTAAGGGAAATTAACTATATACCCTATACCCCACATAAACCCCAAGGCCTAAATCAATTTTAAAACCCCAAAGCTATGCCCTAAACTACACCTAAGTGTTGTGAAACCCTAATTCTGATACCTCTCTTATCTATCTCTCAAATTAATCTAAATTTTAGTCACAAAAATATGAGAAAATTCCTAAGGGTACATACTTCCCTAATCTAATCAACCTCACAAGAATCAATCAAAAATCATGCACCAATCTCTCATACTAAATTCAAAAAAAAGAAGTATCAGACAAATGCAAAATAAAAACAATAACATTGTAAAATATACCAAAAATATAAAATGCATGAAACTAATATTTTTATTATTTCACAATTTTCTAGAGATCCTAAGGGAACTAGGGAAAAAAATCCCATCCTAAAATGATTATTTTTCAAATTGTTATGAATTAATTTCTAACCCGAGGTGAAACATGAAAAATAAAAGAAAATCAACTAAAAAAGACAAACTGGCGTGGTGAATAGCAATTATCCCTAGTTATTTTCCAGACTGGGCTAAAGTGGGGGGTGCGGATATCAGGCGCGCGCTAAGCCCAAACCCATTCAGAAAACTAATTGGAAAATCAAGAAAAATGAAAAAAAACCTGTGGCGAATAGCAATTAATTCGCATGGTTTCTCATTGGGCCTTCAAACTGGGGGTGTGATTAGCAATGTCCTCTTAGCCCAAAACCCAAAATATCACACGGAGAGGGAGGTGCCATGGGGAAAACGGGGAGATGCTTAGCAAAAAAACACAATGGGCCTAAGGCCCGAATCCGACCTCACCCTCATCAGCACACAAAACCCTAATTCACTAAAACTCTCTACCTACTGTTCATCCCTAACCCTAGCGCCGTTCTCATCCTCCCAAACCTCTCTCTGTCTCACAACCTCTTCCCCAATTTGTTCATCAACATCCACCACAACCTAAACCCGTTTCAATCTCTCAGTTCACCTAATATGTCTCACAAAACTAACACTCAAACTAACCTAGTTCTACAACTAAACAACAACAAATTAACAAGTTACAGCAGTTCAAAGCAAAACCTGGAGGCGCGATGAAGATGACGCTGATTTCTGGACGCAATTGATGAAGGTTAATAAGCTTGATGGCGATCTTGATGCTCTGGCGAATTGTTGATGCTTGAAGAAGCTGAAGACGCGTGAAGATCTACGAATCTTGAAGCTGGACGATGAGGATTTGGCGATTTAATGAACGTCGTTGAAGATCTCCGTTGAAGATTCGAAGGCCTGCGAAGATCTTAACTAGAAATGAAGTTTGGAGTAATCCTGATGAATTTCTGGGCGAAGACTCTTGAAGATTGATGAAGTTCTAGGTGAATCTGGAAAAAATGATGAACTGGATGAAGATCAACGAATTGCTGATGAATGTTCTTGGTGTTTCTGAAAAAAACGATGAACTGGATGAATCTTGATGAATTTCTGTGCGAAAACACTTGAAGATCTATGAATGTTCTTGAATGTGTTGAAGAAATGGCGAAATTAATAAACGCCTGATGAAGATCAACGCGGATTTCTGGAGAATCATGAAGAGCGCTATGAATTTTCTGGCGATGGTTTGATGAAGATTGATCGTTGAGGATGATGAAGTTTGGATGAATTTCTTGGAGAATTGCAGTTTCCGGTGGTGGTTCAAGTTCCGGCGATGGTTAGGAGATTTTCGATGAGGAGTTACGGTGGTCCGGCGCGGCAGTTGCATGTACTCCGGTGGAGGGAAGTCAGTGGGAGCCAGGTGGCGGTTGCATGCAGAGAGGGAGTGTGGGTGAGGACACGTGTGGCAGTGGGGAGAGGTGGCAGAGAGAGAGTGTGGTGTGAGGTGTCAGTGATGAATGAGGTGGTCAACCCTGAGATAATCGCGTGGCACACCTTATATAGTGACAAGTGGCAGCAATTGGACCCCCAAATTCAGACAGCTGGCCCATTTAGACTAAACTCAGATTTAATATGAATTAACTGGACTTAATGGGTTGATTAAGACATGATTAATACTGGGTTAAAAACTAATTAAGCATACTTAATAATAAAACGAAAATGATGATTAAAATGCTAATTAACTAAAGAAAATGATTAATGAAACCAAAAAATGATTAAAACTAATCCTAATTAATAAACTAAACCATTAATGATCTAATTAATCTAAAAACTATTTAAATTCTATATAAAATCTATTTATTCTAGAAACTATTTAAAAGAAAATTATCTATTTAAAACTAATTAAAAGAGAGATATCTATTAAAAAAAAATCTAGAAAAAACTATTTAATATCTAAAGCTATCTATTAAAAAATCTATTAAATTCTATTAAAAAATATTAAAACCTATTTAATATCTAAAAACTCAAGTAAATCTATAAAAAAAATCTATTAAAATCCATTAAAAATCTAGAAAATATAGAGAAAATTCTAAAAAATGTCAGGAAGCCGATTAAATCGATTAGAGAACAATTACGCAACCATAACAAAATAGACGGTAAAAGTCGAACACCGAAATGTCCTCAAAAACAACAGCGCAATCTGGAAATACCGGGACGAGCACAAGTTCTCAAAATACACTTATTCGAACTGGCCTGAACTGCCTGAAACGCCAGGGGGCTGTGATCCCGATAAAATCAATCAGGCTGAGAAAAGGCAATAAATGCGGTATGCGAATGCGAATGTAAAATGCGTCGAAACATAAACCAGATGTGGAAGCCGGTTGGTCAAATTTTGGGGTGCAACAGCTACCCCTATTCAAACGGCTTGGACCCGACTGGGTGAAGAGCGAACGACCTTCAAACATTCGAGGTACGAGACAGTTGAATACCAAAAGAACCCTGAAATTTGCCAACCGTGGAGATAAACTGCAAAACTGCTTGAGAACCAACGTCCAATGAACTGAGTCTGGTTTTTACGGCAACAACTGGTCAATTATCTGATACAATTTTGATTTCAACCTCAACCACCTGTGTGACGCCACAGGTATTGAACTATCTTCGGAAAAACACCTCCGTCCACCATTGGGCTAACCTCGTCAACACCAGAAGAGGAACCAATTCGTCAAGACAAATAGAGATTCTGTCGTCACATGAGTAACCTTGTCATGTTAGGACCCCCACTTCGCCACTACGAAGGAAGATATCTGCTGGGGATAAATGGTCCCTGAAGAGTAATCAATCTTGTCCACGTCAGGACTTCACATTACGAAAACTCCCGGCGCTTCCACTGGGGAAACATTTCTGTTTAATCACAGGGAACTCATCTGCCTATCCCTACAGGCACGTCATCTGTCTAAACACGGGAAACCCCATCCGTCTACTTCATATGGGAGAAATCATCTGCCTGACTACAGGAAAGTTCATCCGCCTGTTCCATACGGGAAAAGTCATCTGCCTGATTCATACAGGAAAGTTCATCAGAATACTGTTTCTCTGCCTACCTCTGCAGTAGCTACCTCCGTTGGTCCCAAACCCACAAACGACTTTGATGAGGACTCTACTGGGGATAGTAACACGAGGAAATCACGACGACTTCCTTTGGGAAAATACTTTTGTCAAATATCGGAACACAACTCACATACCCTGTCTATCACGGGAGAATTATCTATCTGGATACCGGAAGATTCATCCGCCTGCTTCTTACGGGAAAATTCATCTGCCTGATTCTTACAGGAAAACCCCTCTACCTGATTCTTATAGGAAAATTCATCCGCCTGCTTCATACGGGAAAACACATCTGCCTGATTCATACAGGAACAGCCATCCGCCTGCTTCATACGGGAAAACATAACACCTCTGCCTGGTTCATACAGGAAAGTTCATCCGCCTGCTTCATACGGGAAAACATAACACATCGGCCTGGTTCATACAGGAAAGTTCATCCGCCTGATTCTTACGGGAAAACATAACACATCTGCCTGGTTCATACAAGAAAGTTCATCCGCCTGACTCTTACGGGAAAACATAACACATCTGCCTGGTTCATACAGGAAAGTTCATCCGCCTGCTTCTTACGGGAAAACATAACACATCTGCCTGGTTCATACAGGAAAGTTCATCCGCTTGACTCTTACGGGAAAACATAACACATCTGCCTGGTTCATACAGGAAAGTTCATCCGCCTGATTCTTACGGGAAAACATAACACATCTGCCTGGTTCATACAGGAAAGTTCATCCGCCTGACTCTTATGGGAAAACATAACACATCTGCCTGGTTCATATAGGAAAGTCCATCCGCCTGCTTCTTACGGGAAAACATAACACATCTTCCTGGTTCATACAGGAAATTTCATCCGCCTGCTTCTTACGGGAAAACATAACACATCTGCCTGGTTCATACAGGAAAGTTCATCCGACTGCTTCATACGGGAAAACATAACACATCCGCCTGGTTCATACAAGAAAGTTCATCCGCCTGATTGTTACGGGAAAATACGTCTTGGATATAGCTTCCTTGCCTATTCTTGGTAGTAGCTTACTCCACTGGGGATATTCTGGAAATAACTGTCCGACACCCGTTTCGGCAACAAGTGACCTCTTTTGAAATTTTGGTTCATGAAACCCTGTAATGCTGACGGAACATCAAACTTGAAGAAAATACTCCAACGGTCGGATAAGAGAAAATTCAACCAGTACCTCTGTGGGGAATAATAACAAGAACTGCATCATTATATGTCCCACAACGAGACTTCGAATATCTGGTAACAGATCTGCACTGTAACTTCATACTCCTGCTGAGAAACACACCTGAAAACAAAAGGTTAACCAACCTGATTTATATTTCAAAATGCGTATGTTTGGCGATGGCGTAATGCTCCATACGATATGGAAATGCTACTCGTTTTTGGGTAGATGCAAACATGATAATGTATGCAAATGCAAATGCAGGTTCAAGCTGCTGGGGAAGGCTCTGACAAGCTTGCTTCAACATGGCTGTTGAGAGCAAATACCACCCTGTTGGGGATGAACGGGTATCGCAAAGTATTCTGGCAAAATAAATGCCGGAAATACAACCAACTCTGCCGGGGAGAGATTACACATCGATTTCCACTGGGAGGAAAGAATAACACCTGCTGGGAAGATTAACTCAGCTGGGGGAGAATCAACCCTTCTGGGGGGACAACTGTCTGGGTACAGTTTACAAACTCGGAACTACCACTCCGCTGGGGATAATCATCCTGACGAAGGCATGACGACCTGTGGGGAGAAAGAAAACCATCCTCGGTGGGGATAATCCTTCTGAACTTCTATCTTGGTTATGCGCCATGGAAATCCTCCCAGTTGGGGATTGAATGCGCACATACTCGGCTCTCTGGGGAGTATAACCTTTGCATGGGACACTGATCTTGTCTTGCTGGGGATATCCTGTGGACACTTCCATGGGGATACTCTTCTGGGAAAACTAATCCTTCCTTCAGTAAGGGATAACATCGTCTCAACCTCTGGGGGTGTGGTACGACCTGCTGGGAAATAAAGTCAAGTCCTTCTTCCAGGGCCTCTGGCTAGGGCCACCATTTTCTGATTGTCCGCTTCAAGGGCGAGAACCCTACAAAACACAAACGAGACAAAACAAATATATACAACCAAATCTATTCGGGTTAGCGTCCATGACATTACTTCAGTTAATTCGAAGTTTTAGCAATTATTGGCAAAGGCCAGCAAAGTTATGCACATGCGAGTCCATCACAAACATCGGCGTTTTCCACATACAAAACAGTAAAGCACAAACATCAAATACTGAATAACATGTTTTATTGATCGAGCCTGTAAATAGGCAAAGCTTTGTACATCGGATGCAACTCCTGAAAAGAGGAAGTTACGCACACACACATACATATATGCACAAAAAGCATCAAAATACAAAACAATATTTGTATACATGTCGGCAACGTGGTGCAGACAAACATCATGAGCTGATCCTCCTATGACTCGCCTGACTCTGGCGCTTTCCCGGTATTCAATTTTCGGAAGAGATTGTGTTGGATAAACGAACCCTCAGGTACTCCCAAACCACTAAGCAATGTAGTATCAAATCCAGACCGCAATCATTTGCTTTTTCAATCTCTAACTTTTGCGTGAATCGCCCTTTGCGGGTTTTCAATTCACCGGGATACCCTTTTTTGCCGAAGTCGCCCTTTGCAGGTTTTCGACTTCGTGGGTGTACATCTTTTCAATTTTATCCCTAACTTTTGCCCGAACCTTTTTATTCATTTTTTACGGTTCTCCAGGATGCCCCATTTTTGCCTGGACTCTCTTTTTACTGTCCAGCGGGTCACTTTCAAGCAAAGTATTTTTTAACTGCGTCCGAATTCACAGGCGACGTAAAGTCTTCACCATCCATGGTAGATAGTATCAAGGCTCCTCCAGAGAAGACTTTCCTGACAACGTAGGGCCCTTCGTAATTAGGGGTCCACTTGCCCCTGTGATCTATTTGTGGCGGGAGAATCCTCTTCAGCACAAGGTCGCCCGTCTGAAAGCTTCGTGGACATATGCTCTTATCGTATGCTTTCTTCATCCGGCTCTGATATAACCGACCGTATGCTAAAGAAGCTAGTCTCTTTTCATCCATTAAACTGAGCTGATTCAGTCTATCTTTAACCCATTCTGCCTCGTCAAGTTGGACATCGCGTAAAACCCTCAGGGAAGGAATATCGACCTCCAACGGTAACACCGCCTCCATCCCGTATACCAATGAGAAAGGGGTTGCCCCGGTTGATGTGCGTACCGTCGTACGATAACCGTGCAAAGCGAAAGGTAGCATCTCATGCCAATCCTTGTACGTCACAACCATCTTCTGGACAATCTTCTTTATGTTCTTATTGGCCGCTTCAACAGCGCCATTCATCTTGGGTCGGTAAGGAGAAGAGTTGTGATGTTCAATCTTAAAATTCTGGCACAACTCTTTCATCATCTTGTTATTCAAATTCGAACCGTTGTCGGTGATAATCCGCTCAGGGATTCCATATCTGCAGATAATATCTCGTTTGATAAATCTGGCGACCACTTATTTGGTGACATTGGCATATGATGCTGCTTCCACCCACTTGGTGAAGTAATCAATTGCTACCAAGATGAACCGGTGTCCGTTGGATGCCGCAGGCTCAATCTTCCCGATCATATCAATTCCCCACATCGCGAACGGTCACGGTGATGTCATCACATTCAGAGGACTTGGGGGTACATGGACCTTGTCCGCATAAATTTGGCATTTATGACACCTCTTTACAAACTTGAAACAGTCTGTTTCCATAGTTAGCCAGTAATAACCTGCCCGCAGCAGTTTTCTCGTCATAGCATGCCCACCAGCATGTGTACCAAATGTACCTTCATGTATCTCTTCCATGAGCAACTTTGCTTCTTTCTCGTCTACACAGCGTAGCAACACCAAGTCGTGATTTCTTTTGTATAGGACGCCGTCAGGATTCAAATAGAAATTGCCAGCCAATCTCCTGAGGGTCTTCTGATCTCGACTGGATGCCCCAGCTGGATACTCCTTGTTCTTCAGGAAATTCTGGATGTCAAAGTACCAGGGTTTACCATCAGGAGCCTCGTCAATGGCAAATATGAATGCAGGCCTATCGAGCCGAGAGATAACAATCCGGGGAGCCTCGCTCCAGAAGTTAACTTTATACATTGAAGACAATGTCGCCAGGGCGTCAGCCATTCGATTTTCTGCTTGTGGCACGTGATGCAATTCCACCTTGTCAAAGAAAGGCAACAATCTCCTTGCATAGTTCATATATGGTATCAAATTGGGCTGACGTGTCTCCCATTCTCCTTTAATCTGATTCACCATTAGAGCTGAGTCTCCGTATACATCCAGATGCTTGATTCTCAAATCAATAGCTTCTTCCAAACCCATGATGCAAGCCTCATATTCAGCCTCATTATTGGTAACAGGAAAGGTCAATCGGGCAGTAAAGGGGATGTGCGACCCCTGAGGAGTAGTGATAATTATGCCTATTCCGCTACCATAGGAATTCACAGCTCCGTCAAATATCAACTGCCACTTGGAACCCAACTCTAGTCCTTCGTCCGGCAACGGTTCTTCACAATCTTTTATCTTTAGGTACATGATATCCTCGTCAGGAAAATCAAACCTCATCGATTGGTAGTCCTCAACAGGCTGCTCCTCAAGGTACTCTGACAGGACGCTACCTTTAATAGCCTTTTGCGAGACATATTGGATATCGTATTCGGTTAACACCATCTGCCATCGGGCAATTCTTCCAGAGAGTGCTTGCTTCTCAAACACGTATTTGATTGGATCCATCTTTGAAATTATCAAGGTTGTATGATTTAGCATGTATTGCCTCAAACGTTTGGCGGCCCAGGCTAGCGCGCAACACGTCTTCTCAAGCATTGAGTATCTAGACTCGCAGTCAGTAAACTTCTGACTCAAATAGTAGATCGCATGCTCTTTACGTCCTGTCTCGTCGTGTTGACCGAGAACACAACCCATACTTTCCTCAAGAACCGTCAAGTACATAATCAGAGGTCTCCCGGCCACTGGGGGTATCAAAACAGGAGGTTCCTGCAAGTATTCTTTTATCTTGTCGAACGCCTTTTGACAATTTTCATTCCAGGTCACAACCTGGTCCTTTTTCAACAACTTGAATAACGGCTCGCATGTTGCAGTTAAGTGAGATATGAACCGGGCGATATAGTTCAACCTCCCTAAAAACCCACGCACTTCTTTTTCGGTTTTAGGCGTCGGCATTTCTTGTATTGCTTTTATTTTCGCAGGATCAACCTCTATTCCTTTTTCGCTCACAATAAACCCCAGCAGTTTACCCGATTTCACCCCGAAGGTGCACTTGTTAGGGTTCAGTCTCAACCTGAACTTCCTAAGGCTCTTGAACAGTTTCAGCAGATTAACCAAATGCTCCTCCTCTGTCTGGGATTTGGCAATCATATCATCAACATAAACCTCGATCTCTTTATGCATCATGTCATGAAAGAGAGTCGTCATAGCACGTTGATATGTTGCCCCAGCGTTCTTCAATTCGAAGGGCATCACTTTGTAGCAAAATGTTCCCCAGGGAGTAATAAAGGTAGTCTTCTCCATGTCTTCTGGCGCCATTTTGATCTGATTATAGCCTGAGAAGCCGTCCATGAAGGAGAATATGGAGAACTGAGCAGTGTTATCAACCAGCACATCGATGTGAGGAAGTGGAAAGTCATCTTTCGGGCTCGCCCTATTCAAATCACGGTAGTCTACACACATTCGTACTTTACCGTCTTTCTTCGGCACTGGCACAATATTAGCGACCCATGAGGGATATTTTGTAACAGCTAGGAAACCAGCATCCCACTGTTTTTGAACTTCCTCCTTGATCTTCACAGCCATGTTCGGTCGGGTTCTTCTGAGCTTTTGTTTAATAGGCGGACATTCCTCTCGCAGTGGCAGACGGTGAACGACCATATCCGTATCCAACCCAGGCATATCCTCGTACGACCAAGCAAATATATCACTGTACTCTTTGAGCATCTCAACCAACCTTTGCTTGATGTCGCTCTGCAGCGCAACCCCTATACGGATGTTTCTCACAACCTCTTCCGACCCCAAATTAATAATCTCAACGACTTCCTCATGAGTCAGAATGATTCTTTCTTGTTGTTTCAATAACCAGGTCAACTCCTCTGGTACGTCGCCATCTTCCACAATCTCTTCCTCAACCTGAAATACCGGGTACTCGAAGTCAAAGTGAGTCATAGGCGGTTCATAGGTGTCATCTGAAATAGTAATCTTGCAAAGGAAATGGTTAAATGCTTCAAAACGCATACAAAGCCAATAACCACATTGCCATTTTATTGTAAAACACAAAAATGGAAAAAACAGGGATCACAATATTTGTATATGAAAAACGCCTTTATTTCATGATTAAACAATGTAATGTACATAACCAAATGGTCCTAAGCAAAATCACTATGCCCCGGGTAGGACACAGAATTATTCAACAATTAAGAAAACAAATCATTACTGTTTAGTTGTCACAGGAACAGTTTCCCGGATAGACCAATTGCAGAGACTTTGTCCTGGCACGCTTGGCTTGATCCACGCATCCATATCACAGTCGCTATCTCCGTCTTCAGCATCGGAAATAGCATTAATAGTCTCGAAGCTCACCCCCTTTGGCATAATCGTGACTGGTCCCTTGAACCTGTGCGCTCCTGAAGAGGATGCTGATGACGAAGGATGATACCCTAGCCCGAACTTGTCATTCTTCACGGGAATCTCCAATATCTGTCCCCAGCCCTTGGTTTTGCCTGCCTGCACTAGAGCCTGAGCCTCTTTGTAGGATGACACTGCCACGTCTAATATCTTACTTGGCACTGAAGCTTTGTCTTTACTTCGCAACCCCTCTAAGGCTTGACAGGGTGTTTCATGTATTTCGCCGTCGACCTCGACGTATTTGAACGAAGACAAATGGCTAACCAGAATATCTTCTTCTCCACAAACAGTGACGACACTATCCCCAACCATATACTTCAGCTTTTGGTGCAACGTGGATGTGACTGCCCCGGCAGCATGAATCCATGGGCGCCCAAGAAGACAACTATACGCTGGCTGGATGTCCATTATATAGAATTCGGTTTCAAATATTTCAGGCCCCACCTGCAACGGTAATGTTATTGATCCGAAAACCGACCTCCTCGTTCCATCGAACGCCCTCACCACTAAATCACTAGGTGTGCAAATAATCCCCCTGACATCCAATTTCATCATGGCTTTCTTCCGTAGCACATTCAGGGAAGATCCAGTGTCTACTAAAACATGGGACATGACCGTGCCCCGGCATTCGACTGACACATGCAATGCCATGTTGTGCTCTCGCCCTCTCGGAGTCAAATCAAAGTCTGTGAAGCCCAAATTGTGCCTCGCATTGACATGCGCCATCACCCCTTCTAACTGATTAACAGAAACCTCTTGAGGAACGAACGACGTGTCTAGAATCTTCAGCAGAGCGTTCCGATGGGCCTCGGAACATAACAGCAATGATAAGATGGAAATTTTTGATGGCGTTTGCTGGAGGTGCTCCACGATTTTGTAATCACTTTTACGAATGAGCCTCATAAACTCCTCCACATCCTTAAGTGACGTTTCCTTTTCATTCGACTGAGACGGACCACCCTCAGTTACCTTGGCTTTACCCTTGGCTAATCTTTCTGCCTCTACCTCAGGTGACGTGAAGATTCTTCCGCTTCTGGTCATACCCCCTGTTCCGACAATATTATCTATAACCCCAGCTGGTTGTCCATTGACTTCAATTTTCTTACCATCGCAATATACCTCCAACCCGTAAGTCCATGGCACTGCTTTAGTACTCTCAAAAGGAACCGATCCTGCTTTGGTAATTGTGATCGTTGGCCGCCTGGCAGGTGCCGTTATCGTTATTGTTTTCCTCGGAATTGTCACCGTCGCAACATCATTCTGCTCATCACGCAACGCCTCTGCAGGCTTTTCAACCGCGGTTCTATCGAATTGCAAGGTACCTTCATCCATCATAGCCTAAATGCCTTGTCTCAACTCATTACAACCCTCTGGCTGAGTCCAACAATCCAAGCAAAATTCATCACAACCCGGGAATACACCCCCTTTTAACAACGTGCTTTTAATCTCACCCAACGGTGTCTTCAGTTCATTGACATCCATCACTAGATTCAGATTCTCCTCTATCAAGATGGCGTTTACCCCATGATTGGGCATAGGCTGTTGTACTATATTTGGACCCACCTGTCCAAAGTTAATAGCTTTGCTATCCAATAAATCCTGAAATTTGTGTTTAAATGCCTGACAAGCATCTATATCATGCCCGGGTGCCCTAGAATGGAATTCGCAATGCTTGCTGGCATCATATCCGTAAGGGAGTACCGTCCCTGTAGGCGGTGCCAAAGTCCTCTTTTCAACCAAGTTCAACCCTAGCAGAGTCTGAAGGAGTTCTGCATACGTGGAAGGAGGCGCGTCGAACACTCTTTTCGGTCTCGCATTTTGTACCCTTCTCTGGCCAGGATTCTGTCCTTGCTGTTGCTGTGGTTGTTGTTGTTGTGGCTGCCTCTGTTGAGGAAGCGGGATAGTGACACTAGCTATCTGTTGCGGCTGAACATACTGATTTCTTCCTCTGCCCCTGCCCCTGCCACCAAACACGGCACTAGTATCACCCTGTCGTCTACCACCAAATGCTTTTTTGGCACCTCCTATTGAAGTAGACTCACTTACTTGGAACCTTCCAACTTTAATCTCGTTCTCAACCATCTCCCCCATAAGAATTAAATCTGAGAAACTGCTCAATGACACACTAAACAATTTTTCGCAGAACACCCCCGTAAATGTCCCAATGAACATGTCATTCATCTCCCTTTCAATTAAAGGAGGATGCACCCTCGCTGCCATATCGCGCCACCTTTGCGCATACTCTTTAAAACTTTCACCGCTCTTCTGCGACAAACCCTGCAGTTGGACCCGGTTTGGCGCCAAATCGCTGTTGTATTTGTAATGTGTCACGAAAGCATCAGCCAATTGCTTCCAGGTTTTGATCTGCGTGGGCTCCAGCCCCATATACCATTCAAGTGAAGGTCCTGATAAGCTATCCTGAAAGAAATGCATGAGCATCCTTTCATCATCTGAATACGCGGACATCCTTCTGTAATAAGAGCGAACATGGACCTTAGGGCAGGTGTCCCCCTTGTATTTGTCGAATGTGGGAGCCTTGAATTTCAACGGCACCCTCAGCCCTGGTACCAAGCCCATTGTAGTCATATCCAAATCGGTGGAGTTCTGATTCACTACCCCCTTCATCTGTTCTTCAAGCATTCTGATCCTCTGCACAGGATCAACAGGTCCTTCAAATCCCATGCCACTTCCAGAAAAGGCGTCCTCCTGGCGGTCTTCACCCCAATTCACATTTTCATTTCCATATCCGTCGTAACCAGTGTTGTGACCAAACCCTTGCTGATTGATCATGGGACCTCGTCCCCCGTTATCGAAACCCTGGTTGATCCTAACAGGTCCAAACCCAGTGTTGACAGGGATCACCCCAACACCCTTCATATTACCAAATCCACCATACCCCTGGTTAGCGTTACCAAAACCGTCGTAACTGAAACCCTGAGTGTTGAAGCCGAATTTCCCGTCCTGATTGACGTAATCAAATCCCTGATCATTGTAGCCGAAACCATTGTTGCCAAAACCAATGGTTTACAATCATGCCACTTTAGGGTTTAGGGTTTAGGGTTTAGGGTTTAGGGTTTAGGGTTTAGGGTTTAGGGTTTAGGGTTTAGGGGTTAGCCGAAACCATTCCCGCCATTGTTGTTACCACCGCCTTGGTTGGCGTCCCCAAATACAACATTATTAACAATAGTCTCATTTCCATTCCCTGTGTTGCCATTGCCAGCGCCAGCACCATCGTTTACAATCACGACAGGTGGGGTTACTACAGGGGGAACTACAGGCGTAGGGGGCCCATCCTCCGGAATAGTTTCAATGTGTGCATAATTGTGGTCATTGTTGCCATTCCCATTAGTCCGAGTCAGCAGCGGCTGTACCAAAGTCTGGAGGCTCTCCTGGCCCTTAGCAATGTTCTCCATTGCTTGCATGAACAGATTCAGCTTCTCGCGGATTTCTTGCATCTCCACTTGGACTTGATCCATGATTCTCTTGCAGTTGTTTCGGGTTGAGTAGCAGTGGACTCTTTGTTTGTCAATCCTGAAAAACCTGAAGATGCAGGAAATAAGATACAGATTCGAGAATACCGGTCATGTAAGATGAATGCAGATGCAAATGTGTAAGTATGCTACAGGTTACATTCCCCCCGATTCTAGTTTCGGAGAGAAGGCCATCATGACAATGGAGTCCCCATCGAGCAAGCAAGGAATCAGAAAACCCTCATATATAAACAAATGCCAAGAGACTGAGTACAAGAGTACAACTGAATACAACTGAAGAGACCTCGGCCAACAAGCCTGGCGATGGTCAAAATACAAGTACAAATAACAAAGGCAAGGCAAAGATAAATCAGGCCAGATGGCGTGCTCTGACATCTTCCAATATCCTCAACGTCTCCGAATGCCCTAGTCGGGAGATCAGCTCCTGTATCAGTAAGGCATGTCGCTCAGCCGTGGATCTCAGCTTTTTTGTGTCGTCCTTGCAGGTTCCTTCGCCAAAACATTCGTCGAGTCTGCATCTCTTGGAGCCGACCTTCACTTCAAAACCTCTCAGCTTTTTGTCAAGGTCACTTACTCTAAGCTCAGCAGTGCTCCTAAGTGATGTCTCTTCGGCAATCTTTGCGTCTTGGGCCCTAATCTGCGCCTCTAGCGTGGCAATCTGCAACTTCAGTTCATCTTCACGCTCCTTCCGCTTGGCGAGCGTGGTATTCCACAACGCTTCCCACTTGCCGAGTCGGGAATAAGCTTTGCTTAAAAGTTCCTTCTTGGAAGTAAGCACCTTGCTAAGACCGTTCAAGGCTATTCCCACTTTTTCTTTCTTGTTGGTCTCTTCCGTCAACTCTGAACCCAACCTATTAATCAATTCAGTTTGTTCCTTCACAGTGAAGGTAGCTTCATTCTTCTCATGACGCAACTGGAAGATCTCTTTCTCTAAGTCATCATTGGCTTTCTTCAATTCTTCGTTTTCAGCCAACAATTTGTTATACTTTTCAAGCTCTGTCGAAGCAGGTACCTTAATCATTGGAAGATACAGGGGTTCCGCAGCAGGATAAGGCATCAAGGAAATACTAGCTCTCTCGCGGATCCAAGTCAAATAAGGGTCATAAGCTTTGCTGTTGCTCTTACCAAGTAAAGCTTTCCCTCTCCTATGGACGTTAGCCCATGCATGTCTCAATCTGATCAAAACAACCGTGTCTAATAAGCCTGTGAGATACAGAGATTCCTGTATCTCCTTCTCAATAGGAGCGCCCCTCAAAGCATAACCAAACTGTCTCACCAGCAGAGAAGGGTTATAGTTGATATAGCCTTTCCGTCCAATCAAAGGGACATTCGGAAAGCCACTGCAACTGTATATAATATCAGTGCCATGCATACTCCGATCAAACCAAATGATGTTCTCAGCAGACAACCCCATCAACCGGGAAGACCAATCCAAAGTATCAACAACATCAACAAAAGGCCCTGTCTTCGGAAGATGCCCCTGGAACCACCTGTACAAAAGAGGAAGACAGCAGGAAACATTCTAGCCACGACGTTTCTCATTCTTGTAGTGAATAGAATGATAAACATCGCCCAAGAGAGTAGGAACTGGATTCTTCGAGGCAAGGATCAGGAAGGCATCTGAGTCGACAAAATCTGGCACATTAGGGAACAAGACAATCCCGTAGATGCAGACAGCTAGAATGGCACTGAAAGCAACCCAACATCCACTCTTCGCACACTGTGTAACCTTCTCAACCAGGACAGACAAGTGAAAACCATAAGCTCCGTTCAGCTTGACCAAACCTCCGGGGAACTCGGAAGCGTCTAAACTGACAATCTCAGCGAGTGTAGCTAACTCAGGCTCAGCATCAACATGTATAAAGGGCATCTGGTCTAACACAGGAACTCCCAACATAGCAGAATACTCCTCCAAAGTGGGTGCCAGAATATAGTCGGGAAATAAGAAACCTCTCAGCTGCGGCTCATAAAACTGCATCAAAGTATACACCCCAATCGTCTCAAATGCTGAAGGTTTGTACAACAAACTAAACAACCTCCCATAAGATACTCTGAACTCAGCCCTCACTCTCTCATCTGCTAGAGCAACTAAACCCAGAAAGGCACTGATATCTGGCGAATGCAACCGGTAAGCAACTGTCCTCTTCAAGGACTCCATGTCTGTCTAGAAGATATACTAGAATCAGAGGGGAATGATCACACCTGCAACATAGATACATGTTAATGAAATGCAGTCATGAAAATGCACATGCATATGCAGACAGAAGATCAAGTGCAATGCTGGTGAACTGTGCTGCATTGTACTGAAGCCTGAGAACCGTCAAATCTTCATCTCAACCAAACCAACCACTCAAATGAACCCTGTAACCATATCTCATTGATAGAGATGAACCAGGTACTCTGATGTCAAAGGTTTCCTGCAAACAGACCTACCTACCCCTCACAGGTGTGAACTTAACTCGCAGACGAGGTACGACATCCTATGCGGGTTCAACATCACAGACTTTCAAGAGTGATGATACGATACCCAGGAGGTGTGGCATCATCATCCCTTGAAGCGGCCTCACTTAGCTGAATCCCAATTGATAGGTCCCCAGAGTCGATAATCCTCGGGTCAGACAACTTGTCGAGCCCTAAGGGCCAGGCAAGAAGCATCAAAGAGAATCTCGTCCGAGCATAGATTTCGCGGCTAGCTGGTGCGAGCTAAGCAAGCAGGCTAACCACTACTCTCTACTTCTAAGTCTATGTGTAATCTCAAGCCCAGGTCCGGCTTATCTCTCAACAGATCACCCCCTCCCCATAACAGTAATATAAAGCCGATAATAAAATGCAGAAAGTAAAGACAGAAAAGTAAATCTATACAACACCCACGACGGGAAAACAAGCGCTAGGATTGACTCGCATAGGGGATATTCCTCTCCCCAACAGAGTCTCCAGCTTTCTCTACTGCGAAAATCGGCGCCGGCTAAACAGAAGAGTCGCCACCGTGCGTTATTTATCCCAAAGGAGGGAAAGGAAACACTCGAAGTAAACCTAACGCAAAGACGGGAAAGGAATGGTCATCGCAACCAAATCCTGGATTCAGGAGTCGGTTACGCAAGGGGAAGGTATTAGCACCCCTCACGTCCGTCGTACTCGACGGGATCCACGCTTGCTTTCTAGTATGGATTGTTATTCTATCTATGTTTGACAGAAGAAACCAATCTAATCTAAAGCTCTTCCTACATTTCCTATCTCCTAAGCCACCTTCAAGTGGAAGAATCTTCATGCTCCAAGCTCCCTCCTTGGTCTCCAATCATCTTCAATGTCTTCATAAGCCCCAACAAGCAAAACTCAAGCCCCAAGCCCAATTGAAATAACCCAAACCAAACAAGCAAGCAAAATACCCAAGAGGGAAAACACACAATCACCACTCAAATTGCAAAAATCAAGTAAAATAGTAATACTCATTATAAAATCCTAGATTAATTTCTAAGGGAACTTAACTATATACCCTATACCCCACATAAACCCCAAGGCCTAAATCAATTTTAAAACCCCAAAACTATGCCCTAAACTACACCTAAGTGTTGTGAAACCCTAATTCTGATACCTCTCCTATCTATCTCTCAAACTAATCTAAATTTTACTCACAAAAATATGACAAAATTCCTAAGGGTACATACTTCCCTAATATAATCAACCTCACAAGAATAAATCAAAAATCATGCACCGATCTCTCATACTAAATTCAAAAAAAAGAAGTATCAGACAAATGCAAAATAAAAACAATAACATTGTAAAATATACCAAAAATATAAAATGCATGAAACTAATATTTTTATTATTTCAAAATTTTCTAGAGGTCCTAAGGGAACTAGGGAAAAAAATCTCATCCTAAAATGATTATTTTTCAAATTGTTATGAATTAATTTCTAACCCTAGGTGAAACATGAAAAATAAAAGAAAATCAACTAAAAAAGACAAACTGGCGTGGTGAATAGCAATTATCCCTAGTTATTTTCCAGACTGGGCTAAGGTGGGGGGTGCGGATATTAGGCGCGCGCTAAGCCCAAAGCCATTCAGAAAACTAATTGGAAAATCAAGAAAAATGAAAAAAAACCTGTGGCGAATAGCAATTAATTCGCATGGTTTCTCATTGGGCCTTCAGACTGGGGGTGTGATTAGCAATGTCCTCTTAGCCCAAAACCCAAAATATCACACGGAGAGGGAGGTGCCATGGGGAAAACGGGGAGATGCTTAGCAAAAAACACAATGGGCCTAAGGCCCGAATCCGACCTCACCCTCATCAGCACACAAAACCCTAATTCACTAAAACTCTCTACCTACTGTTCATCCCTAACCCTAGCGCCGTTCTCATCCTCCCAAACCTCTCTCTGTCTCACAACCTCTTCCCCATTTGTTCATCAACATCCACCACAACCTAAACCCGTTTCAATCTCTCAGTTCACCTAATCTGTCTCACAAAACTAACACTCAAACTAACCTAGTTCTACAACTAAACAACAACAAATTAACAAGTTATAGCAGTTCAAAGCAAAACCTGGAGGCGCGATGAAGATGACGTTGATTTCTGGACGCAACTGATGAAGGTTAATAAGCTTGATGGCGATCTTGACGCTCTGGCGAATTGTTGATGCTTGAAGAAGCTGAAGACGCGTGAAGATCTACGAATCTTGAAGCTGGACGATGAGGATCTGGCGATTTTATGAACGTCGTTGAAGATCTCCGTTGAAGATTCGAAGGCCTGCGAAGATCTTAACTAGAAATGAAGTTTGGAGTAATCCTGATGAATTTCTGGGCGAAGACTCTTGAAGATTGATGAAGTTCTAGGTGAATCTGGAAAAAATGATGAACTGGATGAAGATCAACGAATTGCTGATGAATGTTCTTGGTGTTTCTGAAAAAAATGCGGAACTGGATGAATCTTGATGAATTTCTGTGCGAAAACACTTGAAGATCTATGAATGTTCTTGAATGTGTTGAAGAAATGGCGAAATTGATGAACGCCTGATGAAGATCAACGCGGATTTCTGGAGAATCATGAAGAGCGCTATGAATTTTCCGGCGATGGTTTGATGAAGATCGATCGTTGAGGATGATGAAGTTTGGATGAATTTCTTGGAGAGTTGCAGTTTCCGGTGGTGGTTCAAGTTCCGGCGACGATTAGGAGATTTCCGATGAGGAGTTACGGTGGTCCGGCGCGACAGTTGCATGTACTCCGGTGGAGGGAAGTCAGTGGGAGCCAGGTGGCGGTTGCATGCAGAGAGGGAGTGTGGGTGAGGACACGTGTGGCAGTGGGGAGAGGTGGCAGAGAGAGAGTGGTGTGAGGTGTCAGTGATGAATGAGGTGGTCAACCCTGAGATACACGCGTGGCACACCTTATATAGTGACAAGTGGCAGCAATTGGGCTCCCAAATTCAGACAGCTGGCCCATTTAGACTAAACTCAGATTTAATGTGAATTAACTGGACTTAATGGGTTGATTAAGACATGATTAATGCTGGGTTAAAAACTAATTAAGCAGACTTAATAATAAAACGAAAATGATGATTAAAATGCTAATTAACTAAAGAAAATGATTAATGAAACCAAAAAATGATTAAAACTAATCCTAATTAATAAACTACACCATTAATGATCTAATTAATCTAAAAACTATTTAAATTCTATATAAAATCTATTTATTCTAGAAACTATTTAAAAGAAAATTATCTATTTAAAACTAATTAAAAGAGAGATATCTATTAAAAAAAAATCTAGAAAAAGCTATTTAATATCTAAAGCTATCTATTAAAAAATCTATTAAATTCTACTAAAAAATATTAAAACCTATTTAATATCTAAAAACTCAAGTAAATCTATAAAAAAAATCTATTAAAATTCATTAAAAATCTAGAAAATATAGAGAAAATTCTAAAAAATGCCAGGAAGCCGATTAAATCGATTAGAGAACAATTACGCAACCATAACGAAATAGACGGTAAAAGCCGGACACTGAAATGTCCTAAAAAACAACAACATAATCTGGAAATACCGGGACGAGCACAAGTTCTCAAAATACACTTATTCGAACTGGCCTGAACTGCCTGAAACGCCAGGGGGCTGTGATCCCGATAAAATCAATCAGGCTGAGAAAAGGCAATGTATGCGGTATGCGAATGCGAATGCAAAATGCGTCAAAACATAAACCAGATGTGGAAGCCGGTTGGTCAAATTTTGGGGTGCAACAACTGACGAGTTTCCCACTCTCCCATGATCTGATTAACAACTAGCGCTGAATCACCATATACCTCCAAATTCTTGATTCTCAAATCAATAGCCTCTTCCAGACCCATGATGCACGCTTCGTACTCGGCTTCATTATTAGTGCAAGGGGACGTCAACCTGACAGTGAAGGGAATATGAGTGCCATGAGGAGTTGTAATGATTGCCCCAATTCCACTACCATAGGAGTTGACATCGCCGTCGAATATCATCTGCCACTGAGAACCTTTCTCTGGACCTTCGTCAGGTAATGGCTCTTCAAAGTCCTTCATCTTGAGGAACATGATGTCTTCGTCAGGAAATTCAAACTTCATCGGTTGATAGTCTTCGATTGGTTGTTCAGCAAGGTATTCTGACAGAACACTTCCCTTGATGCCTTTCTGGGAAACATATTATATATCGTACTCTGTCAGTACCATCTGCCACCTGGCAATTCTTCCTGAGAGTGCTTGCTTCTCGAAGACATACTTGATCGGATCCATCTTCGAAATCAGCATGGTTGTATGATTAAGCATATATTGTCTCAAACATTTGGCAGCCCAAGCAAGTGCGCAACACGTTTTCTCGAGCATTGAGTAACGGGACTCACAGTCTGTGAACTTTTTACTCAGATAATAGATCTCATGCTCTTTTCTTCCAGTCTCATCGTGTTGACCGAGAACACAACCCATACTGTTCTCAAGAACCGCTAAGTACATGATTAAAGGCCTTCCAGCTACTGGGGGTATCAATATCGGAGGCTCCTGCAAGTATTCTTTTATCTTATCAAATGCTCTTTGACAATTTTTGTTCCAGATGACCACCTGATCTTTCTTTAGCAATTTAAACATTGGTTCACATGTGGCTGTGAGATGAGATATGAACCGAGCAATGTAGTTCAATCTCCCCAAGAAACCACAGACCTCCTTTTCTGTTTTCGGCGCTGGCATATCTTGTATAACTTTTATTTTTGCAGGATCGACCTTGATTCCTTTTTCACTGACAATGAACCCCAATAACTTTCCGGACCGAACTCCAAAAGTGCATTTATTTGGATTCAACCTCAATCTGAACTTTCTGAGCCTCTCAAACAGCTTCAACAGGTTGACCAGATGCTCTTCCTCCGTTTGCGACTTTGCTATCATGTCATCAACATAGACTTCAATCTCATGATGAATCATATCATGAAACAAAGTGACCATAGCCCGCTGGTAGGTTACCCCTGCGTTTTTCAACCCAAAAGGCATTACCTTGTAAAAGAACGTCCCCCATGGCGTAATGAACGTCATTTTATCCATATCTTCCGGTGCCATCTTAATCTGATTATACCCTGAAAAACCATCCATGAAGGAAAATACAGAGTATTGAGCAGTATTATCAACCAATACGTTAATATGTGGGAGCGGGAAGTCATCCTTTGGGCTCACCTTATTCAAATCTCTGTAATCTACGCACATCCGTACCTTCCCATCCTTCTTAGGTACGAGCACAATGTTGGCGACCCACGGAGGGTAAGTTGTTACGGCTAAAAATCCTGCGTCCAACTGTTTCTAGACCTCTTCTTTGATTTTCACAGCCATATCTGGTCTTGTCCTTCTAAGCTTCTGCTTGACCGACGAACATTCTTCGCGCAACGGCAAGCAATGAACCACTATGTCAGTGTCAAGTCCGGGCATGTCTTCGTATGAACAAGCAAAGATGTCACTATACTCTCGAAGCATCTCAATCAGTCTTCGCTTGATGTCACTCTGTAGCGCAGCCCCTATCCGAACGTTTCTGACAACTTCTTTAGAACCCAGATTAATAACCTTGATTTCCTCCTAATGAGGCAGAATAATCTTCTCTTCTTGTTTCAAGAGTCTAGCTAGCTCTTCAGGCAAGTCTTCATCTTCATCAATCTCTTCTTCAGCTTGATATATCGGTTGATCAAAGTCGAAGCGAGTCATAGGAGGTTCTGAATCGGTGTCATCTGCAATATGAATCCTGCAATAAAAATGGTTAAATGTTTCAAATGATATGCAAACGAGTACAAACCACATTGCCATTTCATTGTGAGAAATAAAAATAAGAAAGACAAAGATCACAAAATTTGAATGAGAAAAACGCCCTTTGATTAATTGATAAAACAATGTTCAAACATAAACAATAAGGCCCTGAAACAAAATACCGCTATGCTCCGGGTAGAACATAGGGTAGTACAATAATAAAAAAAAACAAAGCATTATTGTTCTGTTGTCACTTGAACAAATTCTTCAATAGACCAGTTGCGCAGGCTCTGTCCTAGAGTGCAAGGCTTGATCCAAGCATCCATATCACAATCACTATCTCCCTCTTCGTCTGACACAACGTTAATCCTTTCGAAGATAACTCCTCCTTTGTGAACTGCACAGGTCCTTTATAGCGCGGCGCGCTCTGTGATGGTGAAGGAGAAGAAAATGACGGGCGGTACCCCAAACCAAACTTGTCTTACTTGTGGGGAATCTCTAATACCTGGCCCCAACCTTGTGCTGTCCCAGCCTGTACTGCTGCTTGGGCCTCTTTAAAAGAAGACATGGCCACTTCCGACGCTTTGCTCATAACAGGAGATTTATCTTTAATCTTGACTGGGGGATGTTGAAGGGGGGGTGTTTTCCCAGCCTGTACTGCTGCTTGGGGTCAATGCAATTATTGAGGAGGATGTTTTAGATTTGGTAATAGATGTTAATGAGTTGAAGACACCTTTGAGCTTTGTGAAAGCTAGATTGTTGAAGGGGGGGTGTTTTCCCAGGTTGCACCGAAGATTGTGTTGAGTGTCTGAGTAATCCTGAGGGATGTGGGCAGTTGAAGGGCTATATTCAAGATATGGTGGACAACAGAGTCTTGCAGTTTGATCGGTCTACTGAAAGAAAGCCTGAAGAGTTGGTGGCTGAGAAAAGGGATGAGATTGCAACGATCTCTATTCCGTACAAAACTGTTACCATTTATGCGCAAAAACTACCAACAGTAACCATAACTAAAGTAGGTCCCGTACCGTTTGAAAGCACCAAGGCTACTCCGTGGAATTACGGAGCTGAAGTGTTTTACAATGAACAAAAACTAGATTTGAATGGTCCACATGTGGATTCAGTAGACAATCTTGTGGGAGCGGGAGGAATTACCCGTAGTGGCCGGGTCTTTTCGTCACCTGAAGTGGTTATTGACAAGGTTGACCAGGGGAAGAGACCAGTGGTAGAGGAAACTTCTCAGGCTAGGGAGAAGGAATCTTTGTTAAAGGATGCAGAAGAGTTTATGAGGCTGATATGAAAGAGTGACTACAAGATAGTCGATCATTTGCAGCAAACTCCTTCTAAGATATCTATCCTGTCTTTGTTACTATGTTCTGAAGCGCATAGGAATGCACTATTGAGAATATTGAATACTGCATACGTGCTGCAAGAAATTTCAGTTAATCAACTCGAAGGGGTTGTTGCACACGTAAATGCAGGGAATGGACTGGGGTTTACAGACCTGGATTTGACGCCAAAGGGCAGGAACCATAACTGTGTGTTGCTCATAACATGTGATCAGTTTACATTCCTCCTCAGGAGAAATTAAACTCACAAGCCTTGGTTTTGCCTTGTGTTAAGATTTCTCAAGTTGCCTTCTTTTTCAAGTAACAAGTTTTCAAAGCAACCCCCATTTTAAAGCCTTAAATCAAAATTCTATTTGAACCAATGTTCTCAAAATGATGTTTCCAATCAAAATGATATATTGGATGACCTATTTTGGATTTGTGGATCTTCCAAACCAATTTCCAATTTCAACTTTTCAAACTTATAAGCCATTTTTAGTTCATTTTTGACCAATCATGCAAATCCATGCTATGAGCTTCTCCAACAATTCATGACCTTCTTTCTAGACTTAAAATCACATTTTGAACAACTTTCATGTTTTGAGTTTTTCCATTTGAGGCTTGGAAGAAGGAGTTTTAGGCATTGGTTAAAAATGACCTGTAATTCCAAATGACCAAAATACCTCTGTCTTGTTCAAACCATAAGTTGAGTTCTACAAATCCTATCAAGGACTTCTACCACTAAAATTAAATCTAAGAAGATTCCCTTAAACATTCATGTTGACCAAGAGATCATAGGAATCATCCTACTAGGGCAAAAGTTGTCTGCAAGTTGGGTGACTTTCAAGGACCCAGATTCACACACCTCTGCTGACCTGTAATTTGTCAAAACCATAACTTGAGCTCTGTAACTCCTATCAAGGACTTCCACCACTCAAATTAAAGCTAAGAATAAGATCTACAACATTCATGTTGTGGGGAAGATGAGATATCAATCACATCTAGAGCTAAAACTGCCTGGAAGATAGGGATCAAATTAGGGTTTTTTCACTAACAATCCTTAGGAACCCTAACTCAAAACTTCTCAAACTCCTCAATCATGATGAGTTGGTCTAGGAATCATCTTTATAACACCTCTATTCATCATTCCATGATCTCATGGCCCTTGGATTAGGTCTCAACCTTCTCCAAATTTTCAGTTACCCTAGGGTTGACCCAGTCAAAACCCTAATTCTACCATTCATGGTTGAATCTCCTGAATTCTTGCATAATGACCTCTCTGGGCTTCATGATGGCTATCAAGACATCTCATACACTTTCTCAAAACATCAAGTTCATTCTCAAAGTCTCAGAATCATCTGAGGAGCACCCACAACTCTCAAGCTATGAAGCACACAACCCTGGTTCCAACCAATTCCTCTTCCTCTGGGGATCTCTTGAACTTTCTGATGAAGGTATCCATTTTCAAATACTCAAAGAATAAATAATTGTTGGTCAAATTTTGGGGTGCAACAGCTGCCCCTATTCAAACGGCTTGAACCTGACTGGGTGAGAAGCGAACGACTCTCACCCAATCAAGGTGCGAGACGATTGAATACCGGTAAACCCGAAAATTTGCCAACTGCACGAGCACACGGTACTCTGCGGGGAACAAATCTTCGAATATTGCAATGCTAGCTGCACGGCCGCTAGCTGGAGAGATACTGATCTGACATCGCCGCCAGTTATCCTCGTTAACTTCTTCTGATATTGCCTTCAGACAACCACATCACCCAACATCGCCGCTGGAAGACTGAACCACCTGACATTATCGTCAAACAAGATTCTGAGGAACTCATACTCGCCGGAAACTTCAAGAAGTTTTCCAGAACTCATCCATCTTCGTCGTGTGTCAAGAACAATTCCCCAGAAATCCTCAAAGCGTCAGTGTTCTTCAATCTCTCCCCAGAACATCATCATTTCTTATCAGCAATCATCAAGAACTTCCTGGATTCCCCAGAATCTTCATCAACCAACTCAAAGGACCTTCAAGATCCTCAGCGCTCGCGTTCGTCACCCGCATCCGTATCCCTCAACGACGAGTTCTTCAGCAAAGCTTCTTGGATCTTCATCGGGAAATCTGCTCCGATTGTGGATCTTCAACGGACGATTAACTTCCCCAGCGAACGTCAGGTCGTTCATCTTTCCAGGTTCTTAATTTCCTCCTTGCATGTATGATTTAGGTTAAGCTGTAGATGCAAATCGTGATATGTCTAGGTTAGATTTTCTTGTTTTGATGAATTTTGTTAAAGCGCATGCGTGATAGTGATGAGGATTTGTTTTTGGAGATTGGTTGAAGGTGTGTTTGAAGGTTCACAGGGGAGTTTCAGAGAGAATGAGTTGCAGAGAGAAGGTGAGAGGAGCGAACGACTAGGGTTTGGTTTGCAGTAGGTGAACAGTGTTTAGGGATTGGGGGAAGGGGTTTGGTTTTGTTGTTAGGGTTTCATGGATTAGGGTTAGGGTTTGGGCCAGGCCCAAATGCGTGTTACTGACGCACACCCCCCTTGGTACTCGTTCACCCCCCCCTCTTGTGAGAGAGGAGATAGAATTTTGGCCTGGGCCTTAGGCCCTTATTGCTATTCACACCCCCGCAGGTAAGCCCATTCCAGGAACTAACATGAAAAACTTACTAGCTGCACCCCCCTGTGTTTTTTTTTCTTTCTGTTTTTATTAGTTGTTTTTGATGTTATTAGGGCCAGCGCCTTTTTGCTAGGCGCACCCCCCTCTAAGGCCCACCTTAGGATAATAACTGAAAAACTTGCTGGTTGAACCCCCTCTCCCATTTTAATTCATTTCTCTTATGTTGATTTTCTTTTATATTTTCTTGTTTGTAAATAAATCACATAAAATAGAAAATCAATGTTTTTTAATTCTTCTTCTTGCTATAGGTCAATCATAATGTCTAGAAAATTAAATAAAAATAAAAATGTCATTTTATTTTTGTTTGCTATTTTTGGCATATTTTCCATTTAATTGACTCTTTTTAATATCTTTTAGTGCATGCATATTATTAGAAAATTCATAAAAAATAGTAGGTTTAATCAAATAATTCCGTTCTTTTTTTTGTAGACTCGTAATTCAATGTAGAATTTTATAGTACAAAAACATTAGCTTAATCATGCATTTTCAGTTTAATTGCATTTTTTGTATTGTTTTGATATTGAATAATTGGTTTGTGGATATGTCTGCTTTGTTGATTTTGGTTCTTTCATCTGGTAATGAGTTTTGTTCTGATTTTTTTAGTATGTTGTCATAGAGCCATGTAGGTTTCCCATAGATTTCTGATAGATTTTTGTAGGATGTTCTGATATGTTTTAGTCTGAGCTGGGGGATAGGAGAAGTCTTGATGGCTTCTGACTTTGAAGTTCAACTGTGGTTGAACTTCAGAGATAGTTTCTTGTGGTTTGATGGCCTGTGGGTTCTTCTCAAAGATGGAAGCTGGTTGAAGTCCTGTTGGAGCTTGCAAGGATGCATTGGATTGAGGCTTAGTCTAGGAGCTTGTTCTCTGTTTGTGAGGTTCGAGATCCTGAAGTTTGAAGGGAGTTTATGGTACTTTCCTGAGGAAGGCACTATGAATGACTTTCATTCTTTCTTCTCACCTCTTTCGTAAGTATCCAATGATGTTGGAGCCAACTTGTGAGTTTAATTTCTCCTGAGGAGGAATGTAAACTGATCACATGTTGTTGAGCCACATGGGATACGATTCCTAAGTGGAAGCCTCCTAGTACTTTCCTGAGGAAGGTCCTATGGGTCTGTTCACTTAGTTCCATTAGTTTATCTAGGATTTCTCAAGTATCCAGTGATGTTGGAGCCTTCATGTGAGTTTAATTTCTCCTGAGGAGGAATGTAAACTGATCACAGTTGTCGAGCCACATAGGATACGATTCCTAAGTGTCAGTCTCCTAGTACTTTCCTGAGGAAGGTCCTATGGGTCTGTTCACTTAGTTCCCTTAGTGCATATAGGTTTTCTCAAGTATCCAGTGATGCCGGAGCCTTCATGTGAGTTTAATTTCTCCTGAGGAGGAATGTAAACTGATCACAGTTGTCGAGCCGCATAGGATATGACTCCTGAGTAGTAACCTCCTGGTACTTTCCTGAGGAAGGCACTATGAGCTTGTCTGCTTAGCTCCCTTTCTCTGGTAAGCTTGTTCTGAAGCTTGGAGACTGGGATTGATTCCTCTTGCTTAGGGTTTTGATTAGAATTTTTGCTTAGATCTTTGCTTAAGGTGTTGTATAGAGTTTTGTTCAGGGATAGATTAGGGGTTTGTTTCAGGTTTTGTTTAGGGGCCCTGCTCAGGGTTAGTCTCTTTGTGTTGTTTGACTTGTGTGATGTTATGTTGCATTAGACTTAGGAATTCATCTAGATAGTTCTGAGATAAGTGCATTTTAGAAGTAGACTTTGTGTGCATGAGAAGTTGAGGTGGTCCTCCTTCTGCTTGTTTGTTATTGAGTGGCTTTGCTTGTTGGTATTTGGTAGAGCTGAGCTCCCTTGCCTCCGTGGTTTGCGGCCTTTGCGCCTTGTTTGTTTAGTTGTTGTATTCATGCATATTTTCAGTATTTCTTTACGTTGTAGTATTTCCGTTTGCCGTTTAGTCCTGTTGCCATGATCCCTTAGGAGCTCTGACTTCTCCGCTGCGGAGTCGTTATGATAGACATTAGGATGGTCAACCAGGCATGATACCAGTAGGTAGATTCCCCTCTTTAGTCATAGTTTTAGGGTTTCCCTTTCCTTTCAGTAGGAGCTTTTTGAGTAGCTTGATCCGTAGTTAGCTGAACTACAGCTGCTCTGATTCCTCGTACCAGACGAGGATATGTAGGCATAGGATGCGATATCCTAGCGAGCACACTAACAACTAACCTTTGTTCTCTCGCGGCTGTGCGATCGAGACTTTCCCGCTGACGACTAATTGTTACCCCTTTCTCTTGCCCGAGCGCATTTGAGACCAGATCGTAGTTATAGGTCCCCGAGCCTGTAGGACCAGTTTGTTTTCTCACTGCTGTGTGAGAGCCCCTATTTAGCCGTAGTTAGCCGAACTACGTTTGCTCTGATCTTCCATGCTGTGTGGAAGTACGTAGGCACAGGACGCGATGTCCTGGCGAGCAACCTTCCCCCCGTTTAGACGTAGGTAGTCGAACTACGTTGACTCTGACTTTCCCATTGCACGAGGGAATACGTAGGCCCAGAACACCGTATGTTCTGTCGAGTCCTGTTCTTTTCTTTTCTTTTCAGACCGACCATTAGCGTAGATAGATAAACACACCCTTTTCCTTATAAACGCCAAGCGTGGATCCCATCGAGTACGATGGACGTGAGGGGTTCTAATACCTTCCCCTTGCGTAACCGACTCCCGAATCCAGGTTTTGGTTGCGATGACCATACCTTTTTCCCGTCTTTGCGAGGTTTACTTCGAGCATTTCCTTTCCCGCTCTGAGGGATAAATAACGCACGGTGGCGACTCTCCTGTCAAGCCGGCGCCGATTTTCGCAGTAGCGACAGCTAGCTGGCGCTTGCGCGAAAATAAGGTGCCGGCATGACAGAAGAGTCGCCACCTTTCGTTATTTATCCCTCAGAGCGGGAAAGGAAACGATCGGAAAAACCTGACGAAAAAGGGTAAGACAAGGTCGTCGCAACCATTGTCTGGGTTCGGAAGTCGGTTACGCAAGGGGAAGGTATTAGCACCCCTCACGTCCGTCGTACTCGACGGGATCCTCGCTTGTTTGTTTACTTGGGTGGGTTGGTTATAATCTATCTACCTATCAAGGCTGGCTGAAAAAGAAAAGAAAAATGACTCGGCAAAGCATCGCGCTTTATGCCTACGTATTCCCGTCTGGAACGAGAAATCAGAGTCAACGTAGTTCGGCTAACTACGGGTGAAGGTGGGGAAGGTTGCTCGCTAGGATGTCGCATCCTATGCCTACGTACTTTCATCTGGTATGAAAGATCAGAGCAAACGTAGTTCGGGAAACTACGGGTTATCTCCTAAAAGAAGTGTCTTTTATTGTGTTTGCGATCTCAACCGCACTAGAGACTATGACCTGAGAGTGAATGCGTCGCATGTCACCCAAAGGGTACCATACTAAACATTCATCCTCAGATGGCTTAAGGCTCGTAACGTACGAAAGAAATCATTCATGATTACTGTATCTTAAACTGCTTCGAGATGAGAAGAGAACAGGCCCAACTAGGAGGGAAACTATCAAGTCCTACTGTTGTCATGCCATGGATTCATCCTATGGTTGAGGTTTGAACAGGGAACTCCTAGATGTTGTCATGCATAGGTTTCAACCTAAAAGTCTATCATCAAATCCTCATCAGAAGAAATGAGAGTCCTAAGGGATCATGTCAATGATACACCAAAACAGACAAAAGCATCAGCTTTAAACAGTAAAATGCATGCAATGCAAGTGAGGGAGGAAATGTGTGTGGGGCTTCGGCCTCCACAAGCTCATCTCAACCTCAAGCCAGTCATGAAATAACAGTAATCATACTGAAAATAAACAACATGCTATCAAGCAATATACAGATAAAGGAATGAAGTTGCCATCAGGCAAACAAAACACAAACTTGAGAAAGAAAGGATCTACTCTCTAATCCTAACCCTAACACAGAATCTGAATCAAAATGAAAGCAAAGCCCTAAAGCAAAACCTAACCAAAAGAAATCAATCCCAGTCTTCAAGCTTCAGAACAAGCTTGCCAAAGAAAGGGAGCTAAGCAAGCAGACTCATAGTGTCTTCCTCAGGAAAACACTAGGAGGTGTATACTCAGGAGTCATACCCTATGTGGCTCAACCACTGTGATCAGTTTATATTCCTCCTCAGGAGAAATTAAACTCACAAGCAGGCTCCAACATCACTGGATATTTAGGAAATCCTATCTGAACTAGTGGAACTAAATGAACAGACTCATAGGACCTTCCTCAGGAAAGTACTAGGAGGCTTCCACTTAGGAGTTGTATCCTATGCGGCTCAACAACTGTGATCAGTTTACATTCCTCCTCAGGAGAAATTAAACTCACAAGTTGGCTCCAACATCATTGGATACTTGAGAAATCCTAGATAAACTAATGGAACTAAGTGAATAGACCCATAGGACCTTCCTCAGGAAAGTACTAGGAGGCTTCCACTTAGGAGTTGTATCCCATGTGGCTCAACAACATGTGATCAGTTTACATTCCTCCTCAGGAGAAATTAAACTCACAAGCCTTGGTTTTGCCTTGTGTTAAGATTTCTCAAGTTGCCTTCTTTTTCAAGTAACAAGTTTTCAAAGCAACCCCCATTTTAATGATATGTGCAACACACAGTTATGGTTCCTGCCCTTTGGCGTCAAATCCAGGTCTGTAAACCCCAGTCCATTCCCTGCATTTACGTGTGCAACAACCCCTTCGAGTTGATTAACTGAAATTTCTTGCAGCACGTATGCAGTATTCAATATTCTCAACAGTGCATTCCTATGCGCTTCAGAACATAGTAACAAAGACAGGATAGATATCTTAGAAGGAGTTTGCTGCAAATGATCGACTATCTTGTAGTCACTCTTTCATATCAGCCTCATAAACTCTTATGCATCCTTTAACAAAGATTCCTTCTCCCTAGCCTGAGAAGTTTCCTCTACCACTGGTCTCTTCCCCTGGTCAACCTTGTCAATAACCACTTCAGGTGACGAAAAGACCCGGCCACTACGGGTAATTCCTCCCGCTCCCACAAGATTGTCTACTGAATCCACATGTGGACCATTCAAATCTAATTTCTGTTCATTGTAAAACACTTCAGCTCCGTAATTCCACGGAGTAGCCTTGGTGCTTTCAAACGGTACGGGACCTACTTTAGTTATGGTTACTGTTGGTAGTTTTTGCGCATAAATGGTAACAGTTTTGTACGGAATAGAGATCGTTGCAATCTCATCCCTTTTCTCAGCCACCAACTCTTCAGGCTTTCTTTCAGTAGACCGATCAAACTGCAAGACTCTGTTGTCCACCATATCTTGAATATAGCCCTTCAACTGCCCACATCCCTCAGGATTACTCAGACACTCAACACAATCTTCGGTGCAACCTGGGAAAACACCCCCCCTTCAACAATCTAGCTTTCACAAAGCTCAAAGGTGTCTTCAACTCATTAACATCTATTACCAAATCTAAAACATCCTCCTCAATAATTGCATTGACCCCAGCTTACCCATGATTTGGCATGAGATTTTGTACGACATTAGGAACATCATTGGAGAAGTTAATTGCTTTACTATCAATCATGTCCTACACTTTATGCTTAAAGGCCTTACAATTATAGATGTTATGCCCTGGGGCACCTGAATGAAACTCACAGCGAGCGTTTGCGTCATACCCGGGTGGAGGAGGCCCAGTCAGGGGAGCCATGGTCCTCTTTTGAATCAACTGCAGTTGCAACAAAGCTGTCAATAGCTGAGAATACGACATGAGAGGAGCGTCAAAATGTCTATTCACCGCTGCTCGGCCTCGGTCCTGATATCTTCTATAACCCTGCTACGGTTTTTGTTGTTGTTGACATTGTTGTTGCTGTGGTTGCTGCTGAACTGCGAGAATTGTAATACTGGCAATCTGTTGTTGCTGCCAATTCTGACCTCTACCTCTCCCACCTGAACTGGACACGAAATTGGCATCTCCTTCTCGTTTCTTATTACCGAACACCTTCTTACCTCCTCCAGCTGAAGGCATTTCACCAGCACTTATCTTCCCTAACTTAATACCATTTTCCACCCTCTCTCCGGTGATGATTAAGTCAGAGAAACTACCCGACATGCTTCTAATGAGCTTATCGTAATATACGCCAGGCAAAGTGGCGACAAACATATCAATGAGCTCACGTTCCACCATAGGCGGCTGCACCCTGGCTGCTAACTCCCGCCACCTTTATTCTTTGAAACATTCATTGTTCCTTTGTGAAAGATTCTGAAGCTGGACCCTGTAGGAGAAAGGTCGTTGTTGTATTGATAATGTTTCACAAAGGCCTCAGCCAAGTCCCTCCAACTGCGGACATTCACGGGTTCCAAACTCATGTACCATTCCAACGAAGGACCAAACAAACTATCTGGAAGAAATGCATGAGCCATTTCTCATCGTCTGAGTAGGCAGACATTTTACGGTAGTAGGATCTCAGATGAACTCTCGGGCAGGTGGTACCCTTATATTTGTCAAATTCTGGGACTTTGAACTTCAACGACACTCTCAGGTCTGGGATTAGTCCCAGATTAGCCATATCAAGGCCCATAGAGTTTTTACTTTCAAGGGACTTCATTTTTTTCTTCAATCATCTTGATCCTCTTATCAGCTTCGGAGGGTAACTCAGCAGCCACAACCCTCGGCGAGAACACATCATCTTGCCTGTCCTCATTCCAGAGGTGATCCATATTACCATGTATAGCACAAGTGGTGTCAGGACCATAACCGTTCCCATTACCATTTCCAACATTACCAAGACCAGTGTTGTTGAAACTTGTAGCATTACCGGCACCAGCAACATTACCACTCCTTCCAGCAGTAGGGATAACCAAAGTAGGCATGAAGTTATCAGCTCTAGGAGTCTCAACATGTGGAGGATTAGCAACATTCCCACCATGCAACACACCGTTGCCATCAACACGTGCAATCAAGGGTTGCACTAAAGTACGGAGTTGCTCTTGTCCATTAGCCACTCCCTGCATTACCTCCATGAACTGGGCCATCCGGTCCCTCATTTCCTACATCTCTGTTTGCATTTGCTCCATTACTCTCTTATGATTTCCCCTAGTTGCGTACTGATGATTCGTTTGATCGGCAATCCTGAAACACACTAACGAACCACAGGAAATAAGATTAATAGTTCCGATGCACCTGCAATGCGAAAATGCAAAAATGCAGACATGTATGTATGCAACAGGGAAATTTCCCCCTCGATTCTAGCTTCTGGGAGAAACACAGCAATGGAGAACCTTACAGACAAGCATATAACATAACCTCCTCGTATATAATCACAAGCCAACAGGCAATGTACAAGCAACAACTGAGTATAATAGAAAGGACCTCAACCAACAAGCCTGGTGATGGTTAGTACAACAAGCAACAAGCTACAAAAAGATAAACAAGATAGTCAAGCTGGATGACGAGACCGGAAGCCCTCTAGCAACTCCTGCGTCTCAGGATGATCGGGTCTAGCAAGCAGTCCCCGAATAAGTAGCTTCTGCTGGCTAATAGTGTGCTGCAGACTCTCGACATGGTCTTTCCAAGCTCCTTCCCTAAAGCACGCCTCGAGCTTTCATCTCTTGGAATCAGCTCTCAATCTGCAATCTTTAAGTTTTCAAGCGCTTCGTTCAGTCTGTACTCACTATCCCGTCTGAGTGACGCCTCTGCTGCAATCTTCTCGTCTTTGGCACTGAGCTACATCTTCAACTTGCTGATCTGTAGCTTTAACCTGTCTTCGCGCTCTTTGTTGTTGGTGAGCGTAGCATTCCATTGGTTATCAAACTTAGAAATCTTCAAGTAAGCTCTATCCAAATCTTCCTTTTTGGAGGCAAGAACACTATTAACAGCCTTGAAATCCAAACCCAAACGCTCCCGAGAATTGGTCTCCTTGGTCAGATCCATACCCAATTTGTTTACAAGCTCAGTTTGCTTCTTGAAGGAATGAACAACCTCAATCTTCTCACTTTGAAGCTGAATGATTTCTTTCTCCAACTCCTTATTAGCTTTTCTCAATTCTTCCTTCTCAAACAATAACTGGTTGTACTTCTGAATGTCCACGGTGGTAAGTTTCTCAATCATGAGAGGATACAGAGGTGCAACTGAAGGAAACGGCATCAGAAACTTCGCAGCTCTATCATGAATCCAAGTCAGGTAAGGGTCATATGCTCGACTATTACTCTTCCCCAATAAGGCTTTCCCCTTCCTGTGAATGTTGTTTCAAGCATGCTCAAGTCTGCCTAAAGTCTCACCCTCCAACAATCCGGTGAGATACAAAGATTCCTGTATCTCCTCTTCCCTAGGAGGATCCCTCAGCGCGTACCCAAACTACCTAACCAATAGAGACGGGTTATAGTTGACACACCCTTTCCTTTCGACCAAAGGGACGTTAGGAAATCCACTACAACTATAAATAACCTTTATACCAAGCATGTCTCGGTCAAACCAAGTAATGTTCTCTGCAGATAGACCCATCAACCTCTCCGACCACTATGAAGTACCAGCAGTAGCAACAAACAGACCTGCCTTGGGCATATGACTAGCAAACCATCTGTACAACAAAGGAACACAACAAGCTACATTCTTTCCCCTTCGGTTCTCATTCTTGTAATGAACAAAATGATAAACATCTCTAAGAAGAGTAGGCATTGGGTTTCCTGAAGCCAGAATATGGAATGCATCTAAATCCACAAAGTCAGGGAGATTAGGAAACAATATAATGCCATAGATACAAAGAGCGAGAATAGCGCAAAATACAATCCACCATCCTTAGCGAACTGCCGAGCCTTATTAACCAAGAAAGCCAAAGGAAAGCCAGACACTCCATTCCACTTAGTCAAATTCCCCTCTAGCTCTGAAGCGTCCACATGTAATACAACAGCTAGCTCAGCCAGATCAGGCTTAGCGTCAGTATGGAAAAATGGCATCTGATCAAGAATGGGCAAGCCTAACAACATAGAATACTCCTCCAAGGTAGGCGCCAGGATATAGTCAGGGAAAACGAAACACCTCAGCTGTGGATCGTAGAACTGCAGAAGAGCATAAAGACCATCCATCTCGTACACTGAAGGCTTGCAGACACATCTCAATAAACTCCCATACGACTGCCTGAAGTCTTCCATCACCTTCCCATCAGCCACGAAAATCAAACTCAGCAAAGAACTAACATCAAGAGCTGGAAGCTTGTAGGCCACTATTCTCTTCAAGGGTTCCATGTCAGCAATAAAGGAACGAGATCACTAGAATAAGAGAGGAAATATGCACCTGCAACATAAATACATGTTAATGAAATGCAGATGAAAATGCAAATGCAAATGTACACAGGGGATCAAGATTGTTGTGTTGTTGATCGAGAAGAACCAGCGCTCCGCTTTAGCCAAAACAAAGTACCAACAATAGGACCTATTGATATCAGGAACACTGATTCACACTGTAACGAACCGGGTAATCTGAAAGCCAAGGTTTCCTACACAACCCAGTCCCTCTCACAGGTATGGACCTATCCACTGACAAGGTTCGACATCCTATGCGTTCATCAGCGTCACAGACTTTCAAGAAATGATGATATGTTCGCCATTTCTGGTTTAGCATCATAATCTCTTGAAGAGGCCTCACTTAGCTGACTCACAAATGATCGGTCCCCAGAGTCGACAACCCTCAGATCCGAAATCCCTTCGAGACCAAAGGGCCAGAAAGAAAATCATCAAAGAGAATCTCGTCTGAGCGCAAATTTCATGGTGAACTAGTACGAGCAAAGAAAACACATCCACCACTACTCTCCACTACTAAAGCTATGTTTATACTCAAGCCTGAGTCTGGCTTATCTCTCAATGGAACATCCCCTCTCCGCAGCACAACAATAATGATATATGATGCTGAAAATAAATGCGGGAAAGTAAAGATAAAGCACATATATACAACACCCAAAAATAAACAAACAAGCGCTAGGATCGACTCGCATAGGGAACCAGAGTCCCCAGCTGTCGCAACTGCGAAAAACACCCGGCGAAAAACAGAAGAGTCACCACCTTTCGTTATTTATCCCAAAGAGAGGGAAAGGAAATAATCAGAAAAACCTGACGGAAAAGGGAAAGACAAGGTCATCGCAACCAAGTCTTGGATTCGGGAGTCGGTTACGCAAGGGGAAGGTATTAGCACCCCTCACGTCCGTCGTACTCGACGGGATCCACGCTTTGTTGTCTATCTAAAAAGGGTGTGTTAAAACTATCTATGATAAAGGTCAAGGGACAAAAGAAAAAGAAAGGAGAAGAGACTCGGCAGAGCATCGCCGCTCTGTGCCTATGTATTCCTTCGTGCAATGGGAAAGTCAGAGTCAACGTAGTTCGGCTAACTACGGGTGAAAGGGGGAAAGGTTGCTCGCCAAGACATTTCGTCTTGTGCCTATGTACTTTCATCTGGTATGAAAGATCAGAGCAAATGTAGTTCGGGCTAACGAGAACACAAGTTGGTTCAAAAGTTTTTCGGCCCGAGTAGGGTTAACAAGTAGTTCTAGCAGTTGGTGTATGCAGCTCGACCATTGGAGACTTAGGCGTTACCGTTTGCGGTAGAACTAAAAGTTAACAACACTCTTTTATCTGAAAATATTTTCCATTATTAAGAGTCCCAAAGGACAAAAGAAGATTTGAAGTGTTTTTGTATTTTTTAGAGAAGGAGTGTTTTGAATTTGATTTGTAACTCATGTCGCACTAAAGACTATGACCTAGGAGCGAATGCGTCGCATATCACCCAGAGGGTGCACACTAAACACTCTAGGAAATTGAGAGGAAGCCTCCAATCACCATTTTCCAAGTAGCTTAAGGCTCGTAGCGTACAACACTTGTCATTCTTTATTAGGTGTTTTATGAGTGTTTGAAGATGAGAAGAGAAAGGACACACTAAAGGGGGACTAACTCAATCCTAAAAGTTGTCATGCAAAGTGGACTTAAAGTTGGGATACAAAAGGAAACTACCTAATGTTATCATGCATGGTTTGATCCTAATGTCTATCATAACCTCTCTTGAAGAAGAGAAGTTAGAGATCCTAAAGGAAGAAAGACAAAAGAAGAAGAAGAAGAAAGAACATGAAAATGCAATTATGCAAACATAGAATGCACAAATAGGATGAAAGTGAGGGAGGAAATATGTGTGGGGCAGTAGCCTCCACAATCTCATCTCAACCTCAAGCATGCATATGAGAATGCAAAAAAATAATAGAGAAAGGAATGCACAAAGTGAAATCAAACAACAAGAAGAAACCACACAAAACTGCACCAAAAGTGGGATGAAATGACCTAAGTCAAACAACATCAACCACAAGTTCCAAAAGCCAAATCAAATGAAAGGAAACCCAAAAAAAAGTGAGGATGGGAGGCTATATGAGGACAGCAAGGAACTCATAATATGCACTCAACCATAAGCATCACAAGAAAGGTGCAAAAGAAAGCACAAAGAAGTCCTAATGGATTCATCACTTTAGGTATGCTTCAAATACCTCCAAAGGAGGGACCAAGCCACCTTAAATGAGACTCCAAGGTCATGGGACAAAAGAGGGGATGAGAGAAAAGAGTTCAAAAGCAAAGGCAATCAAACCAAAATAAGATGCAAGCATTTACACAAAAGAAAGCAAGCAAACCACATATGGAAACCCTAAATGGAAACTAAAAAAGAAACACAAGTTTGAACAAGCAAAACAAAATGTCATGACCTAAAACTGAGCAACCAACAACCTTAACATGTTATCAACATGAATCAAAAGGAATTGAAGGCTCAAAGGATCCATCAAAGTCCTATCCAAGACAAACTAGGTCAATGTGTATGTATGAACCTCCCTTTGGGGTAACTTGACTTGCAAATTACCTCAAAATTAGGAAAATGATTCAAAAAGGGCCAAATAAAATGCAAGAAGCTCATAAAGATGTTGGCAAACAGAGGCCAAGAAATAATAACCAAAGTCATCTCAAATCATCATCAAAGAAATTGATTCATATGGATGCACCAATTTGAGAGAGGGTTATCGAGGGTCAACAAAAGCAAGGTCAAAGTCAAACCAAAAGTCAACCAAACAGGGGCAAAATGGTCCTCAAAAATCACTCAACTCATCATGGATATGAGGATTGATTTTCAGTCATTGGATCAAAAGGAAAATGCAAAAACCAAACAAGAACACTTCTAATTGATTAATTCTTTTTTAAATGAAAAATAATTCAAAAAAATAAAATAAAAATTTCATAAAATAAAAGACATCTCAAACTATCCAGAAAATATTTTTTGTGAATTTTATCAATGTTAGAAGTATTTTAAAATGATTTAATTCTAAACAGCAACAAAACAAAATAAAATAAAGAAAAGAAAAGAAAATAAAGAAATAAACGGTTTAAATAGCAGCCCAGAAGCGTGTAAAATCATTGGGTTCGTGTGCAGGGGGTATGTATAACAAAAAGGAGCCCAGATCCAACAAGCGTTTAAGTGAAACGCTGAGTTTCACTAGATCATGTGTGGTGAGTCAAATGAAGTGCACGGTGAAGCGTGTTTGTGGCTATTGGATCAAAAGGTCAACACATCAGATGGATCAAATGCACACACGTGGCTCAGACATCATTTAAATATGAAAAATGGAGGGGAAAACTAGATGGCCGGAGCACGGTGGCTTCGGTCATCTTCTCCGGTGAGCCACAAATCTAGGTGGAACCACACTTCACCAAGTCAAGCAAATAAATAGTCTAAATTCATCTACAAGTCACGTAGATCTCAAATCCATGGTTTGTTTTCATTAATCATGCATAAAAAAGCTAAATCGAACGAAACAAGAAAACACATGCTCAACTGAAATATCACCAAACATTCAAAATTATGAACCAGAAAATGCCTACGTGAGTAGGACTTCAGCACGGAGCGGGAAATCATCTTTCAGGATCGCTATATTCAGATCTTGATAATCAACGCACATCCTGACCTTTCTATCTTTCTTAGGCACAGGAAAAATATTAGCGACCCCCGGAGGGTAATTCGTGACAGCAAGAAACCCAACATTCAACTGCTTCTGAACTTCTTCTTTGATCTTGACTGCTATGTCAGGCCTTGTCCGTCTCAACTTCTGCTTGACTAGCGAGCATTCTTCTCTGAGAGGTAACTGGTGTACCACAATATCTGTATCCATCCCAGGCATGTCTTGGTAAGACCAAGCGAAGATATCCTTATACTCACGGAGCATTTCAACCAATCTTCTCTTGACACTGTCTTCCAATGCAGCCCCCACTTTAACCTCTTTCTTGTCATCCTCGGTGCTCAGATTAATAATCTCAATATCCTCCCGATGAGGTACAATAACCCTTTCCTCTTGCTTGAGAAGTCTGGCTAACTCTTCAGGTAGTTCACATTCTTCGTCAGTCTCATCTTCATCTTGATAAACGGGATTATTAAAGTCATACAAAGTCATAGCCGAACCTAAATCGATGGCATCTGATAGAAAAGACCTGCATGAGGATGTTATGTTTATTATGCGATGCATCAAAGAAAACACATTTCCATTTTTCTGTTAAGTATAAATGCAAAACAAAAACAAGAAAAACAGGGATCACAAAATTTGAATGCGAAAACATCCTTTATTCAATGATAAATTGCAAATAACAAGAAGACCCCACAAATGGGTCACTACGTCTTGGGCAGAACGCAGGACTGAACATAATCAAAACAATGGACATTACTCTACAGCAGTAACATGAATGACTTCTTCGGTAGTCCAGTTGCACAGCTTCTGGCCGGGAGTACATGGACGAATCCATGCATCCATGTCGCAGTCAATGTCACCTTCATCGTCTTCAACGACATTGATCCTGTCAAATATCACACCACTGCTGGTGAACTGCACAGGTCCCCTGTATCTCGGAATCTAAGAAGAACTGTAGGGTTTGTATCCTAGGCCGAACTTGTCCTGCTTGACAGGAACATCGAGAACTTGGCCCCACTTCTGAGACGAGCCGAATTCTATGATAGCACGAGCCTCCTTGAGCGACGACATCGAAACCTCTAGGCATTTGGCTTCTACAGGAGACTTCCCCTGAATCTGAACTGTTTCAAATGCCTGGCAGAGTGTTTCGTGGATCTCACCATCCACTTCCACGTACTTGAAAGATGACAAATGGCTAACCATAATGTCCTCTTCACCGCACACCGTGACTATCTTCCCTTCCACCATGTATTTCAACTTTTGATGCAACGTTGAGGTGACTGCCCCAGCAGAGTGTATCCAAGGTCGGCCAAGCAAACAGCTGTATGCTGGTTGGATATCCATGATATAGAAAGTTGCATCAAAGATCTCTGGCCCTATCTGAATAGGCAATGTGATCTCTCCAAACACTGATCTCTTAGACCCATCGAAAGCCCTCACGACCAAATCACTTGGCGTGCACATCAAACCTTGAATGTCCAACTTCATCAATGCCTTCTTCGGAAGCACATTGAGGGATGATCCTGTATCAACCAAGACATGCGACATCAGTGATCCTCTACACTCCAAAGATATATGCAAAGCACGGTTATGGTTCCTCCGAGCAAGAGTCAGATCTAAATCAGTAAAACCGAGACCATTGACGGCGTTCACATGAGCTACTACCCCTTCCAACTGATTGACAAAAATATCCTGGGGTATGTACGTTGCGTTCAAAACTTTCAGTAGAGCATTGCGATGTGCCTTCGAACTCATCAATAGTGACATGATAGAAATCTTCGAAGGAGTTTGATTCAAGTGATCCACAATTTTGTAGTCACTCTTCCGAATTAGCCTCATAAATTCCTCCGTATCCCTTGAAAGATCATCAGTAACAACCTGGGGTTGGGCATTCTCTTTAATCACAGCCTTACGCTTACCCTTGTCATTCTTATCAGCATTAATCTCTGGTGGAGCAAAGACCCTACCACTTCTGGTGATACCTCCGGCATCCACTATGTTCTTAACCGACGAACTTCCGCTTGCAGACCCCGTCCATTCTTGCTTTTGTCTGTTACAGAACACCTCTCCCCCATAATTCCATGGGATAGCTCTAGTGCTCTCGTACAGCATGGGTCCAGGTACAATAATGATAACTGGAGCGGGCCTAGCAGACGCTGAAATATTGATTGTCCGGTATGGAATGGAAATGTAGCAACTTCATTTCCGTCATCACTCACTTTGTGCTCGACATCTTCTTTCACAACTCTATCAAATTGTAAACAAACCTCATCAATCATCCTCTGAATACCCTCAAAAGATCACAACCCTCAGGCTGGGCTTCACACTCTGAACAGTCAGCAGAACAACCAGGAAATACCCCCTTCTTCAACAAACAAGCCTTCACAAAACCTAGTGGAGTCTTCAAATCTTCAACATCAGTTATCAGATTCAACTTCTCCCCATCAATAATGGCATTGGCTCCTGCCACCCCATGATCCAGCATCGGGTTTTGAGTCACATTGGTCCCATCGTTGGTGAAGTTAATAGCTTTAGAATCATGCAAATCCTGGACCTTATGCTTGAAAGCTTTGCAATGGTCAATATCATGGCCTGGGGCGCCAGAGTGAAACTCGCAATGAGCATTCGCATCGTAGCCGGGAGGCGGTGTACCTGTGAGAGGAGCCAAGGTCCTCTTCTGAACCAATTGTAACTACAACAACCGTTGTAACAACTGAGAATATGGTATCGGAGGATTCATGAACTGTCTATCAGGCATTCTGCGCCTAGCAGCATAAGGTCGCGGAGCATTGCCTTGTTTCGTAGCTGTGGCCGGGATATTTACGGTAGCAACTTGTTAATGCTGACGAGACTGAGCTATACCTTTACCCTTGTGAGAAATAGCGTTCGCGTCCTCTTCCCTCCTCTTAGGGTTCGCTGAATATGGTTTCTTCGCTCCTTCCGAAGAGGATCCACCACCATTTGAAATCTTCCCAGACTTAATCCCACTTTCAATTTGCTCACCAGCAATTACCAAATCAGAAAACCCTGCAGACATGCAGCCTATCATCTTCTCAAAGCACACACCCGGTAGAGAAGCCATGAACAGGTCAATCAACTCCCTTTCAACCATAGGGGGTTGTACCCTTGCAGCTAAATCCCGCCACCTCTGGGCGTATTCCTTGAAGCTCTCAGTACTCTTCTGCGACAAGCTCTGCAATTGTACCCTGTTTGGTGCCAGATCACTATTATATTGATAGTGACGCACAAAAGCCTCAGCCAATTCTTTCCAAATACGAATATGGGTCCTCTCAAGCCCCATATACCATTCCAAAGAAGCCCCTGCCAGACTATCCTGGAAGAAATGCATTAGCAGCTTTTCATCACTAGAATAAGCAGACATTTTCCTGAAGTACGCCCGAATATGCACTATGGGACAAGTCGTCCCTTTGTACTTATCAAAATCGGGCACCTTGAATTCAGGAGGAATCTGGACCCCAGGAACTAAACCAAGATCAGACATATCCAGGCTCAAAGAGTTCTGATTCTCAAATGATTTCATTTTCTCCTCAATCAGTTTAAACCTTCAGTCATCTTCGGTCGGCAAACCACCCTCCAGATCTTTCACAGAAAATATATCATCCTGATTATCCTCCCAATGAGGCCCAGCAACCCCGTGCACAGTGCACACACTGCCATTACCAGTAATATTACCATTCTCACTAGCAGCTCCTCCTCCCGGAGGTACAACAACAATAGGAATACCCTGAGGAATAGATCCACCGATCAGTGGAGGAACAACACTAGCCCCTCCGTGCAAAACACCGTCTTCATCAAGCTATGCTATCAACGGCTGGACCAACATTCTCAATTGTTCCTATCCACTAGCAACAGTCTGCATCAGCTCCATGAATTGGGCCATGCGAGCCCTGACTTCCTGCAATTCCGCTTGAACCTGATCCATCACCTTCTGCTGATTCCCTCGAGTAGAATACCTGTGGAAATTGAACTCCTTAATCCTGAACTGAAGAAAACCAAACAGAGATAAGAACACAAGGCCACCAAGAAAAACCTGCAATGTAAATGAGAATGCAAGATGCAAAATGCAAACATGTCTATGTATGCACAGGGAGATCTTCCCCTTGATTCTGATTTCAAAAACAAGAACAACATAGATGGATAAAAACACCATAATAAATCTTCTCATATATCAAGTAAAGCTGAGACAATACAACAAAATGAGAAATATCCGCATACAAAGAGGTATTTATCTCATCCAACATCTCTGGTGATGATAAAGGTACAAAAGCAAAGAAACTACAAAATATAAAACTCCTAGTAGCCATGATCTCTATGCCACTCCTGAGACTCCTCAAGCATCTCCTTTGTGTCTGGGTGGTCTGGCCTCTCCATCAACTCTCAAATGAGGACATCCCTCTTGCGTATCACATCCCAGAGATAATGATAATGATCCTCCCAAGCATCTTCGCTGAAGGCATCCTCAAGCCTGGGTTTCTTCACCTCTGCCCGAATCTTGAATTCTTCAAGTGCTGACAAAGTCTCTTGGTATTTCTGCTCGATCGTACTTCTGCGGAACGTTTCTAGAAATACCTCCCTCTCCTTAGCCTTGAATTGCGCCTTCAGCTTATCAAACTGAACACGAAGCTGATCTTCCCTACTCTTGTTGGCAGTCAAGGTAGCATTCCATTGCTCATTGAATTTAGATATCTTCAGATAGGCTCTATCTAAATCCTCCTTCTTACTCTTTAGAACATCACAAGTGCTTTTCAAATCAAGGCTGACTTGCTTCCGTGCTTATATCTGATCAGCAAGTTCTTTCTCCAACTTGACAAAGGATTCTGACTTTATCTTGGCCAAATAAACAGCTTCACCCTTATCATGTTTTAGTTGACCGATTTCCTGCTTCAACTCTTCATTCTCTTTGTGCAGCTCTTCCTTCTCTGCCCAAAGCTTGGTATATCTCAGGATATCGACGGTTGTAGGCGACTCAATGGCTAAGGGATACAATGGTGCTTCAATAGGAAATGGAAATAGTACCTCTTCAACCCTTTTCTGAATCCACTCTAAGTAGGGATCATAGGATCTACAATCTCCTTTACCCAAAGAAAGCTTTCCCTTCTTGTGGATTTTACCCCAAGCGTCCACGAATCTGGCCGAGATACAAAAATCAGCTACACCTGTGAAGTACAGAGATTCCTGTACTTCCTCTTCTTTCGGAGGTCCTTTCAAAGCATAACCGAATTGTCTCACAGCCAGAGAAGGATTATAATTGATACCGCTTTTCCTCCCTATCAAGGGCACATTAGGAAAGCTACCACAACTAAATATAAGCTCATGACCCAACAATTCTCGGTTGAACCAGACGATATTCTTCTTCGTTAAACCCATAAGGCTTTTCAACCATTCAGATGAGTTCGCGGAATCTACAAAAGCTCCAGAGCGAGGAAGGTGATCAACAAACCACTTATGCAACAACAGTGCGCAACAAGAAACTATCTTTCCTCTTCTTTTCTCGTTCTTGTAATGCACGGAATGATACAAGTCTCCTAGAAGAGTAGGTACGAGATTCTTGGAAGCAAAGATATGAAAAGCATCAAAATCCACAAAGTCCGGTACATTGGGAAACAACACAATGCCATAGACACACAGAGCCAAGATAGCACTGAAAACCACCCAACAACCCTTTTCAGCATACTCTCGGGCTTTGTCGACCAGGAAGGGCAAAGTAAGTCCGGTAACTCCGTTTCTACTAATAACATGACCTGCCAAGTCAGAGGCGCTCAAATAAAGAGCGACGAACAACTTCTCGAGATTAGGTTCTTCCTCGGAGCTGAAGAAAGGCGCTTTGTTCAGAATTGGAACACCCAAGATGTAAGAAAAATCCTCCAAAGTCGGAACCAACACATAGTCCGGAAATGTGAAGCATCTCAGCGGAGGATCATAAAACTGCAACAGGGTATGAATAGCTCCATGCTCATAAGTCGTAAGCTTACGGACAAACTTCAGAATTCCACCATACTGTTCTCTGAAAGCTGCAAGAACACCAAGATCGGCTAAGGAAATTAGACCAAATAAAGGTCCCAACTCAGGTGCAGGAAATTTGTACACAATAATCCTCTTTCTGCTAACTTCCACCTCTGCAGAAGACCAGTACCAGAATCAAGGGAAAGACGAGAACCTATAACACACACAAACATGCAATGTTAAATCCAAAATGATTATGCAAATGCACACACGGGATCAAGGTATCCAATGCTCAAATTCGCTGTTGTGCCATTGACTGAACTCAACCAGAGCTCCACTCTAATCAGAACACTGAGATAATACACTGGATAGAACACTCAGGATTAAAATTCCGCACTGACAAGAAAACCAGGGCTGGTTGGTTTCCTGTAAAAATCAATCCCTCTCACGTGTGGGTTCTAGTCTTGAAAGGTACGACATCCTATGCGGGTTATCAGCGTCACAGACTTTCGAGAAACGATGATACGTTCACCATTTCTGGTTTGGCATCATAGTCTAACGAAGCGGCCTCACTTAGCTGACCCCCCAAATGAACGGTCTCCAGAGTCGACAGTCTCTCTAAGTCAATATTCCCTCAACTGCACCAGACGCGCAGGATAGAATATTTCCAAAGAAAAACCTCGTCTAAATGTGAATTTCACGCGAGCTATTGCACAGCCAAACGCCACACAAGCTCCCGCTAATCTCCACTCTAATCCTATGTGTATACTCAAGCCCATGTTCGACTTATCTCTCAATGGAACAACCCAACCCACATCACAGCAGCAAGAAGAATGCAATAGTATACAACAGATAATGTACATAAAGAAAAAATAACTGCACAAAAGTAAACACCCAAAGATGCAACAGACAAGCGCTAGGATTGACTCGCATAGGGAACCAGAGGTCCCCAGCAGAGTCGCTGTCATACCCTAAAATTGTCCTACCTCTTTTCAAATATTTTTGCATTGTTTTTTAATTCTGTTTATTTTTTATTGTATCATGTCAGTTAGACACGTGCCCACCCGTAATTGAGCATTTTTCAAATTTCCCCTTTTTCGCCCAATTAAGGTGTGACACGTGGCCTAAAAACCTTTTTTTTGAATTTTATTTTTTCTCAGTTTCTTAAACTTTTTCTTTTTTTAAAAAAATATTACTAAATATATTTTTTATGTAATTAATATTTATTTTTGTTTTTTTTAAACATTTGTTAATATTTATTTATTTGTTTTGTTAATATTCATTTATTATTTAGTCATGTTAGTTAATATTTTAATTATTGATTTATATTGTTAATCTTTGTTTATTACTAATTAATTAACTAATTGCTGGAAAAAAAAAGAAAAGAAAAGAGCAGGCCCATTCCAGCGGCCCATTAGGGTTTTGGTCTCAGCTTGTTATTAAAGGAGGGAGGACTGATTGAAAGAGGAAAGGAAAATCACTGTTCATTCCCCCTTTCCAACCCTAAATCGGCGCAGCCCCAGAACCCTAATCACTGTTCATCTCCACCCTAACAAATCAAATCGGCGCCGCCCTCTTGAAACCCTAAACGACTAACCCTCACCATCGATCTTCTCCTCCACCTCGACTTCTCCCAGAATCTCCTCACCGGTTCCCTCCCGGAGTCTCTCTCCATCCTCCCTAACCTCCGGTATCTCGACCACACCGGTAACAACTTCTCCGCATTCTAGCTCACGGATTGTCACTGCTGCAACAACCTCATCAACGACAACTTGAAGCAAGAACCGCAACTACCAACTTCAACGCCAACGTATTCGAGCTTGACTCCACATCGATTCAACACAATAGCTACCGACCTCTAGCTCAACAAATTTTCGACTCGCGACGACGACTCTGCGACAACCACGGCAAGGACAGCTCGTCGACACAGGGCTTCCGATTTCAAGCTCAACAATCCGCCTCTAATCTTGGTTGTTTTCTTTTAACTGAGATTTGTTTTCTTTATTTTGCTTTGGGATTTCCAGTCGTGAATATTGTGTCTTGAATCTTGTTTGGGGTTGACATAAGACAATTGTTTTTTTTTTTTTTTTTATGCATCAGAATGATGATATTATTTAGCTGTTTGGAGTAGCTTGCCATTGTAGTTGATTGTTGGTATTGCTTTTGTTGTGACTGATTGGTATTGTAGATTTCAAATGATTGTTCCGAGTATGCCATAAGATTAGATACCATGAGCGATCAATTTCACGAACTGTCATTTTGTTTCAACTTTCCTGCAAATCCATTTTAAAATTCAAAACGATTCATTGTGCGGCCATATTTTCTTTTCATTCATGATTTCATACAAATGTGTTAAGTTGTAATCGTTGGGTGAGTGTTTGTTTTCCAACTCAGTTTCATGGCTGTGTTGTTATGTCTCGCCATTTCAATCTGTTATGTTTATAGCCATTTATTTTTTCCTTGAATCGATTGCGTGACGCTTATTCGATTTTGAGAAAACTTGTTTGTTTTTGGGAGAAGCTTTTGTATAGACCGGATGTGATTTGCTGCTGTAGTTGATTTTAGTTTCAATTTTACGACATGGAACGTTACCGATTCGATATAGAATGATTGATACTCCTATTTATTCAAGCTTGCAAAATTTAATTGTAATTATCATGTTTGTTTTGAATGTTATGCTTTGAGTGCATAAACGCCGTAAGTGAGCTGTTGTCATATCACGGTTTTGTGTTGCATTTACTTTGATTTCATGAGGTTTGCATGTGTATTTCTGTGTACTGATAATGAGTTTTATGCATGCTAAACTGTTTAGTACACGTAAGCGCGCGATAATTTGGATTCTGAAATCACTTTATGCTGCTGCTGTTATTTTTTTTAAGGTCCTGGTTTGGATTTGCACTGTTAGTAGGTTATACGAACTGTGTGTTAAGCTTGCATTTTAGTTATAGATTTTTCCAACTGATTTCTTGTTTCGATGCTACTACGAGGTTTTGCTGCAGAATGGTTTGTGCTGATATAGAATCCTAATTATACCATTATTATGGTTTAGGTATGCATCACTTATGTTTCTTCTCCTCATTTTCATGACGATGTCGTTTTTTTTTATTTGTGGCTTTGCATATCAACAGCATGATTATTGCATTATCATTATTTATCTGGCCTGGTAAACTCATGAGTTCGTTTCGATCAGCAGCTTAGGGGATATTGGTTACCGTGTTAATTCTCTTTGAGTGTGCCGTATGAACTAAGAACTTAGACCTGTGGTGAATACGTTTCAGAGTAACTTCAATCAATGATATTATGTTTCTGCTATGCTACTGTCTTTCAATTTCATGTGTACCGCCAAATCTTTTGTTTGGGATTGTTCATAAATTGTGAAATAAAACATGATGAGGTTAGCTTGATTGAAGGTTCATATTTAGAGTGAATATTGTGATCCATTTCTGTTCACCCTGTTTTCTTTCGTGATTACTGCTATTTCTTTAGTGTGTTTGCTGCCCTGATTTTTAATCTAAGTTTTGATATGTCTTTCATAGTAAAGATACCGTGCAAGTTCCGACGATGCCGTATTGAAAAGACCCTGTATTTTTATTGTTGTTCTGTCAAGAGAATAAACAGGTGGTGGCTGCTATAAATTCCTACTATTATGCACAAAATTTGTGTTGTAGTTGGATTGATGAAATAGGCATATGGTTTAACAACAATATGCATAATGTATGCGTTTCGTGGTCCCAAGCGGCCACATGTTGTAGCATTTTATTACACTGTGATTACTATATTATTATTATTAGGAGTGAATTTAGGAGTTAAAGCAACAGGTTTTCAACTATATGAACTAATCCCGTTTTTTTCTTTTTTTTACTTTTGTACTCTCCATAAATGGATTTTTTGTTATTAATCACAAAAAATAATAAGCTGTAGAATGTACAAATACGATCAAAAGCGCCAAGTACCACTCTCAAACTTGATTAAGACTTTTTAATTGTAATTCCATTTGTCTTTTAAGAGCAACACTAAAAAATATTTGTCTTAATCAAATGAATTCAGTTGTTTAAACGAAAGAGTGAACTTTTGAGGTCTAGCACCTCTTGGGTTCATAAATGACTAGTATCAAGGTGTACGCCTTAGATAATGTCGTTCTAATTTTCGTTTCTAAAACATACTCCCTAATTATTGGATAAAAAAAAATGCCATAGGAATTTAGCATCCCATGTGGTATTTTCGTTCTTCATCAATTTTTTTTTATTTGAAAAAGGTGTTATCGAGATCTAGCATCTCGATAATACTCCGATTAATTGGTTGTGAGGCTGACGTCTCATTTATCAAATAATTATCACTTCTCCTAAATCATTTTCAAATTCAAATTCATTTTCAAATTCAAATCCATATCCTTACCTCATACATTCACAAATTATTTTCATACCCCATTTCATTTCAAATTATTTTCAAAACATCTTCCTCGATTGAAATTTTGAAAGAAAGAAGTTCTTGGAATCTAGCATTCCTTGAATTTCCGAGTAAATAATTCTCGAGGCACGCTCTTGAGTTGTTATTTACTCAGCCTTTCGACTTTTTCAAACTCAATCATTTTCCAACGTTCTCCTAAGTCGAATGCTCGTATGCATTCGCAACCATCGACATTTCGCACACACTTCACAATTCCTCGTGATTTCGATATTAGGGGGCACCCTCAGGAACTAATATCATTTCTCATAATCTTAACCCTTGACACGTCGTCAAGTCGGTTTCATTTACAATCAAATCCTCGACACGTCATCGAGCCATTTTCAAACAAACTTCCTTTGGCCTCGCATGCTATTTTTCGATTCAATCTTTTTACAAACATTTTTAAAATTTACAAAAGAGGGATATTCTCAGAATCTAGAATTCTTTGAATATTCGAATGAGTAACTCTCGAGGCGCGCCCTTGAGTTGTTATTAGTTCATTCTTTTGATTTCAAAACATCCAACTCTTTACCTTCAACTTATTCAGTCAATTCCCGAAAGAACCGAGTTCTTGGAATCTTGCATTCCTGGAATTCTTGAGTGACAAGCTCTTGAGGCGCGCTCTTAGGTTACTTGTCAATCACTCTTTCGTCTCTTTCTCAAACTTCCAATCTATTTCAAACCTCATTTCGTGGTTGTTACCACGAACTACGACTGCTCTGATTCTTCATTCTCGTCCGAATGTAAGATACATAGGCACAAGATCGCGATGATCTTGGGGAGCTACCTCCCCTCCATTTCCCCGTATCCATTTCGTGGTTGTTACCACGAACTACAGACACTCTGATTCTTTATTCATTCTTGAATATAAGATACATAGGCACAAGATTGCGATGATCTTGGCGAGCACACTTCTATCTTCCTCCATTATTTCGTCCATCCCCCATCCTTTCCCGTAGTCGAACTACGACGCTCTGATTTCTCATTCTCGTCCGAATGAGCATACGTAGGCACAAGGGCCCCACTCCTTGGCGAGCACCCTATCCTCTAACCACCTATCTCTCCTTTGCGTCTTTAACCTTCTACCCTACCAATTCGCCTTAGCAACGAAAAGAAAACAAATAAACCTAAACAACACTCCCCACAATTACCTTAAGAGGTTCCCGTCGAGTACGACGGACGTGAGGGGTGCTAATACCTTCCTCTCACGTAACCGACTCCCGAACCCGGAACATGGTTGCGACAGCCCTGTTCCTATCCTTTCGCTTTAAGAGGTTTTCTCGATATTTTCCTCTCTCGTTTATTCGGGAAAAATAAAGTTCGGTGGCGACTCTGTCGAACCGCATTTCTGCGCCTTTCGCGCGAGGGTTGTTTCTCCGAAATGTCTCCGTGATTTTTCGAGGTGCGACAGCTGGCGACTCTGCTGGGGACCATTTTGCTCCATGCAAAGAGAGAGTCAAGCCTATCTTTTGGTTTGTGAGGAGTGTTTGTTTTTTGTTTTCTTCTTGTTTATGTATTTGTTCTCCTGTAGACTTTATTTGTGCTTGTTATCTTGGCCTGTCGGTTCTTGGGATGACGTCATGAGTAAGGCTCTACGCCCAAGCTTTGGTAAAAACAGAGAGAACACATAGTTTAGAATTGGTAGTCGAGTAATGTTAGCCTCCGAGGACTTGCTCCTTGTGGGCCTAGCATGAAAGCTCCTCCAGAGGAGACCTATTCGTAGATCTTGTTGTAACACAGCTAGCCTGTTGCACGACTTGATTAATGAAGGGTCCGTGATTCTGGGAACCTTTTGTTAGCACCAGTTCCGATATTGGTGGTCGTGTAGTGTTAATCTCCAAGGACTTGCTCCTTGTGCGCCTAGCATGAGGACCCCGCTCAGGAGAGACCTTATCGTCATTATCGTCGTAATACAGCCAGCCTGTTGCGTGACGCTAATACGACTAATGTCCGTGATCCTGGGAACCAAACGTAGGAACCATCCCGTAAGTGGGTTTATGGGTAGAATGTTTAGACCTTCCCGTATAGGTTGTACCTGTCAGTTTTTTGATCGGAAATTGTGGTTGTGGATCTGCTACAGTTATCAGCTCCAAAATTGTTTGATTGTGATCCTGTGATCCTGGATCTTGTATCTTGCATTGCATCTTGCATATCATTTGCATTGCATTTCATATGTTGTGCATTTTGCATTTCCAGTCCTTTAACAGAATCTTATGTCTTTGTTCCTTCCTCTTCAGTAAATCAAGCTGATTCCTCGACACCAGTACGCAACTAGAGCCAATACAAGACGAATGATGGAGCAGATTCAGCAGGAGCAAGCTGCCTTCAGGGAAGAGTTGGATTCTATGAAAGGAAAGATCGACCAGATCCTCGATGCCATCCTCGCGGCCAGAAGAGAAGAAGAACAACGTGAAGCCGCCGCTGTCTTCAACAACAATGGTCAAGGACAAGGGTGTACTGCCATCCCTTTGGTTCCAATTCCAAATCCTCATGGGATGCCGTTGAACTTCAATAACACAACCGAAGGAAACACTTCTCAGCCAATCCCAGCGCCTGGAGTTACTGTTGGAGTTATCCCGCACGCCCAGCCTACTGCTGTGCAAATCCCAGTTCCTCATATCGAAGATACTCTGATGGATCAGTATGACGATGTTCAGAACTATCATGCTGCTATCCCCATTGCCAATCCTGTTGCTGCTCAGGATTCTGAAGCCGTGAAGATGTGCCGAGATCTAGCCGAGAAACTCCGAGCCATGGAGGGGCACAATTCAAATTCTTTCAGTGCTTTGGAATTGTGCTTGGTGCCTGATGTTGTCATTCCTCCCAAGTTCAAGGTACCTGAATTCTCGAAGTACAAGGGTCTCAGTTGCCCAAACATTCATCTGAAGATGTACTGTCGCAAGATGGCTGCCTACGCTAGAGACGAAAAGCTCATGATCCATTGCTTCCAAGACAGCTTGTCTGGGGCATCACTCGAATGGTATATGCAGTTGGAGCATAACAGTGTGCGCACTTGGGCCGAGCTAGCCGATGCATTTGTCAAACAGTATAAGTACAACATCGATCTTGCTCCGAATCGTACTCAACTTCAGAGTATGACTCAGAAGGATGGCGAATCTTTCAAGGAGTACGTGCAACGATGGAGAGAGCTAGCCGCAAGGGTGCATCCACCTCTTGTTGACCGTGAATTAATTGACATCTTCATGGGTACTTTACAAGGCCAGTACTACAAAAAGCTGATCGGTAGTGTCTCCGCTGGATTCTCTGACTTGGTGATTGTCAGTGAGAGAATTGAAGAGGGGCTGAAAAGTGGAAAGATCCCAGGAGGTCCTAACAGCCAGGCTAATGCCAAGAAGCCTTTCAACGGATACAAGAAGAAAGAGGGCGAGACAAATGCTATCTCTTTGCAGAAAGGGCAAGCTTCTCAACAAGCTCCCGCTCCTATGCCTTACCAGGTTCCTTACTACCAGTATCCGTATGTTGCTGCTGCGCAATATGCTCCAATGCCTTATCAGCCAGCTGTTCAAGCAGTGCAAGCTCAGATGCCACAGCAACGGGCTCCTCAGCAACAAGCCTACAACCAACAAGGATATCAGTATCCTCCTCAGCAACAGCAGATGCAAGCTACTCAGCAACGGCAAGGTACTCGCCCACAGCGTCAACAGAGAACATGGAGGCCAGATAGAGTCTTTGATCGTCTGCCAATGACATATGCTAGTATCTTTGCTCAGTTGATGGAGAAAAAATCTATTGTTCCAAGAGATTTGGCTCCTCCAACTGTCATTCCTGCCGACTATGATGCAAATGCTCATTGTGAGTTTCATAAGGGCGCTCCAGGTCACACCATTGAGGATTGCAGAGCTTTCAAGCACATAATTCAAGACATGATCGACAGGGATGCTATCAACTTCAATGGAAAGTCTCTGAATATCATCAACGATCCGATGCCATCAGCCAGCTAGTGCCAACATCAAATCCAGTCAAGTCAAGTTCATCCCAAAGAAGGCAGTCATGCTGCCATTTCATTATTCATAGTTCTTATGTTTTGTCTTTGTTTGTTTAAGTACTGTATGCTTTGAACAATTGCCATTCGTATTTGGTTTTCATTAATGTATCGTTTATGCATGTTTTGAATTAGTTATGTCGTATTCACTCATTTTTTCACTTATCACCAACACATTTTTGTTCACTTCACTCTATTCACTGTTGTTTAACATGATTTGAGGGAGGATGATGAAAACGAGATACCCATAACTACAAACTCATATGCTTTCAGATAGAATCTCGTCAATGATGTACAGGCATTGCTTCAATCCCCCAAACACTGGAGATATAAGGAGTTAATCCCTAGTAAACCACTTCGAGCCTAGGAGTAGCAGTTTCCTTCGGATATTCAAACCTTTACACTCAACCTGGGGCAGGGTAGTGTTCAGTTAATCTAATCCCGCACTCAAATAAAAAAGGTAAAATCCAGAAGACGGTTGTTCATCAATGACCCATGCCATGGCAGTCACAACAAAATAAAAAAATCATCAAAAGCCTACTAAGTCGAACACCTCAGAGGGGACTTAGACAAAATCAAGGCAATCCCGATGGATCTGACAAACAAAGTCAATCCATGCAAAAGTTAAGGATCAAAACAAAAACAAAAGAGGACCCCGAAATCCTCAACAAAAACAAAATAAGATTCAGTGGCCACCCAAATCAAAAGGGGCACTGACATCCATCAAAGTAAGGTGACTGCCACGACGAGCAAACCTTGAATCATCAAGTTTGTACCGTCAAGACAAGTGTAGAATTAACTGAGCGTAGGACTGGAGATCATTAAGAAGAATGGGTGGGCACAAATCATACTTTGAGCCTAATATCCTTTGTTTCGTAACTATGAACCAGACCATGTTACAACCCTCGAAAGACCTAATTGAGGCGGGGTTTACTCTGAAAGCATATTATCACAAGGTTGCGTAACCTGACTCCTCACATGATTGTTAATCATCAACATTGGTGTCATTATTCTTGCAACATCTTTTCGCACTAATCAAAGTTAGCACAACGTTTGGGCTAACTATCCATTCGTCTCACTACCACGACAACTTCAATAAAATATTATTTTTTCAAAACTTGCATAGAACTTTGCATTAATTATTACCATTTGTGAATGAACAATTTTAACTGCAAAACAGTGCTAGGTATCCAGAGATATTTCAGCAGGGGGAAATCAAGGAAGAATTTAACTTCCAGTGGCTGACACGAAGCAAGACTACCTCAGAACCCACAGGCTGGGAAAATTACTCAACAGCTCGAGCAGGGGCAAGTCATCTGAGTTCAACTTCCACATGCCAGAACTGTTTAGTCTGGGGCATATCATTAGCAAGTTTAGACTGGGGCAAGACTAAGTCGTCCTGACCATCAAGCAGAGTTGCAATTCTCTCTGAAGCAAATTCACAGTCATCCAAATATCCCAGACTTGGGACATCCAGAGCATCATCTTCTGCTCCAATCGTGACATCTTCAGCAAACTGCGTGTCGAGGCAGTCAATCCCTCCCACCACCCGAAGTCCAATTCGCATTGGCAACTACCAAAAGTCCACCACGCTGGCGTCTCCACTTACATTTCCAATTACTCATCATCTACATCATATCCATTGCATTCGACCTCATAAGCATCCTGCATCATATGCATACTTCAATCATACCATACTTCCCCAGCTCTTGCATCTTCGCGCGTCAGCATTTGCATTTACACTTCCACTCATATGGAATATCATTTATCATCCAGCATTCATATATGCAAGTCAAGGTCCAGGATCAATCTCGAAGATTTCCAAGACCGCCATCAGCCTAGTCAGGGGCATTTTTCAAAGACCACGGGCGTCTTCCATGATGTATTTCAACCTTGTGGTTGAGCAGATCTTCAAATCAACATTCAGCCCAGTCAGGGGCATACCATTCAAGACCGTGGGTGTTCCCCACGAAGTTGTTCAACCTTTTGTTGGGCAAATCCAAGAAGTTTAGTACAAGATCCAACCCGAGCAGGGGCATCTTCAGCAAAACTATGAGCATTTCTCATGAAGTTGTTAAGCCTTTTGTTGAGCAAGACAAGACATCACGACAAACTCAGTCTAGTCAGGGGCATCCTCTTCAGAATTCATGGGCGTAACCATGAAATCATTTCAACAATTACGATTTCCAAGCAAGACGGTGGGCGTACCCCGTTGATTCATTTCAACCCAATCTTCCTCTTGGGTGTTCCCCAATGAGTCGTACCCAGCAAGCGTGACCGTTATCATTTGCCTCACTATCATCCTTTTGGTGATAGCCGAACTTCGTCGGTTCAACCTAGCCTGCATCCTTTTGGTGTGGATAGCCTTCAATTTGTGTCTGTTCTATCATCCTTTTGGTGATAGTGACTGGTGCGTGTTTCGCTCCGTCATCCTTTTGGTGGCGGGTCTGGCATTTCGTCGATGTCAGATTGTGCGATGTGTGTTGTGTTTCGCTCCGTCATCCTTTTGGTGGTGGGTCTGGCATTTCGTCGATGTCAGATTGTGCGATTGTGTTTGCCCTATCATCCTTTTGGTGGTAGTGGCTGGTGTGAGCTTCGCTCCGTCATCCTTTTGGTGGGGGGTCTGTCACTTGGATTGGTGTCAGATTGTGCGATAGTGTTCGTCCTATCATCCTTTTGGTGGTAGTGACTGGTGTGTGTTTCGCTCCGTCATCCTTTTGGTGGTGGGTCTGGCATTTCGTCGATGTCAGATTGTGAAATGTGTGTTGTGTTTCGCTCCATCATCCTTTTGGTGGTGGGTCTGGCATTTCGTCGATGTCAGATTGTGCGATTGTGTTTGCCCTATCATCCTTTTGGTGGTAGTGGCTGGTGTGAGCTTCGCTCCGTCATCCTTTTGGTGGGGGGTCTGTCACTTGGATTGGTGTCAGATTGTGCGATAGTGTTTGTCCTATCATCCTTTTGGTGGTAGTGACTGGTGTGTGTTTCGCTCCGTCATCCTTTTGGTGGTGGGTCTGGCATTTCGTCGATGTCAGATTGTGCGATGTGTGTTGTGTTTCGCTCCGTCATCCTTTTGGTGAGGGGTCTGTCACTTGGATTGGTGACAGATTGTGCGATAGTGTTCGTCCTATCATCCTTTTGGTGGTAGTGACTGGTGTGTGTTTCGCTCCGTCATCCTTTTGGTGAGGGGTCTGTCACTTGGATTGGTGACAGATTGTGCGATAATGTTTGTCCTATCATCCTTTTGGTGGTAGTGACTGGTGTGTGTTTCGCTCCGTCATCCTTTTGGTGGTGGGTCTGGCATTTCGTCGATGTCAGATTGTGCGATGTGTGTTGTATTTCGCTCCGTCATCCTTTTGGTGGTGGGTCTGGCATTTCGTCGATGTCAGATTGTGCGATTGTGTTTGCCCTATCATCCTTTTGGTGGTAGTGACTGGTGTGTGTTTCGCTCCGTCATCCTTTTGGTGGTGGGTCTGGCATTTCGTCGATGTCAGATTGTGCGATGTGTGTTGTGTTTCGCTCCGTCATCCTTTTGGTGGTGGGTCTGGCATTTCGTCGATGTCAGATTGTGCGATTGTGTTTGCCCTATCATCCTTTTGGTGGTAGTGGCCGGTGTGAGTTTCACTCCGTCATCCTTTTGGTGGGGGGTCTGTCACTTGGATTGGTGATAGATTATGTGATATTTGTTTGTGTGAGTTTCGCTCCATCATCCTTTTGGTGGTGGGTCTGTCATAGTCATTAATGTCAGATTATGCGATTGTGTTTTGCCCTATCATCCTTTTGGTGGTAGTAGCCGTGTGTGTTTCATTCCATCATCCTTTTGGTGATGACGGCCTTTTGCTAGTTATTTACAGTTTACTTTGAGGTTTACATTTATCAAGTATTTCCAACTCTCAAGCATCTCTTTTTCTTTCGGACAATTTCAGGGTCTTCTTTATATCTAATCGGCTTCTACCTCAGGAAAATGAACGCTGTAGCAGTTTATTTCCCTAGGTTTAAGCCTATTAGATAGGGGCATTTGTCATACCCTAAAATTGTCCTACCTCTTTTCAAATATTTTTGCATTGTTTTTTAATTCTGTTTATTTTTTATTGTATCATGTCAGTTAGACACGTGCCCACCCGTAATTGAGCATTTTTCAAATTTTCCCTTTTTTGCCCAATTAAGGTGTGACACGTGGCCTAAAAACCTTTTTTTTGAATTTTATTTTTTCTCAGTTTCTTAAACTTTTTCTTTTTTTTTTTAAATATTACTAAAAATATTTTTTATGTAATTAATATTTATTTTTGTTTTTTTTTAAACATTTGTTAATATTTATTTAATTGTTTTGTTAATATTCATTTATTATTTAGTCATGTTAGTTAATATTTTAATTATTGATTTATATTGTTAATCTTTGTTTATTACTAATTAATTAACTAATTGCTGAAAAAAATTAAAAAAAAAAGAAAAGAGCAGGCCCATTCCAGCGGCCCATTAGGGTTTTGGTCTCAGCTTGTTATTAAAGGAGGGAGGACCGATTGAAAGAGGAAAGGAAAATCACTGTTCATTCCCCCTTTCCAACCCTAAATCGGCGCAGCCCCAAAACCCTAATCACTGTTCATCTCCACCCTAACAAATCAAATCGGCGCCGCCCTCTTGAAACCCTAAACGACTAACCCTCACCATCGATCTTCTCCTCCACCTCGACTTCTCCCAGAATCTCCTCACCGGTTCCCTCCCGGAGTCTCTCTCCATCCTCTCTAACCTCCGGTATCTCGACCACACCGGTAACAACTTCTCCGCATTCTAGCTCACGGATTGTCACTGCTGCAACAACCTCATCAACGACAACTTGAAGCAAGAACCGCAACTACCAACTTCAATGCCAACGTATTCGAGCTTGACTCCACATCGATTCAACACAATAGCTACCGACCTCTAGCTCAACAAATTTTCGACTCGCGATGACGACTCTGCGGCAACCACGGCAAGGACAGCTCGTCGACACAGGGCTTCCGATTTCAAGCTCAACAAGCCGCCTCTAATCTTGGTTGTTTTCTTTTAACTGAGATTTGTTTTGTTTATTTTGCTTTGGGATTTCCAGTCGTGAATATTGTGTCTTGAATCTTGTTTGGGGTTGACATAAGATAATTGTTTCTTTTCTTTTTTTTATGCATCAGAATGATGATATTATTTAGCTGTTTGGAGTAGCTTGCCATTGTAGTTGATTGTTGGTATTGCTTTTGTTGTGACTGATTGGTATTGTAGATTTCAAATGATTGTTCCGAGTATGCCATAAGATTAGATACCATGAGCGATCAATTTCACGAACTGTCATTTTGTTTCAACTTTCCTGCAAATCCATTTTAAAATTCAGAACGATTCATTGTGCAGCCATATTTTCTTTTAATTCATGATTTCATACAAATGTGTTAAGCTGTAATCGTTGGGTGAGTGTTTGTTTTCCAACTCAGTTTCATGGTTGTGTTGTTATGTCTCGCCATTTCAATCTGTTATGTTTATAGCCATTTATTTTTTCCTTGAATCGATTGCGTGACGCTTATTCGATTTTGAGAAAACTTGTTTGTTTTTGGGAGAAGCTTTTGTATAGACCGGATGTGATTTGCTGCTGTAGTTGATTTTAGTTTCAATTTTACGACATGGAACGTTACCGATTCGATATAGAATGATTGATACTCCTATTTATTCAAGCTTGCAAAATTTAATTGTAATTATCATGTTTGTTTTGAATGTTATGCTTTGAGTGCGTAAACGCCGTAAGTGAGCTGTTGTCGTATCACGGTTTTGTGTTGCATTTACTTTGATTTCATGAGGTTTGCATGTGTATTTCTGTGTACTGATAATGAGTTTTATGGATGCTAAACTGTTTAGTACACGTAAGCGCGCGACAATTTGGAGTCTGAAATCACTTTATGCTGCTGCTGTTATTTTTTTTAAGGTCCTGGTTTGGGTTTGCATTGTTAGTAGGTTATACGAACTGTGTGTTAAGCTTGCATTTTAGTTATAGATTTTTCCAATTGATTTCTTGTTTCGATGCTACTACGAGGTTTTGCTGCAGAATGGTTTGTGCTGATATAGAATCCTAATTATACCATTATTATGGTTAAAGTATGCATCGCTTATGTTTCTTCTCCTCATTTTCATGACGATGTCGTTTTTTTTAATTTGTGGCTTTGCATATCAACAACATGATTATTGCATTATCATTATTTATCTGGCCTGGTAAACTCATGAGTTCGTTTCGATCAGCAGCTTAGGGGATATTGGTTACCGTGTTAATTCTCTTTGAGTGTGCCGTATGAACTAAGAACTTAGACCTGTGGTGAATACGTTTCAGAGTAACTTCAATCAATGATATTATGTTTCTGCTATGCTACTGTCTTTCAATTTCATGTGTACCGCCAAATCTTTTGTTTGGGATTGTTCATAAATTGTGAAATAAAACATGATGAGGTTAGCTTGATTGAAGGTTCATATTTAGAGTGAATATTGTGATCCATTTCTGTTCACCCTGTTTTCTTTCGTGATTACCGCTATTTCTTTAGTGTGTTTGCTGCCCTGATTTTTAATCTAAGTTTTGATATGTCTTTCATAGTAAAGATATCGTGCAAGTTCTGACGATGCCGTGTTGAAAAGACCCTGTATTTTTATTGTTGTTCTGTCAAGAGAATAAACAGGTGGTGGCTGCTATAAATTCCTACTATTATGCATAAAATTTGTGTTGTAGTTGGATTGATGAAATAGGCGTATGGTTTAACAACAATATGCATAATGTATGCGTTTCGTGGTCCCAAGCGGCCACATGTTGTAGCATTTTATTACACTGTGATTACTATATTATTATTATTAGGAGTGAATTTAGGAGTTAAAGCAACAAGTTTTCAACTATATGAACTAATCCCGTTTTTTTCTTTTTTTACTTTTGTACTCTCCATAAATGGATTTTTTGTTATTAATCACAAAAAATAATAAGCTGTAGAATGTACAAATACGATCAAAAGCGCCAAGTACCACTCTCAAACTTGATTAAGACTTTTTAATTGTAATTCCATTTGTCTTTTAAGAGCAACACTAAAAAATATTTGTCTTAATCAAATGAATTCAGTTGTTTAAACGAAAGAGTGAAGTTTTGAGGTCTAGCACCTCTTGGGTTCATAAATGACTAGTATCAAGGTGTACGCCTTAGATAATGTCGTTCTAATTTTCGTTTCTAAAACATACTCCCTAATTATTGGATAAAAAAAATGCCATAGGAATTTAGCATCCCATGTGGTATTTTCGTTCTTCATCAAAAATTTTTTATTTGAAAAAGGTGTTATCGAGATCTAGCATCTCGATAATACTCCGATTAATTGGTTGTGAGGCTGACGTCTCATTTATAAAATAATTATCACTTCTCCTAAATCATTTTCAAATTCAAATTCATTTTCAAATTCAAATTCATTTTCAAATTCAAATTCATATCCTTACCTCATACATTCACAAATTATTTTCATACCCCATTTCATTTCAAATTATTTTCAAAACATCTTCCTCGATTGAAATTTTGAAAGAAAGAAGTTCTTGGAATCTAGCATTCCTTGAATTTCCGAGTAAATAATTCTCGAGGCACGCTCTTGAGTTGTTATTTACTCAGCCTTTCGACTTTTTCAAACTCAATCATTTTCCAACGTTCTCCTAAGTCGAATGCTCATATGCATTAGCAACCATCGACATTTCGCACACACTTCACAATTCCTCGTGGTTTCGATATTAGGGAGCACCCTCAGGAACTAATATCATTTCTCATAATCTTAACCCTTGACACGTCGTCGAGTCGGTTTCATTTACAATCAAATCCTCGACACGTCGTCGAGCCATTTTCAAACCAACTTCCTTTGGCCTCGCATGCCGTTTTTCGATTCAATCTTTTTACAAACATTTTTAAAATTTACGAAAGAGGGATATTCTCAGAATCTAGCATTCTTTGAATATTCGAATGAGTAACTCTCGAGGCGCGCCCTTGAGTTGTTATTAGTTCATTCTTTCGATTTCAAAACATCCAACTCTTTACCTTCAACTTATTCAGTCAATTCCCGAAAGAACTGAGTTCTTGGAATCTCGCATTCCTGGAATTCTTGAGTGACAAGCTCTTGAGGCGCGCTCTTAGGTTACTTGTCAATCACTCTTTCGTCTCTTTCTCAAACTTCCAATCCATTTCAAACCTCATTTCGTGGTTGTTACCACGAACTACGACTGCTCTAATTCTTCATTCTCGTCCGAATGTAAGATACGTAGGCACAAGATCGCGATGATCTTGGCGAGCTACCTCCCCTCCATTTCCCCGTATCCATTTCGTGGTTGTTACCACGAACTACAGACACTCTGATTCTTTATTCATTCTTGAATATAAGATACATAGGCACAAGATTGCGATGATCTTGGCGAGCACACTTCTATCTTCCTCCATTATTTCGTCCATCCCCCATCCTTTCCCGTAGTCGAACTACGATGCTCTGATTTCTCATTCTCGTCCGAATGAGCATACGTAGGCACAAGGGCCCCACTCCTTGGCGAGCACCCTATCCTCTAACCACCCATCTCTCCTTTGCGTCTTTAACCTTCTACCCTACCAATTCTCCTTAGCAACGAAAAGAAAACAAATAAACCTAAACAACACTCCCCACAATTACCTTAAGAGGTTCCCGTCGAGTACGACGGACGTGAGGGGTGCTAATACCTTCCTCTCACGTAACCGACTCCTGAACCCGGAACATGGTTGCGACAGCCCTGTTCCTATCCTTTTGATTTAAGAGGTTTTCTCGATATTTTCCTCTCCCGTTTATTTGGGAAAAATAAAGTTCGGTGGCGACTCTGTCGAACCGCATTTCCGCACCTTTCGCGCGAGGGTCGTTTCTACGAAATGTCTCCGTGATTTTTCGAGGTGCGACAGTCGCCAGCTGCCGCAACTGCGAAAAACACCCGGCGGAAAACAGAAGAGTCGCCACCTTTCGTTATTTATCCCAAAGAGAGGGAAAGGAAACGATCGGAAAAACCTAACGAAAAGGGGAAAGGCGAGGTCATCGCAACCAAGTCCTGGATTCGGGAGTCGGTTACGCAAGGGGAAGGTATTAGCACCCCTCATGTCTGTCGTACTCGACGGGATCCACACTTGTTGTCTATCTAAGGGTGTGTTTAAACTATCTACTCTACAGGTCACAGGAAAAAAAGAAAAGAAAAGAGACTCGGTAGAGCATCCCTGCTCTATGCCTACGTATTCCCTCGTGCAATGGGAAAGTCAGAGTCAGCGTAGTTCAGCTAACTACGGAAAAGAAGGGGGGAAGGTTGCTCTCCAAGACACCACGTCTTGTGCCTACGTACTTTCATCTGGTATGAAAGATCAGAGCAAACGTAGTTCGGGCTGACACGAAACCACAAGTTGATTAAGTGTTTTAATCGAGTAAGGTTAAACATTCGTCCCAGCAGTTACGGACAACGCCTGTTTGCGGTGGAACCGAAGCTTAACAACACTCTTTTTTCTGAAAGAAGGTTTTCGATTAATCCCGAAGGAAAAAAGTTTTGAACTTTTGTTTTGTGTTTTTTAGTGAAGTGAATTAATTCGGTTTGTGATTCACGTTGCACTAAAGACTATGACATGGAGGCGAATGCGTCGTATATCGCCCCCAAACGGGACGTACACTAAACACTCTAGATAAGCGAGAGGAGACCCCTCACTCATCATTCCCCATGTAGCTTAAGGCTCGTAGCGCATAACGTTCATCACATTTATTAGATGGATTAGAATTGTTTTGAGATAAGATGAGAGACGCACAGAAGGTCTAAGGGAAACTCGGCCCTAACGTTGTCATGCAAAGTGGTCCTAGAGTTTGGATGAAAAGGGAAACATCTACCCTAATGTTAGCATGCTTGGATTGAACACCTAATGTCTCTCCTACTCCCATCCTAAACGGAGGGACTAAGAACCCTATGGGGATCATAGCAAAAAGCACAAGAAAGCACCAAATAAATTCAATCGCAAGTAGAAGATGCAAACATGAAAATGCACATTTAGAATGGTGGGAGGGAGGAAAAAATGTGTGGGGCAGCAGTCGCCACAAGTACGTCTCGACCTCAACAGCGATGCAAAATGATGCAAACATGGGGAGAAAAACAAGAGATGAAAGCAAATAGACATGCAAACAAATGCTCACTTCGAACCACCTACACAACCATGCAACCAAGTGGAAAATGAACACACATTTCAACAAAATCGTGATTAACCAACCACAAACAGTGACAAATACCGAAAACATTTCAATCCTAATGCATCACACTGATCTATGATGATTCGAATTTAAACAGTATGCAAACAAGCAAGAAAAACAACAAATATGACATTCTGATACAATTTTAATCAATTAACCCCTGGGGTTAATCGGTTAACACCTTAAAAAGTTTGGAAAATCTGGAATTTTGAACAGGTTAATCGGTTAACCCTATGCATTAACCGATTAACACTGTTAAAGTTTGAAAAAATTTGAAAGTTTGAAATGGTTAACCGGTTAACCATATAGGTTAACCGATTAACACTGTACCAGAAGCCAAAAACAGCAGCATAAAATCACTTCCAGCACAAAAACAACTTATCCAAGGATCCAAAAGGTCAACTTATCATTTAAGCACGAAATTAACAACAGAAAACAGAGATCCAACAGCATGGATACACAATTACACAACAATATCACAATTCGAACGGATCGAAATCAACCAAAATTCAATCGAATATGAAGATTAACATGATAAGCTCAAAAATTAAATCGGATCGAGAATTCCAACCTTCGAAGCAGAGATTTGCTTCGGTAAGTGTTGATCAACTGAATTTGAGCAGATCCAAACAAGATTATCCGAAAAACTTCAAGATCCACAATAATTCTTGCAAGAGGAATGAAGATCAAACACTTTTAAGCCAAATTACTCCAAATAAGCACTTCCAACTCAAGCTCCAAAATCAGATCTCAATTTGCACGAAAATTGCTTATGAAAATTGATCCAATGATGATGGTAAATGGAGGTTTATGTCAAGAATCCATTGATTTCAATGAAAAATCAATGAATCCAAATGATGAAGACCTTTGAGTGAGGTTTTGGGAATGGAGAAATTTGAGAGAAAATTGAGAGCTCAAGAGTGAATTCTGAAAAATGATTGGAATTATGAGAGATTGAATGGTTTGGTTTGGAGTAAATCACTTAAATACCATCTAGGTTTGGATCCCAAAGCAAGGTTTGGAAATTGGCTTGTGAATTGTGGTTTGGCACTAGGAATGGGATTTTGGAGGGAAATGAAATTATGAAATGATTCTAGATCCTTCCAAAGTGATAAATTTGAATTTAAGTGATCAAAATTGGACCCCAAATGGCTCTCCATTGAAAAATCACGTACAGAGGCAAAAATTACCTTGGTTAATCGGTTAACCATATGCGTTAACCGATTAACACCTTTAAAATTTCAAATCTGGCCTAATTTTGCTTTGGTTAATCGATTAACCATATAGGTTAACCGATTAACACCTTCGAATTTTGAATTTTGGCGCCTTTTTGAGGGAAAACCTGTCCATTTGCCCTGTTTCAACTGTCTGTAACTCTGTTAAGCTTCTGAACCTCGTTCTTGAACATTATCTCTATAAAAATGCTTGACATGATCCTGAGTGCTGCTTTCTGAACTGTTGTTCTCCTGCAAAATAAAAATAAAATCGGCCGCCTGACCGTTGTACAAAATAAATTCCAGATCTTCTGATACTTGTTGTTTGTTGTTCAGTCTTTTGCACCGAAATGCACTTGAGCCACAGGAATACCTCGATCCCATGCCTCGAGAACAAATGCTATGATATGCAAAAAATGCAAAGAAACAAAAGCCTATTATGGTTAAAACGAAAGGCAAATTTTGGGGTGCTACAGTATCCAGACTCCAGCAACCTGAAACGGTATTCTTAAAAACTCCAGCGGTATCCAGACCCTAATGAGTGATTCTTCGTCCGTTAAGTATCCAGGCTCCAGTCAATCTTCATTGAGCATCCAGGCTCCGATTTATTTCATTGAGCGTTCAGGCTCCGGCTTCTCCGTTGAGTATTCAGACTCCGGTGAATCTTCCATCCATGACGTATTACTTTTTCCGTCGAGTATCCAGACTCCGGTAAAGTCAATTGGGTATCCAGACCTTGATAAGTTTTGTGGTTGTACTCCTTCTCCGTTGAATATCTAGATTCCGATGAATTTCTGATTTGTGGAATATTGTTTTATCCGTAGAGTATCCAGACTCTGTTCAGTTCCGTCGAGTATCCAGACTCCGGTAAACTTCCAATAGGTATTTTCTCTTGATCCGGCGAGTATTCAAATTCTGGTAATTTCCCTTTCTCCGTTGAGTATCCAGGCTCCGGTCACCTACGGTGAGCATCCAGGCTCCGACTCTTCCGCTGAGTATCCAGACTCGGGTGAATTTTCGTATGGCGATGATCTCTTCTTCTCCGTTGAGTATCCAGGCTCCGGTCAATTTTACGTTGAGCATCCAGGCTCCAAATTCTCCGTTAAGTATACATACTCCGTTGAATTTGCAAATGGTATATTCTTTTGTTCGTCGAGTATCCAGACTCCGGCCCATTTCCAATATGTGGTCATTTCTCTTGTGCGTTGAGTATCCAGACTCCATAAATTTTTTCGTGATTCCAATTTTGTTCAGTATCCAGGCTCCGATAAGTTTCCAGTTTATGGTGTACTTCTTGGTCCGTTGAGTATCCAGGCTCCGGTCAATTTTACATTGAGCATCCAGGCTCCGGCTTCTCCGTTGAGTATCCAGATTCCGTTGAATTTGCAAATGGTACGTTCTTTTCTCAGTTGAGTATCCAGGCTCCGGTCAATTTTGCGTTGAGCATCCAGGCTCTGGTTTGTTACGTTGAGCATCTAGGCTCCGGTCCCTACGTTGAGTGTTCAGACTCCGGCAATTTTATTGACTCATTTTGTTCGTTGAATATCCAGATTCCGGCAATTCGAAAGGTTCCCCTTTAACTTGTATGGTATTCAGACCATGGCACAGTCTTGATGGACGAGTTCATCTTATAATGTTCCCCCAAGCAGAATTACTTGGTTAAGTTTCTCCTTTCTCCTTGCCAGAGTTGCTTGGTTAAGCTTCTCTCTTCCCCAGCGGAGCACGTTTGTAGTCAGAGCAGTTATCTCCGGAGTTTTTGTTTGCAGTTTTATTTTATGCGGTTGGCAAATTTCCAGGTTGTTTGGTATTCAACTGTCTTTTACCTTGATGGTGTGAAATTCGTTCGCTTTTCACTCAGTCAGGTCCAAGTCGTTTGAATAGGGGCAGCTGTTGCACCCCAAAATTTGACCAATCTTTTCTTAACTTGGTTTATGTTTCATTTCATTTTCTTCTAGCATTTGCATTGTAGAGCATTGTTAATTTACCAGGGGATCAAGAGGTTGTGCATGTCAAGAGAGGGTCACCAAGAGTTTTGAGCCTAAGCAAGGGGTTTTACTCAAGCATGAGTGGTCATCAAGGTCATCAACAAGTGGTCAAAGTTTTGTGAAAAAGTTGATGAGTGTAGGAGGATTAGTTTCTAACTTGGAGGCCAGTTGAACATCATCAGAGGATTGTGAATTCATGATTATGGATATGGGATGTTGATAAATCTCATTGAGTGCTTTGAGAGCCATGTTGGAGCTTGTTCAAGTTGTTGTGTCATGTGGAAGAAGCCACAATCAAGAGTGGTGCATCTAGGGTTTTTATCTGGTCAACCCTTAGTCAATTGTGAAATTGAAGGAGATTAAGACTCAATCCAAGTATTTGTGATCATGGAATGTGGTGTTGAGATGTCTAATATATAATTTCAAGATCAAATCAAGAAGAATCAAGAGTGTGAGAAGTTACTAAATTAGGGTTCTCAGTGTAAAATCCCCTATTTAGTGTCCAACTTCAAGACCACCTATCTTAAGATACAAGTCTCATCTCATCTTGACCCTAACATGAAACTTGTAGAGCATGTTTCTAGATTTCTTTTGAGTACTAGAAGTCATTCATCTAATTTCTAGAACTCAAGTTATGATGTTGGCAAGTTACAGGTCCTCAGATGAATGTGATTTTGGTCAACAAAAGTCAACCAACTTCCAAGCCACTTTTGACCTAGAAGGATGTTTCTCCTCACTTTGACCCAAACGTTAAAGTTGTTCCTCAGGATCTTAGCTTTCCAAAAAGTACTAGAAGTCCTTCATCTGGTTTGTAGAACTCAAGTTATGAGGCTTGCAAGGCAGGGGTATTTTGGGAAAGTAAGATTACTGGTCATTTTCATTATAGGTTCATTTCACCACTTTGCACACTTCAAATGAAGATATTTCCAACATCAAAATTACTCCAAATGAGGCCAATTTCATCACCAAGTCATCTCATGTCATGGTTAGAGCTTGGATTGGAAGATTGGTGTGAGACTTTTTCATGCAGAAAGCTTAAAAATCATAAAATGCAATTAATTGATTTTTAATCATTTTAAGGCAACCTTATGCATTTTTTGAGTCACAAAGATGATATAAACAAGATGCATACATTGGATTTAAGTTTTGTCATGTTTTCATGTGAAATCACTTTGCCATTTCAAGTGAAACTTTGGTAATCAAATCTCAACCATTTGATCAATTCAAGGCTTGAATATTATCCATTTGATCAATATGAGATCCTAGAAAGCTAAATGATTGAATTTATAAGGGTTGCAGCTCAGTTTTTGTGCACATTCATGAAGCTCCATGTGCAAAATTCTTGGATTTCAATTGGACCTAAAACCACTGCAATTGGGCCTCAATTCCCTCCAAATCCATCATATATAACTTTAGAATGCTTCGCAATGCGTTAGAACGAATTTTGGTGAAGAATTGCTCAAGAACACACTTGGAGAAGGTGAAGGAAAAGTGAAACATGAATTTCCATATTTAACCAGATTCAAGGCAAATTAAACACTAAAACAACTTCAGTGAAGGTTAAGGATCGTTTCTGGGCGTTTTCCTTCAAGCTTCATCAAGAATTGAAGGCTCAGTGGGAGCACTCTACTAGGTAAATCACTTTTTAACTTTTCTCTCTATTCATGATGATTTAGCTTTCCATTTTTGTGTTGCTGTGATGTATGAACTTCATCCTTGGATTCTGGATGCAATTGGTTGTTGTTTGTGAACATTGCAGTATGACATGTATTTCTTGTTTGCTTCGATTTGGCTTGTTTAAGAATGTTTAATGAAAACTAAGGCCATATTTGAGATCTACGTGAGATGTAGATGAAGTTTGACTATGAGTTTGCATGATTTGGTGATGTCTGGATTCGCCTGTATTTTTGTCTCGCCGGAGAAGATGACCGGTGCCACCGTGCTCCGGCCATCTGGTTTTCCCTCCGTTTTCATGTTTGAATGAGGAAAATGATGTGTGGCTGTTTAGTGAGCTTTGGATCCATGTGTATTTGTTGACTGGACCTTGATCTGATGGTCATGATTTAATTTCATTTTTGTGCTGAGATTCGTTAATTGCGTGGCAGTGTGTGGGCCTTTGGATGGTAGGCTGGTAATCACAATGTGTGATTGAGATTTATTTGACTAGACTTTAAGTGAAACGGTGTGTTTCACTAGTGTGCTTTTCAGCCGTTTGATTGTTTGACTTGGACTTGATCTGGTGGTTGTGGTTTATTTGGTTTTTTATTTTTATTCTGAAATACGCGTGTCATGATTTGGACTATTGGATTGTTTGACTGGGTAATTGGTTTGAGTGGCTGAGATTGTTTCTCATTGTTTGGTTGATTTTTGTTGGATTGGGCCCCCTTTTGCTTTGCGCACCCCCCTGCAACCTGGCCCATCATTTTACACATGTTTCTGTTGCTATTTGCACCATGGTTTTTTTTTATTTTGTTTTATTTTCTTTTCATTTTCTTTTTATTTCTGTTTGCATTTTAAATCAAATAAAATATTTCCAATGATCCAAAAATTCCACAAAAATAACTTCTGGACACTTTAGGATGTCTATTATTTTTAGGAAATTTTTATTTTATTATTTTGGATTTATTTTGAATTAAAATGGGATTGTTGGATTGGAAGTGTTTTAATTGAACTTTTTCTTGACATGTTTTAGTTCTTGATTTGTTTCTCCTAATTCCTTTTGATCCAATGACTGAAAATTCATCCTCATGTCCATGATGAGTTGATGAATTTTTTAGGACCATATTGCCCCTGTTTGGTTGACTTTTGGGTTGACTTTTGTTGCATTTCATTTGACCCTCGACAATCCTCATTCACAATGGAACACCCTTGTGAATCAATTTCTTTGGTGGTGTTGTGAATTGATTTTGATTGTGATCTCTTGGCTTCTGTTTGCCAACATGTTTGTGGACTTTGTGCATTTTATTTGATCATTTTTGAATCATTTTCCTAATTTTGAGGCAACTTGCAAGTCAAGTTACCCCAAAGGGAGGTTCATACATACACATTGACCTAGTTTGTCTTGGAGATGACATTTTTGGATCCTTTGAGCCCTCAAATCCTTTGGATTCATGTTGCTAACATGGTAAGGTTGGTGCTTGCTCAATTTTAGGTCATGACATTGTTTCTTTCTTGTTCATTTGTGTGTTTCTTTTGGTGCTTTTAATTAGGGTTTCTAAGTGATGCATGCTTGCTTTCCCTTGTGTTTTTGCTTGCATTTTCTTTTGATATGGTTGCTTTTGCTTTTGTGCTCTCTCCTCTCATCTCCCATTATGTCCCATGACCTTGGAGTATCATTTAAGGTGGCTTAGTCCCTCCTTAGGAGGTACTTGAAGCATACCTAAAATGATGAATCCTTGAGGACTCCTTTGTGCTTCTTTTGCACTTTGTTTGTGATGCTTATGGTTGAGTGCATATTATGAGTTCCTTGCTGTCCTCATATAGCCTCCCATCTTCACTTTTGTTTTGAGATTCTTCTCCTTTCGTTTGGTTTGGCTTTTGGCACTTGTGGTTGATGTTGTTTGACTTAGGTCATTTCGTCCCACTTTTGGTGCATTTTTGTGTGGTTTCTTCTTGTTGTTTGATCTCATCTTGTGTATTTCTTTCTCTCTTCTTCTTTTGCATTCTCATATGCATGCTTGAGATTGAGATGAGCTTGTGGAGGCTACTTCCCAACACATATTTCCTCCCTCACTTTCATCCTACTTGTGCATTCTATGTCTGCATTCTTGCATATTTATGTTCTTTCTTTTTCTTCTTCTTTTGTCTCTTTTTCCCTTAGGATCTCTAATCTCTCTTCTTCAAGAGAGGTTATGATAGACATTAGGTGCTTAACCATGCATGATAACATTAGGTAGTTCCCATTTGTATCCCAACTCTAAGTCCACTTTGCATGATAACTTTTAGGATTGAATTAGTCTCCCATTAGTGGCCCTTTCTTCTCTTCTCATCTTCACACAATCTTAACACACTTAATAAAGATAATGGATGTTGTGCCATGAGCCTTGTACTTAGGAAATGGTGATTGAGCGGTTACCTCTCAATTACCTAGAGTGTTTAGTATACGTCCTTAGGACGATATGCAACACATTTGATCCTAGGTTTTAGACTTTAGTACAACATACATTATAAACACTCAAATTCAAAACACTTCTTCTCTAAAAAACACAAAAACACTTCAAATCTTTTTCACCCTTTGGGGTTCTTAATCAAGGAAAATATTTTCAGATAAAAGAGTGTTGTTAACTTTTAGTTCTACCGCAAACAGTAACGCCTAAGTCTCCAATGGTCGAGCTGCATACACCAACTGCTATAACTACTTGTTAACCCTACTCGGGCCTAAAAACTTTTGAACCAACCGGTGTTTTTTTAGCCCAAACTACGCTTGCTCTGATCTTTCATACCAGATGAAAGTACGTAGGCACAAGACGCGATGTCTTGGCGGGAAACCTTCCCCCCTTTCACCCGTAGTTTGTCGAACTACGTTGACTCTGACTTTTCCATTGCACGAGGGAATATGTAGGCACAGAGCGGTGATGCTCTGCCAATTCATCTCTCCTGTTTTTTCCTTTTGTCCCTTGACCTTTATCTAGATAGATGATCACCCTTTTAGATAGACAACAATGTGTGGATCCCGTCGAATACGACGGACGTGAGAGGTGTTAATACCTTCCCCTTGCATAACCGACTCCCGAATCCAAGACTTGGTTGCGATAACCTTGTCTTTCCCTTTTCCGTCAGGTTTTTTCGATGGTTTCCTTTCCCTCTCCTTGGAATAAATAACGAAAGGTGGCGACTCTTCTGTTTTCCGCCGGTTGTTTTTCGCAGTTGCGGCAGGGACGAATGACCTTGTGCCTAAAATAGTCGCCTCTATCTCCTTACTGTGGTATCCTCTGTTTCCTGACCGAGTTGATCCTTGATCATTTGTACCCTAATCTTCTGTCTTTGGATTTAACTTCCTCCTTTAAATTCAACTTTCCTTTCTCTTGTGGCTAATCACTGTCTGTCAGTTTCGTAACCTTATGTTGGTTATCTCCTTCTTGTTTGGTTAATCACTGTCTGTCAGTTAAAATACCAATTTGTTTTTTTCTCAGTTAACCACAATCCGTCTGTTAACATACTGGGTTTTCCTTGGTTTAATCACCTTCTCTCGGTTAATCAACCAATCTTTGGTTGATCACAGTCCGTCTGTTAAAACCAATCTCTCTTGAGTTAATCACTTTCTCTTGGTTAATCACTCATTCTTTTCGGTTAATCATAGTCCATCTGTTAAACACTGAATCCTTTGTAGTAGCAACCTTTCTTTGGTTCAAATACTCACACCTTTGGGTTAGTAACCGTTGTTTGGTTCAAATACCCTCTCCTTCGGTCAAGTACTGCTTGTTCAGTCAGTGTACCGTTCTTTGGGTCACAACCTTCGATTGGTTCTACACCCGTCCTTTGGGTCACAACCTTTTCTTGGTTCTGAACCCGCCCTTTTGGTTGATCACCATCTACCGGTTAAAACCAAGTTCATTCTCTTTTCAGTTAACCACTGTTTATCAGTTAACATACCGAGTATCTCCCAGTGAGTCAAACACCTTCCTTTGGTTCAATATTCTCATTTTGGTTCGTCACAGTCTGTCTATTGACACCAACCTTTTGCTATCCCCAAAGATTTTTGCTCTTATCTTTATTCAATGAATCACTATCTGCAAGTTAATGCGTCGAGTCCCCTGTGGATCCTTTTGTTTTCTCGATTCTTATCCTTTATTCTTTTATTCTTCTGGTTTCAACACCATTCCTTTGTTTTATCCCTAATGGAGCTATTCATTCTCTTTTGCATTCCTCGACAGAACTTTCCTTTTCTTTTCTTTCTTGGTTTTGACACCATTTCTTTTGCATCCCCCAGTTGGGTCTTGCTTTCTTCCTTTCGCTCTTAGTTTCGACACCGTCTTTGTTGGCTGTTCTTCCTTTGTCTTAGTTCCCTGAAATACGTAGGCTCTGACTTCCTAATTGCACTATGAGGGTACGTAGGCACAAGATCGCGAGATCTTGGCGAGTCACCTTCTTCCATCCTTTCTCTCTTTCCTAGTTCCATGAACTACGGAGCTCTGAATTCCTCATTGCACTATGAGGGTACGTAGGCACGAGGGCCCCAATCATCCGAGAGCACTTTCACTCTTTCTTTCTTTTTTTCTTCTCTCTCTTATCCTTTTTTTAGCTAGAAGCTTTTAGATAGATAACCTATCCAAACATAGAAGCAATTGAAATGGTTCCTGTTGAGTACAACGGATGCGTAAGGTGCTAGTACCTTCCTTTTGTATAACTGACCCCTTTCCCATTTCTCTTCCCTTTGGGTTTTATCGATATTTTCCCTGTTCTTTGGGACTAAATAAAGTTCGATGGAGGCTCTGTTGTATCTTTGAGTGTGCGATTCACTCAGGTATAGTCCCGCTAGCTTTAGCTGGCGACTCTGCTAGGGAATCCTTGTGCTTGCAAGTTGGGGTCTCACATATTTTGTTTGCTTTCTTGTTTGTTTGGGTGTTTATCTTTATGATTTTCTTGCTTTATCTTTATGTTATTTACTGCATTCCTTTATTGCTTTAAATATTCATATGTTGCATATTCTGGATATATGCTATATTTTGCTGCTATTGGGATGGGTAGATATTATTGGAGAGATAAGTTCTATAACTGAGCTTGAGCATGCACATAGGATAGAACGTGGATAATCGTGACGCCTATGTTTTGCGCGTTGAGTTTTCATGAGAGCTATATCCCAGATCGTGATTCGCTTAAGAATACGTTCGTCCTACGAGAACTCGCAACGGCAGGGGGTTTTCACTTGAGTCCTATGGTTTGGGAGACCTTTCTAGGGACCACCTTGTTGTGTCTAAATCATACCTGTGAGAGGGATATTGGGTTTTTGAAAGAAACCAAGAATCTTCATAACTTTTGGTCTCTCACGCACGTCAGATTTTTGTACCGACACAGAATTAAACACAGATATTCAGATTTTTCAAATTGCACAGATTTGATTGTTCAGATTGTGCTTGACTTCGTGATTCTTGTGTTGCATATCATTTCATCATAACCATTAACATTGATAAAGTCACATCCGAGAAGGAAAGCTTACAGAGGGATCTTTTTCAGAAGAGGGAGCTCATGTTCAAAGAAGTGGAGTTTGAACAAAACAAGCGAAGGAAAGTAGGAGATGCTTTGAAGAGTACTTATGATGGACTTTCCTAAAAAAGAGACAACTTGTCGACACTCAATATCAAGCCCATAAGGATGAGCTGAGCTACAAGAAGCAACTTGTGGATCTTAGATGAAAGTTATCAGAGGACAAGACAAAGTTGCAGAGTGAGCAAGACCGTGCTGACTGGTTGGTAAAAGACCTTTCTTGATGTCAAGCTGAGCTCGACAAAGTCTTCAGTGATATTCAAAATCTGCAGGATCAAGCACATCAAAACTAGGAGGAGATCAGTCAATCCCACTTAGAGAGTATTTATTGGGAGCGCCAGAGCCGCCATCTGCAAGCCCTCTTAGATCAGAAGGAGGCATTTCTACAAGATCTTATTTAGGGACCTAATCATTCTTTGTTGCGCAACCTCATGAAGGATGCAGACTATTGGAGTGAGAGACATGGTCGTCTAGCCAGATTTTCCGAGCACGCATTGGAGGACTTACCAGGGTTGTTGAAGGATACATATGCTGATGTGCTGCCGCACAAGGCTCCTTGGACTGTTTTTCATTCCTTGTCTATTTGTAGGGTGGTTTTTGATATGATTCATGCGATCTTGACGTAGCCCAAAAGGCATATATTTGAGTTGTATTGGAACTTGTACTTCTTTACCCCATGGATTAAATGAAGAGTTTTTCTTGCTAGTTTATCTTTGTGTCTTTACTTATATGCTTTATGATTATTGCTAACAAAGATAAAAGCTCAGTAATTTCTGGAATTTAAAAACTTTATTTTTGTATACATTGCATTCAATCATATTCATATGCATGTCCTTCATCCAGAAAACCAAAATGCTTACATTGTCTGTCTCTGCCTTGTAGCAATCGAGTCGATCCTTGATCACTTGCACCTTTATCTCCTCTTTGGAAGTGACTTTCACCTTTCAATTCAACACTTTTTTCTCTTGAGACCAATCCATTCTTGGTTCACTCAGAGTCTTGTAGTTAATTCTTTCCTTGGTTGATCAACCATTCTTTGGTTAAGACCAAATTGTCTTCTTCCTCAGGGAAATCGATCTTTCTTCTCCGATTTACACAGTCTTCCTGTTTAAGCCTGGTCCCTATCGGAGTTCGTAACCTTCCCTCGATTCTCTCTCCTTCTTTTTTGGTTAATCATTGTCTGACAGTTAAGCACCAGTTTGTTCTTTTCCTTAGTTAATTACAGTCCATCTGTTAATACTGAACTTTCTTTGGGTTAATCGCCTTCTTCCGGCTAATCACCCGATCTTTGGTTGATCACATTATGCCCGTTAAAACCATATTTTCTTTGGGTTAATCACCTTTTCTTGGTTAATCACCCACCTTTTGGTCAATCACAGTCAGCCTGTTTGAACCAATAACCCTTTTTCTTAGTTAACCATAGTCTGTCTGTTAAAATACTAAGTTTCTTTTGAGTTAATCACCTTCTTTTGGTTAATCACTCATTCTTTTCGGTTAATTACAGTCCGTCTGTTAAACACTGAACCCCCTGCAGTTAGAAACCTTTCTTTGGTTCAAATACTGCCAGCTTGGGGTTGGCAACCTTTGCTTGGTTCCACAACATTCTTTGGGTCACAACCTTTGCTTGGTTCCACACCCGTCTGTTGGTTGATCATTGTTTATCGGTTAAAACCAACTCCTTTCTCCTTTCAGTTAACCACTATTTATCGGTTAATATACTAATTTTCCCTCATAATCAAACACCTCTCTTTGGTTCAATATTCTCTTTCTCTTAGTTTGTCGCAGTCCGTCTGTTGACACCAACCTTTTTGCTCTCCCCATAAAGTTTTACCCTTATCTTTCTTTGGTTAATCACTGTTTTCTAGTTAGTGCACCGAGTCCCCCATGGATCGTACCCTTATTTTCATTCTTGTCCTTAACTACTTTTTTTTCTCGGACGCGTCGCCATTATTTTGTTTTCTCCTCAGTGGAGTTATCTATTTTCTTCTGCATTTCCCGACAAAGTTCTTGCCTTGCTTCTCTATTCCTGAGCAGAGTTTTCTTTTGTCTCCTTTCTTGGTTTTGACATCATTCCTTTTGCATTCCCCAGTTGGGTCCTGCTTTCTCTTTTAAGCTCTTGGCTTTGACGTTGTTCCTTTTTCTTTTCTTTCTCAGTGTTAGTTCCCCGAACTACGTAGGCTCTGACTTCCTCATTCCACTATGAGGACACGTAGGCACAACATTGCAAAATCTTGGCGAGCCACCTTCCTCCGTCTTCTTCTTTTGTCTCTCTGGTCCGTCTAGATCCTCTTATTTTCCTTGGTTCCTTAAACTACAGAGCTCTGAATTCCTCATTGCACTATGAAGGTACGTAGGCACGAGGGCTCCAATCCTCCATGAGCACTTTCTCTCTTTTCTTTCTTCTCTCTCTCTCTCTCTCTCTCTCTCTCTCTCTCTCTCTCTCTCTCTCTCTCTCTCTCTCTCTCTCTCTCTCTCTCTCTCTCTCTCTCTCTCTCTCTCTCTCTCTCTCTCTCTAGCTAGAAGTCTTTAGGTAGATAATCCATCCAAGCCTAGAAGCAAGCAAAATGGTTCCCGTCGGGTACGACGAATGCTTAAGGTGCTAGTACTTTCCTTTCGCATAACCAACCCCCTTTCTCGTTTCTCTTCCCTTGAGCTTTATTGATATTTTCCCTATTCTTTGGAACTAAATAAAGTTCAGCGGTGACTCTGTTGTATCTTTGAGTGTGCGATTCACTCAGGTATAATTGCGCTAGCTCTAGTTGGTTTTGAGGATCCAATCTTTTTGGATGCAGTTACTTGCCATAAATGCCTAACTTTTGCCTAGATCCCCTTTTCATGTTTTTAATCTACCAGGATGATTATTTTCTATTTATGTCTCTAATTTTTTCCTAGACCGCCCTTTCGGATATTTAATCCACCGAGACGCTCTTTTTTACCTAAGTCTCCGTTCCGGGTTTTCAACTTAGAGAGCTATTTTCTTATTTAGGCAAAGTATTTCTTGACTACATCAACATTTGTGGGATAAGTAAACTCTTCTCCATCCATGGTTGTGAGTATTAAGGAACCACCTGAGAATTCTTTCTTAACAACATAGGGGCCATCATAATTTAGAGTCCATTTGCCCCTGGAATCAGTGAGAAATAATTGATCTTTGTTAGCACGAGGTCTCCTTCTCTAAATACCCAAGGTTGAACCTTTTTGTCAAAAGCTTTCTTCATTCTTTGTTGATATAATTGACCGTGGCATATAGCCATCATACTTTGACACCATTCAGTTTCTGTTAGCTTGGCTTCCATCAATACTCTCATTGACGGGATTTCAACTTCTATGGGGAGCACTTCTTCCACGCTGTATACTAAAGAGAAAAAGGTTGCCTCAGTTGAAGTGCGGACGAATGTGCCATAACCGTGGAGAGAAAATGGTAGCATCTTGTGCCAATCTTTATAGCTTACAACCATCTTCTGAATGATCTTCTTGATATTTTTGTTAGCTCCCTCTACCGCTCCATTCATCTTAGGCCGGTAGGGAGACGAGTTCTGGTATTTAATTTTGAACTAGGCACATAATTCTTTCATCATCTTATTGTTCAGGTTAGTTCCATTATCAGTAATGATCTAACTTAGAACACCATAATGGTAGATGAGATTGTTTTTGATAAATCGGGCAACCACTTTGTCACACTCTAATTTTTTACTCTAAGATCCCACATCTTTTTGCATCATTTGTGCTGTTTATCATGTCTAGCATCTTGCATAATACCCAATTTATCAGCTGAAATAAACTTTTTGGAGTTACAGCCGAATCGGTGAAACTAAAAGTCAATTGTGCGTCAAATTAGTGGACGGAAATATTTAAAATAGAGCTTGCAAACGTCAGTGGTATTAATCTATGTTTCACGTAGTTTAACCTGGCGTGCTCATTTAAAATTTTCGGTCACATTTTTGGACAGTTTTAGCCATTTTATCGGGTAAAATTTATTTCAAAATTTGAACAAATGTTGTATTTTTCTGAATCGTAAATTTTAAGTTGAATATTTTGGTGTATTCATTTTATTTTTCTGAACCTTTCGATAGCGGTCTAATTATTCGTGTTTTACCGTTTTTATTTCTACTTTTAATTAATATATTTTTTTAATTAATCAGTTTTATTTATTTTTGTTAGTTAATATCTTTTCTTAGTTTATACTTAATTTTTTAAATTTCAATTTTTAATTTTAATTTTATTTATTTTTTAGAAACATGTCAAATAAGTCTCATAAATTTTATTTATTTTTTAGAAACATGTCAAATAAGTCTCATAAATTTTATTTATCTTTTTAGAAACTTGTCAAATAAGTTTCTTAAAAGTGATTTGTTTGAGTTTTCATCCGCATAACCACTTTCCCATAATTTCCTCCTTCCTCATGTTATGTGTCATCACTTCATCACACAAAGCATACACTGCACACTTTCTACTACTTTTCTCTCTTTAAAACCACATAAATCATACTACTTTTTCATACTCTCATCACCTTCACTCTTTCACATAAACTAAAAACTCACTATCCACCATATTTTATCATGACTCTTTCATACACAATATCTTGCATGATATAAATAACTCACCTTCATTTTTCCAATAATAAACCACCACCTACATTTTCTTTTTCTTCATGGTACCTCTAACTTCACATAAATCATCATCCTCCATCTAGACACAATACTCCATCATCTAATCTTTATCAGTGGCAGTCACAAGGTACAAGATTATTGTTTCTTTTAAATGTCTTTGTTTAGTGATTAAATTAGTTATTTATATCATTTTGTTTTAATTATTTATTTATTTATTTATTTATTTTGTATATTATTTGGAAAGACAAAAAAAGAGATTTTTAATTATTTATCTTTTGTTAGTTAATTGTTAAATATTTAAAAATGCAAAAATATATGTTGTAATTATTAATTAATTTAAATATTTGTATTTAATTTGATTAATTAAATTATTATTTAATCTTGTTAAATATTTATATTTAAATTGATTAATAATTTTGTTTATTGCATGATTCTATTTGTACTTATTTATTTCCATGTTCTGGGCATGTTCTGTTTGATTTATGCGATGCTCTGTCGTGTATATGGTTGATTGTTTGTGGGTTTTTATTCGCGATGCTTTGTCGCGTATCTTTGTCTGTTTATTACATGATGCTTTCTGTGTAATGTGTCTGTGTATTCTTGCTTGCCATTTTCATGATGTTTTTGTTATAACACGGATTGGTTCTTAATATATCTCAATATTTTGATGATAACAATAATGAAATTTTGTATGGAGAAAATATATACTCTAATTTTGTTCAAGTGTTTTTGTTTCATATATCATAATAAATATTCCTCTGAACGGAATATTCCTCTGAATGTTAAGCTACAACACGCAGAAGACTCTAAGCGTTTGGTAAAAAGCGAAGCTACAGAAGGCTCTGAGCGTAGAGTATAAAGCGAAGATTCAGAAAACTCTGAGGGTACTAAACTCAACGCTGCAACTGCAGAGGCTCTGAGAATCAAAACACGTAAGGCTCTGAAACATTAGTAACAAAGTGATACATTTGGATAACACAGATAACACGTAAGAGCGAAGATCTGCTCTGATCTAAAGCGCTCCTCTGGGTGAACAAGTTGTTAAAACAATCACGCTAGCACTAAGCTGAAGAACTCTGGAAGAGAGTTACTCTGATAAGAAGAAAATGGAACATCATCAGAACTCTAGAAGTGAGTTACTCTGATAAGAAGAAAATGGAACATCATCAGAACTCTGGAAGAGAGTTACTCTGATAAGAAGAAAATGGAACATCATCAGAACTCTGGAAGAGAGTTACTATGATAAGAAGAAAATGGAACATCATCAGAGGATCTGATGTAGGAAATATTTCCATATTCATTCATTTAAAAAGATGCTGATCAAGAAAGATTCGTTGCCAAATTCATTGTCTACATCCAACGGCACTACCCGACGGCACTATTCATCTTTTGTGTATGGGACAGGTTTTCAGAACAAAAAGGTTATCTCTAAACATTCCTCTTCTGGAAAGAAATAGTCAAAGAAGACAAAAAGCTTGTGCACGCTATTTGAGAAATGGGTGTATTTAAACAAGTCTTCAACAACAATTCAAACAAGATACAACATTATTCCACAACGAACATACTACTTTGCTGAAAATTTATTGATCTTCATTTGTGTAAAATCAGTGTTGTGAAAAAGAATTTCTAAGAAGCACTTAAACACACTTCATTGTATTACTTTGTAAAAGGTCCTTGAGAGACCAAGTTGTGGTCAGTATTCTCGAGAAGACTAAGACAAGTTTGTCTTAGTGAAAAGATTGTAATCCATTTTTGATTATTGGATTAAGTCCTCTTTTGAAAGAGTCGAAATCACCTTGGCCGGGTGGACTGGAGTAGTTTGAGTTCAAACGAACCAGTATAAAAATACCTGTTATTTTTATTGCCTTATTTGTTTTTGAAAACCCTTATTCAACCCCCCATTCTCAGTGTTTTCCTTCCTTCAGTTTTTTCGTGTACCTGTTATTTTTCTTTTGATCCCTGTGACCTAATCCGAGGGAAGGGATTGTATGTTAACTTATCGTCATTGTGTATGTCCATCGTCTGTTCTTTACCTGTCTTAGTTGTTCTTGGTTCTTAGAACCTGGCAACTCGTAGTTCCATGAACTACGGACACTCTGATTTCTCAAGCTCCTCTTGAGAATACGTAGGCACAAGGCCCCGATCCTTGGAGAGCACACTTTTCTTTTTTCCCTCGTTTCTCCTTTTACACCATTTTCATCGTAGTTTTTGAACTACGATTGCTCTGACTTCCTATTAAAGATACGTAGGCATAGGATTGCGAGATCCTAGTGAGCTACCTTTTTTATTTTCTACCTTTTTCTTTTTTTCCACCTTTTCTCTTTTCATTGCCCATCCTTACCTTTAACAAACAATTTTATCAAAAGACAAATATTTCAAGAGGTTCCTGTAGAGTACTACAGATGCTTAGGGTGTTAATACCTTCCCTTAGTATAACCAACCCCCCGTACCTTTGATCTTTCTTTTTCTTAGCTTTAGGCCTTGCTTTTTGCTTAGCATTTTAGTTAGGGTTTTTGTTCGATCTTTTCTCCCTTCCCTTGGATAAAATAAAAGTTCAGTGGTGAATTTATAGATTTTTGATTCAAGAATTTATAGCTTGATATCTGATTCTCACCACAACAGAAATTGCGATTTCACTGGGGACTGTTCAGTGGGTTGAGCCTAACTTGTTATATTTGTGTTGCTATTTTTGTTTGGTTTTATACTTGTACATTTGTATATATATATTTATACATATATCTGCTTGTGCCTGGGTGTTTGCTGTATGCAGGGTTGTGACCTTTGAGTGGTGAGATAAGTCCTAGCCTGAACTTGAGTGTACACCTAAGATAGGATTGTGGTATGATCAATAGTTTACGGTTGGGAGTAATCCTAACATGTTTCACATATGATGTAACCACGCTCAGTCGAGGCCCCTTTGGGATTACTAATGGCGTATGAGTAGTCATACGTTCATTACGTTTTTCGACCTGGGAGTCTGTGACACTGAGAGACCTTTTAGTTACCCAATTAACCCACTTGGCCTTTTAGGATGTAGTGCAATTACTGTAAGGGAGTAATCCCAAATGGTTGATACGCGATACTACACTCAAACGAGTTTATCTTGAGAATATTTTTGAATCACATGAGTAGTCGTGTAAGTTGATAATATTCGAAAGATTTATCGATGACTCTGGGAACCTTGTTAGAACTCGTTGTGCAGGTGCTCTACCCCTAGTTCACACCCTTTGGTTGGTTTTTTACCTCGACTCCATGTTGTGATCTTGAACCTTTGATTCTGCTATGTATGTTTTGCATCCTGTCTTGCATCGCATTGCATATCATTTGCATCCTTGCATGATCCATTGCATACCATCTGTTTGTCCAGCGACTCATTTCCAGATGTCTCTATCTTCTAGTGTCACCTGTAAGTCGTCACGCTGATTCCTCGACACCGATTTAGGATTAGAGCTAACTACAGACGTAGAATGTCAGAGCAAGAGGTACACAATGCAGAGATCAGGATGGAAATCGACGATCTTAAATCAGGCATGACTAAAATCACCAAGATGCTCCAAGTCCTGAAATCCAGAGGAGAGCAACCTCAAAGGATTGTTATTCAGGAAGTTTCAAGAGTTGATCCTCCACCTATTTAGATGCCACCTTCTATTTAGCCATAGTTTAGTTTACCTCATGACTACTCTCTACCTCTTGCATCTACTTCCATGATTGATCAGACTGCTAGACCAATTTTTCAAGCTCCAGTTTTCGTCGAGCCCAGACTTGTGGTCCACACTGTTTCCCAGACTGTTCAAGCTCTTTTCTTTGACTACAATGCTACTAGTGCTCAAGGTGAAGACCGTGAAGATTTTGTTGAGCCTGAGGTTGTCCATGAACAGTTTCAGATCATAGATAAAAGACATAAAGTCGTTGAGGGTACCGACTTCTTCAATATGGATGCAGACAACACATGCTTAGTTTCTGGCCTTGTTATACCTGTTATTGTGGTGAGAATCAGATGTCAAGCTATTGATTAACTTGAATCTTTGATTCATTGAAATTCACCACTGAGGTTTGATTTATCCAAAGGAAAGGTTAAAGAACAAAAATACATTTTACACGATGTAACAACAACGCTAAAGATTCGGAAATTGGGGGTTGATTATGCCTAGGGTAGGTATTTCACATCCTAGACATCTTTAGTACTATACAGGAACCTTTTGCGTGTGTGTATGCTAAGTTATCTAAGTTGTCTTCTAGGGTTATTGGATCGAGGAATAGGGTAAAGTTCTAGGTAAATACCTAAGGATAGTTTCTAAGTTTGCTCACAAAGATATCACATCTTATGCCTACGTAACCTGACTAGGATGGAGTCATAGCAACCGCAGTTCTCCTCACTAGGGTTAAGGAATACTTGACTATGGTCAACACTCAAAGGGGAATAAACATAAAAATGTTTGTGAAGAGTTTAACAAAACTCTCTAGGCCTAAGTTGAACACTCAAGGGGATTGACTTTGACAAAAGCCAAGAGGGGAGTAGGTTATCATGACAATGATCCTTACATAGAGTTAACAAACACTATATTAAAGTTCTGATTGAAGGATACTGTCGCTTGCGCGAAAATAAGGTGCCGGCACAACAGAAGAGTCGCCACCTTTCGTTATTTATCCCTCAGAGCGGGAAAGGAAACGATCGGAAAAACCTAACGAAAAAGGGTAAGACAAGGTCATCGCAACCATTGTCTGGGTTCGGGAGTCGGTTACGCAAGGGGAAGGTATCAGCACCCCTCACGTCCGTCGTACTCAACGGGATCCTCGCTTGTTGTGTTTACTTGGACGGGTTGGTTTTATTCTATCTACCTATCAAGGCTGGCTGAAAAAGAAAAGAAAAATGACTCGGCAAAGCGTCGCGCTTTATGCCTACGTATTCTCATCAGAGAATGAGAAATCAGAGTCAACGTAGTTCGGCCTATGAAGGATTATGGGGGAAGGTTGCTTGCCAAGACATCGCCATCTTGTGCCTACGTACTCTCAACAGGCATGAGAGCTCAGAGCATACGTAGTTCGGGAAACTACGGTTTATTTCCTGTCTTTTACGAAAGAAGTGTTTTTTATTGTGTTTGCAATTTCAACCGCACTAGAGACTATGACCTGAGAGTGAATGCGTCGCATGTCACCCAAAGGGTACCATACTAAACATCCAGACTGTGGAAAAGAAACTCTCCCATAATCCTTTCTCAGATAGCTTAAGGCTCGTAACGTACAAAAGAAATCATTCATGATTACTGTATCTTAAACTGTTTGAGATGAGAAGAGAACAGGCCCAACTAGGAGGGAGACTATCAAGTCCTACTGTTATCATGCCATGGATTCATCCTATGGTTGAGGTTTGAACAGGGAACTCCTAGAAGTTGTCATGCATAGGCTTCAACCTAAAAGTCTATCATCAAATCCTTATCCAAGGAAATGAGAGTCCTAGGGGATCATGTCAATGATACACCAAAACAGACAAAGCATCAGCTTAACAGTAAAATGCATGCAATGCAAGTGAGGGAGGAAATGTGTGTGGGGCTTCAGCCTCCACAAGCTCATCTCAACCTCAAGCCAGAATGAAATAACAGTAATCATACTGAAATATAAACAACATGCTATCAAGCAATAAACAGTAAACTGCAATCATACAGATAAAATGAGATGAAATGCCATCAGGCAAACAAACCACATGGGCAAGGGAGCTGGGCTCTACCGAATACCCGCAAGCAAAGCCACGCAGTAACAATACAAGCAGAGGGAGCAACTCAACCTCTAGTGCAATCATGCTCCTAGATTCTACCTATTCTAGTTATGAACTTATTCTAATGCATCAAACAAGTCAAACAAAACACAGCAATACAGAAAAGAAAAGGAAACAGATCAACTCCTCTCTCAACTTCAAGCCTCAGCTTTTCCAACAGCAACTCAGTCTTCAGACTTCAATCATCAATTGCTTTTCCAGGTTTCAACCCTACAACATGAGTTTCAACTCATCTTCTCCCTTAAGCTTCAGCTTCTTGATCAGCTCCACCTTCAGGCTTCACCTAATCTTCAGGGATCTTCAAGTATCAACTTGCTCTTGCTCTTCAAGCTTCAGCTGGAATGAAAATGCTCAAGGATTCATCCTCTTCAATACTCTTCAATGAAGTCTTCATCTTCATGCTCAGGCTCAAGCATCTCTCAAGACAATCAAAACCAGAGAAAATCACTTACTGGATAAGCTGGGGGATATTGAACTGCTTATTGACCACCAAAGGTGACCTTTAAGGGTTCAACATCAAATGAAGGGTTCCCTCAAAAGTTCTACCTCCTAGGTATATCACTTATCCCTCCAAAGGAGAGAGGTGTATACCATGGAAGGACTTTGAATCATAGGGAGGAATGGAGGTGAATGATACCATCCATGTTTGAGAAAGAAGTTATCTACATCTAAACTCTTCCTAATCCCTAACCCTAAAACAACAAAAAAATAAAAGAAGAACAAGCTCTAAAGCTCCTCAATGCATCTTCCAATCTTCTACTATGCTCCACAATGCTCCTCAATGAGATACCAAGCTCCTCAAACCAAAGGAAAACTCCAAAGCAAAGCAACTAAAGCAAACATGCCCTAAAGGCAACACAAACAATCAACCAATATAAAAATCAACTAAAAATAGCATACTATTATATTAAATCCTAATATAATTTCTAAGGGATCCTACATACCTACCCTTAATACCCATATATGCCCCATAGTCTAAATTGTCCTAAAAACCCAAAATCTAAAGTTGTTATGGACCTATGTTGAAGTTTTAACCTAATTCTACACTACCTAGAATTATCTAATCAAAACTATCCTAAAAATCATCACAAAAATATGGAATTAATCCAGGTGGAACCTAAAACATGCATCTAACTACCCTAAAAAGATTGGACTAAAAATACTAAGGGAGCTACCTAAACTAAATTCTACAAAATCATGGTATCAACATAAAAGCATTAAAAAGCAATAAAAGGAAAAAATATGCAAAAAATATTAAAATGAAATAAAATGGCAATTTTATGATTGTATATTTTTCTTGACAAAAAATGGAAAGTGGAGAAAAAACTCCCATTAAAAAATATTCATTTTTCAATTTAATATGAATTTTTAAAGTTTGAGAAAATTTGGAGTAAAAATAAAATGAAAATGGATGCATGGGGTGTAAACAGAAATAATATTCAGTTCATTTTTATAGTTGGGCCCAGACTGGGGGTCTGAATAGAAAACGCGCCAGGGCCCATTCATTCAGAAAACAATTGAAAAAAACGTAAAAGAAATAAAAAGACTGGCGGTGCAAATAGAAGGAAAATACAGTTAAAATTGGATTGGGCCTGATATGAGGGGTGTGGAAAGCATTAATCACACAAAGCCCAGGATAGGCGTTTAATGAAACGCCGCGTTTCAACGCCCAACTTTCCCTCTCATTTCAAATTAAATCTGGACCGTAGGATTTCCTTCTCAGTCAACAGTCAAACGCGCGATCCAACGGCTGATGAGTCGTCTTCTTCCTCTCGCCCTAGGGTTTCTGAAAATCACCATGAAAATACATTCCATGCACAGAACTTCTACTCCATCGTTCTCCTTCGTTTCTTGATCAATTTCCACGACATAAAAACCAAACTTGACCTATTTTCCATGCTGAACAAAACTATGGTCTTAGAATGCATTGAAATGACCTCTATCATCCAAACCGAATGGTGCAACTCATGAACCTCAAAATATCATCAAGTTTCAACTTCAACCAAACTCAGAATTCTTGGTATCAAAATGATCCTTATGCTATACTAATCAAAAACATCCAATAATCTTGCATTAACACTCATTAAATCACTAGTTCTTACTCCATCAAGAATTCGTGTCCATTAATGAAACTTCTCCAATTGGTCTCAAACTCATCAAAAATGACCACCTAATTGTCTCTAACAGTTCTATGCTAATAATTTACCCTAGCCATGCCTAGATTAGGGTGTAGAAATGGTTTTGTATACCTGGCTTCTTGGAATGGTAGGTGATGAAACTCTTCAATTCAAGCCTTGTAACTCTTCAAGAATGATCCCTAGATGATGAATATTCTTCTGTATGCAAAAGATTTGATGTAGAAAGCTTGTACTTCAAGATCCAATGGTAATCGCCTTCTTGCAAATTCAATTGGAACTCCTTCAATTCTCCATCAATGGAGCTTCAAACCAATATGAACACACTCAGAAATATGTATGGAGAAGGTTTGTGAAGAAAAATGGGATAGCAATGAAGAAGAATCAAGAGATTCAATGTAATTTGCAAATGAAGCTTTATGATTTCACACTCTCTTCTCTACCACAATCAACACCAACCTTGCCTCAATGCAAGTTGCACTCATTATATAGAATGGATTAGAATAGTCTAGAACCCCCTAGAATCATCTAGGATCTTTCCATGAGAATTTGATCTTTTCATGCAATGGTATTTTGAATTTTCATTTCTCATAACATGGTATCTCATGCCAAATGCCTTGTAATATTGGTAACCAACTTGATTTTATCTCCACATGATATTTTGGATGAGATACAATGCATATCTTCCTTGTTTATTGAGTTATTCCTTGATTTGGTTTGGTACCCCATTATGCAAGTAACCAAATTACAAAGCAACCCTATGATGCAAGCCTCAAATCAAAATTGTGGCTGAACCATTGTTCTTAGAATGTCATTTGAAGTCAAAATGACCTATTACATGACATGGTTTGGACTTATAGCTTATGATTTATGATTTTCAACTTCACTTGAATTAACTTATGCCTCATTTTTAGGCCATTTTTATCACTTTTGATATCAGCCTTTTCAACATCTCATGACCACCCTACTAGCCTTAAAACATCATTCTAAGCAAGTTTTATGTTGAAGATTTTTCCATTTGAAGCTTGGAAGTAGGAGATATGGCCTTATGCTTGAAATGACCTATAACCTCCAAATGACCAAAATGCCCTTGGCTTGTCAAAGCCATAAGTTGAGTTCTACAAATCCTATCAAGGACTTCTAGTACTCTCTAGAAAGCTAAGAAGATGTTCTTCAACTTTCATGTTGACCAAGAATCCGTAGGAATCATCCTACTAGGGAAAAAGTTGTCTGCAAGCTGGGTGACTTTCAAGGACCCAGATTCACATACCTCAGATGACCTGTAATTTGTCAAAACCATAACTTGAGGTCCACAAATCCTATCAAGGACTTCCACCACTCAAATTAAATCTAAGAACAAGCTCTACAACATTCATGTTGTGGGGAAGATGAGATGACAATCACATCTTGAGCTAAAACTGCCTGGAAGATAGGGATCAAACTAGGGGATTTTACACTATCAATCCTGAGAAACCCTAGCTTAAAACTTCTCAAACTCCTCAATCATGATGAGTTGGTCTAGGAATCATCCTTATAACACTTCAATACATCATTACATGGTCACATGGCTCTTGGATTAGATCTCAACCTTCTCCAAATCATCAGTTGACCTAGGGTTGACCCAGTCAAACCCTAATTCCACCATTCATGGTTGAATCTCCTGAATTCTTGTACAATGACCTCTCTAGGCTTCATGATGGCATTCAAGACATCTCATAAGCTTTCTCAAAGCTTCAAATTCATCCTCATAGTCTCAGAATCATCTGAGGAGCTCCCACAACTCTCAAGTTATGAGACACACAACCTTGGTTTCAACCAATTCCTCTGAGGATCTCTTGAGCTTTCTGACAAAGGTATCAACCTTCAAACACTGAGATGGGTAAATAAATGTTGGTCAAATTTTGGGGTGCAACAGATACTCCTAACAAGGGGTAGGTTTTTAGACTTAAAGCAAAGTCTGATAGATATGGGTTCTAACTTAACTAAGTTAAAGGACCTAATTACTTAACCAAGTCAAGGGGAGGGGTAATGAGCTACCTATGACTGTGAAGTCAATAGAGAGACTTTCCTTTGGAATAAAGGAAGAACAAGGCAACTGGATTGAGAACTAACAAGTTCCATCACTTGGGAAAAGAAACTTAACAAAGATAACACACAAAAACATTCATTCAAACATGATGAAGATATAATAGTCATGGTAACAACCAAGAAGGATTAGGGTAAGCATGTAACAACATGAAACAAACAACAAGGTTACAACCAAGTATACATAAATGGGAGGATCAAACTAAATGGTTACAACCAAAGGTAAACCTAGATGTAACAACATCTAAGAGAATGATAACAAGGTTCTTTCAAGACCAAACATTTCAAGCATATACATAAGTCAAGACATTACTTAAACAAAGTTCAAAGATCATGAGGGTAACAACCAATAAGAACAAGCATGAAACATGTGTAACAACAACAAGTTCATCAATGGTAAACAAACAAAATTCATTCATACAAGTTACAACTTGGTATATGAATCAAACAAAGATAAATGTAATAACATTCAAACATTTCTAAGGCATATTGATGACAATCAATCATGGATAAGCAAGAAGAGTGATAACAGTTCAAACATGGATTAAAACTTCACAAAGGGGAATGTAAACAAGATCATGGTAACAACCAAGGCAAGAAATAATTATAAACATGTTATGGTTCTAAAAAGACACATAAGCAAGTAGGGTAAGGTAGGGGGTGTTGAGAATCATCTTCATGAGGTTAAAACACACAAGGAATCATAGAGAAATTCCAAGCCATACATTCACGTTCATGAATTTACAAATGCAATAATTAAACCCTAAACATGTTATGGTTCTAACAAGACACATAGACAAGTAAGATGAGGTTAAGGGAACATGATCAAGAGGTTACAACATCAAGAAGCATGTTACAAATCAACAAAAAGTTTCAAAGCAAGGTTTTCATGTTCATACATTTACAAAGGCATGAATAAGCATGGTAAGGCAAGGAACCAAATTTTTTCAAACATACAAACATGTTACACATCCAAAAATGATTCATACATGGTCAAACATACAAGGAAGATCAAGTACCAAACCAAATAAACTCATGAAAACAAGTGAAAAACCCTAAAAAAGGTCATGTCATTCAAGTGAGCCAAAGTGTTTCAAAAATAATAATTCTTGAATTCTTCCTCCACATATTGAAACTAGACATATCAAGGAGAATTTATCAAAAATAATGGCATCAAAATGATAAAAAATCAAAGAAGTTATGCACTTTTGAAAATGGGGTCCAAAATGGGGCAAACTAGGGCAAAAACTCAAGGCAACTTACACATAGGCAGATTTGAAATTGAGTGAAACAAAAAAGGAAATTATGTATTTTTTTCACAAGGAATCCAATGGTGGTGGTGGTTTGTTCAGATCATGCATCATTTGGAAAATTCAAAGACATCATTGAAAATGGTAAGTTATGTGCAAAAACATGTGGTCAGTCAAATATACATGGTTTATGCAGCAAGCAAGTGATCAAACACAACATATGGAACATATAGATGATGTTTGAAAACATCACACACCAAGGGAGGGGCTCAATCAACAGATTGCACATGAAGTGGCCAAAATGGCAAGTTTGAGCCTAGACATGGTGACAGTCATGAATACATGTTTTTAGCGACAATCAAATGATCAAACGTGACACATAAGACATATAAATGATGTTCATAACCATCACAAACCTATGCCTAAAAAAATTATGAGTTACATATGAAAATGCAACTTAAGACAAGCTAACAAGCAAGAAGATATGGACAATCAACTATATACAAGTTTGGTGGCAAGCTAAGGTTTAAACATGACCTATAATGCATATCAAACATGTTCAGCATCAATGTACATCAAAATCTATCATGGTTTCAAAATTAGCTAGTTTGAGAACATACCTCTTGTAGCCTCTTCAAGAGAATGTACAAAATAAAAAGTCCAGTTGAGATGTTATGATCCAAACAGCTTCAAACTACCTCAAGTGATATGTTCAAGTGATCCAAAACTCCTCCAAGCAACTGTCTTGACAGAATGGTGCTTTATGCAAGAATGGACCAAAAAACTCCAAAGTGAAATATGGGTAAATGATGTTACAGAAGTTTGTCGATGATTTGGATAGCTCAAACAAGTTATATGGAAGGTTTTTGAGGTGTTAGAAAGGTTGGAAGAGGACTAAACATAGTTGTGGCTCTCAAAGTGCAGAAAGTCAAAGTTTTGTGGTTTGACAATTGACTTTTTGAGTGAGAGGTTTTTTAGTGGAAGTGAGTGTTTGAGCAGCTTCAATACATCATTTGTGATGTGTGTGAAGTGTTGGTAGAGGTATTTGATGATTGGAATGAGTTTTTGAAGGGTTTGTGCAAAGGCAGATTTTGTGCCTTAAGGGAACCAAGTTCTCAACTTGCAAGAAGATTGGGATCAGAATAATGAAAGAGATTTGGCTTAGTTTCTAGCTCAATCTAGTTTCGTTTGGAAGTGAGGAGAAGGCTCTATTTATAGGCAAGCTTGGAAATCAAGTTGTATGGGCATATTGGTTCATCTTGCCAACTTTGCCCTTTTTGGAGGCAAAATGTGCAATATCAACTTGATATCTTTCTTCTGAGTTCTAGCCACCTTTCTATGAGTTTGATCATCACCTATAGCCTGAAAATAGTGGTCTTGAAGTGAAAGGGAGGGAGAAGCTAATGTGGTTGCTGAGCTGTGACAGAACTTGCAAGAAAAGTTTCTCTCTCATGCCACTTGTATCCACTTGCATGATTAAACAATTCAATTAATCTCAACTCTGAGTTTTACTCGTGGATATGCATTCTAACCTCCTCAATTAGGTCCATATGCATCAAATAATGAGTTAATCAAAGGATTAGGAGATTTTTGAAGGGTTTATGCAAGAAAATGCCAATGCTGAACTTGGTTTTGTGACATTAAAAATGTCCAACTTGCCTTCTTCGATTCTACCTAACCACAAAGGTTGAGAAAATTCTCTTGTACTTTTAAAAATCCCCAAACAAGATATAAAACATTCATGTTTTACATAGGTTCAAATTCCAAAGGGAACTATGTCAAAAATCCTCTTGAAGATTGTTGCAAAAGTTGACTTACAAGCCAAGAAACGTGAAAATTTTCTGTGTTAAAATTCTTCACAACTTGATGAGCTCACAACTCAAAATAAATGAATTTTTGGACTTCAACCCCATAGTACACTTTTGTATGTCTCCTCAAGAGCTTTCCAACAAGCTTTGAACCACTCCATTTGGATGTATGGTTAGGAAGTTATGGTCACTTTAAGTTGGCTTAAAATTAGAGCTGAACCATTGTTCTTAGAATGTCATTTGAAGTCAAAATGACCTATTACATGACATGGTTTGGACTTATAGCTTATGATTTATGATTTTCAACTTCACTTGAATTAACTTATGCCTCATTTTTAGGCCATTTTTATCACTTTTGATATGAGCCTTTTCAACATCTCATGACCACCCTGCTAGCCTTAAAACAACATTCTAAGCAAGTTTGATGTTGAAGATTTTTCCATTTGAAGCTTGGAAGTAGGAGATATGGCCTTATGCTTGAAATGACCTATAACCTCCAAATGACCAAAATGCCCTTGGCTTGTCAAAGCCATAAGTTGAGTTCTACAAATCCTATCAAGGACTTCTAGTACTCTCTAGAAAGCTAAGAAGATTCTATTCAACATTCATGTTGACCAAGAATCCATAGGAATCATCCTACTAGGGCAAAAGTTGTCTGCAAGCTGGGTGACTTTCAAGGACCCAGATTCACATACCTCAGATGACCTGTAATTTGTCAAAACCATAACTTGAGCTCCACAAATCCTATCAAGGACTTCCACCACTCAAATTAAAGCTAAGAACAAGATCTACAACATTCATGTTGTGGGGAAGATGAGATGACAATCACATCTTGAGCTAAAACTGCCTGGAAGATAGGGATCAAACTAGGGGATTTTACACTGTTAATCCTGAGAAACCCTAGCTTAAAACTTCTCAAACTCCTCAATCATGATGAGTTGGTCTAGGAATCATACTTATAACACTTCATTACATCATTCCATGGTCACATGGCTCTTGGATTAGGTCTCAACCTTCTCCAAATCATCAGTTGACCTAGGGTTGACCCAGTCAAACCCTAATTCCACCATTCATGGTTGAATCTCCTGAATTCTTGTACAATGACCTCTCTAGGCTTCATGATGGCTTTCAAGACATCTCATAAGCTTTCTCAAAGCTTCAAGTTCATCCTCATAGTCTCAAAATCATCTGAGGAGCTCCCACAACTCTCAAGTTATGAGACACACAACCTTGGTTTCAACCAATTCCTCTGAGGATCTCTTGAGCTTTCTGACAAAGGTATCAACCTTCAAACACTGAGATGGGTAAATAAATGTTGGTCAAATTTTGGGGTGCAACATCTGCCCCTATTCAAACGGCTTGAACCTGACTGGGTGAGGAGCGAACGGCTCTCAGCCAATCAAGGTGCGAGACGGTTGAATACCGGTAAACCCGGAAATTTGCCAACTGCACGAGCACCCGGTACTCTGAGGGGAACAAATCTTCAAAAACTGGAATAGTAGCTGCACGACAACTAGCTGGAGACATACTGATCTGACATCGCCGTCAGTTATCCACATTAAATTCTTCTGACATTGTCATCAGACAACCAAAACACCCAACATCGCCGCTGGAAGACTAGAGAATCTGACATACCCAACATCGCCGCTGGAAAACTGAGGAATCTGACATCGCCGTCAAACAACCAACATACCCAACATCGCCGCTGGAGAACTAAATCAACTGACATCGCCGTCAGAAACAACTATCCAACATCGCCGCTGGAGATACAAAGGATCTGAGAACCACCCGACATCGCCGCTGGAACACTAAATCAACTGACATCGCCGTCAGAAACAAACATACCCAACATCGCCGCTGGAGAACTAAATCATCTGACATCGCCGCCAGAACCAAACATCCAACATCGCCGCTGGAAAACTGAGTCATCTGACATCGCCGCCAGAAACAAACAAAACACCCAACATCGCCGCTGGAAAACTGAATCCTCTGACATCGCCGCCAGAAACAACCAAACATCCAACATCGCCGCCGGAGAAATAGAGAATCTGACACCGCCGTCATAAACAAACATAACTCTGAGAGACACTCGACATCGCCGTCGAACAAACATAATCTCTGCTGGGGAGCTAAAGGGTCTGACATCGCCGTCAAACATAATCTCCTGACATCTCCGCCAGAAACAAACATCCAAATGTCCAACATCGCCGCTGGAGAAATAAAGAATAATCTGACCTCGCCGTCAAAAACATCCAACATCGCCGCTGGAAACAAACATAATCTTGGGAAACACTCGACATCGCCGTCAAGTACTCAAACTAATCTGACTTCGCCGTCAAAACAAATATCCAAAATCGCCGCTGGAACCAAACATGATATGACCTCGCCGTCAAAACAACCATCCAACATCGCCGCTGGAAAACCAACACAATCTGACCTCGTCGTCAAAAACATCCAACATCGCCGCTGGAGAACCAAATCAATCTGACATCGCCGCCAGACACAAACATCCAACATCGCCGCTGGAAACAAACATAATCTGACCTCACCGTCAGGGTGAAGAAACTCCATTGGGGAATTGGTCACACGGTAACCGGTAGTACATAGTCGATCATGCCATCAGGCATCCAAAGAAACTGTCGGGCATCAGCCGGACTTCAACCATCAGGTTGATCATGCCATCAGGCATTCTACAGACCTTGTCGGGCCTCAGCCGGACTTCGTCAGCAAGTCGGGAATAGAATTCTTGGTCAATCATGAGCCAACTGGGAACACCTAAACCTCTGCCATCAGGCACTCCGCATCAGCTGAGAGAACATCTTCAAATTCATCTGAAGAAGAAAATCCTTGGCCTTCAAGGATAGATGAAAGCCTGGCCACTGGCCACTCCAGATCCGCTGGAGAAAATCTTCAAGTTCTTCTGAAGATAAGAATCCTTGGCCTTCAAGGATAGGTGAAACTCTGGCCACTGGCCACTCCAGATCCGCTGGAGAAAATCTTCAAGTACTTCTGAAGATACGCATCCTTGTCGTTCAAGGATATAAATTTTGCCCGTCGGCAACTCCGCCTCCGCCGGAGAACATCTTCAAATTCATCTGAAGAAAACTAATCTGGTTATACCATAGCCTTCAGGCTTCGACATTCAGTTGGGAACAACCATTATTTGCTCGATCTCAATCAGTAACCAACTCAGGGCACCTAATCTGGTCGTCAGACCACCACGGATCGTCTTGCCCACTGAAGCTGCACCTGCAATCTTCTGATACTGTCTTCGGACAAACACTGAGTCGTCAACAGGGGGAACCTGAATCCACAGGAACTTGCTGGTATCGCCTCCGGGCGTTCCCGAAGTCGATCTTCATATCTGACGCCGTCACCAGAGCAACGTATCACGCTGCTATTCTCTTGACATCCTGGTCAAACCATCGCTAAATAAAAGCGAACACCGGGTCACCGGAAACAACCATCAGATTAACACTCTGTTGGGGGGAGAGAAGAAGGGAGGGTTCACCCAAACAATCCTGGAGACTCACTGGGGAAAAAGGAGAAGGGTTCACCCAAACAACCTTGCAGACTTTGCCGCGGAATAACGAGAGAGTTTACTCAAACGATTTCAACAACTGCTGGGGAGCAGAGATACTTCTGCTGGAGAAAAGGTAACCACCTGGTTCACGTTTCAATATGCACATGCTGGGAAATTCATGGATGAGTGTAATGCTCCGTGCGAAACGGAAATACTACACTTTTGTTATGCAATCATGCGAGGAAATGCCCCAGCAAAATAAATGCTGGGAAGAGGAACCATCCTCTCGGGGAGAGTAACCACTCTGCTGAGGAAAAAGCTACCCTTCAGGGAAACTGCAACCTGCGCCAATCTCAACTGGGCTTAAACCTTGGGACGACGGGCTCCTCCGGGAAACACAGCACATCAGGCTACTCTGCATGGGGAAAGCGATAAATGCCCTAAACGACTCTCTGGGAAACGACCCTTCTGGGGAACATAGCCTTCAGGCTACAAGACACTCATGTCATTAAGTCCTCAAACTTACGGGGGTAAACAAACTTCAGCTTGCTGGACAATCCTTCAGGATCTGCTTGGGGGAAACACTTCATCTTCCAACCATGGCTATGCCCGGCTGGGGATATCAATCTACCTGCCTGCTGCTGGGGAAGTGCTATCCTATTGGTGGGGAAAAGGGCTACACTATGTTGACGATATCAATCTTAACACGCTGAGGATAACTCTTGCACACGTCTCACGGAGACTGACCCTTGCTGGGGACAACTGATGGACCAATCAAGTCTGAGGAGTACTCGCGTATCAACACTACTGGGGATATCAATCCTTAGCTACTCATCTGGGGAAAAGGCGCCACGCCTATCGAGGATATACTTCGGCGGCCTCTGAGGGGATATGCGTTGATTTCACCAACGATTTCTTCGGGCGGATGCCCCCCCGCCTAATTCATTTTATCTCATGCCCCTGACTACGGGTGCCTTGTACCCTGGGCTATGCACTTCTGAGGTAACGACTTTCGGATAAGTACGACTTCTGCGCTCTTGGGGTGAACTGCCCCAGCCTTGAAACAACTTTGCCCCTGATGGACTGAACTGTGGGGAAGCAACTTTTAGCTGCGAGAGATTCACCGAGCCTTGACTTAACGGCCTCAGTTTAAACATTCTTCGGGGAATCGACTCCCACAACATAGTCATTTGATGTTTTGCCCCGGTTCACCGGAACACTCAGGCATTCTATACTTGATCTTGATCAAACTTTCCTTTGTCAAAACTTCCCTTTCATCATGCGCTTACTCGCAAGTAAAACAAACTGTTTCTGCATAAAAGACATATTAAATGCAATACACATGACAGTTTTGAAAATCCAGCCAATTCATTGGAAAAGATTTTTGTGACAAATAATGAATCAATCAGTTAAAACGTCAACATTGAAGTAACACTATAAGAGGAATCCATTCAGGGAGTCAGTTTCGACGCGATCTTTGCCAAAGCATGCTTTCGAAACAAACCTGTTTCAGTTAGGACTTTTTCGGGTTGTAACGTGGTCAGGTTCATGGTTTTTGAAAGAAAGGGATAAAGGCTCAAGATTCATCTTAACCCACCCACTCGTCGTGATGTTCTCTGATCCTACGTTCAGTTAATTCGACATGAGCATTCACCTTTTCGAAGGTTGAATGATAGGAGTGATGGTTCGGGCACCACACGCTTTCAGAGTGTCGGTCGCTCACTTTCGCGTCTTTGGACGCCTCGGGTCACCACGACTTTGTTCTTTGCTTGAGGATTTTCAAATCCTTTTCATTTTTTCAACTCTTCGTTTTTATTTTTTCTTTTTGCCCGAACCTTCAGGTTTACCGGGATGCCTCATTTTTCCTAAGTCGCGTGTTCTCAAGTTTCGACTTAGCAGGCTTCTTTCTTTTTTCATTCTTTTGTTTGAACAAATCGTGTGACACGGGCTTGTCTGACTTGTTAAAAGGATTTTGCCGTTTCACTCGTTAGTCGGCAAGATTTAACCATTGTGGTTTTTTCTTTCTTTTTTTTTAGGCACGACTTATATAGCTGTGATTTACCCTCGAGTGGGAAGCACTCTTTTTTATTTGAATGCTCGGTCAAATTAACTGACACCTATCTATCCCCGGGTTTAGATTAAGGTTTTTTTTTCAAAAGAAACTCCTACTACTAGGCTCAAAGGGGTTATCAATGGATTCTTCCTTATATCTCTACTGTTTATGAATTGAAACAATGCCTGTACATCGTCAACAGGTTTTTTTTATTCGAAAGCAACGCTGTTGGCAGCTTACGCGTCATGGATTTCATCATCCTCCCCAGATTCTACTTGAACAAGTGTTTAACAAACAAATGAAAAGCAAATGAGTGAACACGACTGGATTTATTCAAAACATGCATGTTTATTTCATTATCAATATCAATTGAAAAACAACAAGTTTTACAAACGAAATTTACATTCAAATAAGAAAGAAATCACAAATGCAAGGAGAATGAACAAGACAAACGAAAATTGCCAGTTCCTCGGAACCGGGCTTTCACAATGATTTGCTGTGGGGAATCGACCCTCGGAGTCTTCAGACTTGCTTAGCAGGGCGGTGTACAACCAACTTCCCTCTTTGGAACGATATGTACCTTCTACCCATCAGGTGTTGCACACGGGCTTGAAAATCTTCGCAATCATCAATTGCATGCCCCTTGGATCCTGCGTGATACTCACACTGAACACTGGGATCATACCCCGGGGGTAAGGTTCTGATTCGGGCTTGAGATCTTTAGGATACACCAACGAGCTCTGAATAAGACATGGCAGAATCTGGTTGAGTGGCACTGGAACATGATGAAGGGGATCATTCCTTCTTTCCAGGTTGTTGCGAGGCCTCTTTCGATTCTGGTGCTGGTATTCTTTCCGCCAAGGAGCAAGAGGTTGTTGTTTCTGAATGGCAATGGTCCCTTGTTTAGGCGCTTGCGTCCTTGAACTTGATCCAGGTAGAAACTGCGAGCGAGGCGATTCAGTCGCCAAAAGTCGCGGGACATATTCAAGATCTTTCTCAGCTTCAGGCAAAGGAGTGGAATCATTCACCTCTTCTGCAGGGTACGGGATAAACTTTCCCGATGCTCTCATGCCGCCCGGCACAAACCTAATTGTCCTTGAGTCAATAAGGTCTTGAATCTTATTCTTGAAAGCCTTACATGTTTCAACATGGTGCCCCGGTGCTCCTGAGTGAAAATCACAATGTGTGCTGAGATCAAAGTCTGACGACACGCCATCCGGTGGATCCAAATTCCGAATCTTGAGAACATGGTTCTGAACCAACAGTGGCAACAGCTGGGCATAACTCACAGGTATTGGGTCCACAGCTCTATCGAGTAGCTTTTTCTTTTGATTATGACCTTCAGGGTTATTCTGAGATGCTTGGCGCGGCTGCTGACGAGACGGGTCTTGAGCTTCATGCTGTGTAGAGGATCCATGAGGTCCACTTGGCTTCAGCACAGGTGGCACTGACGGCAATGGAGGAAGCACTTTGGTCTCCACCTCGGGTGCTTGACCACTCTCCTTTTTTAGCATACTTCTCACCACTCCCATGAGAAAGCTCAACTGATTCTGCAGCTGCTGATTCTCTTCTCTGAGTACTTGCTGGTCCAGGCGCACTGCCTGTATGTCATTCATGACCTGCCCCAACTGGCTTTGGATTTTCCCCAACTCAGCTTGTACCTGCTCCATTAGTCTGAGTTGCTCGATTCTGAGTCAAACCTGCAAACACAAGGGTTAGAAGACAAGCCCCGGCTTCTGTCATGCAAGATGAATTATGCTAATGCCATGGGTGTCTGTATGTTTAGGAGATCACCCCTAATTCTGGTGTCAACGTGCCAACATAGTGTCAATGCAGTGATAAGACTGGATCCACTCATGGAAGAAAATATCTCATATTGCTCGGGACACCAGAATCAGGGTACGAAATGCGCCTGCAGCACAGACACCTGCTAATGGAATGCAAAATGAATATGCAAACTAATGCAAAATGCAGTCATGCAATAATATATCCAGGTAACTGCTGTTGTGGAGATTTTGTATCAACAAAACCATGACGCTGCTCTGTCAAGAACAACCACTGATAAGAAGAAAACCCCGGCGTAGGACGACAAATTTGATCCGTCGGGAACAACCATCTGATAGGACCATATACACCGGATCATAATTCTGCTCTATCAAGAACAAAAGCCTGATGATAAAGACCTCGGATGTATGATCAAGAAATATCTGCTGATGAAGTCTTCAGACCCCAGATCAAAAATCTGCCCTATCAAGAACAAACATACAGCTGCTTATGAGATCTTCAGACCCCACTCAAAATCTGCTCTATCAAGAACAAACAACATCTGCTTATGAGATCTTCAGACCCCAAAAATCTGCTCTATCAAGAACAAACAACATCTGCTGATGAGATCTTCAGACCCCAAAAATCTACTCTATCAAGAACAAACAACTGATGACAATACTCTGATCAAAACCTGCTCTATCAAGAACAGACATACACCTGATGATAAGATCCTCTGATCAAAACCTGCTCTATCAAGAACAGACATACACCTGATGATAAGATCCTCTGATCAAAGCCTGCTCTATCAAGAACAGACATACACCTGATGATAAGATCCTCTGATCAAAGCCTGCTCTATCAAGAACAGACATACACCTGATGATAAGATCCTCTAATCAAAGCCTGCTCTATCAAGAACAAACATACACCTGATGATAAGATCCTCTGATCAAAACCTGCTCTATCAAGAACAAACATATCTGCAACTGAGAAACCCTGGTACCAACAAAACTGATTCACTGTCGAGAAAACCAGGTAGTCTGAAGGTCAAAGTTTCCTGCAATAAAACCAATCCCACTCACAGGTATGGACCTAAACTGACTCAAGGTACGACATCCTATGCGTTCATCAGCGTCACAAACTTTCAAGAGGGGTGATACGATACCCAGAAGGTGTGGCATCACCAGCTCATGAAGCGGCCTCACTTAGCTGAATCACAAATGATCGGTCCCCAGAGTCGACAATCCACCAAACCAGCAATCGTCTCAACCCAAAGGGTTGAAAGTGAAGCCAACCGGATGAACCTCGTCTGAGTGTGGATTTCATGAGACACTAGTGCCTGCAAAGCAAGCACGCGCCCACTAATTTCCACTCTAAGTCTATAGTGCACTCAAGCCTGGGTCTGGCTTCTCACTCATCAGAACTCCCATCCCACAACAGCACAAATAATCATATTATACTGAAAAATAAAATGCGGGAAATAAAGTGCGGGAAGTAAAATGCGATAAATAAACGCAACCCAACAGGTAAACATACAAGCAGTAGGATTGACTCTCATAGGGAACCGGAGAACCAGAGACTCCGGGTTCGATATTCCCAGCAGAGTCGCCAGCTGTCGCTTGCGCGAAAATAAGTTGTCGGCACAACAGAAGAGTCGCCACCTTTCGTTATTTATCCCTCAGAGCGGGAAAGGAAACGATCGGAAAAACCTAACGAAAAAGGGTAAGACAAGGTCATCGCAACCATTGTCTGGGTTCGGGAGTCGGTTACGCAAGGGGAAGGTATTAGCACCCCTCACGTCCGTCGTACTCGACGGGATCCTCGCTTGTTGTGTTTACTTGGACGGGTTGGTTTTATTCTATCTACCTATCAAGGCTGGCTGAAAAAGAAAAGAAAAATGACTCGGAAAAGCGTCGCGCTTTATGCCTACGTATTCCCATCAGAGAATGAGAAATCAGAGTCAACGTAGTTCGGCTGACTATGGGTTACGGGGAAGGTGGCTCGCCAATACGTCAGTATTGTGCCTACGTACTCTCAACAGGCTTGAGAGATCAGAGCTTACGTAGTTCGGGATAATACGAATTACGGAAATTCAGATTCATCTGTTTTTTCGAGTAGGGTTAACAAACAGTTCCAGCGATTGGATGTACGCGGCTCGACCCTTGGAGACTTAAGCGTTACCGTTTGCGGTAGAACTGGGAGTTAACGACACTATTTTCTTCAGAAAAGCTTCCTTTGAATTATGGGCCCACGAGGCAAAAAGGTTTGAAGTTTGTTTTCTGTCTTTTACGGAAGAAGTGTTTTTTTTTATGGATGTTTGCAACCAATGTCGCACTAGAGACTATTGAGAGTGAATGCGTCGCATGTCACCCAAAGGGTGCCACACTAAACATTCAAGCTGTCGAAAAGAAACTCTCTGACAACCCTTTCTCAGATAGCTTAAGGCTCGTAACGTACGACGTCAGTTAACCTTTATTACTGTATTTTCATTTGTTTTGAGATGAGAAGAGAGAACAGGCTCAACTAAGGGGAGACTATCAAGTCCTAATGTTGTCATGCCAAGGATTCATCCTATGGTTGAGGTTTGAAACAGGGAACTCCTAGAAGTTATCATGCATAGGTTTCAACCTAAAGTTCTAATCATCACTTCCTTATCAAAGGAAGTGAGATTCCTAGGGGGTCATGTCAATGATAAACAGAAACAGATAAAGCATCAGCTAAAACAGTAAACAGATATACAGTAAAATGCATGCAATGCAAGTGAGGGAGGAAATGTGTGTGGGGCATCAGCCTCCACAAGCTCATCTCAACCTCAAGCCAAGTATGAACAACTTCAATCATACAGAAATAATAAAAATGCCATCAAGCAAATATAACTATAAACATACAGAAGAAGTAAAATACTATCAAGCAAAAGAAGTGACGGCAATCATACAGAGAAAGTAAAATAAAATGCCATCAAGCAAAATATAAACCACATAGGCAAGGGAGCAGGGCTCTACCGAATACCCGCAAGCAAAGCCATACAGTAAAAATACAAGCAGAGGGAGCAACTCAACCTCTAGTGCAATCATGCTGCTAGCTTAAATCAATCTAAATATGAACTTATTCTAATCCATCAAGCAAGTCAAACAAGTCACATCAATACAGTAAGGAAAGCAGATCAACCACTCCTACAACTAAACCAACTTTGACAGCAGTTCAGTCATCAATCTTCAACAGCTCTTCAGGGCTACCAGCTTCAACAGCAAGTATCAACTTGCTTCTCCAAGCTTCTAACACATCAAACATAAGTATTAACTTACTCTCTCTTCCTCAAGCCTCAGCTCTTCAGTCAATTCCACCTTCAGGCATCCCTCTTAATATCAAGTATCAACTTGTTCCTTCAGGGACTCAGTGCATTAACATAAGTGTCAACTTATCCTTTATTCCTCAAGCCTCAGATCTTCACTCAATCTCAATTGGATCTTCTTCACAAGTGTCAACTTGGCCTTCAAGCTTCAGCTCTCTTTGCTTTACCAATATCAACTTGGTACTCTTCTTCTACAAGCTTCAGCTTCTCAGAGTAATCTTCAAACACAAAGAAGTATCAACTTCATCCTTCAATCTTCTTCAAGCAAGGAACTCCATCCTCTAACAAGGGAGAAAGATTCATCTATCAAGAGCAAAGTTTGGATGATTGGTAGCAGAGTGAAGACCAAAGGTCACCACTAAGCATCATGTCATCAGAGAAAGGAACCCTCAAAGGTTCTACCAACATGCAAAGAGCCACACATCCTACCAAAGGAGGGATGAGGCCTTTACAAGGGGACCTTACATCATAGGGAAGAATGGAAGTGATCAACATCATCCATGTTTATGAAGGAAGAGAATCTATCTAGAGCTCTGCCTACAAAACCCTAATCTTATCACCTAAACAAAACTATACCAAAAGAAGGGAAGATCCTCACATCCAAGCCTCTTCAAGCAATCCAATGTATCTTCAACTTGCCTTCATCATCATCCATGAACAAGCAAAGCAACACCCTAATCTAAGGGAACTAAAGAAGTCAATCTAGTTGAGTTAGTGCATTATAATCATCTAAAACTAGCATCTAAACTAAAATCAAACAAAAATAGAAAACTACCTTGAAAAATCCTACAAAAATTCCTAAGGGACCCTAATGCAATCATGAATCTACCATGAAAAAATCAGAGGTTGAATCATCTATTAAGTCCTAAAAATAAAATCTAAACCACAAGGTATCAACCATAAACCCTAAAAATGGAGCTTCTAAAGGTTTCAACCTAAACTACCACTTATGTTCATCACAAAAATGTGAGAAAAATCTATGGGGATCATGCATACCTATGCTAACTACTCACAAAAAATCAAGATCAAAATCATCATCACATGATCAAATTAAATTCACCAATATCAAGCATCAAACATGATTATTTTAATATCAATTAAAATGTAAAAATTCCCATAATATCAGAAAATGCATGAAATAAAAATATTTTTTATCTAACAAATACTAGATCCTATCATGAATCCAATGCAAAAAGAATGGGGTCAATTGAGTTATTTTTCCATTTTTTATGATTTTATCAAGAACCATGAATAAGATGAAAAAATAAAGAAAATCCAAATAAAATGATAAATGCGTGGTGTGAATAGCATAAGAAATCAGTTCATTTTATGGATTGGGCCACAAAGGGGGTGCAAGTATCAACCAATGCCTAAGCCCAACATCAGCAAATAAATGAAACGCATCGTTTCATTAAAGTTCTGAGATCCTTCACAAACTGAGAAGCACGCGTGGCCGTTGGATAAGGTCTTTGGTCCAAGTCAAACTATGATCCAATGGTCCTGGGATCATCTTCCCCAATTCAAACCTCTGCAACTCAGGCCATCTGCGCGCCCAAAGTCACCGCCGGTGACATTCTCCGGTCATCTTCTCACAACCCTAGTTTGCCATAGAGTCCACCATAGGCCACGATTCCTTGATCAAACTTGTCTCAAATTTCACAAGGAACTCACTCATACCATTAATTCACTCTAAAACCTCAAGATTCGCAAGAACCAACTCTCAACCGAAAATGGTAACATCCCTAATTGGTCACTAATTCTCAAATTAATGATCTGAAAACCTTCCTACACCATTCTACAATGCATCTAACACCCTAATTCCTCTTAATTCTAACTAAAACAAGTTGGAGATTGAAAGTTACCAACCTGAAAATTTCGTGTGCACAGAAGTAGCAAGCCTTCAAATCAAGCCTTCAAATGCTCCAGACTCCTTCAGTGAATCACTTCCAAGCTTCTGTATGCAATAGAATTGATTGAAATGGCTTCAATTCTTGGATTCGATTCTGAGTTGCAGAGGAATTTCTTCAATGGCTCCCACACGATTCTCCACCAATCTTGCTCAATTCTCCATCTGGATTCATCCACCAATGCTAGAGCAAGCTTCTGAGATTGAAATCTTGGATTGAAATGGCTTCAAACCTTGTAACCGATCTTGATTTGCAATGTGAAATCTCAAAGTGCAATCTCAGTTTTCTCTCTCAATCATCACCAACCTCGGTCTTGGATCACCTCTACTCAATATATAGAACATGTGTGGATGATCTAGAAACCTCTAGATCCTTCTAGTGAGAAATTCAATCTCTCATGTCATGAGAAGTTCACTCACATGCCATGGTATGCTCCATTCTGTTAGCAGCTTGAAATCACCCTTATTCCCTTCCAATTTCTCCCCTAATGACATTTTGGATGTATTTGGCTTGCAAGAGACCTTGATTATGCCTTGAATTTAGGTTTTGCAAATGTTACTTATGATGTAAGTAACTACTTTTCAAAGCAAGTCCACAAATTAAACTTCAATTCAAAAATTTGGCTAAACCAATGTTCTCAAAATGTTTTTTAGAATCAAAATGACATATTACATGCCTTGGTTTGGACACATAGATCAAAAATATCAATTTCCAACTTTGGTTCATTTGAAAATCCTCCTTATTTTAGGTCATTTTTTGCAACTTTGAGCTACAAGCAATTCCAACCTCTCATGACCTCTTGGTTAGCCTTAAAACATCATTTTTAACAAGTTTGATGTTGAACATTTTCCCATTTGAAGCTTGGAAATAGGAGTTATGGCCTTATGGTTGAAATGACCTATAATCTCCAAATGACCAAAATACCCTTGACTTGTCGAAGCCATAACTTGAGTTCTACAAATCCTATCAAGGACTTCTAGTACTCTCTAGAAATCTAAGAGGATAAGGAACAACATTCATGTTGGCCAAAAGTTCATAGGAATCATCCTTCTAGGGAAAAAGTTTCATGCAAGTTGGACAACTTTCAAGCCCCCAAATTCACATACCTCAGATGACCTGTAACTTGTCAAAGTCATAACATGAGCTCTACAAATACTACCAAGGACTTATAGCACTCAAATTAAAGCTAAGACCATGATCTACAACATTCATGTTGGGGGTAAGATGAGATGACAATCACATCTTAAGCTAAACTGCCTTGAAGATAGGGGTCAAACTAGGGGATTTTACACTGTCAAGCCTTAGAAACCCTAGCTTGAAACTTCTCAAAATCTTCAATCATGATGAGTTGACCTTGGAATCATCCTTATAACATATCAATGCATCAATCCATGATCACATGGCCTTTTACTTAGGTCTCAACCTTGTTCAAATCATTAGTTGACTTAGGGTTGACCCAGTCAAACCCTAGCTGCACCACTCATGGCTGAGTCTTCTTATTCTTGCACAATGACCTGTCTAGGCCTCAAAGTGATCTTCAACACTTCTCATGAGCTCTCTCAAGACCTCAATTCTAACTTCATGGCTTCAGAATCATCTGATGACTTTCCACAACTCTCAAGTTAGGAGACACACACTCTTGGTTTCAATCACTCTCTCTGAGGATCTTTTAATTTCTCTGACAAGGATATCAACCCTTGAACACTTGAATAACCTTCTTAGCTAGCCTTGTATATCTCTTGATTGGTAATCATACCTCTTGATCTCCTGCATACCTGTCAATGAAATGCAAATGATAATGATAATGTGAATGAAATGAAACATAAGCTAGGTAAAGAAAAGTTGGGCAAATTTTGGGGTGCAACAATGGTTCACCATGATCATTAAGCCAGACAGTTACTCTCTTTCTTTAAAAAATAAAAAAATAAAAAAAGTCCTCTAAATCAAAATCTATGAAGCAGGCTTAGGCAAAACTGGGGCATTCCGCTGGCTATAATCACCAAGAAACAATTCTGGCAAAAATTAGGGACAACCAACAAAAGGAAATCTTTAAAACCTTATCATAAAAGTCCTCAATGATAAAGAAACCAAATGTTATAAGGAAGTAGTGACTGCCATCCCAAGAGTCCCTTGACTTTTGAACCATCATTATCATCAGTATAGTTCCCACCTCTTAGGAATATGAGTGTATAGTTTGAGTTAACTGAGCGTAGGACTGAAGATCATCACGTAGATTGGGTGGGCACAAATAAACTTTGAGCATTTATCCTTTGTTTCTTAAACCGTGAACCAGACCATGTTACAACCCTCAAAAGACCTAACTGAAGCAAGGTTATTTTGAAAGCACACTACAACAAGATTGCGTAAACTGACTCTAAAAGATCTTTGCAGATCATTTGTTTTGACATTACCACCTTTTGCTTTACTTTCCACTTTCCATGTTTTGAGCCACCGTGTTCTGACCAATGACTCATTTATTTGGCATATTTTAAAAATGATTTTGATTTCAAAAGTTGCATGAACTTTGCATTTAACATGTTTGTATGAGCATTTTTGTTTGTAAACTGGATTTCCTCTCAAGGAATTTTTAAACAGTTAAGAAACTTGGTCGGTGATCCTATCAAGGGCAAGTTCTTTTCACATCCTATTGAGAATCAGTTCAAGATTTGTGTTTTAGTGCAAGTCCTTCTCAGAATTGGTTTATACAGAATATTTTTCAAGACTCAGGCTGGGGCAAGCTTTCCAAGCATACAGTAAAATAGTCATTTCCAGCATCAGACAAGCTGAAACAATTATCAACGCACCTACAACAATCAGCTAATCTGGGGCAGTTTACTTGAAGTGTCCCCAAGCTTCTCTTTGTTCTTCCTACAAATATCATCAACTTGATATAGTTTACCAGTGTGGCATAGATGTGCTCAATAGTAGCATCTTTAGTCCTCAAGCAGAATGGCAGTGGTATGCGTATTAAGGAATCAGTCTTTCAGTCTTGTCTTCTCACCAAAAGAGTCGAGTCGTGTCGTCAGTGTCTGCATTTTCATTTGGTCATATATGATCTACATAATTCATTTACATATGCATATCATGAGTTTTTCATTCTCATTTGCATTCTCCATAGCTCGTGTTGTTATCAATGTCTCGCCTTGTGGTCAAAGTCCAACTTATTTGGCACCTTCCAAACAAGTATTCTCTTTGTGTTATCTGACGTTTTTCCAGATATTCTTTTGTGTTCTGACGTTTTTCCAGAACTCTCTCTGTGTCTTATCTGATGTTTTTCTAGATGCCCCTATGTTGATCTCTCTAATGTTTTCCCAGATCGAGTCTTTATTCTGATGTTCTTCCAGAACTTATTTGATGTTTTTCTAGATATTTCTTTGTGATTTTGATGTTTTTCCAGAATCTATCCGAGGTTTTTCCGGATATGTTTCTCTCTCTCTGATGTTTTCCTATATTGAGTCTTTGTTCTGATGTTCTTCCAGAACCTATTTGATGTTTTTCCAGATATTTCCATTGTAATTCTGATGTTTTTCCATAATCTATCCGAGGTTTTTCCAGATATGTTTCTCTCTCTGATGTTTTCCCAGATTGAGTCTTTGTTCTGATGTTCTTCCAGAACTTATCTGATGTTTTTTTCCAGATATATCGTTGTGATTCTAATGTTTTCCATAATCTTTCGGAGGTTTTACCGGATATCTTTATCTCTCTGATGTTTTTCCAGATTGAGTATTTTGTTCTGATGTTATTCCAAAACTTTTCTAATGATTTTCCAGATATTTCTTTTTTATTCTTCTACCCTTCCAGAATTTACTTTCACTCCCTAGTGAGTTTCCAGATAGATGTGTCTAGAACTCTGATGCTTTTCCAGAATTTCATTTCTTTTGTCGTCTGATGTTTTTCTAAATATGTCTGCAATTCTGATGCTTTTCCAGAATTTCATTTCTTTTTCCGTCTGATGTTTTTCCAGATGTGTCTGTAATTCTGATGCTTTTCCAGAATTTCATCCCTTTTGCCGTCTGATGTTTTTCCAGATGTCTCTTTTTCTTTTGATGTTTTTCCAGAATCCCTTTAGTGTGTATCTGATGTTCTTCCAGATATGAATTTTCTCTTCTGATGTTTTTCCAGATTGAGTCTTTGCTTCTGATATTTTTTCATAAACCTCTTTTGTGTCTATCTGATGTTCTTCCAGATACGAGTTTGTGTCTGATGTTTCCCAGATGTGTCTTTTGTTTTGATGTTCTTCCATAATCCCTTTGTGTCTTTCTGACGTTCTTCCAGATACGACCTTGTTTATCTGATGTTCTTCCAGTTATGATGTTGCTTATCTGATGTTCTTCCAGATATGTCTTCAAAATCTTTTCCCGTACATTTAATGATTTTCTAAATGTTTCAGATGTATCTTCAGAATTTTTGTCTTCATCTAATGCTCTTCTAGATGTGTTCAATTTATTTCTGACTTTGCTTAACAGCTGCTGAAGGTTTTCAAGTCTGTTTTCATTCTCCATCTAATGATTTTCTGGATGTGTTCCAGAGTTTATTCGATGCTTCTCTGAATATCTCTGATTTATTTTCCAGAGTTCATTCAATGCTTTCCTGGATGTCTCTGATGTTTGTTGTGTCCCAGAGTATTCAATGCTTTTCTGAATGCCTCTGATGTTTGTTTCAATATCCCTAATGTATTTCCATGAACTTTCCTCACCTCATTCAATGATCTTCTTAATGTTGTGAATCCAGTTCCATTCATGGATGATGATTGTTGATTCCCCAGTGGAGCTTATTCAATGTTATTCTGAATATCTCTGTTGTTTTCCTATTTATCTCTGATGTCTGTTTATGTTCAAAAGTTCATCCATTGTTCTTTTGAATGTCTTTGATGGTTCTTACTGTTCTTTTCTAGAGTTTTTTTCAATGCTCTTCTGACAAAACCTCTGATGACTGTGACTCTTTCCTCAGTAAGTTTGCTTTTACTTTCTGGATGTTTGTGTTATTTCACTGTGTGTTACTTTCAGCATCTGATGCTTTTTCGAATGTCTATGTCTTTGTTTAGGGTTTGTCCCTCTCTTATCAAGTATTACTGGATACTTTTTGTCACCTTGACCAATGTCCATAGTATTTTATTTTCCTCAGTTGTCTCCTAGATACTTTCCCCCGTGAAGTTGTCAGTCTTTCCCTAGTGGAGTTGTAACATCTTCCCAATATATATTCATTCCCCTGTGACATCTTCCCTCATAGGAACTTCGTCTTGTATTTCACATTGTATCATATCATAAGCATTTTTGTGGCATCTTAGGGCCAAAAATTGTGCATATTTGTATTTAAGTCTCTCCAATCTCGTCGAGACGAAGATTTCAATCTTCACATCTCCGGATCGAAGAAACTTAAATAGGGGCATCTGTCACACCCTAATTTTTGACTCTAAGATACCACATCTTGCATAATACCCAATTTATCAGCTGAAATAAACTTTTTGGAATTACAGCCGAATCGGTCAAACTGAAAGTCAACTGTGCGTAAAATCAGAGGACGAAAATATTTAAAATAGAGCTTACAAACATCAGTGATATTAATCTATGTTTCACGCAGTTTAACCTGGCGTGCTCATTTGAATTTTTCGATCACTTTTCGGGCACATTTTTGCACAGTTTAAGCCATTTTAGCAGGTAAAATTTATTTCAAAATTTTACAAAATGTTGTATTTTTCTGAATCGTATATTTTACGCTGATCACTTTGGTGTATTCATATTATTTTTCTAACCACTTCGATATCGGTCCAATTATTTGTTTTTTACCGTTTTTATTTCTACTTTTAATTAATAATTTTTTAATTAATCAGTTTTATTTATTTTTGCTAGTTAATATCTTTACTTATTTTATACTTAATTTTTTAAATTTGAATTTTTAATTTGAATTTGAATTTTATTTATTTTTTAGAAACTTGTCAAATAAGTCTCATAAATTTTATTTATTTTTTAGAAACATGTCAAATAAGTCTCATAACTTTTTTTTTTTTAGAAACTTGTCAAATAAGTTTCTTAAAAGTGATTTGTTTGAGTTCCCATCTACATAACCACTTTTCCATAATTTCCTCCTTCCTCAGGTTATGTGTCATCACTTCATCACACAAAGCTTACACTACACACTTCCTACTACTTTTCTCTCTTTAAAACCACATAAACCATACTACTTTTTCATACTCCCATCACCCTCACACTTCCACATAAACTAAAAACTCACTATCCACCATATTTTATCATCACTCTTTCATACACAATATCTTCCATTTTATGAATAACTCACCTTCATTTTCCCAATAATAAACCGCCACCTACATTTTCGTTTTCTTTGTGGTACCTCTAACCTCACATAAAGCATTATCCTCCATCTAGACACAATACTCCCTCATCTAATATTTATCAGTGGCGGTCACAAGGTACACGATTATTGTTTCTTTTAAATGCCTTTGTTTAGTGATTAGATTAGTTATTTATATCATTTTCTTTTAATTATTTATTTTTTTATTTATTTAATTTGTATATTATTTGGAAAGACAAAAAAGAGATTTTGAATTATTTATCTTTTATTAGTTAATTGTTAAATATTTTAAAAAATGCAAAAATATATGTTGTAATTATTAATTAATTTAAATATTTGTATTTAATTTGATTAATTAAATTATTAGTTAATCTTGTCAAATATTTATATTTAAATTGATTTATAATTATGCTTGTTGCCTGATTCTATTTGTGACTAATTTATTTCCATGTTCTGGGCATGTTCTTTTTGATTTACACGATGCTTTGCAGTGTATATGGTTGATTGTTTATGGGTTTTTATTCACGATGCTTTGCCGCATATCTTTGTCAGTTTATTACATGATACTTTTCCGTGTACTGTGTCTGTGTATTCTTGTTTGCCATTTACATGATGTTTTTCCGTGTATTTGTTGCTTTTCTTTTGATCCCTATGACCTAACCCGAGGGAAGGGACTGTATGTTGACTTACCGTCATTGTGCATGTCCCTCATCTGTTCTTTACATGATGTTTTTCCGTGTATTTGTTGCTTTTCTTTTGATCCCTATGACCTAACCCGAGGGAAGGGACTGTATGTTGACTTACCGTCATTGTGTATGTCCCTCGTCTGTTCTTTACCTGTCTTAGTTGTTCTTTGTTCTTAGAACCTGGCAACTCGTAGTTCCGCAAACTACAAACGCTCTGATTTCTCAAGTTCCTCTTGAGAATACATAGGAACAAGGCCCCGATCCTTGGCGAGCATACTTTTCCTTTTTCCCTCGTTTCTCCTTTTACACCATTTTTCATCGTAGTTTCCGAAATATGATTGCTCTGACTTCCTATTAAGGATACGTATGCATAGGATTGTGAGATCCTAGCGAGCTGCCTTTTTTATTTTTCTACCTTTCTCCTTTTTTCCACCTTTTCTCTTTTCTTTGCCCATCCTTACCTTTAGCAAACATTTTTAGAAAAACACAAATATTTCAAGAGGTTCCTATAGAGTACTATAGATGCTTAGGGTGCTAATACTTTCCCTTAGTATAACCAACCCCCATACCTTTAATCTCTCTTTTACTTAGCTTTAGGCCTTGCTTTTTGCTTAGCATTTTAGTTAAGGTTTTTGTTCAATTTTTTCTCCCTTCCCTTGGATAAAATAAAAGTTCGGTGGTGAATTTTATAGATTTTTTATTCAAGTTAATTAATAGCTTGATATCTGATTCTCACTGCAACACACTTGCCTGGTCACATTGGTATATGATGTCGCTTTGACCCATTGGTGAAGTAATCAATGGCTACCAGGATGAACCGATGTCCATTTGAGGCTCTGGGTTGAATCATGCCAATCATATTGATTCCCCTTATAGAAAAAGGCCATGGAGAAGAGAGTGCTTTGAGATACGTTGGCGATACATGAATCTTGTCGGCGTATATATAACACTTGTGACACTTCCTCATGTACTTATAACAATCAGATTCCATTGTCAGCCAATAATATCCTGCTCTTAGAATTTTTCTTGCCATTTTATGCCCATTGGCATGAGTGCCAAAGGATCCTTCATGAATCTCTTTCATTAGCACGTTTTCTCCGTGTCTGTCCACACATCTTAGTAAAACCATGTCGAAGTTTCTTTTGTATAGTACATCATTGTTCAAGAAGAAATTGCCAGCCAGTCTTCTGAGAGTCTTCTTATCTTTTCTTGATGCCCAGGCAGGTACTCCTATCTTTGAAGGAAGCACTTGATGTCGTGATACCAAGGTTTGTCATCGATGACTGCCTCTATTGTGAATATGTAAGCGGGCCTATGAAGGCGCATCAAGTCAATCTTGGGAACATCGTTCCATCGATTTACATTAATCATGGAGGATAGAGTAGCCAGTGCATCAGCCATGTGGTTTTCTTCACGGGGTATGTGATGAAACTCAATCTTGTTGAAGAAAGGTAACAACCTTCTTGCATAGTCTTTGTAGGGAATTAGTCCAAGTTGACGTGTCTCCCACTCTCTTTTGATCTGATTTATAACCAGAGTTGAGTCTCCATACACATCGAAGTTCTTTATACTTAAGTCAATAGCTTCTTTGAGACCCATGATACAAGCTTCATATTCAGCCTCATTGTTGGTACATTTGAATGCCAATCAGGAGGTAAAAGGAATATGGGTACCCTGAGGTGTAACAATGACTGCCCCAATTCCATTTCCTTAAGCATTGACAACTCCATCAAATACTAATCCCCATTGGGATCCTGGCTCTGGCCCCTTGCTTGGTAGCGGTTCATCACATTCTTTCATCTTTAGGTACATTACATCTTTATCTGGGAAGTCAAATTTGATTAATTCCTGATCGTCAATCGGTTGATGAGTCAAATGATAGGCTAGAATACTTTCTTTGACGGCTTTCTGAGCATGATACAATGTCGTATTCTGATAACAATGTCTGCCAACAGAAAATGCTCCCTGTTAAAGAAGGTTTTTTAAAGACATACTTGATTGGATCCATTTTAAAGATTAACCAAGTAGTGTGACAAATCATGTACTAGCGAAGACGTTTAGCTGCCCAAGCTAGAGCGCATCAAGTTTTCTCGAGCATAGTGTATCGATTTTCACAGTCCTGAACTTCTTGCTTAAGTAATAAATGGAAGACTCTTTTCTTTTGGTTTCATCTTGTTGGCCAAGCACATAGCCCATGGAGTCTTACAATACTGTTAGGTAGATGATCAGTGGTCTTCCTTCCACTAGAGGGGTCAAAATAAGTGGATTTATCATATATTCTTTAATGTTGTCAAATGCTTTTTGACAATCCTCTGTCCATACACGGATTTGGTTCTTTCTGAGTAGTTTGAAGATCGGCGTGCATGTCGCAGTCATGAGGAATATGAATCTTGAGATGCAATTAAGACGTTCTAAAAATCCTCTTACTTGCTTTTCAGTCTTCAGAGAAGGCATTTCTTGAATGGCCTTGGCTCTGTCAGGATCAAACTCAATTCCTTTTTGGCTGACGACGAATCCCAAGAGCTTTCCTGAACGAACACCGAATGTACATTTGTTGGGATTCAAGCGGAGTTTGTATTTCTCATCCACTGAAATAACTTTGATAGGTGTTCCACATGTTCTTCTTTTGTTTTAGATTTGGCAATCACGTCATCGACATACACTTCAATTTCTTTGTACATCATGTCGTGAAACAGAGTTGTCATGACCCTTTGATAAGTGGATCCTATGTTCTTTAGACCGAACGACATTACTTTGTAACAAAAGGTGCCCCATGGGGTGATGAATGAAGTTTTCTCCATATCTTTTAGTGCCATTTTGATTTGGTTATAGCCTGAGAACCCATCCATGAAGGGGAATACTCTGAATTTTGTTGTGCTGTCAACTAGCATATCAATGTGTGGTAGAGGAAAGTCATCCTTTGAACTTGCCTTGTTTAAATCTCTGTAGTCTATGCACATTCTGACTTTTTCGCCTTTCTTGGGAACTGGCACTATGTTGGCTAGCCGTTGAGGAAATTTTGAGGTGGCATAGAAACCTGCGTCGATTTGTTTCTGTACCTCTTCCTTAATTTTGATGTTCATATCTGGATGAGTCCTTCTCAATTTTTGTTTGACCAGAGGACACTCTGGCTTCATTGGTAAGTAATGTTCCACAATGTTGGTATCCAACCCTAGCATGTCTTGGTAGGACCAAGCAAACACATCTGAAAGTTCTTTGAGCTACTCTATCAGACTCTTTCTGACAGTTGCACTGAGCAGTGCTCCAATTTTAATTTCTTTTCTCTCCTCTTCTAAACCCAAACTAACCATTTCCAAAGATTCTTTGTAAGGATGAATGGATTCTTCCTCATGTCTGAGTAGTCGAGAGATCTCATCTGGAATTTCTTCGTCCTCTTCTTCTTCGGCTTTGAATATCGGGAACTCAAAGTTGGGAGAAGGCATTGGATCATATGTTTCAATGGGGTTTAAAACAAATAATCTGCATAGCGTGATGATTCCTTCTTTAGAAAAGACAAAGAGAATGCAAAAGGTGTGTGCAGTGGTATTTTGAAAAATGCTTATTTTTATTTTGGGTTGTTTTAGAATTACCATTTTCTGAGAAAGAAAAAAGTGAAAATAGAAATGAATGTAGGAATTCAAAATGACATTCTTATTTATAATTTGTCGATTCTTGAAACATAAACCCTATAAAACAAAACTATTTCACTCTGGGCAAAGCGAAGAGGGACATTTACAGAAAAGAAAGCCCTATAAAACATCCTTTTCACTTGGGAAAAGTGAAAGGTCAAAACATAGACGAGGCAATTACTTTGATTTATGAACGATATTTGAGACATCAACCGCGAACAAATTGCGATGAACTCCTCTGTGGATCACAAAGTCCGATATTTTTCTTCCAGGATTGTCTTCAATAATGATACTAATTTCTAGTGGATTTGAATCACTAAAGTCTTCTTCCTATGCAGAGTCATCAGAAGAGGACTCTTCTATTGTATCTTCAATAGTACTTTCATTTTCAGGGGAATCTCCCCATCATGTCGGTTGTATGTCTTCAATTATGATACGAGAGCTTTCAGGAGCAGTGTAATTCACTAGAAAGTCGTATTTTCCGCTTGGCTGTCTCAAAGTATCCCAAGTTTCTGAAGGGATAGATGAATCATCTTCTTCGATGACATTGACTTCAGGAAATGCAAAGTTGATGAATTTTTTTCCAGCAATTCTTGCAACTTCATCAACATGATGTTTGACATTTTTAGAATTTTCCTGATAAGGATTTCATGATTCTGGAAGAGCAGGTGGATTTTCCTCAAGGTCATTCAGTAGATATGCATTCTCTGGATGACTCTTATACCTTGGATCTTCCATGTAAGGTTCCCAAATGGGAAAATCATCCTTGGGATCAAATGAGTTGTAATCGAAGTTGTCTTTCATCAAAATATCTTCTTCCAATAAGTTGGGAGGGGCACGACATTCTTCAGGATCGTAATCTCCGTAGATCATTCTGACATCTGATCTTGGTATACATTTGGGACTTTGCGTCGGAAAGCGAAATGGCATTTATGTTTCTTCCTGAGATATATCCTTTGTCGTTGAAATAGGATTTCCATTCTTCATCTGTATCAGATGGATCATTTTCCTCAATGGTGTGGACTTCTTGAGATATTGGGTGGAGGAAGCCTCCACTGTGGAAGAAATCTTGAATAGGATGAATGCCTTCATTCTTCTCTGTAACCTTGGTAAGTGTTGGAGAAAAACCGAGACCTTTTATTGTCTTGTTTTCAACAGGAATCACAACTTGCCACATCTTTTTATGTTACTGCTTTTTAATACTTGGATAGCATCTTTGTAGAGGAAATCGACGTTCCTTCTTCTTGATGATTCTCATTGCTCACAACAAGCGCTTAAAATTGAGTTCCAATACCTCCTCTAGTTCTAGTTATGAGAATGATGATAGGTTGCTCATGATTAGAGCTTCTTTTCCGCATACTGTGATCAACTTTTCGTTCTTGACAAACTTCAGCTTTTGGTGAAGTGTCGAAGTGACTGCCCCTGCTTCATGTATCCAAGGTCGTCCCAATAAACAATTGTACATTGCTCGGATGTCTATGAATTGGAAGGTGACTTGGAAAGTGTGAGGACCAATGGTTATGTAAAGGTCGAATTCTCTAATAACTGTCTTCCTAGATCCGTCAAAAGCTTTGACTATGATCTTACTACCTCTCACGGGGGCGCCTTAAAAAGATAATCGTGCCATAGTTGATTTTGGCATAATGTTCAAGGATGAACCTATGTCTACGAGTATGCTGGCTAAAGCATCGTCTCTGCAGTTGATTATGATATTGAGTGCCATGTTATGATTCTTGCCTTCCTCTGGAATTTCTTCATCATTGAAACCCAAATTGTTGCAAGAAGTGATGTTGGAAATAATGTTTATCAAACTGGCCTATTGTCACATCTTGTTCTACATAGGATTGTTCCAAGACTTTCTCTAGAGCTTCTCAGTGAGCTTCCAAATTGAGCAGGAGAGAAAACACTGATATCCGAGAAGGAGTTTGTAATAGTTGATCCACAATGTTGTATTCATTTCTCCAGATGAGTTTCAACATTTCATCGTTATTTTTCACAGGCTCTGTGCATGTGGATTGACCAATGGGTTGATTAGGAACTTCAGCTTGAGGTTCCTTTTCTTTTGTAGGTTCTCCAACTCCTCTGTTGTAGATTCGGCCACTTCGGGTGACTCGACTGATATCAGCAATATTGACAATGGATGGAAGTGGAACTTCTTTTCCATCTTCTATGGTTGCACCATATTTGTACGGAATAACTTTCTCTGACTCTTATGGCATTGGGCTTGGCAAGTAGATGACCAAGGATTATCTGGGTCTTTCGACTATCATAATTAACCTCAATTGCTTCCATCTTAGGGATGTCGGAAATCTTCACACTGTCAAACGGGATCTCCAAGCGTTTTGGATCATTGAGTAGAGGAATTATGGTGAAAACATCCTCGTCAATTCCACAATTAACAGGCTCTCTTTCATTGAGAACTGTGATGGTTCTTTTATCCAATAGTTCTTGAATCTCATTCCAGATAAGGAGGCAACCGTACCGGCTTCTGCAGCATTCTCTGCAAGCTGAGTGATCATGGTGATTTGGACCAAAATAATCAAGTCCGCACAAGCATTTGTGAAATTTGACCAATGACGTTTCAATGTTTTTAATGTCATAAACTACATATTGTCCTGGGCAATCCTACACCATATTGATTGAGTGAGAATTCAAGCATAGCTGGGTTTCCCCTAGGTCCAATTGATCTTGGAGAGCTGGTCACACGAGATAGCACCCTTGGCTATTTTACGAAAATACTCGGCAACATTCATAATCGTGAGGTGGTATACGGCCGTACCCGCTCTGTATGCAGTGCATCTTGACCAGATCCGTTTCTAACAAACAGATGTCACAACTTTGGTATCTGTTTGTGTCGCAACTGCGAAAAACAACCGGCAGAAACAAACAGAAGAGTCACCACCAAACGTTATTTATCCCAAAGATAGGGAAATGAAAAGATCAAATAAAACCTAAAAAACAGGAAAAGGCAAGGTCATCGCAACCAAATCTTGGGTTCAGGAGTCGGTTACGCAAGGGGAAGGTATGAGCACCCCTCACGTCCGTTGTACTCAATGGAATCCATGCTTGTTGTCTAATCAAAGGGTGAGTTATCTAAAAGCTACTGCTAAACGGGGGAGGGAAAAGAAAAAGGAGACTCGTTAGGGAATCGCCGCCCTATGCCTACGTATTCCCTCGTGCAATGGGAAAGTCAGAGTCAACGTAGTTCAGAAAACTACAGGTGATGGGGGGAAGGTTGCTCGCCAAGACATTGCCTTCTTGTGCCTATGTATCCTCATATGGTATGAGAAATCAGAGCAAGCTTAGTTTAGGTAAACTAGACCACTGGTTGGTTAAGTGTTTTTTATGAGTGACGTTAAGTTCTCATTCTAGCAGTTAGGGACGATGCATGTTTGCGGTAGAGCGGAAAAGTAACGTACTCTTTTCTGAAAATGATTTTGAAACAATCCCGAAGGCTAAAAAAGTTTGAATTTTTTTTTGAAAATTTTAGAGAAGTGAATTGAATTTGTTTGAGATTTATGTTGCACTAAAGACTATGACATAGGAGAGAATGCGTTGCATATCGCCCAAAGGGCATACACTAAACACTATAGACAAGTGAGGAGAAACCCCTCACTCATCATTTCTCATATACTTAAGGCTTTTGGTGCACAACATTCATCATTATTTATTAAGTGTTTTTAGATTTGTTGGAGATGACAAGAGAAGACCCAAAAGAAAACACTAAAGGGAAACTGAAAAATCCTAATGTTATCATACAAAATGGTCCTAAGGTTAGGATGAAAAGAAAGTCTACCTAATGTTATCATACAAATGATGGACCTAAAGTTAGGATGAAAGGGACTATCCTAATTTTTATCATGCAAAGGATTGAAAGCCTAATGTCTCTCCTACTCCCATCTTAAACAGAGGGACTGGGAATCCTAAGGGATCATGTGAGCAACCACAAGTAAACACCATACTAATCAATCACAAATAAAAACAAAACTCATAACTCAAACAAGTCTCAAGACAAAGGAAAGAGAAGAAAGAAGAATGAGATGAAGTAGAAGAAGCAACACCAAGTAAGTTCCCAACGAAGTTCAACTCAAATGGAAAAGCAAACACACAAGTAACTGTAACACCCTTTCTACCCCACAATTATCATGGCAAAATTACACACATATCAGAGTAAATTATTAAATTTCATAGAAAGCCAACTCAAAAGGGCATATATTTCCCAAATCAACAAAATCGGTCAAGGCTCCGTAAACAACGGGTTTTCTCAAAATAATCAAATCGCACAAAGCAGCGGAACTCAAAGGCATAAATCAAGGTTTCCTCATCAGGGAAAAATAAGAAAAATAACTCAACAATATATAGTTTAACTCAAAAGGACCCAACCCGATGTTACATATCAGAGAAAGACCCTCTAAGCTAACCAAAAGGCTAAAAACTCAAAAACTTCAAAAATACTCCTCGACGGCATCCACGGCTAAACATGGTCATCTGCACGTTACCCACATGGAGGTAACATTCAAATAGGCAGGGTGAGTAAAACAGTTCATAATAACCAATGTATAAAAATCAACATATCACGGCGTCATATTCATATTCAACACATTAATATCCTTCATTTGGCCTCGAAGGCCACGACGTCATAATTCATACAAAAGGCTCATAAATGCAAATGCAACATAGACTCAATGCATGTGGTACCAATCATCACAGCGCGATGGACACTGGGCCATCAATCCTCCATAGATCCCCATCAATAGGATCAATTCTGCTAGAGAACCGGAGCACATCAAAACACTTCACATCCACACAATGGGATTGAAGCCAAAGTAATCAAGGTCCTGAACCAAAGTCCGGATGCACATGAATGCATGATGCATACGTCAATAATAATCCTCATAATAATAGCATATTGTGCATCATCATTCATCATATTCATCATCATCACATAAATCATCATATCTCATGTTATCACATAATTCATCAAAATCATGGTAATATCATCATATTAAGTCATATAGATCATCATGTCATCTTGTATACATCACATAAAACTCACAGTCATACTCATGTCAATCCATCACAGAAATCACAAAATCAAACATCAAGGCATCGCTGCACACGATCAACATTCGAGAAACTCTGCTACGTTCGCTAGCATGTTCACTAGGCGAGTCTGGGGCGAGTTTCTTTGCTAGGCGAGTCTGGGATCAACATTGTTCGCTAGGAAAACTGCGCGACGACAACAAATTATGCTACGCACCAAAACTGATTTCTACCCAAAAGGCTCTGCGATTCACTTACCTAGTGCCCCTAAAACATCCCTAAGTCATCCCTAAGGTTCTACGGCGATAAAGGCATGAAACTTACGGTTCGTTAGGCCAATCCCGGAACATATTTAGCCCTAAATTACAATTTTTCCTTCAATTACACCCTAAGGCATCTGAGTTACTCACATTCAAATATTCCTATTCCTACAGGGTCGGAAAGGTTTAAATCATGGTTTTGGCCACAAAGGCCTAAGGTTTCCCTTTCCTATCTTATGCTCTACTGTCAGGAATACTCACCACTACACCACAACATAAGAGTTCCCAAAACCAGATTTAGGCCACGAAGGCCAAATCCCTTTTTGTCATATCCTTCTAATCTTCCTCAACCCAAATAAATCCCCACGGTCAAAATCTCAATACTAGATTTAGGCCACGAAGGCCAAAATCCCTTTTTCCCATAATTCTCCATAAAACCCTTAAATCAACCATAATCACATTGAAATATACACATAGGAAATTATGAAAAGCTATACTCTCCATACCTTAAACGTTGATTCAAAGCCTTCACGAATATGTCAGGGAATCTTTCAAGCTTCTGCCTCCAATTTCCTTTTCAGAGTTCTCTTGGCCTCAATTCTTCACGGTTAACACAAATGAATCCTAAAACCCTTCAGAACTCCCTTTTTGTTAAACCTAGACTTGGGCCAAATAATTGGGCTTTTCCCATAATGCCCTCACTTACTCCTCTCAATTGTCCCAATTACCCTTCTTTCACTATTATTTGTTTTAATTCATAATAATATTAATAAATTAATATTATATACTATCAATTAAATAAATAACCCAAAAATTGCATTAATTCTCAATATTACACAAAACACCGTATATCACCGAAAACACCCAAAATACGAATATTCTCAATTTAATAAATTAATTAAAATATTCTGATTAAAATTTAGGGTGTTACAACTTTCTCCCACTTAAAGAAAATAGAGTCGGATACGACTCTTTCATCTGATCTTCACGCTCCCAAGTCCAACTTTCCCCAGCTGGTCCTCCCCACAAAACCTTCACTAAGGAAATCTCTTTACCTCGCAACTACTTCACTTCTCGCTCATCAATCCGAACAGGCAACACCTCAACAGTCAAATCCTCTTGCACTTGTACATCATCCATCTAAATCACATGCGACGGATCTGGAACGTACTTCCTCAACTGAGATACATGAAACACATCATGCAAATTCGCAAGCGACGGAGGTAAAGCAATCTGATATGCTACTTCCCCCACCCTTTGTAAAATCTGATACAGACCAACAAAGCACGATGTGAGCTTTTGAGACTTCAAAGCTCGGCCAACACCAGTTACCGGCGTAACACTCAAAATCACGTGATCTCCCTCTTGGAATTCAATTGCTTTCCTCCTCTTATCATGGTAACTCTTCTGACGACTCTGTGACGAATAATTGATCCTCATCGGTATAAAATGAGCCGATTTGGTCAATCTATCAACAATCACCCAAATCGAATCATATCTCTTCAAAGTCCTCGACAAACTTGTCACAAAATCCATAGAAATGCTACCCCATTTCCATTCCGGAATACTCAACGGTTGCATCAGACCCGACGGTCTCTGATTTTCAATCTTCGACTTCTGACAAGTTAAACAAGCATAGACAAATTCTGCAATTTCCTTCTTCATACTCGGCCACCAAAACAACTTCTTCAAGTCTTGATACATCTTTGTGGCACCAGGATGAATACTCAACCCGCTTCTGTGACCTTCTTCAAGAATGCTCTTCTTGATTTCTGGCACATCGGGAACACACACTCTATCTCAGAATCTCATCACACCATTCTCATCGATTCAAAAATCACCTTCATTACCTTGATTGATTAATGTGAGACGATCCACCAAACTCAAGTCATACTTCTGACCTTCTCCGATCTCTTGGAGAATACCATTAGTCAACTTCAGCATACCCAACTTCACACTGTTAGAAGTCCCTTCACAAACTAAACTCAAATCTCTGAATTGCTCAATCAGTTCTAACTCTCGAACCATAAGCATCAACATATGCAAGGACTTCCTACTCAACGCATTAGCTACAACATTAGCCTTACCAAGATGGTAATTCAATTCAAAATCATAGTCCTTCAGAAGTTTAAGCCATCTTCTCTGCCTCATATTCAACTCCTTATGATAAAAAAAAAAACTTCAGACTCTTGTGATCACTGAACACTTCAAATCTGGATCCAAAAAGATAATGTCTTCAAATCTTCAACACAAAGACTACAGCGGCCAACTCTAAGTCATGCGTAGGATAATTCCTTTCATGAATCTTCAAATGTCTGGAAGCATAAGCAACCACCTGACCATTCTGCATCAGTACGCCTCCAAGATCCATCTTCGACACATCACAATACACAACAAAAGACTCACTCAGATTTGGCAAAATCAACACTAGAGCAATCGTCAACTTCTTCTTGAGTTCTATAAAACTCTTGTCACAAGCAACATCCCACACATAGGCTTGACCCTTTTGAGTCAACTGAGTCAAAGGCAGTGCCAACTTAGAAAAGCCTTCTATAAACCTGCGATAATAACCAGTCAACCCAAGGAAACTTTGAATCTCAGTAGTAGACCTTGGAGTCTCCCACTGCAACACAGCGTTAATCTTCGATGGATCCACCGTAATTCCACCACTAGAAATCACATGGCCAAGGAAACTCACTTCCTTCAACCAAAACTCACACTTGGAAAACTTGGCAAAGAGCTTCTTGTCTTTCAAGACCTGCAATACCACTCTTCGATGTTGCGCATGCTCTTCTTCGGATTTAGAATATATCAAGATATCATCAATGAACACTACCACAAACTGATCTAAATAAGGATCAAAAATCCTATTCATATACTCCATGAATACACCAGGTGCATTAGACACACCAAACGGCATCACAGTATACTCATAGTGTCCATACCTCATCCTGAAAGCTGTCTTCAGAATATCATCAGGCTTAACACGAATATGATGATAACCAGACCTCAAATCAATCTTGCTAAACACGAAAGCACCCACCAATTGATCCATCAAATCATCAATCCTCGGAAGTGGATACTTATTCTTAATCGTCACCTTATTCAACTGCCGATAATCCACACACAATCTCATACTACCATCTTTCTTCTTCACCAACAACACAGGAGCACCCCACGAAGAAACACCCGGTCGAATAAACTTCTTCTTAAGAAAATCTTCCAACTGTTTCTTCAATTCTCCTAACTCAGATGCAGACATTCGATAAGGAGCCATTGACACAGGACTAGTGCCAGATATCACATCAATAGTAAACTGTACCTCACACTCAAGAGGTAAGTCACTCATGTCGTCTGGAAATACCTTTGGAAATTCCCGAACAACTGGTAGTCCCACGCCCACCGCTTCATCGTCCACTTGAAGTGATGAAAACAATGCAAACATCTGAGCCTCATCTTCCAAGAGTTCTTCTACTTGCTTGGCAGATACAAACATCAACTCTCCACCATTACCAAACTCAGGAAACCTCACAGTCTTGTTGTAGCAATCAATATGAACATAGTTGTACTCCAACCAGTCCATACCAAGAATAACATCGATTTGATGCAAGGGTAGACAGACCAAGTCCATCACAAAATCCTTATCATAAATGTTCAAAGGGAAGCTCAAACAGACTAATGCAGTAGTCATAGAACCATTAGCCGGGGTATCAATGACCATACTCCCAATCATAGCAGACAATTTCAAATTCAACTTCTTAGCACATTCAAGTGAAATAAACGAATGAGTAGCACCAATATCAATTATAGCAATCAATTCAACATCATTAATAAAACAAGTACCTTTGATCAAGTTATTTGTCTTTGACTCTTCCGCACCGCTAAAAGCAAACACTCTGCCACTTGTCTGAGCAGAAGTAGCAATCTTCTTCGGCTGCTGACACTGGGTACTGATATGACCCTTCTCTCCACAGTTGAAACAAGTCGGAGCTTCGTCTTTAAAATCAGCAGCTCTATGACCCCTCTCGCCACAACGGTGACACCTCAGCGCTTTACAATTCTCAGCACGGTGGCCTTGCTCGCCACACTTATAACACTTACCTAGAGCAGTAGCCGCTCCCCCACTTGGATTTTTCCCATCTGAAGCCTTCTGCTTCCCTTTATCACAAGAAGTCACATACGACTTCCCTCTATACTGACCTTTCTCTTTCTTCTCACTCAGTTGCTTGTAGTGAGTAGATCGAGCTCGACTATCCTCATCATAAATCCTGCTCTTGTTCACCAGTTTCGCAATCCGACGAATCTGCTGGTACCCAATTCCCTGCTTAATCTCTGGTCTCAAACCATTCTCAAACCTGAGACACTTCGACATCTCTGCATCGACACGGTTGTAATGTGGAAAAAACTTTACCAAGGACTCAAACTTTGCCGCATACTCAGCCACAGTCATATTCCCTTGTTTCAGCTCAAGGATTTCCAACACTTTCTTTCCCCGAACATCTTCAGGGAAATACTTCCTAAAAAATTCTTCCTTGAACACAACCCAAGTTGTTGCAATGCCATCATCTTCCAATATTTGACGAGTGTTATCCCACCAGTCCTCAGCTTTCTCTGCTAGCATATGCATACCAAACTGCACCTGATGAGCATTAGTGCATGCTGTTGCACCCCAAAATTTGACCAACCTTTCTTTACCTAGCTTGTGTTTCATTTCATTCACATTAGCATTATCATTTGCATTTCATTGACATGTATGCAGGAGATCAAGAGGTATGACTACCAATCAAGAGCTATGCAAGACCATGAAGCTAGCTAAGAAGATTATTGAAGTGTTCAAGGGTCGATACCCTTGTCAGAGAAGTTCAAAGATCCTCAGAGAGAGTGGTTGAAGCCAAGAGGGTGTGTCTCCTAACTTGAGAGTTGTGGAAAGCCATCAGATAATTCTGAAGCCATGAAGATGGACTTGAGGTATTGAGAGAACACAATAGAAGTTTTGAATATCACTTTGAGGCCTAGACAGGTCATTGTGCAAGATTAAGAAGACTCAGCCATGAGTGGTGCAGTTAGGGTTTGACTGGGTCAACCCTAGGTCAACTGATGATTTGGAGAGGGTTGAGACCTAATCCAAGAGCCATGTGATCATGGATTGATGCATTGAGATGCTATAAGGATGATTCCAAGGTTAACTCATCATGATTGAAGGGTTTGAGAAGTTTTAAGCTAGGGTTTCTAAGGCTTGACAGTGTAAAATCCCCTAGTTTGACCCTTATCTTCAAGGTAGTTTAGCCCAAGATGTGATTGTCATCTCATCTTTCCCCCAACATGAATGTTGTAGAGCTTGTTCTTAGCTTTAATTTGAGTATTATAAGTACTTGATAGGATTTGTAGAGCTCAAGTTATGACTTTGACAAGTTACAGGTCACCTGAGGTATGTGAATCTGGGGCCTTGAAAGTCACCCAACTTGCATTAAACCTTTGCCCAAGAAGGATGATTCTTATGAACCTTTGGTCAACATGAATGTTGTTCCTTATCTTCTTAGATTTCTAGAGAGTACTATAAGTCCTTGATAGGATTTGTAGAACTCAACTTATGGCTTTGACAAGTCAAGGGCATTTTGGTCATTTGGAGATTATAGGTCATTTTAAGCATAAGGCCATAACTCCTATTCCAATCTTCAAATGGAAAAATCTTCAACATTAAACTTGCTTAAAATGATGTTTTAAGGCTAGTGATGAGGTCATGAGATGTTGGAAAAGCTTGTAGCTCAAAGTTGCAAAAATGACCTAAAGTGAAGGCATAAGTTAAATAAGTCAAAGTTGGAAATTGATATTTTCAACCTACACATCCAAACCATGGAATGTAATATATCATTTTGACTCTAGAAAACATTTTAGAAACAATGGTTTAGCCACATTTTTGATTTGAGATTCAATTCATGGACTTGCTTTGAAAAGCACTTGCTTGCATATTAAGTAACATGTGCATAACTTAAAATTAAGGCATGGGCAAGGAACTTGGCAAGCTAAACCCTTCCAAATTGTCACTAGGGGAGAAATTGAAGGAGATTGAGATAAATTTCAAGCTGCAAACAGAATTGAGCATGGCATGATAAGTGATTCAAAATCTCATGACATGAGATGTGTAAAATCTCATTGGAAGGATCTAGAGGGTTCTAGATCATCCAAACTTCATCTATATATTGAGTAGAATGCATCCATGGCAGAGGTTGGTGATCATTGAAGGTTTGAGCATAGTTTGAGATTGAGTTTTCATAGCTTGCAAGTGCAATTGGTTTCACCAAATTCCTCCATTTCCTTCCATTTTATTGATTGGTTCTTCTTCCATGGGTATCAAGGATTGATTCCAGATCATTTCCACGAAGAATTGGTGGCTAGATCGTGTGGGAACAAGTGATTTTCAGCACCTGCAACTCTTCATCGTGTTTCAAGATTGAAGCACTTTCCATTAAATCTTTTGCATACAGAAGCAAGGAGGAAGTTCAGTGATCGTGTCCAGAAGATTTGAGGGCTTGAAGAGAAGATTTCGTGCATCTGTTATTCAAGAATTTCCAAGTTTGTAACCTTCTTCCTATAGCATGATTTAGGTAGAATTAGGTTGAATTAAGGTGCTAGATTAGTTGTAGAATGGCCTAGGATGGTTTTCAGATGGTTAATTGTTGAATTAGAGACAAAATAGGAAGATCACCATTTTCGGTTGAGATTGGGAGATGATGATTCTTGGGATTTCAGAAGAAACTAATGGTATGATTGAGTTCGTGGCAAGATTTGGAGTATGTTTCATGTTTTGACCTCTTGGATTGGAGGCCTCTAGGAAGAACTAGGGTTGAAGGGGACGATCGGAGCTCCACCAGCGGTGGCCAGAGCTTGGCGCGAAGCTCAGAGCTTTGAATTGGAGAAGATGAAGTTCTCACCATCAGATCATGTTTTGACCATTGATTGTGAGGAGATCCAATGGCTGTGTTTTAAAGCTGAGTTGTGAAAAGTTTCTGATGAAACGATGCGTTTCATTTATTTGGCACTTAGGGCTTAATAATCTGAGTGCTATCCACACCCCCCAGCAAGCCCAACCCATGTTTTGAACTGAGAATGTTTACTTCCTGCACCGCGCGCTTCACTATTTTCATTTGATTTTCATTTAATTTCCATTTTATTCATGGTTTTTGTAAAATTCATAACTAATTGAATATTAATCCAATTCAACCCATTCTTTTTGCATATTACTCATGATTGAGTCTAATATATTTTAAAGAAAAAATATTTTCATTTCATGTAATTTATGATTTAATTGGAATTTTATATTTTAATTGATATTAAAATGATTATGTTTGATGCATATTTTTGTGGATTTTTGTTTGATCTCATGGTGATGATTTTAAGCCTAATTTTTTGTGTGTGATTAGGTCAGACATGTATGATCCCATAGAAGTTTTCTCACATTTTTGTGATGAAAATAGGTATGCCTTCTAGATTGATATTTAGATGCTTCCTTTTTTAGGGTTTTAGGTTGATACCTTAGAATGTAGGATTTAGTTCTAGGTCCAAATTGATGATTTGATCTTTGAAACTAATGTGGTAGAGTCATGATTGACCTAGGTTCCCCTAGTAATTTTTGTAGGATTTTACAATTGAGTTTAGTATTTTAGTTAGGACTAACTTTAGTACTAGGTTTTAGGTGACCCTAATTGACTAATTCAACTAGTTTAACTCATTTAGTTCCCCTAGATTAGGGTTTGTGCTTGGTTTGCCTTTGATTGAGATTGAAGACAAGTTGAAGACAAGGTGAGGATGCTTGAAGTTGCTTGAGGGTGCGTGAAGCTTTGGATTCTGTGGGTTCCTGAAGGTGTCTGATGAAGATTAGGAGATAGGACATATGGAGAGCTTGGTAGTTAGAATGATCTCTTTCACAAACATGGAAAGCATCTTGTGCTTCCATTCCTCCCAGTGATTAAAAGTCCTTCCATGGTATTCACCTCCCTCCTTTGGAGGGATAAGTGATGGTACCTAGGAAGTAGAACTTTTGAGGGAACCATTCTTCTGATGTTAAACCCTTGTAGGCCTCCTTTGGTGGTCAATAAGAAGTTTAATATCCTAGCTTATCCAGTTAAGTGATTTCTTCTGGTTTGAGTATCCTGAAAGATGTTGGGCTTGAGTGTGAAGATGAAGACTTCATTGAAGAGTATGGAAGGGGATGATTCCTTGAACATTGCCATTGCAGCTGGAGTTTGAAGAGCAGCAGGTTGATACTTGGAGATCCAATGAAGATTGTATGAAGAGTGAGGAGTTCCTTGCTTGAAGAAGATTGAAGGATGGAGTTGACACTTCCAGGTGATTGGATACTACTCTGAGAAGCTGAGGCTTGTAGATGAGGAAGACCAAGTTGACACTGGTAAAGCAAAGAGAGCTGAAGCTTGAAGACCAAGTTGATACTTATGAAGAGGATTCAATTGAGATTGAGTGTAGAGCTGAGGCTTGAGGAATAAAGGATGAGTTGATACTTACACTGCATTAAGAGCCTGAAGGAATTAGATTGATACTTGTGGTTGAGAGCAAAGCCTGAGGGTGGAGTTTACTGTAAAGCTGGAAGCTTGGAGAAGTGGAGATTAGGTTGAAACTTATGTTGAAGGGTTGAACCCTGGAGAAGCAAGTTGATACCTGTTAGTGAAGCTGATAGCCTTGAAGGGTGGTTGGAGTCTGAAGACTGGATTGCTGTCAGAAGAGCTGAGGCTTGAAATTGAAAGAGGGGTTGAGCTGCTGCTTTCTTTCTTGTCTGTTTTCTTTTCTGTATTGATGTGCCTTGTTTGACTTGCTTGATGCATTAGAATAAGTCCATGATTAGACTGACTTTAATCTAGGAGCATGATTGCACTAGAGGTTGAGTTGCTCCCTCTGCTTGTATTGTTACTGTATGGCTTTGCTTGCGGGTATTCGGTAGAGCCCAGCTCCCTTGCCCATGTGGTTTATTTTGCTTGGCAGCACTTTATTTTCTTCTGTATGATTGCAGTTTACTTCTATCTTGCTTGATAGCATGTTATTTTTTTCTTCTGTATGATTGCAATTTACTGTATCTTGCTTGATAGCATGTTATTTCCTCTGTATGATTACTGTTATTCATATCTGGCTTGAGGTTGAGATGAGCTTGTGGAGGCTGATACCCCACACACATTTCCTCCCTCACTTGATAGTCTCCCGTAGTTGAGCCTTTCTCTTCTCATCTCAAAAACAGCTTAAAACACAGTAATCATGAATGATTTCTTTCGTACGTTACGAGCCTTAAGCTATCTGAGAAAGGATTGTTGGAGAGCTTCTTTTCAAAAGTCTGGATGTTTAGTATGGCACCCTTTGGGTGACATGCGACGCATTCACTCTCAGGTCATAGTCTTTAGTGCGATTGAAATTGCAAACAACAATAAAAAACACTTCTTCCGTAAAAGACAGAAAACAAACTTCAAACCTTTTTGCCCCGTGGGCCCATAATTCAAAGGAAGCTTTTCTGAAGAAATGAGTGACGTTAACTCCCAGTTCTACCACAAACGGTAACGCTTAAGTCTCCAAGGGTCGAGCTGCGTACATCCAACTGCTAGAACTGTTTGTTAACCCTACTCGATAAAACAGATGAATCTGAACCCCCGTAATCCGTAATATCCCGAACTACGTAAGCTCTGATCTCTCATACCTGTTGAGAGTACGTAGGCACAATACTGATGTATTGGCGAGCCACCTTCCCCATAACCCGTAGTAGGTCGAACTACGTTGACTCTGATTTCTCATTCTCTGATGAGAATACGTAGGCATAAAGTGTGACGCTTTGCCGAGTCATTTTCTTTTCCTCTTAAGCCAGCCTTGATAGGTAGATAGATGAACCAACTCGTCCAGTAAACACGACAAGCATGGATCCCGTCGAGTACTGTCGCTACTGCGAAAATCGGCGCCGGCTGAACAGAAGAGTCGCCACCGTGCGTTATTTATCCCAAAGGAGGGAAAGGAAACGCTCAGAGTAAACCTACCGCAAAGACGGGAAAGGAATGGTCATCGCAACCAAATCCTGGATTCGGGAGTCGGTTACGCAAGGGGAAGGTATTAGCACCCCTCACGTCCGTCGTACTCGACGGGATCCACGCTTGCTTGGTTTGTACGGATTACACTTCTATCTAAACTAAAGGATGAGGGCTGAAAAGAAAAGAAAACATGACTTGGTAAAGCATCGCACTTTATGCCTACGTATTCCCGTCTGGAACGAGAAATCAGAGTCAACGTAGTTCGCCTAACTACGGGTGAAGGTAGGGAAGGTTGCTCGCTAGGATATCGCATCCTATGCCTACGTACTTCCACACAGCATGGAAGATCAGAGCAAACGTAGTTCGGGCTACACACGACACAAGCTGTTCAAGTGTCTTTTATGAAAAATCTCACCTTAAACAAGGGTTTTCTTATTGCAAAAAGGTTGATGTTTGTTCAAATCTTTTGACGGAAGAAATGAATTGATTTCTGTTATAACCTTTATTAATGTTTTTCTGTTGTTTTGAAGAAAGAAGAGATGACACTCTAAAATCCTAGGGTTAAAAAGGGAATAAAATCTACCCTAATGTTATCATGCATGGGTTAGGACCTAATGTCTATCATGCTCCTCTCTTGCGCAGAAAGAAACAGAGATCCTAAGGGAATAGACGGAAACAGAAACAGCAGATATATGCAATAAAGCAGTAAAATGCATGGATGCAGCAATACAAGCGAGGCAAGGGAGTCCCACTCAACCTCGAACCTAGAAAACAATAGGCAAAAGTGAACAGAATTCACTTTCAACCTAACAAGTTAAACAGCAAACAATACAGTCAGGGAAATTCAATCAATACAAAAAGAAATATCAACAGCAAAAGCTAAACAGCAAAACAGTCTTCATCAGCATCTGTCTTCAAGTCATCATCAACTATCTACAAGCTTCGAGCAAGCATCAGTCTTCATCTTCAAACTTCCAAGCAGGGTCTTTGTCTTTAATCTCCCAGTGGCTTTTCTTCAAGTCTCAATCTCCAAGATGAATATTAGTCAACAAGATGAAATGGATGCTAAACAGTCAATTGCCTACCAAGGGTGGCTCACTGACTGTTAACATGATACAGACAATTTTCTCTCAAAAGTTCTATCTTTTAAATACATTCACTAATCCTTCCAAAGGAAGGAGGTGGATACTTAAAAGAGACTTTGAATCATAGAGAAAGTATGGAGGCAAACAAGACCTTCCATGTTTGTGAACCAAGTTTTCTACTCTAGAGCTCTGCCTAACTCCTATATCCTAGAACCTTCAACAGCTGCAGCAAGAGATACTCCTCGTCAACTCTGGAAGTTGGTCTTCATTCTTCAATCTTCAAATGGGCTTCATCAACACAGTCTTCAGCTCAAACCCCAAGCCCCAAACAAGCCCAATACCCCACACAGTCAAATAATAACCCTAAAGAGGGCACACCACACAGTCAATCAAATACAAGCAATATACTAATAGTAATAGGGGAAGCCTAATATTTTCTAAGGGATCTATTACCTACCCATAACCCCTATAGTCCCATACCCCAAAATCAAATTATAATTCCTAAAGGAAATGATCTATCTCACCTATGTTCACTTAAAACCCTAATTTTAACCACTCCAATCTCACCTAATCAAATCATCTAAAAATTAATCCTAAAATTATGAATTAAATTCTATGAGGAAGCTAAAGACCTAAGTTAACCACCCTAAAAAGAATGAATTCAAAATGTTAAAGTACCTAACTAAACTAAAATCAACAATATCATGCATCAAATTAAACCACTTAAAAAGCTATTTAAAAGAAAAATGCACAAAAAATATTGAAACAAAATAAAATGCTAATTTTATTATTTATTATTTTTCTTAACAGAATTATTGACCTAATGCAAAAAGAAGCAATTAAAAATATCAATTTTCTGATTTTATATGATTTTTTAAAGATGCTAAAAATATAAAAGAAAAATAAAATCAAGAAATGAATTAAAATGGGGAGGGGGGTGTCAACATTAACTGCGCCTAGTTCAAATTCTGGATGGGCCAGAAAGGGGGTGGTGCGTATAACAAATGTGTTAAGCCCAGTTAGGAAATTAAATCAGAAAAAAAAAACAAAAAAAGAGAAAAAGAGCGCGCGGGGTGTATATAGCAACAATTCACAGTTCAAAACGCATTGGGCTCAGGTTTGGGGGGTGGGGTTAGCATGCTGATTCAGGGCCCATGGGTTGCGTTTTAATGAAACGCATCGTTTCATTCTCATCCAAATTTCCCTCTTATTTTTATTTCAAATCTGAGCCCTTGGATCGTTTCCTTGGTCAAGGGTCTTCTCATGATCTCACGGTCCTAGCATCGTCTTCTCCAACGAGCTAGGGTTTCATCCAAGAACCAGAGTTCATGCACTCTCTTTCTCTCCCTCTGTTCTCCCTCGTCTCTCCATGAAAACCAAAGATGTAAAGATCAAAAACACTCCACTCTCTCCCCTGAACACAACCATGCCTTTAGTTCTTCCTAAAACCCACTCCAATGTGAAACTCGACAACCATAAGCTCCATGATCCATCAACTGCACTCATGAGGGAGCTTCACCATTCTTGCAAATCTTGGCACTAGGATGATCCTTATGTCGTACTGATCCTAACATGCTAACAACTTTGGATTAAAACTCACTAACCTAAGATTTCTTGATCCCTAAAGTTTCAACACCATATTCTCAAACTCCATGAATGGCACTCAAACTCTCTGGATATCATTATCTAACCTAACCTAACAACTCTAACCTAACAAACTAAGCTAACTATGCATAATTAGTGGTGTAGAGATCAAAATGCAAACCTGCTATTCTTGATGAAACAGATGAGAATTGGCTCGATTCAACACTTGCAATCTTTCACAAATGGTCCTTAGATGATGCTATGGTTTCTGTTTGCAAAAAGTTGGAAGAAGAATGCTTCTAATGTGAGATTCGAATCTGATATGCTTCTTGCAATTTCAAACCCTAGTTCTTCAATCCTCCATGAATCAACCTCTGAAGCAGCTTCTATGCACTCAACAAGATCAATGGATCATGAATGAGGAAGAAAAACCAATTGAATTGATGCTGAATATGGAGTTTCACTCTTTCTTACAATTGAAGCAACAATGAAATTCTCACTTTTCTCTCTCTCTTTTCACCAACCTTTTCCACCAATGATCCACATTCATTATATAGATGATGATGGAAAAGCCTAGAAATTTCTGGATCCCTCTAGGATGATTCTAGAATGTGGTAGAAAGTTATGGAAATCTCACTTGATGACATGTTGAATATCTCTCATCTCTTGCATACAGCCCTCTAAACTTGTGTTAAAATCTCTCCTCATGAGATATTGAGATGGTATGTGTGAAAAACAAGCTGATCCTTGCCTTATGTTGAGTTTTGCAAAGTTGCCTTATTATGCAAGTAACAACAATACAAAGCAAGTCCCATTTTTAAGCCTCAACTCAAAAATGTGTTTAAACCATTGTTTTCAAAATGTTGTTTGGAATCAATTTGGTATATTACATGACCCATTTTGGATTTATAGATTGCCCAAACCAATTTTTCATGTGAACTTTTCCAAGTTATATGCCATTTTTAAGTCATTTTCCACCAACTTTTATCAAGTCTTGTTCTATGCATTTCCAAACTTCCATGACCTCTTCTCTAGACTTAAAATGACATTTTGAGCAACTTTGATGTTGTGAAGTTTTTCATTTGAAGCTTCCTTGCATGAGTTTTAGGCATAGGCTAAGAATGACCTGTAATTCTCAAATGACCAAAATACCCTTTGCTTGCCAAGGACATAAGTGGAGTTCCACAAATCATATGAAGGCATACAATAACTTCCTAGAAATCTAAGACAATGAGGAACAACTCTCATGTTGGCCAGAAATTCATTTGAAAATTCCTTGAAGGTCAAAAGTTGCTTGGAAGACAGACAACTTTCACAGACAAATTTCAGTGCCCTCAGATGACCTGTAACTTGCAAGAGCTATAAATTGAGTTCTATAAATCATCTTGATGACTTCCACCACTCAAATTAAATCTATGAAGATACTCTACAAGTTTCATGTGGACCAGAAATTCATATGAAGCTTGCATCTTGAGTTACACTGCTTTGAAGTTTGACCTAAATCAGGGGATTTTACACTGAAACCCTAATTTGGTAACCCCATTTCTCCTTGACTCCTTCTGATTTTTCTTTGGCACAACACCATATCCATATCCATATAGCAAATAATGAATCCCGCCTTCTTCAAATGATCCTTGATGCCTTTCAAAACAAGTCTTTGACCTAGGATTGACCTAGTGTTGACCCAGATAAAACCTTAGTTGACTGACTTCACCTGGGGCTCTTGCAATCATTCCAATGATCATCTAGGCTCTTCATAACATCCATACACACCTCATGCTCTTGGCTCATAGCTCACACTCCCTCTGATGATCCCCAAATAACCTCAAGATAGGGGAGAACTCACTGATCAACCTATCAACTCTTCAAAGCTCAAATTCTTCCCTGATGACCTGAATAGTCTTGAATATGAATGAAAACCTTTGGATATGCCTCTTGAGATAAGAATAGCACTTTGATCCCCTGATTAAGATAGCTTGCCTATGCTATGCAATGCAGATGAATACACTATGTACATGATGCCAATGCAAATGACTATGCAATTGAAACATAAACCTAGGTTAGAAAAGGTTGGGCAAATTTTGGGGTGCAACAGCTGCCCCTATTCAAGCGACTTGGACCTGACTGGATGAAGAGCGCGCAACCTTCAGACATTCGAGGTACGAGACGGTTGAATACGAAAGAACCCGGAAATTTGCCAACCGCACCATAAATGGCGCACGACTACTGCTTGGGGAAAACCCTTCAGGGAAATGACTTCTGTTGTCAGGGCAACAACTAACCATTCCTCTGTCAATCTGCTTTTGTAAAATAATCTGATATTGTCCGCAGACCACTCCATTCCAAAGAAATGAGCATACACCACACAACGAGAAATTGTTGATATCACTTATCAACCTCTGTTGATCTCACTTATCAACCAAGCACACGCTAACCAGCGGGAGAAAATTGACTTCACTCGTCATGTTGAGTTCACTGACCAACCTTTCGTATCCTGAAGAAACGAGCAAACGCTTAACTGCGGGAAAATGTTGATTTCACTTATCAACCTTTCGTTCGTACCTGAACAAACATCCTGCGGGGACACGAGAAACTTAACCAAGCAACTCTGAGAGGCCAATTCTGACGACTGCCGTCAAACACCTGCTGGGGAAATTGGGAACTTAACCAAGCACCCTGACGAGAATAACCTTGTTGAAAAACACGAGGAATTTGACCAAACAACTCCTGTGGCGAATACCCTGCTGGGAACTGTGAGGGACTTAAACAATGAACTCATTGAAGTAACACCCTGCTGGAGCACATAACTCTGTTGGGGGAACTACGAGTAACGACTCACAAACTGCATTACCGTCTTATAATGCTGAATCCACAGCATCCTGAGAAAGACTCAGATGAGGGAATACAAGTAACTTAACCAAGCGACTTGTCAAAGAATACCTTGTCGGGGACTACGAGGAACTTAACCAAGTATCTCGTTGAAGATCACCCCGCTGGGGATTACGTCTCTACTGGGGTAACTGTGGGTAACCACCCAAAATCTGCATCATGCTATTTCCACCGTACCCTGATAAGGACTCGGCTGGGGAGAAAGAGAAGTGCTTGACCAAGCAACTCTGCTAGGGGAATATGACATGACGAACACGATCACTGCGTGTCTGGAACAACAACCCTCTGTAACAAGATGAACACGATCACTGCATATTCTACACCACAACCCTCTTGACAGGAGGAAACCCGATCACTGCGCGTCCTGGCGTTGCAAACAAAACCACGTGTAGGACGAATACGATCACTGCGTATCTTGAACACGATCACTGCGCGCTCTGAGCCACAATCCTCTTGACTGGAAAAAACACGATCACTGCGTGTTGTGTGTCTCAACTAACCCACATAACTGGACGAATACGATCACTGCATATCCTGACCACACAAAGGGTGAACACGATCACTGCGTGTTTCATGTCACGTCCCTCTTGACTGGAGGAAACACGATCGCTGCGTGCCTTGTGACACAACTTCAAACATGGGGCGAATAAGATCACTGCGTACTTCGGCCACCAACAACCAGATGAACACGTTCACTGCGTGCCTCACCCCATAACCAAACCGCATAACGGACGAATACGATCACTGCGCATATCGACCAACAAAAACTGGATGAACACGATCACTGCGTGTCAATCTATAACCACTGTATAACGGACGAATACGATCACTGCGCATATCGACCAACAAACATCACATGATATGGTAAACACGATCACTGCGTGTCCTGCCCAATAAAACCCCGAGACGATACCAACACGATCACTGCGCCATTCGACCATAGATACACATACCAAGATCAACACGATCACTGCGTGTCCTGCAACATGAACCCCATAGATGGTACAAATACGATCACTGCGTACTTGGGCCACAAATCAACATCTCAAAATCAACACGATCACTGCGTGCCTTACAACATGAACCCCATAGACGGTACGAATACGATCACTGCGTACCTGGATCATAAAACAGCGTCTTCCTGATCAACACGATCACTGCGTGCCTTACGACATAAATCCCACCAATGAGACAAAATACGATCATTGCGTACCTTGACCCCAAAATTCACCTCTTCCTGAAACCGCGATTTCTCTTATCGGCAGGGAACAACACATCTGAAACTGAGGAGGTAACCACCTGGCTTATGTTTCAAAAATGCACGTTGATAATGACGTAATGCTTCCACGCAGCATGGAGATGCTACGTACTCGTGTCAAAATGCAAATGCTCATGATGCATGCTTATGCCAAGAGTTACTTCAGCAAAATAAATGCTGAAGACAAACTGGATCCGCTGGGATGACCGGGATACTACCGATACCCTTCCAACAAAATAAATGTCGGAAAGATGAACTAACTCCGCTGGGGATAACCATCCTACTGGGAAGGTATCTCACAAACTCAAAACTTCAACCTCTGCTGAAGATGATCGTCCTGACGAGGAAGGACCAACCTGTTGAGGAAAGAGAAAAGCAATCCCGGAAACTGCTTTCAAATGTATCAACACTCTGATTACGCCTTGTGGGGATACTTCATCCTGCTATCACTGAGCTAGGGGTTGACCAGTGTGCTCTGATTCGCACTACGCAAGAAACTCTTTAGGCGAGTTAATCATCTCTGTCTCGACCTTCGCTGGAGAAGACTCTGCTCTGCTTGACAAGCTACTTCTGAACTACTGAAGATACATTATCTTTTCCTTTGACGCAATCTCCGCTCTCTTGGGGAGACAACATTCAATTTTGCCTGGGGCGACTTCACTGGGGAAGGACACAACGTTCATCCTCTGGCGAGGGTACCAGCCTGCCATGGACTCTGGCGGGGAACTTTGCGAGCTTTTGAATACCTGCAAAAGTCAACAAGCAAACACAAGGCAATCTATGCAAAAAGAAACATCTTGGTAATCACCCACGACAACCATTCAGGTAATTTCTGGTTTTAACAATCATCTGCCGAGGCCCGCCTGTTTACACGCATGTAAATTTATCAAAAACATCGGCGCTTTTTACAAACAAAACTGTAAAAAAATTAAAACCAAAGTCACACGCTACACTGAATAACACTTTATTGATAACGGCCTGAGAATAGGCAAGATTTGTACATCAGATGCAACTCCTGAAAAGAGGTAGTCACACATAAACAAAATGCATAAGTATACAGAATAAAATTTGTACACATGTCGGCAACGTGTTACAGACGAACACCATGAACCGATCCTCCTATGACTCGCCGGACTCTGACGCTTTCCCGATCTCTATCTTCGGAAGAAATTGCTTTGGATAGTTGACCCCCAGATGCTCCCAAACCGCTAGCAATCAAACTTGGACCGCAGTCATTTGCTTCTCAAATCCCTAACTTTTGCGTGAATCGCCCTTTGCGGGTTTTCGATTCACCGGGATACCCTTTTTTGCCGAAGCCGCCCAGTGTAGGTTTTCGAATTCGCGGGTGTACATTTTTTCCTTTTATCCCTAATTTTTGCCCGAACCTTTTTATTCTGTTTTTTGGTTCGCCAGGATGCCCCATTTTTGCCTGGACTCTCTTTTTACTGTCCAGCGGGTCAATTTTAAGCAAAGTATTTTTTAACTGCGTCCGAGTTCACAGGGGACGAAAAGTTTTCACCATCCATGGTGGATAACAATAAGGCTCCTCCGGAGAAGACCTTTCTCACGACGTATGGACCTTCATAATTGGGAGTCCATTTGCCCCTGTGATCCGATTGCGGTGGGAGAATCTTCTTCAGCACAAGATCACCCGTCTGAAAGCTTCGAGGTCGAATCTTCTTGTCGAACGCTTTCTTCATCCGGCTCTGATACAGCCTACCATGTGCAATGGATGCCAGTCTTTTCTCATCTATCAAGCTCAGCTGATTCAATCTATTTCTCACCCATTCTGCCTCGTCCAGCTTAACATCAAGTAAAACCCTCAAAGATGGTATCTCAACCTCCAATGGCAGGACTGCCTCCATGCCATATACCAGTGAGAACGGTGTTGCCCCGGTTGATGTACGCACTGTAGTACGATAACCGTGCAAAGCGAATGGCAGCATCTCATGCCAATCCTTATACGTTACCACCATTTTCTGAACAATCTTCTTTATGTTCTTGTTGGCCGCTTCAACAGCGCCATTCATCTTGGGTCTGTAGGGAGATGAATTATGATGCTCGATCTTGAAATCCCGACACAGATTTTTCATCATCTTGTTGTTCAAATTCGAACCATTATCAGTAATGATTCGCTCAGGAATACCGTATCGGCAGATTATATCTCTCTTGATAAATCTGGCCACCACCTGTTTTGTCACATTGGCATAAGATGTTGCTTCTACCCACTTGGTGAAGTAATCGATCGCGACTAGGATGAAGCGATGCCCATTAGAAGCAGTAGGCTCAATCTTGCCAATCATATCGATTCCCCACATGGAGAAAGGCCATGGGGATGCCATAACGTTCAGAGGACTTGGTGGCACATGGACCTTATTTGCATAGATCTGGCACTTGTGACACCGCTTGGCAAATTTGAAACAATCAGTTTCCATCGTCAACCAATAATACCCCGCCCGTAACAACTTTCGAGTCATAGCATGCCCACCAGCATGTGTACCAAAAGTTCCTTCATGGACTTCTTCCATGAGCAAGTTGGCTTCCTTCTCGTCTACACACCGGAGGAGTACCAAATCGTGGTTCCTTCTATACAAAACGCCGTCGGGATTCAGATAGAAGTTGCCTGCTAATCTCCTTAGAGTCTTCTGATCACGACTGGATGCCCCAGCCGGATACTCCTTATTCTTCAGGAAGTTCTGTATGTCGAAATACCAAGGTCTACCATCAGATGCTTCATCAATTGCAAACACGAAGGCCGGCCTATCAAGGCGAGATATGACAATCCTGGGAGCCTCGTTCCAGTAGTTGACCTTATACATCGAGGATAATGTTGCAAGGGCGTCTTCCATTTGATTCTCCGCCCGGGGTACATGATGAAACTCTACTTTATCAAAGAAAGGTAGCAACCTTCTCGCATAATTCATGTACGGTACCAGATTAGGTTGTCGTGTCTCCCACTCTCCCTTAATCTGATTCACAACCAACGCTGAATCCCCATATACATCCAGATTCTTGATCCTCAGATCGATAGCCTCCTCTAACCCCATAATGCAAGCTTCATACTCGGCTTCATTATTCGTCACTGGAAAAGTCAGTCTGGCTGTGAACGGGATGTGCGACCCGTGGGGAGTTGTAATGATTGCCCCGATCCCGCTACCGTACGAATTGACAGCCCCATCAAAAATTAATTGCCACTGGGAACTCCGCTCAGGACCTTCACCAGGCAACGGCTCATCACAATCTTTAGCTTTCAAGTACATTATGTCCTCATCAGGAAACTCAAACTTCATAGGCTGATAATCCTCAATCGGCTGTTCGGCGAGATATTCGGACAGAACACTTCCCTTAATGGCCTTCTGGGAAACATACTGGATATCGTATTCTGTCCATACCATCTGCCATCTAGCAATCCTTCCAGAGAGCGCTTGCTTTTCAAACACATATTTGATCGGATCCATCTTCGATATCAGCATGGTCGTATGGTTCAGCATATACTGTCTTAGACGTTTGGCAGCCCACGCCAATGCACAACACGTCTTTTCAAGCATGGAGTATCGAGATTCACAATCCGTGAACTTTTTACTCAAGTAGTAAATTTCATGCTCTTTCCGCCCTGTCTCGTCATGTTGACCGAGAACACAACCCATACTGTTCTCAAGAACCGTCAGATACATAATCAGTGGTCGTCCTGCTACTGGGGGTATTAACACCGGAGGTTCCTGCAAGTATTCTTTTATCTTTTCAAATGCCCTTTGGAAATTGTCGTTCCAGACCACCGCTTGATCTTTCTTTAATAGTTTGAATAATGGTTCACATGTGGTCGTTAGGTGAGAGATGAACCTAGCAATGTAATTCAACCTCCCTAAGAATCCACGGACTTCTTTTTCTGTTCTCGGTGCTGGCATCTCTTGTATTGCTTTTATTTTTGCAGGATCGACCTCGATTCCTTTCTTGCTCACAATGAACCCCAGTAGCTTCCCGGATCTCACTCCGAAGGTACATTTATTAGGATTCAGCCTCAACCTGAACTTCCTCAGCCTCTCGAACAACTTCAGCAAATTAATCAGATGTTCTTCCTCTGTTTGAGACTTGGCAATCATGTCATCGACATACACCTCAATCTCTCTGTGCATCATGTCGTGAAAAAGCGTCGTCATGGCCCGCTGGTACGTTGCCCCAGCATTCTTCAAACCAAAGGGCATCACCTTATAACAGAAGGTTCCCCACGGGGTGATAAAGGTCGTTTTTTCCATATCCTCCGGAGCCATTTTGATCTGGTTGTACCCCGAAAATCCATCCATGAAGGAGAATACCGAAAACTGAGTCGTGTTGTCAACTAACACGTCAATATGCGGCAGCGGGAAATCATCTTTCGGGCTCGCTTTGTTTAGATCCCTATAATCAATACACATTCGAACCTTGCCATCTTTCTTTGGCACAGGCACGATATTAGCGACCCAAGTGGGATAAGTGGTAACAGCCAGGAACCCTGCATCCCATTGCTTCTGCACTTCTTCCTTTATCTTCATAGCCATGTCAGGACGAGTCCTTCTGAGTTTCTGCTTCACAGGCGGGCAATCTTCCTTCAACGGCAGACGATGAACAACCATATCAGTATCCAAACCCGGCATGTCCTCGTAGGACCAAGCAAATATATCGCTGTATTCACGCAGCATCTCAATAAGCTCTTGCTTGATGTCCACTTGCAACGCGACCCCTATACGGATATTCCTGACGCATTCTTCAGACCCCAAGTTGACGATGTCAATCTCTTCCTGGTGAGGCAGAATGACTCTCTCCTCTTGCTTCAATAACCGACTAAGCTCTTCTGGTAAGTCACTATCCTCCACAATCTCCTCCTCAGCTTGGAAGATCGGATGCTCGAAGTCTAAACGAGTCATAGGAAGTTTTTGGTCGGTTTCATCTGAAAATTCATGAATCCTGCGAGGGAAACGGTTAAATGCTTCAAAATGATGTACAAGCAAAATGCATAACCACGCTGCCATTTTATTGAAAAATAAAAACAGAAAGAAAAGGATCACAATATTTGAATGTAAAAACGCCGTCATTTATTGATTATGCAAACATACAGGTAAACAGTTAGGCCCTAAGACAAGATCATCGATGCCCCGGGCAAGGCATGTGATCATACAATGATTGAAAAAACAATGCATTACTCTTTGGTGACTTGGATGACGTCCTGGATGGACCAGTTGCATAGGCTTTGCCCCGGCGTGCTGGGTCGAATCCATGCGTCCATGTCGCAATCGCTATCCACTTCCTCCGTATCAGACACGACATTGATCCTTTCGAAGATAACTCCACCGGGCGTGAACACCACAGGTCCCTTGTACTTAGGCACACTTTGCGAGGGAGATGGGCGGTACCCCAAGCCATACTTATCTTGCTTCACTGGGATGTCCAGAACCTGCCCCCATTTCTGAGTCTCTCCGGCTTGTACCAACGCCTTGGCTTCTTTATACGAGGAGACGACCACCTCCTGCCCTTCACTCTTTAACGGAGCTTCTTCTTTAACCTTCACCCCTTCGAACGCCTGACACAGCGTTTCATGAATCTCTCCATCTACTTCCACGTACTTGAAGGAAGACAAATGACTGACTAAGATATCATCTTCGCCACACACCGTCACAATACTCCCCTCAACCATATATTTCAGCTTCTGATGGAGCGTAGAAGTCACTGCCCCAACGGCATGAATCCAAGGCCTCCCGATCAAACAGCTATATGCAGGCTGGATGTCCATGATGTAAAACACTGTATCAAATACCTCCGGTCCTACCTGGATGGGTAACGTCACTGACCCGAATACCGACCTCCTTGTTCCGTCAAAGGCCCTCACCACCAAATCACTAGGTGTGCACAACAACCCACGGGTATCTAATTTCAACAGGGCTTTCTTTGGTAACACGTTCAACGAGGACCCGGTGTCTACCAACACATGGGATAAAATGGTGCCCCTGCATTCGATAGAGATATGCAAGGCATTATTGTGATCACGCCCTCTAGGCGTTAAGTCAAAATCCGTGAATCCCAGTCCATGCCCAGCGTTAACATGTGCCATAACTCCCTCCAGCTGATTAACTGAAATCTCTTGCGGAACGAAGGATGTCTCAAGTACCTTCAACAGGGCATTTCTATGCGCCTCAGAACACAACAACAGCGATAATATGGAGATCTTTGACGGGGTCTGCTGCAGGTGCTCTACAATCTTGTAATCACTTTTGCGGATCAACCTCATGAATTCTTCCACATCTTTGGTTATCGGCTCTTTCTCCTTATTCCCCGAAGATTCCCCCTCAACAACTTTGTTCTTACCTTTGGCAAGCCTCTCCGCCTCGACCTCAGGTGAAGTGAAAATTCTCCCGCTCCGGGTTATACCGCCCGCTCCCACTATGTTATCTACGGATCCCGCTGGCGGATCATTCAAGTCAATCTTTTCCCCATTACAATACACCTCAGCACTATAACACCACGGGACTGCCTTCATGCTTTCATAAGGGACTGGCTTAGCCTTAGTAATAGTAATGGTCGGCCTTTTCGATGATGCCGAAATTGTCACTGATTTGAATGGAATGGTGATCGTAGCGATCTCCCCCCGCCCTTCTTCAGTTTCTGTCTCAACAGACTTCTCTCGCCCCACAGACCTGTCAAACTGCAAAGTTCCTTCATCAATCAAACTTTGAACTCCCCTCTTCAACTTTTCACAGCCCCCAGGTTGAATCAAACAGTCATCACACTCTTCACTGCAACCGGGATAGACTCCTCCTTTCAATAAACGCTGCTTTACGTAACTCAAAGGGGTTTTCAGCTCGCTCACTTCTGAAACCAAGTTCAACTCATCATCCACCATGACTGCATTGGCCCCAGCCCCACCATGCTTGGGCATTGGCTGCTGTGTGATATTGGGACCGTCCTTCCCGAAGTTAATAGCCGTACTATCAAGCAAATCATGTACTTTATGCTTGAAAGCTAGGCAATTTTCAATATTGTGCCCTGGTGCACCCGAATGGAAGTCACAGTTCTCATTAACATCATATCCGACTGGCGGCTGGCCAGTCGGTGGTGCTAAGGTCCTCTTCTCGACTAGCTACAATTTCAACAAAGTTTGAAGGAGTTCTGCATATGATACCGGCGGTACTTCGAATACTCTCCTCGGTCGTGGGTTCTGAAGTCTGCGCTGATTATTATTAGGCTGCTGCTGAGCCTGCTGCGGCGGTTGTTGTCTCTGCTGCTGAGAAGGCCCTGGAATGGTTACACTTGCCACTTGCGACTGCTGACGCCAGTTCTGACCTTTATTCCTTCGTCGAGCACTGTATACGGCGTTGGTATCACCCTGCCTTTTACCACCAAACGTCTTCTTATTACCTCCTGCGGAACTGGACTCACCCGCTTGAATTTTACCAATCTTCACCCTGTTTTCAATGCGCTCCCCCATCAAGATCAACTCAGAGAAAGTACTCATCAAAAAATTGAGCAACCGGTCATAGTACATTCCAGAAAAAGTTCCTATGAACATATCCATCATTTCGCGCTCCACCATCGGAGGGTGCACCCTAGCAGCCAAATCTCTCCATCTCTGGGCGTATTTTTTAAAGCTCTCGCTAGACTTTTGAGACATGCTCTGCAACTGGACTCGGTTAGGGGCGAGATCACTATTATATTGATAATGTCGAACAAAAGCCTCTGCCAGCTCTTTCCAACTCCTGATCTGAGTAGGCTCCAAGCTCATGTACCACTCCAGCGATGGCCCTGACAGGCTATCCTGGAAGAAGTGCATTAGCATCTTTTCATCCTCAGAATACGCAGACATGCCCCTGTAAAACGCGCGCACATGCACCCTAGGGCATGTGTCCCCTTTGTACTTATCAAATGACGGTGCTTTGAATTTCAGCGGGACCCTCAACCCTGGGACTAACCCCATATTTGACATATCCAGCCCGAGAGCATTCTGGCTGGCCAATCCGTTCACTTTCTCTTCTAGCAATCTCATCCGATGGTTGTCATCCCTGGCTCTTTCATAACCCTCATTCTGACCAGAGAACACATCCTCCTGACGATCCTCCCAGCGAGGTACTGCATCGTATCCAACATAATCTGCATCACGGCCCGGACCCGTTTGGAAGTACCTGGGGTCATACCTCAGATTGCCCATCTCTTGAGCGTTGTATGCGCCAGTTCCATATCCAAGATTACCATAGCCACCAAACCCAGCCTTGGCGCCAGCCATGCTGCCATACCCCATATTCACACCATTGAAGCCCTGGTTACCGTTAATACCATTCATTCCGACATTCTCAATGCCCCCATTGAAACCCTGGTTGACATTACCCACAAATACCCCAGCAGTATCTGCATTGGCATTCATATTAACGGTGTTCCCACCTCCACCTACAGGACCAGTTTCTCCAGCATTCAAACCGGTTACGGGAATAGCATCAGCACTTTGACGATTCTCAATTCGGGGAGAAGCAGCAATGTTTTCACCATGCGGTGTCCCGTGGTTTTTAGCCCGTGCGACTATCGGTTGAACCAGATTCTGCAGCTGCTCTTGTCCTTTGGCGATGGTCTCCATGGTTTGCATGAGCAGGGCCATCTTGTCACGCATCTCTTGCATTTCACTCTGCACGTTGTCCATGATCTTCTTCTGATTAGTTCTGGTAGAGTAACGATGGACCCGCTTTTCTGCAATCCTGAAAATACCTGAAATGGATGCAGGAGATAAGATACGTGGATCACAAACCTGTAATGCAAATATGAGTATGTATGCAAAATGCAATGTGTGTCTGTGCATTAGGGCTTATCATTCCCCGATTCTAGTGTGAATGTGCCAGTGCAGTGACAGTGCTAGTAATACGGTGATCGGAGCCGAATCATAGAAAACCTCGTATATTGCAGAGAAATCCAAGAATACAATATCACTGAGTGTACAATAAGAAGGCATGACCTCAACCAACAATCCTGGCGATGGTCAGCACGAATGCAAATAAAGCATACATATATGAAATGGTCAAGTACACTCATGAGCCTGGTACTCTTCTAGTAACTTCTTAGTCTCTGGATGACTTGGTCGGGTAAGCAGCCCCTCAACAAGTTGATTTCTTCGTTTGAGAACACGTCGCACGTCACCAGCGGTTTCCTCCCATGCCCCTTCTCCGAAGCGATCCTCTAGCTTCCGCTTCTGAGATACAGCTTCGTTCCTGCCTTCGATGGCCTTGTTCAATGCATTCTGGAGACTATATCTGGTCATCACCTCTTCTTCGTACTTCTTAATGCTAGCCTTCAACTGCTCTTCGAGGTCAGAAATTTGCTGCTTCAATTTATCTTCCCTCTTTTTGTTGTTGGTTAGCGTAGCATTCCACGTCTTATTACAAGAAGAGATTTCCCGGTGAGCGGCATCGAGTGCTTTCTTTTTGGACTCCAACATGTCATGAGAGCTTCTGAACTCTTGACCCAGACGTTCGCGCTTCTTCTTCTCTTCAGTCAACTCAGCACCTAGCCTGTTTACTAACTCGATCTGCTGTTGGAAAGAATGCACCGCCTTGTTCTTCTCACTACGCATCTGAGCCAACTCCTTTTCTAACTCTTCATTCATCTTCATCAAGGCTTCCTTTTCTTTCACAACTCGCTCGTAGACCTCCATGGTGACAGTGGTTGGCTCTTCCACCGGAATATGAACAGGGACTGGTGCAGCTGGAAATGGCATCAGCAGCTGTCTTGCCCTCTCCTGGATCCAAACTTTGTAGGGTGCATAAGCCTGACAATCGTTCTTCCCTAACAGTGGCTTCCCTTTTCTGTTAATACGCATCCAGGCATGCTGAAGCTTGGCTAGTAACTCTCCATTCAAATCACCGGTGAAGTACAGAGATTCCTGTACTTCTTCCTCCTGAGGCGGGTTTTTTAACGCATATCCAAACTGGCGAACAAACAGAGATGGGTTGTAATTGATGCACCCTTTTCTCCCTATCAACGGAACATTAGGATACCCAGAACAACTGAAAATAAGCTCAGACCCCATCAAGTCTCGGTCAAACCACTCAATGTCTTCAGAAGATAGCCTCATCAGGCGCTCTGGCCAGTCAGTTGTAGTTGCACTATCCACAAAAGGTCCCTTCAGGGGAAGATGACTCTTAAACCACATGTTCAACAGCGGCGCACAACAGTAAACAGTCTTTCCTCTTCTATTTTCATTTTTGTAGTGCAATGAATGGTAGAGATCTCCGATCAAAGTGGGTACCGGGTTGCCAGCAACAAACAGATGAAAAGCGTCCAAGTCCACAAAATTGGGTAAGTTTGGAAACAGCACTATTCCGTAAATGCATAGAGCCAAGATAGCATTAAAAACTATCCAGCACCCGCTCTTGGCATACTCTTGAGCTTTGCCAACCAGAAAATCAAGGGAGAAACCTGGAACCCCAAGCCAAGAAGTCATTAATAGTTCAGCAGCGTTTAGGTGCAAGGCCTTAGCTAAGTCCTCCAACTTGGGCTCAGCGGCAGAGTGAATAAAGGGAACCTTATTCTGTACTGGTAGCTCAGTAAACTCTACATACTCTTCAATGGTAGGCCCCAAAATGAAGTCAGCAAACGTGAAACATCTCAAAGTCGGGTCATAGAATTGCATCAGCGTGTACAACCCATTCATCTCAACAACAGTTGGCTTGCAAACCAGTCTCAACAATCTTCCATGACTCATCCTGAAACTTCTCCTAACCTCCTCATCAGCAAGGGACATCAGACCAAGTAGGGGAGTAATGTCAGGTGTAGGCAACTTATACGCAACTGTCTTTCTCAAACCAGCCATGATCAATAAGCAGAAGTCCGGGCACTAGAACCAGGGAATATGCAAATGCACCTGCAGCACAGACACACGTTAATGGGATGCAATGATAATGAGTATGCAAACAATGCAATGCAAGTAACATGCAACAGGGACCAAATGCCATAGCTGAGAAGCCTGAACCATATCAAAAGTCTCAGATAGACTCTCCAGAATTCCTCAAACCCTGGTCTCAGATAGACCCCAAAACAAAGCTCCAACACTGGTCTCTGATAGACCCCACAACATAACTCTGACTGGTCTCTGACAGACCCCATATCATAACTCCAACTGGTCTCTGATAGACCTATCAACTCTCCATAAATACCCAGGATCTCAGATCAAGAAATAACCGGTATTTGAAGGTCTAGTTACCTGCATAACCCCAAACCCTCTCACAGGTAGGTGTCCTAGTAACTGACAATGGTATGGCATCCTATGCGGTTGTCGGCGTCACAGACTTTCAGGGTTGATGATATGATTCCCAGAAGGAGTGGCATCATCAAATCCTGAAGAGGCCTCACTTAGCCAACTTCCAAATGATCGGTTCCCGGAGTCGACAATTCAGCTAACCAACAACCCCTTCGACCCAAAGGGTAGAAAAAGAAGTCAACCAGAAGAACCTCCTCCGAGTGTAGATTTCGTGGGACACTAATGCAAGCAAAGCCGGCACGCGCCCACTACTTTCTACTCTAATTCTAGGTGCACTCAAGCCCAGGTCCGGCTTATCTCTCAATCATGGAACACCCTTCACACCCCAATACAGCAATAATAACAATAATATACTGTTGGAAGTAAATGACAGAAATATAAATCCATACAAAATCCTCGACGGGAAAACAAGCGTTAGGATTGACTCTCTTAAGGGACGTTGGATCCCAAATGCATAAGGAACTATCGCAGTCCTTAGCAGCCAGGGGATGTTGGATCCCCAGCAGAGTCGCCAGCTGTCGCTACTGCGAAAATCGGCGCCGGCTGAACAGAAGAGTCGCCACCGTGCGTTATTTATCCCAAAGGAGGGAAAGGAAACGCTCAGAGTAAACCTACCGCAAAGATGGGAAAGGAATGGTCATCGCAACCAAATCCTGGATTCGAGAGTCGGTTACGCAAGGGGAAGGTATTAGCACCCCTCACGTCCGTCGTACTCGACGGGATCCACGCTTGCTTGGTTTGTACGGATTACACTTCTATCTAAACTAAAGGATGAGGGCTGAAAAGAAAAGAAAACATGACTCGGTAAAGCATCGCACTTTATGCCTACGTATTCCCGTCTGGAACGAGAAATCAGAGTCAACGTAGTTCGCCTAACTACGGGTGAAGGTAGGGAAGGTTGCTCGCTAGGATATCGCATCCTCTGCCTACGTACTTCCACACAGCATGGAAGATCAGACCAAACGTAGTTCGGGCTACGCACGACACAAGCTGTTCAAGTGTCTTTTATGAAAAATCTCACCTTAAACAAGGGTTTTCTTATTGCAAAAAGGTTGATGTTTGTTCAAATCTTTTGACGGAAGAAATGAGTTGATTTCTGTTATAACCTTTATTAATGTTTTTCTGTTGTTTTGAAGAAACAAGAGATGACACTCTAAAATCCTAGGGTTAAAAAGGGAATAAAATCTACCCTAATGTTATCATGCATGGGTTAGGACCTAATGTCTATCATGTTCCTCTCTTGCGCTGAAAGAAACAGAGATCCTAAGGGAATAGACGGAAACAGAAACAGCAGATATATGCAATAAAGCAGTAAAATGCATGGATGCAGCAATACAAGCGAGGCAAGGGAGTCCCACTCAACCTCGAACCTAGAAAACAATAGGCAAAAGTGAACAGAATTCACTTTCAACCTAACAAGTTAAACAACAAGCAATACAGTCAGGGAAATTCAATCAATACAAAAAGAAATATCAACAGCAAAAGCTAAACAACAAAACAGTCTTCATCAGCATCTGTCTTCAAGTCATCATCAACTATCTACAAGCTTCGAGCAAGCATCAGTCTTCATCTTCAAACTTCCAAGCAGGGTCTTTGTCTTTAATATCCCAGTGGCTTTTCTTCAAGTCTCAATCTCCAAGATGAATATCAGTCAACAAGATGAAATGGATGCTAAACAGTCAATTGCCTACCAAGGGTGGCTCACTGACTGTTAACATGATACAGACAATTTTCTCTCAAAAGTTCTATCTTTTAAATACATTCACTAATCCTTCCAAAGGAAGGAGGTGGATACTTAAAAGAGACTTTGAATCATAGAGAAAGGATGGAGGCAAACAAGACCTTCCATGTTTGTGAACCAAGTTTTCTACTCTAGAGCTCTGCCTAACTCCTATATCCTAGAACCTTCAACAGCTGCCAGCAAGAGATACTCCTCGTCAACTCTAGAAGTTGGTCTTCATTCTTCAATCTTCAAATGGGCTTCATCAACACAGTCTTCAGCTCAAACCCCAAGCCCCAAACAAGCCCAATACCCCACACAGTAAAATAATAACCCTAAAGAGGGCACACCACACAGTCAATCAAATACAAGCAATATACTAATAGTAATAGGGGAATCCTATTATTTTCTAAGGGATCTATTACCTACCCATAACCCCTATAGTCCCATACCCCAAAATCAAATTATAATTCCTAAAAGAAATGATCTATCTCACCTATGTTCACTTAAAACCCTAATTTTAACCACTCTAATCTCACCTAATCAAATCATCTAAAAATTAATCCTAAAATTATGAATTAAATTCTATGAGGAAGCTAAAGACCTAAGTTAACCACCCTAAAAAGAATGGATTCAAAATGTTAAAGTACCTAACTAAACTAAAATCAACAATATCATGCATCAAATTAAACCACTTAAAAAGCTATTTAAAAGAAAAATGCACAAAAAATACTGAAACAAAATAAAATGCTAATTTTATTATTTATTATTTTTCTTAACAGAATTATTGACCTAATGCAAAAAGAAGCAATTAAAAATATCAATTTTCTGATTTTATATGATTTTTTAAAGATGCTAAAAATATAAAAGAAAAATAAAATCAAGAAATGAATTAAAATGGGGAGGGGGGTGTCAACATTAACTGCGCCTAGTTCAAATTCTGGATGGGACAGAAAGGGGGTGGTGCGTATAGCAAATGCGTTAATCCCAGTTAGGAAATTAAATCAGAAAAAAAAACAAACAAAAAAAAGAGAAAAAGAGCGCGCGGGGTGTATATAGCAACAATTCACAGTTCAAAACGCATTGGGCTCAGGTTTGGGGGGTGGGGTTAGCATGCTGATTCAGGGCCCATGGGTTGCGTTTTAATGAAACGCATCGTTTCATTCTCATCCAAATTTCCCTCTTATTTTTATTTCAAATCTGAGCCCTTGGATCGTTTCCTTGGTCAAGGGTCTTCTCATGATCTCACGGTCCTAGCATCGTATTCTCCAACGAGCTAGGGTTTCATCCAAGAACCAGAGTTCATGCACTCTCTTTCTCTCCCTCTGTTCTCCCTCGTCTCTCCATGAAAACCAAAGATGTAAAGATAAAAAACACTCCACTCTCTCCCCTGAACACAACCATGCCTTTAGTTCTTCCTAAAACCCACTCCAATGTGAAACCCGACAATCATAAGCTCCATGATCCATCAACTGCACTCATGAGGGAGCTTCACCATTCTTGCAAATCTTGGCACTAGGATGATCCTTATGTCGTACTGATCCTAACATGCTAACAACTTTGGATTAAAACTCACTAACCTAAGATTTCTTGATCCCTAAAGTTTCAACACCATATTCTCAAACTCCATGAATGGCACTCAAACTCTCTGGATATCATTATCTAACCTAACCTAACAACTCTAACCTAACAAACTAATCTAACTATGCATAATTAGTGGTGTAGAGATCAAAATGCAAACCTGCTATTCTTGATGAAACATATGAGAATTGGCTCGATTCAACACTGCAATCTTTCACAAATGGTCCTTAGATGATGCTATGGTTTCTGTTTGCAAAAAGTTGGAAGAAGAATGCTTCTAATGTGAGATTCGAATCTGATATGCTTCTTGCAATTTCAAACCCTAGTTCTTCAATCCTCCATGAATCAACCTCTGAAGCAGCTTCTATGCACTCAACAAGATCAATGGATCATGAATGAGGAAGAAAAACCAATTGAATTGATGCTGAATATGGAGTTTCACTCTTTCTTACAATTGAAGCAACAATGAAATTCTCACTTTTCTCTCTCTCTTTTCACCAACCTTTTCCACCAATGATCCACATTCATTATATAGATGATGATGGAAAAGCCTAGAAATTTCTGGATCCCTCTAGGATGATTCTAGAATGTGGTAGAAAGTTATGGAAATCTCACTTGATGACATGTTGAATATCTCTCATCTCTTGCATACAGCCCTCTAAACTTGTGTTAAAATCTCTCCTCATGATATATTGAGATGGTATGTGTGAAAAACAAGCCGATCCTTGCCTTATGTTGAGTTTTGCAAAGTTGCCTTATTATGCAAGTAACAACATTACAAAGCAAGTCCCATTTTTAGGCCTCAACTCAAAAATGTGTTTAAACCATTGTTTTCAAAATGTTGTTTGGAATCAATTTGGTATATTACATGACCCATTTTGGATTTATAGATTGCCCAAACCAATTTTTCATGTGAACTTTTCCAAGTTATATGCCATTTTTAAGTCATTTTCCACCAACTTTTATCAAGTCTTGTTCTATGCATTTCCAAACTTCCATGACCTCTTTTATAGAGTTAAAATGACATTTTGAGAAACTTTGATGTTGTGAAGTTTTTCATTTGAAGCTTCCTTGCATGAGTTTTAGGCATAGGCTAAGAATGACCTGTAATTCTCAAATGACCAAAATACCCTTTACTTGCCAAGGACATAAGTGGAGTTCCACAAATCATATGAAGGCATACAATACCTTCCTAGAAAGCTAAGACAATGAGGAACAACTCTCATGTTGGCCAGAAATTCATTTGAAAATTCCTTGAAGGTCAAAAGTTGCTTGGAAGACAGACAACTTTCACAGACAAATTTCAGTGCCCTCAGATGACCTGTAACTTGCAAGAGCTATAACTTGAGTTCTATAAATCATATTGATGACTTCCACCACTCAAATTAAATCTATGAAGATACTCTACAAGTTTCATGTGGACCAGAAATTCATATGAAGCTTGCATCTTGAGTTACACTGCTTTGAAGTTTGACCTAAATCAGGGGATTTTACACTGAAACCCTAATTTGGTAACCCCATTTCTCCTTGACTCCTTCTGATTTTTCTTTGGCACAACACCATATCCATATCCATATAGCAAATAATGAATCCCGCCTTCTTCAAATGATCCTTGATGCCTTTCAAAACAAGTCTTTGACCTAGGATTGACCTAGTGTTGACCCAGATAAAACCTTAGTTGACTGACTTCACCTGGGGCTCTTGCAATCATTCCAATGATCATCTAGGCTCTTCATAACATCCATACACACCTCATGCTCTTGGCTCATAGCTCACACTCCCTCTGATGATCCCCAAATAACCTCAAGATAGGGGAGAACTCACTGATCAACCTGTCAACTCTTCAAAGCTCAAATTCTTCCCTGATGACCTGAATAGTCTTGAATATGAATGAAAACCCTTGGATATGCCTCTTGAGATAAGAATAGCACTTTGATCCCCTGATTAAGATAGCTTGCCTATGCTATGCAATGCAGATGAATACACTATGTATATGATGCCAATGCAAATGACTATGCAATTGAAACATAAACCTAGGTTAGAAAAGGTTGGGCAAATTTTGGGGTGCAACAAGTACGACGGACGTGAGGGGTGCTAATACCTTCCCCTTGCGTAACCGACTCCCGAACCCAGAAAACGGTTGCGACGACCTTGTCTTACCCTATTCGTCAGGTTTTTCCGATCGTTTCCTTTCCCGCTCCGAGGGATAAATAACGAAAGGTGGTGACTCTTCTGTTCTTCCGGCACCTTATTTTCGTGGAAGCGACAGCTGGCGACTCTGCTGGGGACTTGATAGTTTCCTGGGATCTAACGTCCCGTACGCGAGTCAGTTTGGGGATCCGACGTCCCCTGCGAGAGTCAATCCTAGCGCTTGTATGATTACTTGTTAGGTTGTGTTTATTTATCGCATTTTATTTCCCGCATTTTATTTCCAGTATGATATGATTATCTGTGCTGTTGTGGGAGGGGCATTCTGATGAGTGAGAAGCCAGACCCATGCTTGAGTGAACATAACATTAGTTGTGGAAATTAGTGGGCGCGTGCTTGCTTGGCAGGCACTAGTGTCTCATGAAATCCACGCTCAGACGAGGTTCTCTCGGTTGACTTATTTTTCAACCCTTTGGGTTGAGGGGGTTGTTGGTTTGGAGGATTATCGACTCTGGGGACCGATCATTTGTGATTCAGCCGAGTGAGGCCGCTTCAGGAGCTGGTGATGCCACACCTTCTGGGTATCGTATCACCCCTCTTGAATGTCTGTGACGCTGATGAACGCATAGGATGCCGAACTTGAGTCCGTTTAGGTCCATACCTGTGAGCAGGGTTGGGTTTATTGCAGGAAACTTTGACCTTCAGACTACCGGGTTTTCTTGATAGTGAATCAGTTTTGTTGGTACCAGAGGTTCTCATCATCAGATATATGATTGTTCTTGACAGAGCAAAGTTTTAGTCCCGTATCAGAGGGCCTTATATTCATATGTATGATTTGTTCTTGACAGAGCAGGTTTATGATTGGGATCTGAGGATCTCATCAGCAGATGTATGTTTGTTCTTGACAGAGCAGAGTTTTGGTCCTGTATCAGAGGTCCTTATTATCAGATGGTTGTTCTTGACAGAGCAGAGTTAGGGTCCTGTATCAGAGGTCCTTATTATCAGATGTTTGTTCTTGACAGAGCAGGTTTATGGTCCTATGTGTGTGTGTTCTTGACAAAGCAGATTTGTGGTCCGACACCAGGGTTTTCTTCTCATCAGAGAAAGTGGTTGTTCTTGACAGAGCAGCGTCATGGTTTTGTTGATACAGAATCTCCACAACACAGTTGCCTTGATCTCCTGCTGCATGATTGCATTTTTACATCGCTTTGCATACTCATTTGCATTTTCATTAACATGTGTCTGTGTTGCAGGTACCGTTTACCCCGATCCAGGATTTCTTGCCTCCTATTGTATTGTTATGGGTTCTCTGAGGAAGACCGTGGCTTACAAGCTCCCTGCCCCTGATATGGTTCAGCTGACTGGTTTGATTGCTTTAGCAGATGATTCTGTGAGAGATGAGTTCAGAAAATCTTACGGCAAATTGCTTAGTTTGGTTCGTAAACCTTCTGCGTCTGAGTTGAATGGGTTGCACGCTCTGCTGCAGTTCTACGATCCTCCGTTGAGATGTTTCACTTTCCAGGATTTTGTTCTTGCACCCACGCTAGAGGAATATGCTGATTTGTTAGGCGTGCCTATCAAGAGGCAGATGCCTTTTGTTCATATGGATGTTGAGCCTGATCTGGCTAGTTTAGCCCCGTCACTTCATCTGGATGTCTCCGAGTTGGTATTGTCTAGTTGGAACAAGGTTCCCGGTTTCTCATTGCAGTTCTTAGTGGGAAAGGCTCAGCAGTGCGCCAAAGATGGATGTTGGGTCGTGTTCAACGCCATTCTCGCCCTGTGCATACATGGCATCATTCTGTTCCCCAATATGCCCGACTTTGTAGACTTCGACGCGTTTCACATCTTTGCTTCAGGGAATCCAGTCCCTACCTTGATAGGAGATGTCTACCACTCCATCCACTACAAGAACGAGAACAGAAGGGGCAAGAATGTCTCGTGTTGTGTGCCCTTGCTTTATAAATGGCTTGATAGTCATCTACCCAAGAGGGGTCCCTTTGTTTCGTCTGCAGCCACAGCTGAGTGGTCTGAGCGTTTGATGAGTCTATCTGCAGAGGGTATTGACTGGTTTGACAGGGATAGGTTGGGTACCGAGATTATCTTCAGCTGCAGCGGGTTTCCGAACGTGCCTTTGATAGGTAGGAAGGGATGTATAAACTATAATCCATCTTTGCTGGTCCGACAGTTCGCGTATGCTTTGAGAGCTCCGCCGAAGGATGAAGAGGTGCAGGAATCTCTGTACCTCACTAGTCTTCTAGAGGGGGATCTGTTATCTAAGCTTCAGCGCGCCTGGAATGGCATCAGTAAGAGGGGAAAACCATTGCTAGGGAGAAGCAATAATCAAGCTTACCCTCCATATGTGACTTGGGTCAGAGCCAGAGCCGATGCTATAGGGATGCCGTTTCCTCCTGCCAAGCCAGAAAACCCTCCAGTGATTGAAGAGCCTACTACCGTGCCCATTCAGCAGCATAACCAGGTGTTAGCTGAGCGAGATGAATTGAAGCGGGCAAATGAGGAACTGGAGAAAGAATTGGCTCAGCTCCGAAGCGAGAGAAACGAAGCCGTTCATTCCTTCAAGAGGCAAACAGAGCTGGTGAACCAGGTGGGTACAGACTTGACTAAGCAGATAGCTGAGCGTGAGCGCATGGGTCAGGACTTCAAAGCTGTCAACGACGTACTGGCTACGAAGAAGCAGCACTTGGACGAAGCGTATCGGAGGATATCCAAGTTCAACCAGCACTGGAAGGCCTCCCTAGCCACCAGGAAAGAGCGGGAGGATAAGCCGATGCAACAGATCTCCAAGCTGGAAGCCCAGGTGAAAGCCAGTGAGAAGAGGTTTGATGAAGAAACCGCTCGCAGATATGCCGCCGAAGGCCAGCTCAACAGGGCTCTCGCTAACCTGAAGGAGCGCAAACTGATGTTTGAGTCCAAGAAGCGGAAGTTAGAAGATTTTTCGGTGAAGGAGCATGGGAAGATTCGGTCGAAGGTCTTCAGTACACTATTATGCAGAGGGAGTTACTCGTCGAAGGGTTGCTCACTCGTCCTGATCATCCGGAAACGAAGGGGTTGTTAGAAGAGTTTCGTGCCCATGGCCGTACTTGACTATATTTGTATTCCTTTTGTTTGATCATCGTTGTATGCTGACCATCACCAGGCTTGTTGGCTGAGGTCACGCTATTGATTCTGCTTGTACTCACTGATGTCGTGTACTGCCTTGATGGGCTTTCTTTATATACGAGATTGTTATTTCCACGACTGGACTCGGACTTCTTCTTATTATCAACACTGGCACTCAGGCACTAGGATCGGGGGAGATCTCCCTAACGCACAAACACACGTTTGCATTTGCATGAAGCATTCGCATAACGAGCACTTTGTCATTTTTCCTAACCCTCTTGTGTTTCCAGGTTGTTTCAGGTGGTTCCAGGATTGATCAGAGACCTATTCACCGCTATCCGACCAGAGCTAATCAAACCAGGATCATGGAGCAAGTGCAAACTGATGTTCAGGAACTCCGCGAAAGAATGGATCGCTTCATGGAGCTCATGCAAGCGGTCGCCAATGGCCAGGATCAGCTCAGAACATTGGTTCAGCCTCTGATTTCAAGGGTTGATAGCAATGGCGTACTCCATGGTGGGATTGTGCCTACTCCTCCACCAGTTGAAACTCCACAGAATGGTGTTCCCGCGACCGGGGGAAATGGAAGTGCCAACGGAAAAGTGATGGCTAACATGGGACTCAATACGACGAGCGTCGGTAATGGGAGTCTGGAAGCTAATATCAATGTCGGGCTGGGCAACCACAATGCAGGTGTTGGGAATCTGTTTGGGCCTCAGCCGTGGTTGGAGGATCGTCAGGACGATGTGTTCTCTCAGAGAGGTGCTGAAGAGGAGTTGAATGCTGAAGCGCGTCTAAGGTTCAAAGCACTCGAGGATAAGATGAGAAATATCGAGAATCAGAACACCCTGGGCGTTGATATGTCCAAGTTGGGACTGATTGCTGATTTCAAGGTGCCTCCCAAGTTCAAGGTACCTGACTTTGAAAAGTATAAGGGCACCACTTGCCCTCGCGTCCACCTGAGGTCATATTACAGAAAAATGTCCGCTCATTCTGATGACGAGAAGTTGCTGATGCACTTCTTTCAAGACAGTCTATCCGGACCATCCCTCGAGTGGTACATGAGTCTGGAGCCTACCAGTGTGCGCACGTGGAAGGACCTTGCTGAAGCATTCGTGCACCACTACCAATACAATAGCGACTTGGCCCCGAACCGAGTCCAACTGCAGAATCTGTCGCAGAGGAACAATGAAGGGTTTAAGGAATACGCCCAGCGGTGGCGTGAATTGGCAACCAGGGTTCAGCCGCCGATGGTTGAGCGTGAGCTCGTGCAGATGTTCGTAGCCACCCTCCCAGGGGTTTACTATGAGAAATTGGTCAGCGGCATGTCTGGAACATTCTCAGATCTCATTATCACGGGTGAGCACATCGAAAATGGGATCAAGCTCGGGAAAATTCAAGGTGAGTCATCCTCAGCTGGAGGAGGCGGAAAGAAACCTTATAGTGGAAAAAGACGGGAAGGAGAAGCGAGCGTTGTGTCCAACGCTCGAAGGAAGGGTAAAGGCCCTCACCAGCAGGTGGCCAGCATAACTATCCCGGCAGTTCAGCAGCAGCAGCAACCGAATCAACAAGGGTACAGAAAGTATCAAAATCGGGCACCTCTGTCGAGCCGTCACCTCGAGACACCGCCCATGTCGTACGCGCAACTATTGCAGACTTTGCTTCAGCTACAGTTGATCCAGAAGAGAACTATGGCTCCCTTGACAGGGGCACCGCCGCCAGGTTATGACGCAAATGCAACTTGCGAGTTTCACTCAGGGGCACCAGGCCACACAATAGAGAACTGCAAAGCCTTCAAGCACAAGGTGCAGGACATGGTGGACGCCAAGATCATCAACTTTTCCGATAATGTGCCAAATGTCACGAAAAACCCTATGCCGAATCATAGGGGAGGTGGAGTGAACGCCATTATCGAAGACGAGAATTTGGATTTGTTGACTGACGTCAGAGATCTGAAGATGCCGCTTAGCTTCGTTAAAGCTAAGTTGATGAAAAGAGGTTTCTTTCCAGGTTGCGGAGAGCTGTGCATGGACTGTGCCACGAGTCCTGATGGATGTGAACAGTTGGTAGAAGGAATTCAAAGTTTGATGACTGAAGGGATTTTACGGTTTAGCCGGAGGGCCGAGTGTGGATCAGGGGAGGTAGTGCTGAAGCAAGATGATGAGGTCGCCACCATCACCATCCCTCGCCAGACGATAACTATTTCTGCGCCCAGACCGCCCACAATTACTATCACCAAAGCTGGGCCGATACCCTTCGAAAGCACTAATGCTGTCCCATGGCATTATGGGGCTGAAGTCTACTGCAACGGACAGAAGTTGGAGCTAGAACCGTTTGGGTCGTCTGTGGAAAACCTTGAGGGAATCAGTGGTATTACTCGCAGCAGAAGAGTGTTTGCACCACCAGAGGTCATGGCGGATAAAGCGGTCAGAGCTGACGCAACTGATAAAGGTAAAAGTAAAGTCGTCGAAGAGATCCCGCGTGGGGCAGAAAAAGACTTACTTGTTAAAGACGCCGAAGAGTTTATGCGGTTGATTAAAAAGAGTGACTACAAGATTGTGGATCATCTCCATCAGACACCCTCGAAGATTTCCATCCTGAACTTGTTGCTGTGTTCTGAAGCACACCACAACGCACTGCTGAAGGTGTTGAACGCCGCATATGTACCGCAGGAAATATCGGTAAATCAATTGGAAGAAGTCGTAGCCCACGTGAATGCTGGAAATGGGTTAGGGTTCACTGACCTAGAGCTGACGCCGAAGGGAAGGAATCACAATAATGCCCTGCACATCTCGATAGAGTGTAGGGGAACGATTATGTCCCATGTGTTGGTGGACACAGGGTCATTGCTCAATGTTCTTCCGAAGAAGGCATTAATGAAGTTAGATACTCGCGGAGTGATTTGCACACCCAGTGATCTGGTTGTGAAGGCGTTTGATGGAACTAAAAGCCATGTTTTCGGGGAGGTGACCCTGCCAATTCAAGTCGGACCGGAAACATTCGATGCGGTCTTTTATATTATGGACATCATGCCCGCCTACAGCTGTCTCTTGGGCCTGCCGTGGATCCATGCTGCTGGTGCCGTAACCTCCACGTTGCACCAGAAACTCAAATATGCTGTCGGGGGTAGCATCGTAACTGTTTGTGGTGAGGAAGACATAATGGTGAGCCATTTGTCGTTCTTTAAGTATGTTGAGATGGATGGAGAAATCCACGAAACTCTATGCCAAGCGTTCGAAGCCGTTAAAGTGAAGGACGTAGCTCCTGTAGTCACTGAAAAGCCGGAGATGACTCTCTCTTCTTTCAAGGAAGCCCGGGCCGTTGTTCAAGCCGGATCTACCCCAGGCTGGGGGCGAATTTTGGAGATACCTAACAAGCAAGATAAGTTCGGGTTGGGATATTCTCCTGGAGCTGAAGCTTCTTCTTCTAGCAGTGCGTCTCGAGGTAAAGGGCCGATCCAGTTTACCAGTGGCGGAGTGATTTTTGAAAGCGTCAACGCAGTGTCTGAAGACAGCGGAGATAGCGACTGTGACCTCGACTCTTGGATCCAGCCAAGCAAGCCAGGCGAGGGCCTTACCAACTGGTCCGTCAAGGATGTCATCCAGATGACAAGCGAAGAGTAATGATTTACTTTTTCCAATCATTGTACAACCCTATGTCCTACCCGGGGCATAGCGGTTTTATTGTCAGGGCCTTGTTGGATTGTGTACATGCATTTTGTTAATAAATCAAAAGGCGTTTTTCTTCGTATTCGAATATTGTGATCTCTGTTATTCCTGTTTTATATTTGTTTTGAAAAACAATAAAATGGCAATGGGGTTTGTGCTAACCTGCACATCTTTGTTTTAAACTTAACCCTTGTTATTGCAGGATCCACATAACAGATGACATCGACTCTGGACCTTCTACGACTCACTTCGACTTCGATTGCCCGATCTATCAAGCAGAAGAAGAGATTGATGAAGACGAAGACCTTCCTGAAGAGTTGGCCCGCTTGTTGAAACAAGAGGAGAAAGTTATTCTGCCTCATGAAGAGGAAATCGAGATCGTGAATCTGGGTTCTGAAGAACTCGTCAGAAACATCAGAATAGGGGCTGCATTGCAGAATGATGTCAAGCAGAGATTGGTCGAGATGCTGAGAGAGTATAGTGACGTCTTTGCTTGGTCATACGAAGACATGCCCGGACTTGACACTGCCATTGTGGTCCACCACTTGCCGCTGCGAGAAGATTGTCCTCCCGTCAAGCAGAAGCTTAGGAGGACGAGACCAGATATGGCCGTTAAAATCAAAGAAGAAGTGCAGAAGCAGCTTGATGATGGCTTCTTAGCGGTCACCACTTACCCTCCGTGGGTCGCCAACATAGTGCCTGTACTGAAGAAGGACGGTAAGGTACGAATGTGCGTCGATTATCGGGATTTGAATAGGGCGAGCCCTAAAGATGATTTCCCGCTGCCTCATATCGATGTGTTGGTCGACAACACAGCCCAATTCTCCGTGTTTTCGTTCATGGATGGCTTCTCCGGTTACAACCAGATCAAGATGGCGCCGAAGGACATGGAGAAAACGACGTTTATCACTCCTTGGAGAACATTTTGCTATAAGGTAACGCCTTTCGGTCTGAAGAACGCAGGGGCCACTTACCAACGAGCAATGGTTACTTTGTTTCATGATATGATTTATCATGAGATTGAAGTCTATGTTGATGACATGATTGCGAAGTCCCAAACGGAGGAGGGACATCTGGTCAATCTGCTGAAGCTTTTTGAGAGGCTTAGGAAGTTCAGGTTGAGGCTGAATCCTAACAAGTGTACTTTCGGAGTACGGTCCGGAAAGTTACTGGGGTTTATCGTGAGTGAAAGAGGCATCGAGGTTGATCCTTCGAAGATTAAAGCGATACAAGAAATGCCAGTGCCAAAAACAGAAAAAGAAGTTCGTGGTTTCCTGGGCAGAATAAACTATATTACAAGGTTTATTTCTCAGCTCACGGCCACGTGTGAACCGATGTTCAAGCTTTTAAAGAAAGATCAGGCGATTATCTAGAACGAGGATTGCCAGAAGGCATTTGACAAGATAAAGCAGTATCTTCAGGAACCTCCAATCTTGATACCCCCAGTGGCTGGACGGCCATTAATCATGTACTTGACAGTTCTTGAGAATAGTATGGGGTGTGTGCTCGGTCAGCATGACGAGACGGGCAGAAAGGAGTATGCCATTTACTACTTGAGTAAAAGGTTCACAGATTGTGAATCTCGTTACTCGATGCTGGAGAAGACGTGTTGTGCACTAGCCTGGGCTGCCAAACGTTTACGACAGTACATGCTCAATCACACGACCATGCTAATTTCGAAGATGGATCCGATCAAGTACGTCTTCGAGAAGCAAGCTCTTTCGGGCAGGATTGCCAGATGGCAAATGGTGTTGACGGAATATGACATTCAATACGTGTCCCAGAAGGCCATCAAGGGAAGCGTATTGTCTGATTACCTGGCCGAGCAGCCGATCGAAGATTACCAGCCGATGAAATTTGAATTCCCTGATGAGGATATCATGTTTCTCAAAGCGAAGGATTGCGACGAACCGTTGCCCGACGAGGGGCCAGATAGGAAATCCCAGTGGAAATTGATATTTGACGGGGCGGTTAATTCTTACGGAAGTGGCATTGGGGTGATCATCACGACCCCCCATGGATCCCACATCCCGTTCACTGCGAGACTGACGTTTCCAGTCACCAATAACGAAGCGTAGTACGAAGCATGCATCATGGGTCTAGAAGAAGCAATTGATTTGAGAATCAAGAACCTAGACATATATGGTGACTCGGCGCTTGTGATTAACCAGATTAAAGGGGAGTGGGAGACTCGTCAATCGAATTTGGTGCCGTACATGAACTATGCCAGAAGGCTACTTCCGTTCTTTGATCGAGTGGAACTCCATCATGTGCCCAGAGCAGAAAACCAGATGGCTGATGCCTTAGCCACGTTGGCTTCGATGTATAAAGTCAATTTTTGGAATGAAGCTCCAAGAATTGTCCTTTCTCGTCTTGATAGACCTGCATTCGTCTTTGCGATCGAGGAAGCCTCTGACGGCAAACCATGGTTCCATGATATCCAGACCTTCCTTATGACTAAGGAGTATCCTGCGGGAGCGTCAACCCAGGATAAGAAGACTCTGAGGAGGCTATCTGGAAATTTTTATCTCAATCCTGATGGAGTTTTGTATAGAAGAAACCACGATCTCGTGCTACTCAGATGTGTAGATGAGAAAGAAGCGAGTATGCTCATGGAAGAAGTCCATGAAGGCACATTTGGTACGCACGCCGGCGGGCATGCTATGACAAGAAAGATCCTGAGAGCAGGATATTACTGGCTGACAATGGAGTCGGATTGCTTTAAATTCGTGAAGAGATGTCATAAATGCCATATTTATGCTGATAAAATTCATGTGCCGCCGTGCCCGTTGAATGTCATGTCCTCCTCGTGGCCGTTCTCCATGTGGGGCATCGACATGATAGGCAAGATCGAGCCCACTGCATCTAACGGTTATCGCTTCATTCTAGTAGCTATCGACTACTTCACCAAGTGGGTGGAGGCAGCCTGATACGCTAATGTGACCAAGCAGGTGGTGGCTAAATTCATAAAGAGGGACATCATCTGTCGTTACGGAGTTCCCGAGCGGATCATTACGGATAATGGTTCGAATCTAAATAACAAGATGATGAAGGAGCTGTGCCAGAGTTTCAAGATTGAACACCACAACTCATCTCCTTATCGGCCGAAGATGAATGGCGCCGTTGAAGCGGCCAATAAGAACATCAAGAAGATTGTTCAGAAGATGGTTGTGACCTACAAAGATTGGCACGAGATGCTGCCGTTTGCACTGCTCGGTTATCGTACGACGGTACGTACATCAACCGGGGCAACTCCCTTCTCCTTAGTGTACGGTATGGAAGCTGTCCTACCGTTAGAAGTGGAGATCCCTTCTTTGCGAGTTTTGGTTGACATGAAACTCGACGAGGCAAAACGGATTAAGAACCGACTAAACCAACTTAGCCTGATGGACGAGAAGAGATTAGCATCGATTGCGCATGGTCGTCTGTACCAAAGCCGAATGAAGAAAGCTTATGATAAGAAGGTGCGTCCTAGAAGCTTTCAGACGGGTGATCTCGTCCTGAAGAAGATTCTTCCTCCACACTCCGATCACCGGGGCAAGTGGACTCCCAATTACGAAGGTCCGTACGTCGTCAGCAAGGTCTTCTCGGGAGGAGCTTTGTTGTTATCCACGATGGATGGTGAAGATTTTGCATCCCCGGTGAACGCGGACGCAGTTAAAAAATACTTTGCTTGAAAGCGACCCGCTGGACAGTAAAAAGAGAGTCCAGGCAAAAATGGGGCATCCTGGCGAACCATAAAAAAGGAAAAGGTTCGGGAAGAAGTTAGGGATATAAATTCAAAAAATGTACACCCGCAAAGTCGAAAACCCGGATGGGCGACTTTGGCAAAAAAGGGTATCCTGGTGAACTGAAAACCCGCAAAGGGCGGTTCACGCAAAAGTTAGGGATTTGAAAATGCAAATGACTGCGTTCCGCGTGTGGACTTTCATTGTTTGGTGGTTTGGAAGACCTGAGGGCCGTTTATCTGAATCAATCTCTTCTGAAGCTGAAGTGTCGGAGAAGTATCAAAGTCGAGTGGGTCATAGAGGGATCAACTCATGGTGTTCGTCTACGCCTCGTTGCCGACATTTGTATATACTGATGTATATTTATATTTTATTTTTGCGCGGCTTCCTCATTCCAGGAGCTTGCATCTATTGTAAAACATTTTTACCCATTCAGGGGTTCGTTATCAATAAAATGTATACTATTCAGCAATTCTGCTTGTCTGTTTAGCATTTATCTGTTTTGTTTGCGAAAAAGAACGCCGATGTTTTTGACAAAATGCGCATACATAAACTTACTGGCCTAGGCCACTGATTGTTGAAACAATGAATTACTTAAACATTGTCACAAGCAGGTCCCTTTGTTGAAACAATGAATTACTTGATAGGTCCCTTTGAGAAGGGCATCTTGTCCGTTTGTTTGTGTTGTTACAGGTGTAGCATATTCCAGACGGTACGCCGTACGCGTCCCCAAGCAGGATGACTCCTCCTTCTCCCCAATCAGATGTATCCTGAAGGAACGACATCCCCCAGCATCGGGTCACAGGTGCAGGTCTCGTAGGAGACTATTCACTGAAGTGTGCAGCAATTGATAGTTCCAGGCTGAAGTCTCCAGCGGAATTGAGATTCCCCGCAGAGTCGTACTCTCCCCCGAAGCAGGATGATTCCTTCTTCCCCATCCAAGTTTACAGATCCCCAAGAGAGCCGAGTCCTTGGAAGCAGTTGGGGCCATGATTGGTTTTCCCCAGTAGAGTGTTGAATAGCTGACGCCGTGTTTCCCCGCCGGAGCCGTTATCTCCAGAGAAGTAGCCGTGAAGGCCGTGCAGTTTATTTCCGCGATTGACATTGCTTTCCGCAGCAGGTCCAGGTTCTCGTAGAGCTTCGTCCCCCTGCAGCAGTCAACTGAGGTTCATTTCCCCACAGGGTCCGATTGAGATTGGCGTGACTTTTTTCTCCTCAGCAGGATGATTCCTTCCCCTATCAGAGTGGTTCTTTCTCCTTGACGGGAGGATTCCCTCTTCAGCATTTATTTCGCTGGCGGGATTGCAGCATTTTGCATGATTGCATAACACTTTGCATGATTGCATAACATCTATCATAAACGCGTAGCATTTCCACCGTGTGGAGCATTGCGCCATCGTCAAAGCATACGCATACTAAACATTAGCTAGGTCGTTACTGTTCTTGTTTTGCAGGTGTCCCCCCGCAGAATGGCTTGATCAAGATGATTCTTGAATTCCCCATCAAAGTCGTTCGCCCAAGATGATTCTTGAATTCTCCCGCAAAGTCGTCGCTTAAGATGATTCTTGAATTCTCCCGCAAAGTCGTTGCTCAAGATAATTCTTAAAATCCCCAGTGAAAGCCGCCAGAGTTGGTTGCTCAAGTTGATGTTTGAAATCCTCGGTAGAGTGTTCGGGTTCAGGATGATTCTTGAAGTCCCCGTGGAGTTATTTGTTCAAGATGATTCTTGATGTCCTCAGCAAAGATGATTCAGTCAGAATGATTTCTGGATCCCCGAAGCAGAGTTACTTGATAGTTCTCCAGAATCCCCAGTGGAGATGCGTCATCCCCAGCAGGTTGCTGAACAGCGAAGTTGAAACTTCCCTCGACGACTTGACGACTGAAGTCCAACCGTATTGACGAAGCAGTTCTCTCAGCTGAAGCAGAGTGCCTGATGGCAGAAGTTTGGATATCCACGATCAGTTCATGATTGACCGAGAATTCTATTCCCGACTTACTGATGAAGTCCGGCTGATGCCCGAAAGTCTTCTTTGAATGCCTGATGAGTCCCGAGGAATCTTGATGCCCGACGGCATGATCAACCATGTACTACCGGTTACCGTGTGACCAATCCCCCAGCCAGTTGCCATGCAGCTAATATTTCAGTTTTTGAAGATTTGTTCCCATCTGAGTACCGCGTACTTGTGCATGTTGGCAAATTTCCGGGTTTGTTGGTATTCAACCGTCTCGCACCTTGATTGGTTGAGAGCCGTTTGCTTCTCACCCAGTCAAGTTCAAGCCGTTTGAATAGGGGCAGCTGTTGCACCCCAAAATTTGACCAACCTTTCTTTACCTAGCTTGTGTTTCATTTCATTCACATTAGCATTATCATTTGCATTTCATTGACATGTATGCAGGAGATCAAGAGGTATGACTACCAATCAAGAGCTATGCAAGACCATGAAGCTAGCTAAGAAGATTATTCAAGTGTTCAAGGGTTGATACCCTTGTCAGAGAAGTTCAAAGATCCTCAGAGAGAGTGGTTGAAGCCAAGAGGGTGTGTCTCCTAACTTGAGAGTTATGGAAAGCCATCAGATAATTCTGAAGCCATGAAGATGGACTTGAGGTCTTGAGAGAACTCAATATAAGTTTTGAAGATCACTTTGAGGCCTAGACAGGTCATTGTGCAAGATTAAGAAGACTCAGCCATGAGTGGTGCAGTTAGGGTTTGACTGGGTCAACCCTAGGTCAAGTGATGATTTGGAGAGGGTTGAGACCTAATCCAAGAGCCATGTGATCATGGATTGATGCATTGAGATGCTATAAGGATGATTTCAAGGTTAACTCATCATGATTGAAGGGTTTGAGAAGTTTCAAGCTAGGGTTTCTAAGGCTTGACAGTGTAAAATCCCCTAGTTTGACCCCTATCTTCAAGGCAGTTTAGCCCAAGATGTGATTGTCATCTCATCTTGCCCCCAACATGAATGTTGTAGAGCTTGTTCTTAGCTTTAATTTGAGTATTAGAAGTCCTTGATAGGATTTGTAGAGCTCAAGTTATGACTTTGACAAGTTACAGGTCATCTGAGGTATGTGAATCTGGGGCCTTGAAAGTCACCCAACTTGCATCAAACCTTTTCCCAAGAAGGATGATTCCTATGAACCTTTGGTCAACATGAATTTTGTTCCTTATCTTCTTAGATTTCTAGAGAGTACTAGAAGTCCTTGATAGGATTTGTAGAACTCAACTTATGGCTTTGACAAGTCAAGGGCATTTTGGTCATTTGGAGATTATAGGTCATTTCAAGCATAAGGCCATAACTCCTATTTCCAAGCTTAAAATGGAAAAATCTTCAACATCAAACTTGCTTAAAATGATGTTTTAAGGCTAGTGAGGAGGTCATGAGATGTTGGAAAAGCTTGTAGCTCAAAGTTACAAAAATGACCTAAAGTGAAGGCATAAGTTAAATAAGTCAAAGTTGGAAATTGATATTTTCAACCTACACATACAAACCATGGCATGCAATATATCATTTTGACTCTAGAAAACATTTTAGAAACAATGGTTTAACCACATTTTTTATTTGAGATTCAATTCATGGACTTGCTTTGAAAAGCACTTGCTTGCATATTAAGTAACATGTGCATAACTTAAAATTGAGGCATGGGCAAGGAACTTGGCAAGCTAAACCCTTCCAAATTGTCACTAGGGGAGAAATTGAAGGAGATTGAGATAAATTTCAAGCTGCAAACAGAATTGAGCATGGCATGATAAGTGATTCAAAATCTCATGACATGAGATGTGTAAAATCTCATTGGAAGGATCTAGAGGGTTCTAGATCATCCAAACTTCATCTATATATTGAGTAGAATGCATCCATGGCAGAGGTTGGTGATCATTGAAGGTTTGAGCATAGTTTGAGATTGAGTTTTCATAGCTTGCAAGTGCAATCGGTTTCACCAAATTCCTCCATTTCCTTCCATTTTCTTGATTGGTTCTTCTTCCATGAGTATCAAGGATTGATTCCAGATCATTTCCACGAAGAATTGGTGGCTAGATCGTGTGGGAACAAGTGATTTTCAGCACCTGCAACTCTTCATCGTGTTTCAAGATTGAAGCACTTTCCATTGAATCTTTTGCATACAGAAGCAAGGAGGAAGTTCAGTGATCGTGTCCAGAAGATTTGAGAGCTTGAAGAGAAGATTTCGTGCATCTGTTATTCAAGAATTTCCAGGTTTGTAACCTTCTTCCTATAGCATTATTTAGGTAGAATTAGGTTGAATTAAGGTGCTAGATTAGTTGTAGAATGGCCTAGGATGGTTTTCAGATGGTTAATTGTTGAATTAGAGACAAAATAGGAAGATCACCATTTTCGGTTGAGATTGGGAGATGATGATTCTTGGGATTTCAGAAGAAACTAATGGTATGATTGAGTTCGTGGCAAGATTTGGAGTATGTTTCATGTTTTGACCTCTTGGATTGGAGGCCTCTAGGAAGAACTAGGGTTGAAAGGGACGATCGGAGCTCCACCGGCGGTGGCCGGAGCTGGGCGCGAAGCTCAGAGCTTTGAATTGGAGAAGATGAAGTTCTCACCATCAGATCATGTTTTGACCATTGACTGTGAGGAGATCCAATGGCTGTGTTTTAAAGCTGAGTTGTGAAGAGTTTCTGATGAAACGATGCGTTTCATTTATTTGGCACTTTGGGCTTAATAATCTGAGTGCTATCCACACCCCCAGCAAGCCCAACCCATGTTTTGAACTGAGAATGTTTACTTCCTGCACCGCGCGCTTCACTATTTTCATTTGATTTTCATTTAATTTCCATTTTATTCATGGTTTTTGTAAAATTCATAACTAATTGAATATTAATCCAATTCAACCCATTCTTTTCGCATATTACTCATGATTGAGTCTACTATTTTTTAGAGAAAAAATATTTTCATTTCATGTAATTTCTGATTTAATTGGAATTTTATATTTTAATTGATATTAAAATGATTATGTTTGATGCATATTTTTGTGGATTTTTGTTTGATCTCATGGTGATGATTTTAAGCCTAATTTTTTGTGTGTGATTAGTTCAGACATGTATGATCCCATAGAATTTTTCTCACATTTTTGTGATGAAAATAGGTATTCCTTCTAGATTGATATTTAGATGCTTCCTTTTTTAGGGTTTTAGGTTGATACCTTAGAATGTAGGATTTAGTTCTAGGTCCAAATTGATGATTTGATCTTTGAAACTAATGTGGTAGAGTCATGATTGACCTAGGTTCCCCTAGTAATTTTTGTAGGATCTTACAATTGAGTTTAGTATTTTAGTTAGGACTAACTTTAGTACTAGGTTTTAGGTGACCCTAATTGACTAATTCAACTAGTTTAACTCATTTAGTTCCCCTAGATTAGGGTTTGTGCTTGGTTTGCCTTTGATTGAGATTGAAGACAAGTTGAAGAAAAGGTGAGGATGCTTGAAGTTGCTTGAGGGTGCGTGAAGCTTTGGATTCTGTGGGTGCCTGAAGGTGTCTGATGAAGATTAGGAGATAGGACATAGGGAGAGCTTGGTAGTTAGAATGATCTCTTTCACAAACATGGAAAGCATCTTGTGCTTCCATTCCTCCCAGTGATTAAAAGTCCTTCCATGGTATTCACCTCCCTCCTTTGGAGGGATAAGTGATGGTACCTAGGAAGTAGAACTTTTGAGGGAACCATTCTTCTGATGTTAAACCCTTGTAGGCCTCCTTTGGTGGTCAATAAGCAGTTTAATATCCTAGCTTATCCAGTTAAGTGATTTCTTCTGGTTTGAGTATCCTGAAAGATGTTAGGCTTGAGTGTGAAGATGAAGACTTCATTGAAGAGTATGGAAGGGGATGATTCCTTGAACATTGCCATTGCAGCTGGAGTTTGAAGAGCAGCGGGTTGATACTTGGAGATCCAATGAAGATTGTATGAAGAGTGAGGAGTTCCTTGCTTGAAGAAGATTGAAGGATGGAGTTGACACTTCCAGGTGATTGGATACTACTCTGAGAAGCTGAGGCTTGTATATGAGGAAGACCAAGTTGACACTGGTAAAGCAAAGAGAGCTGAAGCTTGAAGACCAAGTTGATACTTATGAAGAGGATTCAATTGAGATTGAGTGTAGAGCTGAGGCTTGAGGAATAAAGGATGAGTTGATACTTACACTGCATTGAGAGCCTGAAGGAATTAGATTGATACTTGTGGTTGAGAGCAAAGCCTGAGGGTGGAGTTTACTGTAAAGCTGGAAGCTTGGAGAAGTGGAGATTAGGTTGAAACTTATGTTGAAGGGTTGAACCCTAGAGAAGCAAGTTGATACCTGTTAGTGAAGCTGATAGCCTTGAAGGGTGGTTGGAGTCTGAAGACTGGATTGCTGTCAGAAGAGCTGAGGCTTGAAATTGAAAGAGGGGTTGAGCTGCTGCTTTCTTTCTTGTCTGTTTTCTTTTCTATATTGATGTGCCTTGTTTGACTTGCTTGATGCATTAGAATAAGTCCATGATTAGACTGACTTTAATCTAGGAACATGATTGCACTAGAGGTTCAGTTGCTCCCTCTGCTTGTATTGTTACTGTATGGCTTTGCTTGCGGGTATTCGGTAGAGCCCAGCTCCCTTGCCCATGTGGTTTATTTTGCTTGACAACACTTTATTTTCTTTTGTATGATTGCAGTTTACTTCTATCTTGCTTGATAGCATGTTATTTTTTTCTTCTGTATGATTGCAATTTACTGTATCTTGCTTGATAGCATGTTATTTCCTCTGTATGATTACTGTTATTCATATCTGGCTTGAGGTTGAGATGAGCTTGTGGAGGCTGATACCCCACACACATTTCCTCCCTCACTTGCATTGCATGCATTTTACAGTCGTTTACTATTTATCTATTTATCTGTTTATTGTTTAAGCTGATGCTTTATCTGTTTCTGTTTATCATTGACATGATCCCTTAGGAATCTCATTTCCTTTGATAAGGAAGTGATGATAGAACTTTAGGTTGAAACATATGCATGATAACTTATAGGAGTTCCCTGTTTCAAACTTCAACCATAGGATGAATCCTTGGCATGACAGCAGTAGGACTTGATAGTCTCCCGTAGTTGAGCCCTTCTCTTCTCATCTCAAAAACAGCTTAAAACACAGTAATCATGAATGATTTCTTTTGTACGTTACGAGCCTTAAGCTATCTGAGAAAGGATTGTTGGAGAGCTTCTTTTCAACAGTCTGGATGTTTAGTATGGCACCCTTTGGGTGACATGCGACGCATTCACTCTCAGGTCATAGTCTTTAGTGCGATTAAAATTGCAAACAACAATAAAAAACACTTCTTCCGTAAAAGACAGAAAACAAACTTCAAACCTTTTTGCCCCGTGGGCCCATGATTCAAAGGAAGCTTTTCTGAAGAAAAGAGTGACGTTAACTCCCAGTTCTACCGCAAACGGTAACGCTTAAGTCTCCAAGGGTCGAGCTGCGTACATCCAACTGCTGGAACTGTTTGTTAACCCTACTCGATAAAACAGATGAATCTGAACCCCCGTAATCCGTAATATCCCGAACTACGTAAGCTCTGATCTCTCATACCTGTTGAGAGTACGTAGGCACAATACTGATGTATTGGCGAGCCACCTTCCCCATAACCCGTAGTAGGTCGAACTACGTTGACTCTGATTTCTCATTCTCTGATGAGAATACGCAGGCATAAAGTGTGACGCTTTGCCGAGTCATTTTCTTTTCCTCTTAAGCCAGCCTTGATAGGTAAATAGATGAACCAACTCGTCCAGTAAACACAACAAGCGTGGATCCCGTCGAGTACGACGGACGTGAGGGGTGCTAATACCTTCCCCTTGCGTAACCGACTCCCGAACCCAGACAACGGTTGCGACGACCTTGTCTTACCCTATTTGTCAGGTTTTTCCGATCGTTTCCTTTCCCGCTCCGAGGGATAAATAACGAAAGGTGGTGACTCTTCTGTTCTGCCGGCACCTTATTTTCGCGGAAGTGACACACGCCATAACTCAGAAAATCTTCTCAATCACTTTCAGCCACTTCTGCGCACCTTCAGGATCATGAGTGCCCACAAAAGTCGGCGGATTGTTCCTCTAGAACTTCCCCAAAGCACAGAACTCATCTGGAGGTCCACCATTCTGAGCCATCACTTGGGCAAGGGATTCCAACGCATCAGCAAGAGCACGACCATTTCTTCCAGCCATTTGCAACCACCAACAAGGTTAGAAGAAAACAACTCATCAATAGTATTCTCTCACTATCAACTGACAGGGGACTAACAACATAAAAACTTTGTCGGACGAACCGACCTGCTCTGATACCACTAATGTAATACCCTTTCTACCCCACAGTTATCATGGGGAAATTACACAGATATCATAGTAAATTATTAAATTTCATAAAAAGCCACCTCAAAAGGGCGTACGTTTCCCAAATCAATGAAATCGGTCAAGGCTCAGTAAACAACGGGTTTTCTCAAAATAATCAAATCGCACAAAGCAGCGGAACTCAAAGGCATAAATCAAGGTTTCCTCATCAGGGAAAAATAAGCAAAATAACTCAACAATATATAGTTTAACTCAAAAGGACCCAACCCGATGTTACTTATCAGAGAAAGACCCTCTAAGCTAACCAAAAGGCTAAAAACTCAAAAACTTCAAAAATACTCCTCGACGGCGTCCACGGCTAAACTTGGTCATCTGCATGTTACCCACGTGGAGGTAACATCCAAACAGGCAGGGTGAGTAAAACAGTTCATAGTAACCAATGTATAAAAATCAACATATCACGGCGTCATATTCATATTCAACACATTCATCATATTCTTCATTTGGCCTCAAAGGCCATGACGTCATAAATCATACAAAAGGCTCATAAATGCAAATGCAACATAGACTCAATGCATGTGGCACCAATCATCACAGCGCGATGGACACTGGGCCATCAACCCTCCATAGATCCCCATCAATAGGATCGATTCTGCTAGAGAACCGGAGCACATCAAAACACTTCACATCCACACAATGGGATTGAAGCCAAAGTAATCGAGGTCCTGAACCGAAGTCCGGATGCACATGAATGCATGATGCACACATCAATAATAATCCTCATAATAACAGCATATGGTGCATCATCATTCATCATATTCATCATCATCACATAAATCATCATATCTCATGTTATCTCATAATTCATCAAAATCATGGTAATATCATCATATTAAGTCATATAGATCATCATGTCATCATGTATACATCACATAAAACTCACAGTCATACTCATGTCAATCCATCACAGAAATCACAAAATCAAACATCAAGGCATCGTTGCACACGATCAACATTCGAGAAACTCTGCTACGTTCGCTAGCATGTTCGCTAGGCAAGTCTGGGGAGAGTTTCTTCGCTAGGCGAGTCTGGGAATAACATTGTTTGCTAGGCGAAGCTTTCTTCGCTAGAAGAACTATGCGATGACAGCAAATTCTGCTACGCACCAGAACTGATTTTTACCCAAAAGGCTCTGCGATTCACTTATCCAATGCCCCCAAAACATCCCTAAATCATCCCTAAGGTCCTACGGCGATAAAGGCACAAAACCTACGGTTCATTAGGCTAATCTCAGAGCATATTCAGCCCTAAATTACAATTTTTTCTTCAATTACACCCTAAGGCATTTGAGTTACTCACATTCAAATATTCCTATTCCTACAGGGTCGGAAAGGTTCAAATCATGGTTTTGGCCACGAAGGCCTAAGGTTTCTCTTTCCCATCTTATGCTCTAATGTCGGGAATACTCACCACTACACCACAACATCAGAGTTCCCAAAACCAGATTTAGGCCACGAAGGCCAAATCCCTTTTTCTCATATCCTTCTAATCTTCCTCAACCCAAATAAATCCCCATGGTCAAAATCTCAATACTAGATTTAGGACACAAAGGCCAAAATCCCTTTTCCCCATAATTCTCCATAAAACCCTTAAATCAACCATAATCACATCAAAATCTACACATAGAAAATTACGAAAAGCTATACTCCCCATACCTTAAACGTTGATTCAAAGCCTTCACGAATCTGTCAGGGAATCTTTCAAGCTTCTGCCTCCAATTTCCTATTTAGAGTTCTCTTGGCCTCAATTATTCACGGTTAACACAAATGAATCCTAAAACCCTTCATGACTCCCTTTTTGTTAAACCTAGATTTGGGCCAAATAATTGGGCTTTTCCCATAATGCCCTCACTTACTCCTCTCAATTGTCCCAATTACCCTTCTTTCACTATTATTTATTTTAATTCATAATAATATTAATAAATTAATATTATATACTATCAATTAAATAAATAACCCAAAAATTGAATTAATTCTCAATATTCCACAAAACACCGAAAATCACCGAAAACACCCAAAATACGAATATTCTCAATTAAATAAATAAATTAAAATATTCCGATTAAAATTTGGTGTGTTACAGTAAGCATTAAACTCAATCATACAAAACACACATCAACATTATATCAAAGTGAAACAAGAGTGCATACATATCAATCCACACTCAAAGATTAGAGGTTAAAGCAAAGTGGCAAGACAAAATGCCCAAACACAAACAAATGACTTGAACATCTTACAAGAAGCAATTTCAATCACAAGGCAAAGTGAAATGAAGTCAAATAAGATGAGAAGAAAAATAAGGAAGTAGCAACATCACATCTTATCCAAATAATGTCAATTATCAAAGAAGAAACACAATGAGTCAAATCATGCATCACACTCATAAACAAATCAAATGCTACACAAAATAAGCATGCAAGACATAACCTACAACAGTAAACATGTAAAATCAAGGCATGAATCCCAAATGGGAAGCAACATGAACATGTCAATTAAAATCCAAACTCAAGACCTCAAGAAGGATGCATAGCCAATACATCAAAACAAGCACAGACACATACAATTAGGCATGCATCAATCAACACCTTCCATAAAAGAAAACAAATGTTCATGCGAAGTTAAGGAAGTGAAAGTCAAACCAAAGATTATCAGAACATACTAAGGCAGGGGTATAAGCCAAGTATTCATATCATTAAAGTGTTCTAAACATCACTCAATCACAAGAAAACAAGAAGTCTTAAAACTAGGTCAAGCATTAAGCGCATTTATCTCAAAATAATGTCACATGGAGGCATCAAGAAAAAAACTAGGTAAAATTCCAAACAAAGTGACTTAAAAGGCTCCAACACATGGTATATCCATAAAGAATAATAGGGTAGAACAATCCTTAAGTGATTGCACAAGTGCATCCCTAAAAAATCCACAATGTTCAAGCACAATCAAATAATTAGGCAAGCAAATGCATCACACATGAAAAATAGTTAAAGGACTTCAAAAATTATGGAAAAATGGTCATGGTATCAAGGAGGCAGTAGGTTTGAGTGTCCCAAATGAGTGCTTAAGATAATGTACAAAAAGTACTCAAACAACACCAATTATCTAGCAAACCAATTTCAAACATGCTCACACAAGTCAAGCTTCAAAAAATGATTCAGATATAAACCAACATCCATGATCAAAGTGTCAAATGGGTGTTCAAAGAACTTATATACAAATACCTACATCTGGGCAAAATTTAGGATAAAAACCAATTAGGAATTGTCATGAATCAAGGCCATGTTTCAAAACTTGGTCATGTAGAACACTTCACACAAATAAATAAAAATAAAATAATAAAATAAAATAAAATTATGAAAAATAAGTCAACATATCAGTAAATCAGAAATATATTTTTGTCATTTTTTAAGATGAATGGAACAAATAAAAATAAAATCGAATAAAAAATAAATAAAAAGTAAAATAAAAGGGAAAGATAAGGCAATTGGGGGGAGGGTGAACCAGCAAATTAGTCTTAATCTGATTTCATGCTACACACACACATAGGCCCAAATTAGGGGGTGTAAGTAACAAAAAAAAGGCAAGCCCAATTAATAACGTCTCAAAATCAAACAAACAACACAAACTAAGGATGAAACGCACAGTTTCACTAATCCACCCCAACGCCACGCAACACAGTCAGCCAGTCAAACCAACCACATAAGCAAGTCGCCTTAGACGTTGGAGCTAGGGCTCCGATCGTCTTCTCAGGCGAGTCTTCGTTGGAGCAACCTCAACATAACACCAAATCAAGAAAACTAGACATCAACTCGTACTATTTTCACGTAGGTCAAGAATCCACCATTAAAAATCAAAATATCACACTCTATCATCAAGAAAACTCAGCACGAAGAAATGGTAAGCAAACTAAAATTTGAGCAAACCAACATAAAATCTATGGAAACATTGCCTCCATCTATGGAGGACTTCAGATGCGCCAACATGAGTCTTAAATATGACCTAACATGGAGGGAAAAAGTTTGAGAGTATACCTAACGGAATGGATCCGTTGTACCTTGAGTCTATGATAAAAACTTGAGAAAACTCTACCAACTACTCCAATACACTTCACAGAATATGAATAGAGCCAGAAGAATGAGGAACACTTGAAGAGAATGTTCAAATCGTGCCTCTGTAGTTTCTTTTCAAAGAAAGAAAATATAGATCTGAGATGGATCAAATTGAGGTATGCCCTAGATAATAAGATGAAAAGAGCTTTTATACTGAGGGTTTTAGTGAGATTAAAAGTATTTAACCATGGTTAGCAAGTTGTTATCCAAGTTTGAGAGAGTGGAATTGAAAGAGTGAGTGAATGGATGAGGCACAGGTTTAACATGGCTGAGGGGTTGTTGTTATGGTAGTGAGTGGAAATGAGGGCATAAAACGCATGAGGACATGCATGTGGAAGAGCACCAATTGTTGGTACAAATTGTACAACTTTTATTCTTTCCTTCTTTTGGCAAAGGATTTCAAAATGGTGATGTGTATGTTTGATCACATAGGGCAAAGTTTATTGGCAAGAAAAAGTGAAGTTTTATGCCACATGCGTGTGAAATCATAGGCTGCAAGAGTGGCTTTAACAATATGCGGGCAAGAGTGTCTTGAAAACCATGACATGAAGAGCCTTGAACAAGTGTGCGAAGCCTTCTTTAAATGAAGATAACTCAATGATCATAGCTTCAAATGATGAAAAAATTGACACCAAAATGAAGTAGAGAAGATGGTGAACAAGTTTGATGTTGGAGGAAACTAGAATTGATGCTTGGAAGTTGCTCAAAAGCGAGCATGCATATTGGTATATGAAACTGATCCAAAAGAAAACAAGAAAATTCTAAGTTATGGAATTCATCATATTGAGATACCCTTCTTTGATCAATTATAACTTACTCAAACAGGATCTAATGGTGATGAAATCTATATGGTTGGAAAGCTTAGAATTAGTAGAACAGTTTTCATGTTGAAAGGAAAATGAAACAAAGCTTTAAACATGGAGAAATCTGACCATGAAAGTAGTTGATCAATCATGAAAATCTTCCAAAAATAGTAACTTTCCTAAAAACCTAAATTTCCAAAAAGGGCAACTTTTCCAAATTCTTGATTTTTGATGATTCCTTTGACATTTCTTGATAAAATTCCATCCATTGGTGATATTTAACATGAAAAGCATAAAATTGACCTCAAAAAGTCAGGAGTTGACCTTTTCCATGCACAATTGACTTTGTTCCCAATTCAAATGATTTGCAATCATCTGATCAATTCAAGCTTCTCTGATAAAAATTGATGATCAGTATTCCACCTATAGACACTTTAGGACATATAAAAGACCATGGAATCAAGTATTGCTCTGAGAATCAAGCATAAACTAATTTTATCCAAAACCCTAATTTCAATCCTAAAAGGATAGAAGATGTCGACCCAAGCTCAAAACCCTATTTCCTCTGAGTAAGTTGAAGAATCTTTTAAATAAAGTTGATTTGTGTAACATGATGATGATGAGGCTTCAAAATTCTTTTGGAGAGTTCACAAAGATACCTTGATCCCATGCTTAGAAACAATGATATGTGTAAATACTAATGCAAAAATGATATGAAACATAAGCCAAGATAAAGGAAAAAGATGGGCAAATTTTGGGGTGCTACAGCTGCCCTTATTCAAACAACTTGAACCTGAAGGGATGAAAAGCGACCGCTTTCACATATTCAAGGTAAAAGGTGATTGAATACTAAAAGTACCCAAGAATTTGCAACTTACGGGGACGCACATAGGATAAAGTGATTTCCAGCCGAAGGTGGACTTATAAACAGTGGGTACCAACCAAAAGTTGGGAAAATCGGTAAGGCAGCTGATCAAGAAGATAATAATAGCTACTAACCAAAAGTTAGGATTGTCATAACATCGACCGAAGGCGAACACACAAGAATGAATACTACCAATCAAAAGTTGGGATGATCAACAAGAGATACCAACCAAAAGTTGGGATAAAAGGCTACTAACCAAAAGTTAGGATCGCCGAAAAGGAAGAATTCCAACCAAAAGTTGGGATCGTCAACAAAGTTATACCAACCAAAAGTTAGGGTCAAGAAAAAGGTTACCAACCAAAAGTTGGATTGAAGGCTACTAACCAAAAGTTAGGATCGTCGGAAAGGAAGACTACCAACCGAAAGTTGGGATCGTCAACAAAAGGTTACCAACCAAAAGTTGGGCTGAAGGCTACTAACCAAAAGTTAGGATCACCGGAAAGGAAGACTACCAACCGAAAGTTGGGATCGTTAACAAAAGGTTACCAACCAAAAGTTAGGTTGAAGGCTACTAACCAAAAGTTAGGATCACCGGAAAGGAAGACTACCAACCAAAAGTTGGGATCATCAACAAAGCTCTACCAACCAAAAGTTGGGATCAAGCAAAAGGTTACCAACCAAAAGTTGGAATCACCAGAGTGCCAAACAAAGGTGAACTCATCGCAACAGAGATTACCAACCAAAAGTTGGGATAACGACTCTGCCGGGGAAATAATAAAGAACTACCAATCAAAAGTTAGGATAACACCCACAAAACAACGGACTACCAACCAAAGGTTGGGATAACATCTACAAAACAATGGACTACCAACCAAAAGTTGGGATAACATCCACAAAACAACAGACTAAGCTGGGAATTACTAACCAAAAGTTGGAATACAACACTCCGGATAGGCAGGAAGTATAATCAACCGACTTATGACCTAAAAAGAATACTCCGTTGGGGAAAAAGAAGCTTAAATAAACAAACTCTGCCAAGGAGTAAAAGTAAGATGAAAACATCTATCAATAATTTTTGCTGGGGGTAAGGTACCACAAAGCCCCATGAATTATGTTGTTATCTGCTGGAGAGATGTCTAACAACAAGGGTATCAAACTTGGCTTATGCTTCAGATGCATATGTTTGAATATAGCGTAATGTTCCATACGATATGGAAATGCTACGCATTTGGGACGATGCAATGCAAATGATATGCAAAAGAGCACTACCAAGAAAGGCGCTAAGAAAATCCACAAACAAACTCTACTGATGAAGGCCCACAGAATGGCTTCCATGAATATAACTTCCATTCTGCTGGGAATTGAGAAAAACATCTTTTGGGAGATCATCCCAAAGATATGACTTCAATGAATACCCACAACCATTGGACTTTGTTGAAGATATCAGTCATCGTTGATTTACTCGTCGAGGGAATCAACATCAATCTCTGCTTGGGGAGAGAAATCAATGACATAGATTCTGTCAGGGAATAGCCTTCAACCTTACTCTGCTACTGGGGAATAATCTCCATCTTACCCTACTAGGGATAAGTGCACCTCATTGTTGGTGAGATACTTCTGATTTTGAAATTCTAGTAACAGGCAGTCGATGTTATACTGGATGTTATGACATCCACTATTGAACAGACAATTAAGCTAAGTAGTAAAACACTTAAAGAAAGCAGTAAATAACATAGGGAATTGTTGACCCAGTTCGGTGCAAATCACACCTACTCTAGGGGCTACCAAGCCAGGGAGGAAATCCACTATAAGCAGTGTTAATTCAGAGCCAAACTACCAGTTTGCACTCTTCACGTAAGACCTACCCAATGCAACTTCAGCCTAACACTAGACCTGAGTTCCTACTCACTCCCCCTCAATCACATCAATGATATCAACCACTTAAGTTACAGATTAAAATGAAGACACACTTCAAACAAATCTTGATCTTGCTTCACAACTTCAATCAAGAGACACAACACTCGTGCTTAAAAGCTTAGAGTGACACAAACAAAGTACAACTTAAAACACACTAGTCCAGAGCAATCATCCAGGTGATAATTGCTTGGCTCACAAGTAATCCTAAGACACAAAGCACACGTGAAGAAAAAACATAATTCTTCACTCACAAACTCTCTAAAATCTCTAAGTCAGTCCGTCTTCAATCAGGATTGTCACTCGTCTATTTATATGCAGCACACGGATCTTGGGCCTGAGTGGCAGAAGTTAGGTTTAACCAAGTTAAACCCCTTTTCCATAAATCAGGGTTCTTTTAATTAGGTCATAGGCATTTCATGTTATGCTTAGCACTGCCTAGCATTTCGCCTGACATAACTAGGATCCCTAAAATGTTTCCTGAAATCTAGCCTGAGCTCACTCATGCATTATACCAGAAAAACAAACACGCGCCCTTGATGTCAGCAACCTGATGTCATAACATTCAGTATGACATCTAATACACTTTGTTCTAGCTAAACAAACTTACCCTGCAGAACACTACACAAGCATGTCATGACATCAATCATGACATCTACACACACATCCATGTTTTACCATAAAATGCAGCCAATCAAGAACATCTACATATTTGACAACACTATCCTGTAGAGAAAACCCTACTGGGAAAAGGATCAGTCATCCTGTAAATGACAAACAAACAAATAGAATGTCCTGTATGCAAAATGGCTATTTTGGTTATCACCCATGACACCACTCAAGTAATTCATTGTTTTTTAATATGGTTTGTAAAGCCCCAGAGTTTTTACATGCAAAATTTATCAAAAATATCAGACGTCCCCTTTTTTTGCAAACAAAACAGTAAAAGTAAAAACAGGAAATGGAAAGCTCTTTGCATGAAAAATACTTTATTGATTAAAAAGGCATGTAAATAAGAAAATTACAACAGATGCAATTCCTGAAAAGAGGTAATTGCACAAAAAGTACAACAATAAAATATACAAATGTCGGCAATGTGGAAACAAACAACCACCATGTGTCGATTCGTCTATGACTCGCATGTCTTCGATACTTCACCATTGGTATGCCTTCTGAAGAGACTGATTGGACTGATTTTTACCCTTCGGGGTCTCCATGTGTCAAAACGCATTCACAGATCGAACACAAACCATAGTCATTTGCTCTTAAAAATCCCTAACTTTTCCTGGGTCGCCCTTGGGGGTTTTCAATCCATATGGATACCCATTTTTGCCAAAGTCGCCTTTTCAGGTTTTCTACTTTGCGGGTTTATTATTTTTTCTCTTTTTTTATCCCTAATTTTTGATCGAACCTTTTCTTTTTATGGTTCGCCGGGATGCCCCATTTTTTCCTGGACTTTCTTTTTACGTCTAGCGGGTCTATTTTAAGAAAAATATTTTTTGACTACGTCTGTGTTCACAGGGGACGTAAAATCTTCACCGTCTATGGTTGATAGTAATAAGGCTCCGCCAGAGAAAACCTTCCTTACTACGTATGGACCTTCATAATTGGGAGTCCATTTTCCCCTACGATCTGTTTGTGGAGGAAGGATCCTCTTCAACACCAAGTCACCTACCTGGAAATTCTGAGGGTGCACCTTCAGATCAAATTCCAATCTCTTTTCATCGATCATACTAAGCTGATTCTACCTAGCCTTTACCCATTCTGCTTCATCAAGGTTCACATCAGACAATACCCTTAAAGAAGGAATCTCAACTTCTAATGGTAGGACAACTTCTATATCATACACCAACGAGAAAGGTGTTTCCCCAGTCGACGTACGCACCGAAGTATGATAACCATGTAAAGCAAAGGGAAACATCTCATGCCAATCTTTATAAGTCACCACCACTTTTTGCACGATCCTCTTGATATTCTTATTTGCTACTTCAATAGCGCCATTCATCTTCGGACGATACGAAGAAGAGTTGTGGTGTTCAATTTTGAAACTCTGGCACAACTCCTTCATCATCTTATTATTCAAGTTCAAACCATTGCCAGTAATGATTCGTTCAGGTATTCCATAACGACAGATGATGTCTTTCTTTATAAAACGGGAAACCACTTGCTTGGTGACATTGGCAAAGGAAGTTGCCTCTACCCACTTGGTGAAATAATCAATTGCTACCAAGATAAAGCGATGTCCATTAGAAGCAGTCAGCTCAATTTTCCCAATCATATCAATGCCCCATATTGCAAAGGGCCAAGCAGATGTTAATACATTTAGAGGGCTTGGTGGCACATGCATTTTATCATCATAAATCTAACATTTATGGCATTTTATGGAATACTTAAAACAGTCGGACTCCATGGTCATCCAGTAATACCCTGCTCGTAACAATTTTCTAGAAATTGCATGCCCACCAGCATGAGTACCAAAAGAACCTTCGTGGACCTCTTCCATCAGCAAACTTGTTTCATTTTCATCCATATAATGCAGCAACAATATATCGAAGTTTGTTTTGTACAACACATCGTCCTTGTTCAAGTAGAAATTACCCGGCAGCCTTCTCAGAGTCTTCTTGTCTTTAATTGATGCCCCACGCGGATACTCTTGGGTCTTGAGGAAATGTCTGATGTCAAAGTACCAAGGCTTCCCATCTGACGCCTTTTCAATTGCAAATACAAACGCCGACTTGTCAAGGCGCATGATAGTGATTTTTGGAGCTTCATTCCATAAATTCACTTTATACATTGATGATAAAGTTACTAGAGCGTCCGCCATCTGATTTTCAGCCCTCGGTACATGATGAAATTCAACCTTGTCGAAGAAAGGCATCAGTCTTCTTGCATAGTTCTTATAAGGCACTAGGTTGGTCTGACGGGTTTCCCATTCTCCCTTGATTTGATTGATGACTAGGGCTGAATCACCATACACATCTAGATTCTTGGTTCTCACATCAATATCTTCTTCTAGACCCATGATGCATGTTTCATATTCAACTTCATTGTTGGTGGAAGCGAACGTTAATCGGGCAATGAACGGTATGTGAGAACCGTGAGGAGTTGTAATAATTGCCCTGATTCCGTTGCCGTATGAGTTAACAACACCGTCGAAAACTAACCTCCACTGAGACCCAATCTCGGGACCCTTGTCAGGTAGAGGCTCATCACAGTCTTTCATCTTCAAAAACATTATATCTTCATCAGGAAACTCAAACCTCATTGGTTGATAATCTTTAATTGACTGTTCAGCAAGATATTCTGACAAAATACTCCCTTTAATGGCCTTTTGGGAAACATATGAATGTCGTATTCTGTCAAAACCATCTGCCATCTAGCAATTCTTTCGGAAAGCGCTTGCTTCTCAAATACGTATTTAATCGGATCCATCTTCGAAATTAACATGGTTATATGGTTTAACATGTACTGCCTCAAGCGTTTAGCTGCCCAGGCAAGTGCGCAACATGTTTTTCTAGCATCGAGTATCTTGACTCACAATCGGTGAACTTCTTACTCAGGTAGAAAATATCATGCTCTTTCCTACCTGTCTCGTCGTGTTGACCGAGCACACAACCCATCAAACTCTCAAGAACCATCAAATACATAATTAGAGGTCTTCCTGCAACCGGAGGCATCAATATGGGAGGCTCCTGCAAATACTCTTTTATCTTCTCGAAAGCCTTCTAAAAGTTTTCATTCTAAACAACCGCTTGATATTTTCTTAACAATTTGAAAATAGGCTCACAAGCAGCTGTAAGGTAAGATATGAATCTCGCAATGTAGTTCAATCTCCCAAGGAAACCACGAACCTCTTTTTTTGTCCTCGGCTCAGGCATTTCTTGTATATCTTTTATCTTTGCAGGATCCACCTTAGTTCCTCTTTCACTGACAATGAAACCCAGCAACTTCCTCAATCTCACCCCGAAGGTGCATTTGTTAGGATTCAACCTCAGTTTGAACTTTCTTAACCCTTCAAACAACTTCAGAAGATTGACCAGATGTCCTTCCTCTGTCTGTGACTTTGCAATCATATCATCAACATATACCTCGATCTCATGATGAATCATATCATGAAAGAGAGACACCATTGCCCGCTGATAAGTTTCCCCAGCATTTTTCAATCTAAAAGGTATAACTTTGTAGCAAAATGTCCCCCGCGGTGTGATAAAAGTAGTTTTCTCCATGTTCTCTAGGGCCATTTTGATTTGGTTATACCCAGAGAAGCCATCCATAAAGGAAAACACAGAGTGTTGAGCAGTGTTATCAACCAAAACATCAATGTGGGGAGCGAAAAATCATCTTTCGGGCTTGCTCTATTCAAATCTCGATAATTGACGCACATTCTGACCTTCCCATCTTTCTTAGGTACAGGAACAATATTGGCGACCCACGGTAGTGACAACAAGAAAACCAGCATCCAACTGCTTTTGGACTTCCTTTTGGATCTTGACTGCCATATCAGGTTTGGTCCTTCTCAAATTCTGCTTCACAGGCGGACATTCTTCTCGAAAAGGTAGACGGTGCACCACTATATCGGTATCCAACCCTGGCATATCCTCATAAGACCAAGCGAAGATATATCTATACTCACGGAGCATCTCTACCAATATTCCCTTGACAGTGTCTTCTAATACAACCCCAACTCTGACTTCCTTCTTGTCGTCTTCAGTACCCAAGTTGAAGACCTCAATATCCTCCTGATGAGGCATAATAACCATTTCCTCTTATTTCAAAATTTTGGATAGTTCTTCAGGTCGGTCACAATCTTCATCAATTTCTTCTTCAGCTTGGTAAACAGGGTTATCAAAGTCATATCGAGCCATATCCAAATCTAAATCGATGGTATCTGAGATGTGAAACCTGCAAGATTGATGTTTTATGCTTATTATGATATGCAAACAGACACAAACACATTGCCATTTTTCTGTTTTAATTAAAAACGTACGAAAAAAAAACAAGGATCAAAATATGTGAATGCAAAAAGGATGTCTTTTCATTCATGATAAAAGTTTGAAAATAAACAAAGGGACCTATAAGAAAAATCCGCTACGTCTTGGGCAAAATGTAGGACCAGACATAATCAAAAACAAACGAAAATTACTCTTCTGATGTAACTTGGACGATTTCCTCCATAATCCAGTTGCAAAGCTTATGCCCATGGAAACACGGACGAATCCAAGCATCCATATCACAATCACTGTCTCCTTCGTCAACCTCAACAGCATTTATTGTGTCAAATATAACTCCACCGCTGGTAAACCGAACAGGTCCTTTGTATTTTGGAGGATCCCTTGAAGAAGAAAATGAACTATACCCTAAACCGAACTTGTCGTGTTTAGAAGGAACATCAAGTACCTAGCCCCATTTCTGGGAAGACCCAGATCCCACTATAGCACGGGCTTCCTTGAATGACAACATTGAGACCTCTGAACCTTTAGCTTCTACAGGGGGCTTCTCCCGAATCTGCACAGTTTCAAAAGCTTGGAAAAGCCTCTCATGAATTTCACCGTCCACTTCCACATACTTAAAGGATAATAATTGGCTGACCATAATGTCTTCCTCTCTGCAAACAGTAACCACTTTCCCCTCTATCATATATTTCATTTTTTAATGCAACGTGGAAGTAACTGCCCTAGCAGAGTGTATCCAAGGCCGGCCGAGCAAACAACTGTAAGCTGGCTGGATATCCATGATGTAAAATGTTGCATCAAAAATCTCTGGCCCTGCCTGCATGACCATAGTAATTTCACCAAACACCGACCTCTTAGAACCATCAAAATCCCTCACAACTAATTCGCTTGGCGTGCAAATCAAACCATGAGTATCCAACTTCATTAAGGCTTTCTTTGGCAATACATTAAGGACAAACCTGTGTCTACCAAGACGTGAGACAAAAGAGCCCCTCTGCACTCCATATATATATGTAGAGCATGATTATGGTTCCTCCTAGCAGGAGTCAAATCCAAGTCTATAAAACCCAACCCATTTCCAGCATTCAATGAGCCACGACTCCTTCTAGATGATTCACCGAAATCTCTTACGGCACAAATGTAGAATTCAGAATTCTTAACAGCGCATTCTGGTGCGACTTAGAGCATAATAACAGCGAGAGGATATAAATATTTGATGGCGTCTGGTGTAAACGATCAACGATCTTGTAATCACTTTTACGGATAAGCCTCATGAATTCTTCAGTATCCTTTGCGAAAGAATCTTTGTCAACTTGTTGCTGCAGATCTTCTTCTACCACAACCTTACCTTTACCCTTATCACTTCTATCAACATTAGTTTCAAGCGAAGAGAAAACTCTGCCACTTCTGGTTATTCCCCCTACTCCGACAATGTTTTCAACGGAAGTGCCTCTAAACGATGCCTTCACTAGCTCTTGTTTTTTCCCGTTGCAAAACACCTCTGCCCCATAAATCCAGGGAATGGCCTTAGTGCTTTCATAAGGTACTAGTCCTGGAGTAGTAATAATGACCGAAGCTGGCCTTAGCGGCACTGAGATGTTAATCATCAGGTACAAAATTGAAATTGTTGCAACTTCATCCCGTTAATTATTAACCTCCTCAATCACTTCTTCTCCCACAACCCTGTCGAACTGTAAACTGCCATCATCAATCAAACTCTGAATATGACTTCTCAAAGAATCGCAACCCTCTGGATGCACAACACATTTTGCACAACCCTCTAAACAACCCGGATAGACACATCCCTTTAGCAGTTTGTATTTTATGAAGCTCAAAGGTGTCTTCAACTCTGCGACATCGGTTATCAAGTTCAGCCTCTCTCCTTCGACAACAACATTGGCCCTGGCCATCCCATGATTTGGCATCGGGTTCTGATTTACATTAGGGGTTTCATTTGTGAAATTTATTGCTTTTGAGTCGAGTAAATATTGAACCTTATGCTTGAACGCTTTGCAATTATCAATATTATGGCCTGGAGCTCTAGAGTGGAACTCACACCTAGCATTTGCATCATAACCTGGTGGGGGTGCACCAGTGAGTGACGCCAAAGTTCTCTTCTGAATAAGCTGTAATTGTAACAAGTGTTGCAAGAGCTGTGAGTAAGGCATGGGAGGCACGTCAAACTGCCTGTTGGCCATCCTTCCTCTATCCCGGTGATGACGAGGCGCAGTAGTTTGTTGTTGTGGTATAACCGTAATAGCTATAATGGCAACTTGTTGTTGATGTTGAGGTTGATATTGATGTTGAGGTTGATGTGGCACCCGGTCTCTACCTCTATAGGCTGATACAACATTCATATCCCCTTCTCTCTTCTTTGGGTTTCCATTTTATACCTTCTTCATTCCTCCTGATGAAGATCCCACCCCACTCGGTATTTTTCCTGTCTTTATTTTGTTCTCCACCTTCCCTCCTGCCATCACCAAATCCGAAAAGCTTCTAGACATACATCCGGTCACTTTTTCATAGTATGTTCCTGGGAAGGTCGCGATGAACATGTCAATGAATTCACGCTCCACCATTGGAGGCTGCACTCTGGCCGCTAACTCTCGCCACCTCTGGGTGTACTCCTTGAACTCTTCATTATTCCTTTGTGACAAATTTTGCAATTGCACCCTATTAGGCGCCAAGTCACTATTGTACTGATAATGACGCACAAATGCTTCTCCTAATTCTCTCCAGATTCTTATATGTGTCTTTCTAGACCCATATACCACTCCTAAGAAGGACCTGACAGACTATCTTGAAACAAATGCATCAAAAGTTTCTCGTCATCCGAGTAGGCTGACATTTTCCAAAAATAAGCTCTGAGGTGTACTCTAGGACAAGTCGTCCCTTTTTACTTATTAAAATCTGGTACTTTAAACTTTGAGGGAATCCTGACTCCTGGCACCAGTCTTAGATCCGACATATCGAGTCCCAAATAATTTTTATTCTCGAAGGCTTTCATCTTTTCTTCAAGCAGTTTAAATCCCTTATCATCTTCTGTGGGAAGACCCACATCCAGGTCTCTCAATGAAAACACATCCTCCTGATCATCCTCTTCCCAATGGGGACCTGCAGTTCCATGTACAGTGTACACACTGCCTCCAGCATGTGATATATGAATTCCTCCCTGATGACCTCCGCCCAGAGGGTTAACCTCAGTCGGAATACCGTTGGCCTAAGGAACATTGTCATCAACCGGAGGAGGGATAGCAATAGTCCCTCCATGTAGAACACCATTACCATCCACCTGTGCTATTAGTGGTTGAACCAAAGTTCTCAATTGCTCCTGCCCGTTGGCTACACTTTGCATCATCTCCATAAACTGCGTCATTCTGTCTCTAACCTCCTGCAGCTCATGTTGTACTTGATCCATAACTCTCTGTTGATTACCTCTTGTAGAATACCTATGTAAAACTGGATCTGCTATCCTATTAACTGTTGAAGAAAACCAAGCAGAGATAAGATTGAAGGCTCTAAGAACACCTGCTATGCAAATGAAAATGATGATGAAAAATGAAAGCATGTATATTTGATTCAGAGAGATCTCCCCCTTGATTCTAGTTCCACAAATAAATAATAAAACATGAGAGATAAAAAGGAAGAATCGCAAGCTTCTCTCATAAATAAAATGAGAAAAAAGTCAACGTATACAAAACAACAACAGGAAATACAACTGCATACAAGCCTATGACCCCATCCAACAGATCTGGTGATGGTCAAATTACAAAACGAGAAAAGACAAAGACTACTGAGATAGTGTATCAGATAACTTTCTTCAATCACTGTAACTCTTGTACTAAGTCTAAACTTCTTTTAGCAACTCCTTTGTGTTCGGATGTTCAGGTCTTGCAATCAACTCCTGTATGAGAAGGTCTCTTTTATAGATAACATCTTTCAATCCTTGAGCATAGTCCTCCCAAGGATCCTCTCCAAATGTATCTTCAAGTCTTGGTTTCTTCAATTCTGCCCTCACCTTGAGCTCCTCCAATGCGGACAAGGTTTCTTGTAATTTCTGATCACTTGCATACATACGGGATGATTCTGTTGAAACTTCTTCGTCTTTGACTTTGAGCTATATCTTCATATTTTCAATATGTCTATGAAGTTCACCCTCTCTTCCCTTGTTAGCAGTTAATGTGGTGTTCCATTGATCATTGAACTTAGAGATCTCCAAATAGGATTTATCTAGTTCTTTCTTCTTATGCTTAAGGATGCTATCAATACTTTTCAAATCCTGGCCAACTCGTCCTCGCACCCAGATCTCTTCAACTAATTCCTTTTCCACCTTAGCCAAAGCTTCTGTCTTTACCTTTGCTAAGTAAATAACTTCATTCTTATCACTCTTCAGTTGACTGATTTCTTTTTTCAGCTCTTCATTTTCCTTACGCAATTCTTCCTTTTCTGCCCATTGTTTATTGTATCTCTAAATGTCAATTGTCGTAGGCTTTTCAAATATCAGGGGATATAATGGTTCTTCAATAGGAAACGGCAACAATATCCTTTCAACTCTCTTTTGAACCCATTCCAAGTAGGGGTCATAAGCTCTACAATCACCTTTGCCCAAAGAAAGTTTTCCCTTTTGTGAACTCTTCCCCATGCTTCTTCTATTCTTGTCAGACTATCATAGTCATCTACACCTGTGAAGTACAGATATTTCTACACTTCCTCCTCCTTCGGGGGTCCTCTCAAAGCGTATCCAAATTGTCTAACAGCAAGAGAAGGGTTATAATTAATTTCTCCTCTTCTTCCTATCAGGGGTACATTAGGAAAGCTTCCACAACTAAAGATGATCTCCATGCCAAGAAAATCTCGATTAAACCAAACGATATCTTTAGCTTTCAAACCCATAAGCCTCTTAGACCATTCAGATGTAACCCTTGTATCGAGAAAAGCTCCAACACGAGGAAGGTGATCTATAAACCACTTGTGGAAAAGCGGTGTACAGCAAGAAACAATCTTCCCTCTCCTCTTTTCATTCTTATAGTGCACTGAGTGGTATAGATCTCCGAGAAGAGTGGGTAAAGAAGTTTTTGAAACAAAAATGCCGAAAGTATCCATATCAATGAAATCTGGTATATTGGGAAACAAAACAATTCCATATATGCACAGAGCCAGAACAGTGCTGAAAACCACCCAACAACCTTCTTTCGGATATTTCTAAGCTTTACCCACCAAGAAAGATAGGGTGAATTCGGTAATTCCATTTCTACGAACCACGTCATCCACCAAGTCAGACTTTCTCAAATAAAGAGCATTGGCAAATTTCTCAAGGTCAGGCTCTTCTTCTGCATGATAGAATGGTATTTCATTTCGGATCGAAACTCCCAAAATGAAAGCGAACTCTTCCAAAGTAAGCACTAGGACATAATCCGGGAAGGTGAAGCAGCGCAATGGAGGGTCATAGAACTGTAACAAAGCGTGGATAGATACTTGCTCGTAGTTTGTAACTTTGCGGACAAGGCTCAAAATTCTCCCATAATCTTTTCTGAAATCTTCAAGAACGTCAGGATCAGCCATAGAAATCAGACTGAATAAAGGTCCTGACTCTGGTAATGGAAATTTGTAGATGATGGTCCTCTTCAACTCAGGCTCCATATTGATAGCAGATTAGATCACTAGAATCAAAGGGAAGACGAGAACCTGAGAACACACATACATGCAAATTTTAACATGCAATATGAATATCCAAATGCAGACAGGGATCAAGGTATTAAAAACTGCCGCGCTACTAATTGAATTAGACCAAAATTTCACTCTAATAAGAAAACCCAGAAACTCTGACAAAAAGCCATAGTGTCCAAGGTCAAAAGTCTGCTCTGACACGAAAACCAGAAAACTGGTTTGGTTGGAGGTTAAAGTTTTCTTGTAAAACCCCATCCCTCTCTCAAGTAGGCTCTAGTCTTGAAAGGTACGACATCCTATGCAGGTCGTTAGAATCACGGACACTCAGGTCGAGAAACAATGATATGTTCACCCTTTCTGGTTTGACATCATGGTCAATCAAGGAGTTCTCAATTGACTCCCCAATGAACGGTCTCCAGAATCGTTAGTTTTCAGATCCAACACCCCCTCAACTATCCAAGATGCACATGATAGGATGTCTTCAAAGAAAACCTCAAATGGACACAAATTTCATGTAGACTCTTGCATGGCAAGATGCCACACAAGTCCACACTAATCTCCACTCTAATCCTATGTGTATACTCAAGCCTGGGTATTGGGCTTATCTCTCATGGAACGACCCACCCAACAGCACAACAACAGTATAATATGATAACAATAATAAATAGTAAAAGGTAAAATGCAAATGCAATAATATACCAAAAATCATACAAATACAACATACATATGCACAAATATACACACCCAAAAATATAAAACAGACAAGTACTAGGATTAACTCGCATAGGGAACCAGCGTCCCCAGCAGAGTCGCCAGCTATCGCAACTACGAAAAACAACCGGCAGAAACAAATAGAAGAGATACCATCGAACGTTATTTATCCCAAAGAGAGGGAAAGGAAACGATCAAAGAAAACCTAAAAAAAAAACAGGAAAAGGCAAGGTTATCGCAACCAAATCTTGGGTTCGGGAGTCGGTTACACAAAGGGAAGGTATGAGCACCTCTCACATCCATTGTACTCAACGAGATCCATGCTTGGTGTCTAATCAAAGGGTGAGTTATCTAAAAGCTACTGCTAAACGAGCGAGGGAAAAGAAAAATGAGACTCGTTAGGACATCGCCGCCCTATGCCTACGCATTCCCTCGTGCAATGGGAAAGTCAGAGTCAACGTAGTTCGGAAAAATATGGGTGATGGGGTGGAAGGTTGCTCGCCAAGACATTGTCGTCTTGTGCCTACGTATCCTCATCTGGTATGAGAAATCAGAGCAAACATAGTTCGGGTAAACTAGACCACTAGTTAGTTAAGTGTTTTTTATGAGCGACGTTAAGTTCCTATTCTAACAGTTAGGCACGATGCCTGTTTTAGGTAGAACGGAAAAGTAACGTACTCTTTTCTGAAAATAATTTTGAAACAATCCCGAAGGATAAAAAATTTTAAATTTAGTTTTGAAAGTCTTAGAGAAATGAATTGAATTTGTTTGAAATTTATGTTGCACTAAAGACTATAACATAGGAGCGAATGCGTCACATATCGCCCAAACGGCATACACAAAACACTCTAGACAAGTGAGGAGAAACCCCTCACTCATCATTTCCCATATACTTAAGGCTTTTGGCGCACAACATTCATCATTCTTTATTAAGTGTTTTTAGAGTTGTTTGAGATGACAAGAGAAGACCCAAAAGAAAACACTAAAGGGAAACTGAAAAATCCTAATGTTATCATACAAAATGGTCCTAAGGTTAGGATGAAAAGGAAGTATACATAAATATTATCATACAAATGATGGACCTAAAGTTAGGATGAAAGGGACTATCCTAATTGTTATCATGCAAAGGATTGAAAGCCTAATGTCTCTCCTACTCCCATCTTAAACAGAGGGACTGAGAATCCTAAGGGATCATGTGAGCAACCACAAGTAAACACCATACTAATCAATCACAAATGAAAACAAAACTCAAAACTTAAACAAGTCTCAAGACAAAGGAAGGAAAATAAAGAAGAATAAGATGAAGGAGAAGAAGCAACACCAAGTAAGTTTCCAAGGAAGTTCAACTCAAATGGCAAATCAAACACAAAAATAAGCATTAAACTCAATCACACAAAACACACATCAAAATCATGTCAAAGTGAAACAAGAATGCATACATATCAAGCCACATTCAAATATTAGAGGATAAAGCAAAGTGGCAAGACAAAATGCCCAAACACAAACAAATGACTTGAACATCTTACAAGAGGCAATTTCAATCACAAGGCAAAGTGAAATGAAGTCAAATGAGATCAGAAGAAAAATAGGGTGGTAGCAACATCACATATTATCCAAATCATGTCAATGATCAAAGAATAAACACAAAGAGTCAAATCATGCATCACACTCATAAACAAATCAAATGCTACACAAAACAAGCATGCAAGACATAACCTACAAGAGTAAACATGTAAAATCAAGGCATGAATCCCAAATGGGAAACAACATGAACACGTAAATTAAAATCCAAACTCAAGACCTCAAGAAGGGTGCATAGCCAATACATCAAGATAAGCACAAACACATACAATTAGGCATGCATCAATCAACACCTTCCATAAAAGGAAACAAATGTTCATGTGAAGTTAAGGAAGTGAAAGTCAAACCAAAGATCATCAAGACATGCTAAGTCAGGGGTATAAGCCAAGTATTCACATAATTCAAGTTTTCTAAACATCACTCAATCACAAGAAAATAAGAAGTCTTAAAACTAGGTCAAGCATTAAGCACATTTATCTCAAAATAATGTCACATGGAGGCATCAAGAAAAAAAACTAGGTAAAATTCCAAAAAAAGTGAGTTAAAAGGCTCTAACACATGGTATATCCATCAAGATTAATAGGGTAGAGCAACCCTTAAGTGATTGCACAAGTGCATCCCTAAAAAATCCACAAAGTTCAAGCACAATCAAACAATTAGGCAACCAAATGCATCACACACGAAAAATAGTTAAAGGACTTCAAAAATATGGGAAAATGGTAATGGTATCAAGGAGGAAGTAGGTTTGAGTGTCCCAAATGAGTGCTTAAGAAAATGTACAAAAGGTACTCAAACAACACCAATTATCTAGCAAACTAATTTCAAACATGCTCACACAAGTCAAGCTTCAAAAAATGTTTCAAATATAAACCAACATCCATGATCAAAGTGTTAAACGAGTGTTCAAAGAACCTATATACAAACACCTACATCTGGGCAAGAATTAGGATCAAAACCAATTAGGAAATGTCATGAATCAAGGCCATGTTTCAAAACTAGGTCATGTAGAACACTTCACACAAATAAATAAAAATAAAATAATAAAAATTATGAAAAATAAGTCAACATGTCAGTAAATCAGAAATAAATTTTTGTCATTTTTTTAAATGAATGGAACAAATAAAAATAAAAAGAAATAAAAAGTAAAATAAAATGGAAAGATAAGGCAAGGGGGTGAACTAACAAATTAGTCTTAAACTGATTTCATGCTACACGCGCACATGGGGCCAAATCAAGGGGTGTAAGTAACAAAAAAAGGCAACCCCAATCCATAACGTCTCAAAATCAAACAAAGATCACAAACTGAGGGTGAAACGCCCCGTTTCACAAATCCACCTCAACACCACGCAACACAGTCAGCCAGTCAAACGAACCACATAAGCAAGTCGCCCCCTCAACACAACACCAAATCAAGAAAACTGGACATCAACTCGTACTATTTTCATGTAGGTCAAGAATCCACCATTAAAAATCAAAGCAGCACACTCTATCATCAAGAAAACTCAGCACGATGAAATGGTAAGCAAACTGAAAGTTGAGCAAACCAACATAAAATCTATGGAGACATTGCCTCCATCTCTAGAGGACTTCAGATGCGCCAACATGAGTCCTAAATATGACCTAACATGGAGGGAAAAAGTTTGAGAGTATACCTAACGGAATGGATCCGTTGTACCTTGTGTATGTGACAAAAACTTGAGAAAACTCTACCAACTGCTCCAATACACTTCACAGAAGATGAATAGAGCCAGAAGAATGAGGAAGACTTGGATAGAATGTTCAAATCGTGCCTCTGTATTTTCTTTTCAAAGATAGAAAATATAGATCTGAGATGGATCAAAATGAGGTCTTCCCTAGATAATAAGTTGAAAAGAGCTTTTATACTGAGGGTTTTAGTGAGGTTAAAAGTCTTTAACCGTGGTTAGCAAGTTGTTATCCAAGTTTGAGAGTGTGTAATTGAAAGAGTGAGTGAATGGATGAGGCACGGGTTTAACATGGCTGAGGGGTTGTTGTTGTGGTAGTGAGTGGAAATGAGGGCATAAAACGCATGAGGGCAGGCATGTGGGAGAGCACCAACTGTTGGTACAAATTGTACAACTTTTATTCTTTTTTTCTTTTGGCAAAGGATTTCAAAATGGTGATGTGTATGTTTGATCACATAGGGCAAAGTTTCTTGGCAAGAAAAAGTGAAGTTTTGTGCCGCATGTGTGTGAAATCATAGGCTGCAAGTAGGGGTGTGCAGAACCCAACCCAACCCGAAGACCCATCCCAACCCAATATAGTTGGGACGGGTTCAGGTTGACCCTCGGGTTACCCAACCCGTCCTAATATTATGAATTCACATGTGATACTATTTATTGATTTAATTTATTAGTATATTTATATCATTCCAAATTTCCAATAGACTTTTTCACTTTTCACCTCATAATTTAATATATACACTAAGTAAATACTAAGTACACATCTGTTCTCTTACATCATGTTTTATTATTTTACATCTTTTTACTATGTTTTAGGGAAAATAAAAAGGTGATGAAATGTATAGAATTACATCATGTTCTTTATTTTAAAAAATTGACTTTAGATGTATTCATAGTTTTTCATTCATACTAATGATTTTATTCATATTTCTTATTTAAATGAATTTTTTAAAATACTATAATAAATTTCTTAAGTCACTAAAATTTTTCTCCATATATTTCGGATCAATCCCATATCATCTTACATTAAGCCGGTCTAAATTAACTTATATATTATCGGGCTTTTTACGGATTTAGGTATGGGTTAGGGTCATTAAAATAGCCCGATCAAAATTTAGGACAGGGTTAGGGTTAGTCATAACCCATTTTGACCCGTCCCTTGCTCACCCCTAGCTGCAAGAGTGTCTTGAAAACCATGACATGAAGAGCCTTGAACAAGTGGGTGAAGCCTTCTTTAAATGAAGATAACTCAATGATCATGGCTTCAAATGATGAAAATTTTGACACCAAAATGAAGTAGAGAAGATGGTGAATAGGTTTGATGTTGGAGGAAACTAGAATTGATGCTTGGAAGTTGCTCAAAAGCGAGCATGCATATTAGTATATGAAACTGATCCAAAAGAAAACAAGAAAATTCTAAGTTATGGAATTCATCATATTGAGATACCCTTCTTTGATCAATTATAACTTACTCAAACACGATCCAATGGTGATGAAATATATATGGTTGGAAAGCTTAGAATTAGTAGAACAATTTTCATGTTGAAAGGAAAATGAAACAAAGCTTTAAACATGGAGAAATATGACCATGAAAGTAGTTGATCAATCATGAAAATCTTCCAAAAATAGTAACTTTCCTAAAAACCTAAATTTCCAAAAAGGGCAACTTTTCCAAATTCTTGATCAAATTCCATCCATTGGTCATATTTAACATGAAAATCATAAAATTAACCTCAAAAAGTCAGGAGTTGACTTTTTCCCTGCACAGTTGACTTTGTTCCCAATTCAAATGATTTGCAATCATCTGATCAATTCAAGCTTCTTTGATTAAAATTGATGATCAATATCCCACCTATAGACACTTTAGGACATATAAAAGACCATGGAATCAAGTATTGCTCAAAGAATCAAGCATAAACTAATTTTATCCAAAACTCTAATTTCAATCCTAAAAGGATACAAGATGTTGACCCAAGCTCAAAACCCTATTTCCTCTGAGTAAGTTGAAGAATCTTTTAAATAAAGCTGATTTGTGTAACACGATGATGATGAAACTTTAAAATGCTTACCTATAAAGCTGTCACATACCCAAATATCCCAAAAACCCTAACTTGAGGACCAATAGATAGAAGGATCTGGTTTACTTGTAATATTGATCCAGGTGATTGTGTGAGATGATTGAGAACGATTTGATAAGAAAATAATTTAAATCTTGAGAATTCCATAAGATTGAGAATAACCCCCTGCTTGAGCCTCTGAGAAACATAACCTCTTCTGGAGAGTTCACAAAGATACCTTGATCTCATGCTTAGAAATAATGCTATGTGTAAATGCTAATGCAAAAATGATATGAAACATAAGCCAAGATAAAGGAAAAAGATGGGAAGATTTTGGGGTGCTACAGTATGGATTTCCATTGGTTATGCTGACTTGATGTGTGTTTACATCTTGGTAAATTGGAAGCCACCAATGGCCCAACATATTTTAAAGAGTTCTTTGTACAAGCGCATAACCTTGATTTTTTTGGAGCAAACCTTGCAGTCTTGATAATTATGCGAGGACAGAAAGTCAAGTCTGACTTGCTTGGAATGTAATTCTACCAAGCTGGTAATCATTAAATGAATGTCGAAAATCTGAACCATGTTGAGATGATGATCATTCCTTCCATGGTAGTCTTGGATCCATCCTAAATCCATTTGACGTTGGAGGGCTTCTTGTACAAAAGCACATCCTTAATTGTGTTTTGAGAAAATTGAACAAGCATTATAGTCGTGCAGCGGCAGATTGTGGTATTGACTTTGTCTTGAGTGCATTGTAACTAGATTGACATTCATTGCACAAATATCATAATTTTGAACAATGCCTGGATGTTCGTAGGACATATTTACTTCATAAATCTGGTGATCTTAGATCCAACCTAGATCCATCTACTCTTGAAGAGCTGCTTGTACGATGATGCACCCCTGATTGTTCTTGGAACAAACGTCACATTGATGATAGTTAGGAGATGGCACATGGCCATATCTGCTTTTCTTGTAATGCATTTTTACCAAATTTGTTCACAGTTGGCGTACATCGTGAATTCGATAACTGCTTCCTGGTATTTCATCTATCAAGCTTACTGAAGCTTTTTCATGTTGCGGAAACGTGTTTGTTTGGACATTTGGATTTGTATCTTTGAAAGATAAAACTCCTTTTTTTTACAAGCCTTTGTACGTCATATTTAAAGTTGGGGCAGTTCTCAATGTTATGTCGCGGTCCTCCTTGATGATAAGGGCAAGATTGATCAGCTTTGAACCAATAAGGGGGATTTTCCGGTATTATGAGAGGAGTCCTGGTTTGAATATGCCCCTTTTCCAGCAGTACTGGGAACAGTTCTGCATATAAAATTGGTATGGGGTCAAACCCTGGTGATCATGGAAAACGATTGTTGTTATTATATTGTGGGCGAGCTTGCTGAAGAGGTTGTTGCTACCTTTGCTGATACGGTTGTTGATTCGGCTGGCTTTGAACAGCCTGTGATTGATAGGTCGGAGTCGGCGCTGGGTTGATAATAGGAGATATTGTTGCCATTTGTCGGGGTTGATACCTTCGGCTTTGTTTACCCTAAGAGATATTACTAATATCTTGCTCTTTCTTCTTTAGGAAAGAACTTCCGTATATTTTAGTATTACTGGATGGCTCTGCGTCTTTGATTAGTCGACCTTCTCGGACTGCTTCCTCTAGACGTACCCCAATGTTTACCATATCGGTAAAGTCACTAGGTGCACTTGTGACCATTCAGTCATAATAAATTGAGCTCAAGGTTTTCAAGAAAAATTTTGTCATTTATTTCTCCTCAAGAAGAGGACAAATTTGGGTGGCAATTTCACGCCATCTTTGAGCGTATTCCTTAAAGGTTTCCTTATTTTTATGGAACATTGCTTTGAGTTGGTCCCTATCAGGTGCCATATCCAAATTGTATTTGTATTGTTGAACAAAAGTTTCCCCGAGATCTCTGAAAGTACTAATCTTTGCACAGTTTAATCCCATATACCATTTGAGCGCGACACCGGTTAAACTGTCTTGGAAGTAGTGGATTAGTAGCTGCAGGTTTTCTGTCTAGGTAGACATCTTTCGAGCGTACATTATCAGATGACTCTGAGGGCAAGAATTACCTTTGTATTTTTCAAAGTCGGGCACCTTGAATTTATGCGGTATTTTCACATTAGGGACCAGACAGAGGTCAAAAGCATCTTTGCCAAACAAGTCTTATCCGCGAATGGCACGCAGTTCTTTCTGCATTTCCAAGAACTGTTCTTGAAATTCATTCATTCTTTCATACACTTCTTCTTTTTGTCGGAAGTGGTCGGAAGAATCTGTTCCTCTGGGATAGTATGTATCACAGGTTGTCGTATAGACATCACTACAGTAGCTCTTGGTGCTTCAATGACCTAAAGTTTGTAACCTTCAGGTACAGAAGTCTCTGTCGTAGCCCTTGCGTCTTCGTTCACCTGAAGTTTGTAACCTTTAGGTCTGGAGTTTCTGGCTATGGCTTATAGGTCTTCAGTGACAGGTGGTATGTATCCCTCAGGTATAAAATTGAAAGGCATTCCCCAGGGAAAAACTTTTGGCATATTGTATTGAGGAAGACTAATGGCTATCTCAAATGTTGGTGTAGATACAATTTTTGAGATTACCGTCCTTTGAGCTGGTTGATCCTGAGCTGCTGCCAGGGATTCAATCATGTCGTTGAGTCTTTCCATACCCTCTTTTAGAATAGTGAACTCCTTTCTCAACTCTCTATTCTCTTCCTCAAGATCATCTATTTTCTTCTGGCGATTGGCCTGAGTATTGTATGAATGAGACAGTTTGACTCTAAAGTGTGACACATGTGTGAGACTTTATGACAAAGATGTGTAATACAAGAATGATGAATGATATGCAGAGAAATGAGAATGGCCTTTTTGTTTTGAGTTCAAAAAACTTTTAACAATTATGTTGCAAATATCATACAGCGATGGAACCTTTTATTGAATTCAAAAGAATACAATATCTTACAGGGAAAATTACATTATTCTACAAAGTGCAGGGAGGAAAACTAGGCCTATGAATTCTAGGGATTTCCTAACGAAGGTTCAAATGCTAGTTGCTGACTCCCTTTTCTCTTCTATGATTGGGCCCCTTCATTCGTTGTCGGGCCAATGATCTTTTGCAAGTGAAAGGAGAGAGTAGGTTTCTTCGCTCCACTTGACTTTCTATAGCATGCTGCTCCAATATCTCAATCAGAGCATCCTTCTCTCTCAATAGTTCTTGGATCTTTGTGCATTCCAAGTTGACGATCTAGTACTTTTTTCCAAGAGTTCTTATCGCGTTGGACCTTGTTAAAAGCGACTTGAATTTTTTCTGTGTCATTCATGAAGTAGAGAATAGACTCTTTCAAGGGAAAAACCTCCTGATGAGGGTAAGGCATCTTCAACTTGATGGCTCTAGTTTGCACCCGTCATGGATAAGGCTTTGTAGAGACGCAGTTTGGCCTTTCCAAAAATTCTCTTCCTTTTCTATGAACATGTTGCCATGCATGCACAATTTCTTTTTTAAGTGTTCTTTCATTTTCTCCTTCCTTTAAGAAAAGACTTTTCAGATGAATTTTATATGGTATGTCCTTCATCGAGTATCTGAGTTGACGACGAGCTAACATTAGATGATAATTGATCCCTCCTTTGGTACCAATTATTAGAACACAGATTGGTTCTTAATAATATCTCTATGTTTTGATGATAACTATTATGAAATTTTGTAATTAAGAATTATATACTCTAAAATTTGCTTAAGAGTGTTTGCTGCAGATATTAAAGTAATTATCACTCCAGAAGCAAATCAGAACTGAACATAAGAAATATGCTAGGCTCTTAAGCGTCAGATGCATCCATTAGAAGATTCTGAACGCTGCCATCAGAAGATCCTGAGCGTAGCCTCCAGAAGGATCTGAAGCAGAAGCTCCAGAAGAATCTGAAGCAAGTCAGAAGCATCTGAACCAATGAAGAATTTTGTATGAAGAGTTTTTCAAGCATAGTTACCTCAGAAGACTCTGAGAGTACTCACGCTGCCAGTATTGAGGATCTAACCAAACTCTGCTCTGAACTTATACACGCTAAAAGCACACTTGCTGCAAAGACTCTGATTTAGCAAAACTTTGATCAACATCAGAAGGCTCTGATCAATTTAGACTCTGATGATTCTTGCTGAAAATTGATGAAGAAGAATTCAAAGATTATGTCCGTTGGAATATCCAAACGACTCTTTCCTTATTTATGCTAGACACAAGAACATAGACAAAAAGGATTTCTCTGTGCTTTCTACTTCTAGGAAAGGTCACTTGATGTGAAAACAAAAAGGTTCAGACCTTTTGGTACACACTTCTCAACGTGAAAAGCTCTTGGACCACTGTGCCTATAAAAGCAAGTCTCCACCCATCTTCTTCAGTTGACGTTTTACCTGAAAAGAATTCATTATTCAAAGCTCTCATACAACTCACATTCTTTCTAGAATTAATTTCTTTGTTCTTAATATTAAGTGAAAAATCACAGTTGTGATAAAGCTTTATTAGAAGCATTTTAAACACTTGTATTTGTTATTACATTTGATTGTAAGTAAACCTTAAGAAGATCCAGTTAGGATCAGTAGTTCTTGAGAAGACTTTGAACATTTGTTCTTAGTGCTTACTATTGTAATCAGTTGATTAAATAGTGGATTAAGTCCTTGTTTGAGAAAGGCAAATCACTCTAGGAAGGGTGGACTGGAGTAGTTGAGTTCAACGAACCAGGATAAAAATACTTGAGTTTTAACTGAAAGTTTTTATCTTCATACTTATTCAACCCCCCCTTCTAAGTATTTTATCACCTTCAGTTGGCATCAAAGCTCCGGTTCTGTGTGTGCTACCACTTCACAGTGACAGTAAAGATCCAGTGAGAAAAACTTTGATATATATTTGGTTGTTACTATGGCTGATAATTCAATGTCTAACATTAACAACAAACATGAAGAAAGGGACAGAATCAGCACTAAACCCCCTATGTTTGATGGGGAGAAATTTGATTATTGGAAAAACAGGATTGAAAGTTTTTTCCTTGGATATGATGCTGATTTATGGGATTTGGTCATAGATGGATATGTTCATCCCATTGATAGGAATGGAAAGAAAATAGATAGAAAATCTATGACAGAAGCCCAAAAGAAGGAATTTAGAAATCACCACAAGGCCAGAACAATATTGTTAAATGTAATATCTCACACTGAGTATGAAAAGATCACAAATAGAGAAACTGCATTTGACATGTTTGAGTCCTTAAAGATGACTCATGAGGGAAACTCTCAAGTCAAGGAAACAAAGGCTATGGCTCTAATCCAGAAGTATGAAGCCTTCAAGATGGAAGACTCTGAATCTGTTGAAGCTATGTTCTCCAGATTTCAAATACTTCCAGCTAGACTAAAGGTTCTGGATAAAGGATACTCTACTGCTGATCATATGAAAAAGATCATCAGAAGCTTACCTACCAGATGGAGACCTATGGTGACTGCGCTGAAAATGGCTAAAGATCTGAACAAGATCTCCTTGGAGGAACTAATCAGTTCACTAAGAAGTCATGAAATTGAACTTGAGGAAGATGAACCTCAAAAGAAAGGTAAATCAATTGCTTTAAAGTCTAATAAATCTGCTAAAGCATTGCAGGTAATAGAGGAAAGCTCTGAAGAATCCTCATCTGAAGATGAAGATGAACTATCCATGTTGTCTAGAAGAATAAACAAACTCTGGAAGCATAAAGGAAAGAAGTTCAGAAACTTCAGGAAGCCTGACCAAAGAAAAGAGTCTTCTGGACACAGAAGATCTGGCAAAAAGGAGGTTGTCTGTTATGAATGTAAAGAACCTGGACATTACAAAAATGAATGTCCAAAGGTGCTGAAAGAAAAGCCTAAAAGAAAATCTGATAAGAAGAAAAAGGTTCTAATGGCCACCTGGGATGATTCAGATACATCTGAATCTGAATCTGAGTCAGAAGAGGAATGTGCCAATGTAGCTTTGATGGAAGACATAGAAGATCAGGAGGAAGGAACTTCAGGATCTGAATCTGACTCTGAATCTGACTCTGACGCTGAAGAGGTAATGGCTAAACTCACTAAAGAAGAACTTATCAAAGTGTTATCAGAAGTTCTGAAGAGCTATAACAATATTAAGCTCAAATACAAGAAGCGTCAAAGCAATCTTGTATCTGAGAATAATATTCTCAAATCAGAAGTAGCTGAGCTAAATGAAAAGAACTTAAAATTGAAAAATGATTTTGAATTAGCTCAACAAAACTCTGATTCTGAAACTGAATCTGAATGCAAAAATATTTTGGAAAAATATGATTACAGCTTTCAGAAGTTTCTTGCTAAAAGCATAGACAGAAGCAAAATGGCTTCTATGATCTATGGAGTTAGCAGAAATAACAGAAAAGGAATTGGATATAAATCTTCCTCTGGAAAGGATTTAAATCCAAAACCTGTTGATAAAATTATCATCAAGAAAACTCCTTTATATTCCCACTTTAAATTTGGTCACTTGAATGATATTGAACAAACACGTTTTGAAAAGAATATTCATGTGTTTAAATCTAAGGCTAGTCAGAATAAACCTTATGTTGAAAAACAGAAGTTTAGACAAACCTTCAGAACAACTAACCCAAAAGGACCCAAGAAGATCTGGGTACCTAAAAGTAAAATAATTCCTGTTGCAGATGTTCTTAGCAGCAAGGTCAGGACACCAATCATGGTACATGGACTCTGGATGCTCGTGACACATGACAGGAGAAAGGTCTATGTTCCAAAGTCTGGAGCTTAGATATGGAGGTGATGTGAAATTTGGAGGGAATCAGAAGGGCAAGATCATTGGATCTGACACTATTGGAAATGGTAAACTTCCCTCTATTACTAATGTTTTACTTGTAGAAGGATTAAAGCATAACTTATTGTCCATAAGTCAATTAAGTGACAATGGTTATGATATAACCTTTAATCAAAAATGTTGTAAAGCTATTAGTCAAAAGGATGGCTCTATCCTATTTAGTGGAAAGAGGAAAAACAACATTTATAAAATATATCTTTCAGAACTTAAGGTTCAAAATGTTAAATGTCTCTTGTCTGTTAATGAGGAGCAATGGGTCTGGCACAGAAGATTGGGGCATATTAATATGAGACGTATATCTCAGATTAATAAACTTAATCTTGTCAGAGGACTTCCATATGAACTGTGGAAGAACAGAAAGACTCCATATGAACTGTGAAAGAACAGAAAGCCCAACATTTCATATTTTCATCCTTTTGGATGTATTTGCTATATGTTAAATACTAAAGAAAATCTGAACAAGTTTGATTCCAAAGCACAGAAGTGTTTCATGCTTGGATATTCTGAACGCTCTAAAGGCTATAGAGTATACAACACTGAGACACAGATTGTGGAAGAATCTATTCATGTTAGATTTGATGATAAGCTTGGCATTAAAAAGCCAAAGCAGTCTGATAACTCTGCAGATAGAGAAGTAGTATTCACAGACTCTGAAGGCTCAGAGGCAGACAAAGCTCAAGTGAAGGAACCAGAAGCAACGCCAGATGCAATTCCTTTAACCTCTCAGATGAACAGTTTAAACATTTCTGAAGAATAAACTATTAGAGGATCATCTTCCAGAATCAAAGCTTCGCATCCAGAGAATGTTATCATTGGAAAGAAGGATGACCCTATCAGAACAAGATCTTTTCTCAGATTATCTGAAGCATCATTATTTGGATTGGTGTCAGTAATTGAACCAACTTCTGTAGATGAAGCTCTGCAAGACAATGATTGGATTATTGCCATGCAAGAAGAGCTAAATCAATTCACCAGAAATGATGTGTGGGATTTAGTTCAAATACCAAAAGGATTCAATATAATTGGAACTAAATGGGTCTTCAGAAATAAGCTTAATGAGAAAGGAGAAGTTGAAAGAAATAAGGCAAGGCTTGTTGCTCAAGGGTACAGTCAACAAAAAGGTATTGATTATACTGAAACTTATGCTCCAGTGGCAAGGTTAGAATCTATATGCCTTCTTATTTCATTTGCTGCACAAAATAACATCACTCTATATCAGATGGATGTTAAAAGTGCCTTTCTAAATGGTATTATAGAAGAAGAAGTTTATGTCCACCAGCCTCCTGGTTTTGAGAGTGAAAAATTTCCAGATCATGTTTTCAAACTAAAGAAATCTCTGTATGGTTTAAAACAAGCACCCAGAGCTTGGTATGAGAGGTTGAGCAATTTTCTTCTGGAGAAAAATTTCATCAGAGGCAAAGTGGACACAACACTCTTTTGTAAATCATTTAAGAAAGATCTTCTAATTTGTCAAATATATGTGGATGATATCATATTTGGATCTACCAATACTATGCTGGGAAAGGAGTTTGCTCAATGTATGCAGGCAGAATTTGAAATGAGCATGATGGGAGAATTGAGATTCTTTCTGGGAATTCAAGTCAACCAAACTCCAGAGTGCACTTACATACATCAGACCAAATATGTTAAAGAACTTCTGAAGAAATTTAACATGACTGATAGTAAGCTGGCAAAGACTCCCATGCATCCAACTAGTTCACTAGGCAAGGAAGAGGTAAGTAAGAAAGTAGATCAGAAACTCTACAGAGGTATGATAGGATCTCTTCTTTACTTAACTGCTTCTAGACCTGACATATTGTTCAATGTATGCTTGTGTGCTAGATTTCAATCAGATCCTAGAGAATCACACTTGATAGCTGTCAAGAGGATTCTAAGGTATCTGAAAGGTACTTCTAATGTGGGTTTGTGTTACAGAAAATCTGATGATTTCAAATTAGTTGGATTCTGTGATGCTGACTACGCTGGAGACAGAATGGAAAGAAAAAGTACTTCTGGAAGTTGTCAATTTCTAGGAAGAAATCTAATCTCTTGGTACAGCAAGAAGCAACCCACAATTTCACTTTCAACTACAGAGGCAGAATATATTGCTGCTGCTAGATGTAGCACGCATATGCTCTGGATGAAAAGTCAGCTAGAAGACTATCAGATATTTGAAAGTAACATTTCTATATTCTGTGGTAATACTTCTGCTATATGTTTGTCTAAAAACCCCATTTTACACTCTAAGGCAAAACATATAGAAATTAAGCATCATTTCATCAAAGACTATGTTCAGAAGGGAATTATAAACTTAGCCTTTGTTGATACAGATCATCAATGGGCAGATATTTTCATAAAACCCCTTGTTGAAGATAGATTCAAATTTATTCTGAAAAATATTGGTATGGATTTGTGTCCAGAATAATATTTGTCAGAAGAAAATTTTACAGATGCAAAAATGTTTAATGCTCTGAAGTATTTCATCTGATTACTTATTCATTTCCTTAAATTACTTTATTTGTGAAAATCTGAACTAACAATACTCAGAGGATCTGAACGTTGGTTAACGTTTCATTTCTCAAGAGAATTCAGAAGCACATGCAAGCAAACACGTGTCACTCTAAACCTGCAAAGATGGCGTGTACACTACTGAAGAGACGTTTGAGGTGAAGTTTGAATAGTGAAAATCTTGATTTCCCCCAAGTTTGTCAGAATCAATTAATGCTTGAAATGATTTTTATTCTTTTTCATTAATTGCTATGTGTGAACGTGCCATTATCTGTCTGTTTGTATGCCTAAGTGTTTACTATAAATATCACATCTCTCACCACTTTCACACTTTTCACATCTCAAGAACGTTTATGCATTTTTGTCTTCTTTTCACTCTTCACAAAAACCCTAAACCTTTGACAAACTCATCTTCAATGGCAACTTCATCATCCACTGCTGCACAGTTTCAATCAACCATGGCTGCAGTTACTTCTGCAAATATGGGTGTGACTCCATATACGACACCAAAAAGGACTTTGTTAACACCTGTTGACAAACTGGAAGTTCTCTGTGAATCAATGGTGGAATTTGATTCACTGGCTGAAAATGGATTTGAGTTTCGTTCAATAATTGATGCTCAAGGATGGGTAAAATACTTTGACAGATTTTTTGGACCAGTTTACCCCCATCTGGTGAAAGAGTTCTGGATACATGCTGCTGTATACCCTAAGTTTATCTTGTCTTCTGTTCTGGGTAAAGAGATAATCATTACAGAAGATCTGATCAGGAAACTCATTGGATATGAGGAGACTGATGGAGTATCTCATCTGCCAGCTGGGCGTGTAGATATGGAAGAAGTGTGTGAGGAAGTCATGACTGCTGGACAGGCCTCTAATAAGTTCAAAGATCTGAAGCCTGACTACAAGATCTGGGCAAAGATTTTCATGGGATGCATTCATCACAAAAAATCTACAAACTCTCCAGATTACGTGAACAATGAACAGCTCTACTTTATGTACTGCTTAAGTCAGAACACTAAGGTAGATTTTCCCTACATTCTGTTCATGCACTTATGGAATCATATAAATGCCTCCAGAGAATCTGTGAAAGACAAGGGTTAGAAGATCAGAACATGGATTCCCTTTGGAAGGTTAATTTCAGATATTCTGACAGAAAATGGATTGGTGACTGCTATGTATGCTGCTGGAGTCAAGGAGGAACTTGAGTCTATTGTTGGGAAGCCTCTGAATGCCAAAAGTCTTCAGAGACTTAAAATTGTAGAAGAACTCACATCAGCACCCAAGAAGCTGAATATTTCTGAACTCAGTAAGAAGAGAATCTCAGTAGAAGACTACCCTCTGTCCTGTGCTGAAGAACCAAGGGAAATCATTGTAAGGTATATTGATTCTTGCAAGGCAGATGGAACCCCAATCCCTGCAGATATTCTGAAAAGAGCAAGGGAACCAATGCCTGATGGAGGAGAAGAGATCACAAGAAAAAGAAGTCAATCAGAAGCAGAAGATGTGACTGTTCAGAAGAAGCCCAAAGTTGCTGACAAGCCTCAGAAGCTGATAAAGAGGAAAGCATCTGGAGACACTCCTTCTGTTACTACAAAACATATCAAGATTAAAGGTACCAAATCTTATGTATCTTCTTTCAATAATACTGTTGTAAATGAGTCAACATTTAAGTTTATTCCAAAACCACCTTCTACTCAGAAACAATTTGTTCCGGCTTCATCTCATATATCTGTTCCATCCCCATAAAAATCATCTAATCCTGTTTCCATCTCACCTATAAAACCTTCTACTACACAATCATCTGCACCAAAACCAACAACAACAAAACCACAAAATCAGACTCCACAACCAGAAAAACCAACAAAACAATTTGTATCACAACAACAACAATCAGAAAAACAACCTCAAACAGAAAAACCTACAGAACAATCTGAACAACAACCACAACAACCAGAAAAACAATTTGAATAACAACAAGAAAAACCATTTGAACATCAACAACAAAAACAATCTGAACCACAACCACAACAACAAGAAAAACAACCACAACCAGAAAAACCACCATCAAACACATCTGAACCTATTGGATCTGCAAAAGTTACATCTGATCCTATTACATCAGAACCACCTACATCTGAACCCCCATCAAAACCTTCTGAGAATCCATCAGAATCAACCAACCCATCTGAAACCCATATCCCTGAGACAGAGGTTCTAAACATTACACCTCTCAAAACTGTTTTTGAAGTGTCCTCTACCTCTTACACTCCAACCACATCATCCAACTCATCAGAATCTGATATACACCCAGACTTTCTGGTATCTCCCTCTCACAAAAATTCTGAAGTAAACCAACCAGAACCACCTATTTCTTCTGAAGTTATTATTCCAAATCCTGTTCCAACACCTAAACCATCTTCTGAAATTACCATTCCTAATCCTACCCCTGCACCCAAGCCAAGAACATATGAGCATGTACCTTCTGCTTCGTGCAAACTATTTTCTTCTAACAAACTTCCTTCTGGTTTCACCTTGAAAATTTTCTACACCAGAATTGAACCATCTGACACTATCACTCCTCTCAAACCTAAACTTACCATCATTCTACCACCTGTGCTTCAAACATATATTAAAACAATGTCAGCAGTACCTTCATCAGATCCAAAACTATATTCTGCTATATCTGCTAAATCTGATAAACCTGCTAAATCTGCTTTCAAACCTTACTCTGATAAACCATTTGATGTGGTTTCTTATCCAACAAAAGCAAAACCAAATCTGATAAATGCTTTAACCAGATCAAAACCTGACAAATCATCTGAAATTCCATTCATACCCTACTACCCTCCTCCTCTGATCACCATTCATAAATCTATCTTTCCACCTACTCCCCAACCCAAGCCAATAACCTTGGAAACTCTGTTACACCCAAGACCTAGACTGAATGTTTATCATTTATTTACAAGTTTTTTGCAAGAAATACAGATGTATTTAGGTTCTGTACAGAGGAAAAGTTCATCAACAATGGATGCAAAGGAATCTGATGCCATTTGGAATGGCTTCATAAATAGATTCAACACTGTAGCATCAAATTTGAAGAACGTATGTTCTGATGATGCGAAGCTCAGATTTGCTGAAACAGCTAGAAGTCTGTTCTGGACTGTTAAGAGATCTGGACCACTGCTTCTTACAGATGCTCCTTCTTCATCAGAAGAGAATTCTGAATCTGCATCTAAAGACAACCCTCTGGCTATGACTCTGATAGAACATCCTTCTGGCTCTACTGCTCCTAGCTCCAAAGCCCCTATGGAAATTGACTCTGTTCAAGCTTCAGAAACTGTTCCACCTTCTTCATCTGAGATCAAGAAAGAATATCTAGATCTTGAAGATAAGATTGCAGTTCTGGAAGCTGGTCAATCAGAAATCAAGTCATGGATGGCTAAGCAAGACAAGAAATCTGAAGACATGGCTCAGTGGATGTCCAAACAGGATCAGAAGAATGAAACCATGGCTAAGTGGATGTCAAAACAAGAACAATCTTCTTTTGAGATAACGGATCTGTTGAAGATGCTTTTGTCAAAACAATCTTAGTTTATTTATTTTTTCTTCTGATGTTTGCATCTAATGTTTGCATATGTATTTGAATATCTTCTGATGTGTGTACTTTTGCTCTGAATGAATGAATGAATGTTTCAAAGTTTTCTCCACATGATTTATCTCATTTATTGTTTCCTTTTCTTTGTCTTTTCAAAGTTATTACTTTTTGCTTATGACAAAAAAGAGGGAGAAAATAGATCTGAACTGTTTAATTAAACTTCACCAGGATGAAACTTCAGACATATCAATTTTATCTAACATAAAATCTGAGTATTTCAGAACATTTAATAAGTATACTCTGTAAAAGAAACTCTGAGACTCTCAGATCATTTGAAAATTATCAGACTCTGACTCTGAAATATGCAAGACACTCTGACTCTCAAATGGTTAAGAACAATCAAGCTCTAACTCTGAAAAATACTCAAGACAAAAGGGAAGTCTCTATTCCTTATTTATATTTAATTCAGGGGGAGTTATAATTATTCTATTTTCAATTAAACAAAATTTCTGATGTTTTTGTCATCATCAAAAAGGGGGAGATTGTTAGAACACAGATTGGTTCTTAATAATATCTCTATGTTTTGATGATAACTATTATGAAATTTTGTAATTAAGAATTATATACTCTAAAATTTGCTTAAGAGTGTTTGTTGCAGATATTAAAGTAATTATCACTCCAGAAGCAAATCAGAACTGAACATAAGAAATATGCTAGGCTCTGAAGCGTCAGATGCATCCATTAGAAGATTCTGAACGCTGCCATCAGAAGATCCTGAGCGTAGCCTCCAGAAGGATCTGAAGCAGAAGCTCCATAAGAATCTGAAGCAAGTCAGAAGCATCTGAACCAATGAAGAATTTTGTATGAAGAGTTTTTCAAGCATAGTTACCTCAGAAGACTCTGAGAGTACTCACGCTGCCAGTACTGAGGATCTAACCAAACTCTGCTCTGAACTTATACACGCTAAAAGCACACTTGCTACAAAGACTCTGATTTAGCAAAACTTTGATCAACATCAGAAGGCTCTGATCAATTTAGACTCTGATGATTCTTGCTGAAAATTGATGAAGAAGAATTCAAAGATTATGTCCGTTGGAATATCCAAACGACTCTTTCCTTATTTATGCTAGACACAAGAACATAGACAAAAAGGATTTCTCTGTGCTTTATACTTCTAGGAAAGGTCACTTGATGTGAAAACAAAAAGGTTCAGACCTTTTGGTACACACTTCTTAACGTGAAAAGCTCTTGGACCACTGTGCCTATAAAAGCAAGTCTCCACCCATCTTCTTCAGTTGACGTTTTACCTGAAAAGAATTCATTATTCAAAGCTCTCATACAACTCACATTCTTTCTAGAATTAATTTCTTTGTTCTTAATATTAAGTGAAAAATCACAGTTGTGATAAAGCTTTATTAGAAGCATTTTAAACACTTGTATTTGTTATTACATTTGATTGTAAGTAAACCTTAAGAAGATCCAGTTAGGATCAGTAGTTCTTGAGAAGACTTTGAACAGTTGTTCTTAGTGCTTACTATTGTAATCAGTTGATTAAATAGTGGATTAAGTCCTTGTTTGAGAAAGGCAAATCACTCTAGGAAGGGTGGATTGGAGTAGTTGAGTTCAACGAACCAGGATAAAAATACTTGAGTTTTAACTGAAAGTTTTTATCTTCATACTTATTCAACCCCCCTTCTAAGTATTTTCTCACCTTCACCAATGAGAGACATAATCTTTTGCGACCATCGCATACTACTCTTGGGATCTCAAAAAGCAGCAGATTTGGGTAAGTGGAAAATAAAACATTTGTAGAGTAATGGTACATAGCATGTAATCATCCCTCCGCTATACAAATTCCTTAAATTTACTGAGTGATAAGCATCTGCGAGCAAAGTTGGGACTGGATTCCCGATTGAAAATATCTTGAAAGCGTTGATATCGACGAAGTTGTCAATGTTGGGAAAGAGGAATAACTCATAGATGAGAAGAATAAAGACATCCTTGAAAGCAGTTATGTTTCCTATGCTAGAAAATTATAGGGCTTTTTCCATCAGAAATTTAGCTGGTAAACCCTGAATTTCTCCTTTGGTGGTCATGTGAGCTTGGATATTTGACTCCTCCAAAGAGATGTCTTTTGCAATGGTTTGATCTTTGGGAATTTCTTCCAATCCAGAAAATGGATCTTGATCAGTGATAGGTAGGTCAATCAGATGTGAGTACTCTTCCAATGTTGGTGTGAGCTGATAATTTGGAAATGTAAATTAGTGGTATACTGGATCATAGAACTGAACCAATATAGACAGGATTCCTTCCACCATATTGATTTTCAAAAGAGACAACAACCCTCCGTGCTTAGCTCTTAAAGCCTCCAGATTAGTAATCAGCCTTCCCAATTTCCTCAGGTCTTCCAGTTTTAGGATTTTGAAGGTATACTTGTGTGTTTTTCTTCTACCAAAATCCATAACACAACTTCTGATATTTGCAATGATTGTTTTAGTTCTTTTAGAAAAAGATTTTTTAGTTAGGTTATTTTTAGGAATGAATGAAATGCATGAATGCAGCAAACAAAAACATTTGAAAACATGGGTTTAAGGGTTCATCATCACAAGCATGGAGCCATGGATCTACCCATCCCTAAGGTGTGTACTAGGGTTTCATTTTGTACCTGTAGAACGAGTTCTAACAAGGTTCCCAAAATCACTTACCCCTCTTAAGAATATTACCAGCAAACTGACTGACTCATGAGAGCTGTAATATCCCTAGGATGAATCTAAATTTAGTGTAGTATCACGTATCAACTATTCCCGATAGTCACCGCACTACCTAAAGGTTAAGGGGTTAAATGCTTACTAATCCTCAATTTCAAGGGTGCCCAGTAGAAAAAGTAATGTTTGCACGACTTACTCGTTCAACATCAGTAATTCCAAAAAGGTACCTCCACTAATTCTATGGACTTTCAATTCAGCTTGGTCGAGAATTACTCCCTATAAGCCTTACTGATTCTGCCACCTCTTATCTCAAAGGTACTCTATGACTCACCACATGCGTATTAATCGCATTCCCAGGTAACAGTAATTTAAACAAGTATAGCAGATAAGCATATAGTATGACATCAAATGATATAAAATGTGAAAGTGAATAAACAGTAAAAAGAAAAAAAAAGTAATGCAAGGCTTAACCATCTTAGGGGATGGGAAAGTTCCGGGCGAAGTCGCCATTTTTATATTGTAGTCGGTTTTTGTGGCGCGATCGCTACCTCTCTTGGTGCTACGTTCTGATTCCTATATTTATCCTATGAAGCTTAAAAGGAAGGAGAAGATATCTTAAAATAACCATGCGCGCAAGTGTTTTCCCTACAAATGCGAAGAGATCTAGAATCGAGAGTTGGTTATACAAAGATAAGCTATTAACACCCGGAGTATCTACAATAATCTATAGGAACCTTGATTGCATCTGTTTTTTCTGTTTGAATTGCTTTCTTGAGTTTATTTGCTGTCAGGTGGGGAAAGTTTCTCCTTTGGGAGGTTGAGGAAATTTTTTTGTTGTTTTAGGATTTTCTATTGTTTTTGGAAAGGTATATGAGCCTAAGGTTTTTATTAGTGCACTCGCTAAGATTTCGTAATCTTATGCTACGTATTCTCAAAAAAGGAAACTGAGAAATTAGAGCATTCATAGTTCCTTCTATTCTATGGGAGGAAAAATGTTTGGTGTCTTGTTCAAAGCCTAAGATTGAAGCTAAAAGAGAAGCTTGTGTCTTGTTCAAAGCCTAAGATTGAAGATAAAGGAGTTTTTATGCCTTGTTCAAAGCCTAAAATTGAAGCTAAAGGAGTATTTGAGAGATGATTTGTCATATCTAAAGGGAGGTATCTCACCTATTCATCACAATTATTGAGGTTTTATTTATAAGGGAATTTTATTTAACTGGGATAGAGGGAACCCATAAATGCCACATCTTCCTTTATAAGAGAATTAAAATGTCATGAAGGAAGAAGCTTTAACTCAGCGTAGAGCAATGCCACTTGTTCCAGAGGCTTGCCACTTACATCACTTAGATGAAAGAGAACTTTGGTCATGATAAAGGAGGGACTCCAACTTGGATTTTGAATCAACAAGTGTGTCACTTACATCAATTATCTGGAAAAGGGTTTACTTGTTTGTTTTGAAATATGATGTATAGAGGAAATATCCTCCTACATAGAGGACTCAAAGTCTCATCTATGGGAATGTTGAATTTTGTGCCTTGATTAAAGTCCAAGGTTGAAGCTAAAAAAGGGATTGAAAACTGACTCAACTAGGGGAGTATTATATCTGTCTTCTACAAAGCCTAAGATTGAGGCTGATTTGGGAAAATCCTTATATGAAGCCTAAGAGGAGTCTGAGGGAATTTAAGTGGAGATTGGCTCTTGCTGATGAAAATTAAATCCAAGAGCAGGATCCAACTGCTCTGAGGAATCAAAAGAGAAACTAACTCCTGCTAGAAATTAGAGGAGAGTTGGATTTATTGAACTACCATAAAGGCTTTGATTCTTTTGGGGATTTGTTGATTGTAACCTGATTCCTGCTAGGGATTTAAGGTGGAAGTCAAGCCTTGTTGAGGATCAGAGGAGACTCAAAGGATGAGTTTGAATGTTTTAGAGGATTTGACTCTCCTGGAAATTAGTGTAGGGATGACTAGGGTCTATCATGTGCTTCTAGAAGCTTGAGGGTCCTTGTACTAAGCCCAAGAGGAGGTTGGGGATGCTTCTAGGAAGCCTGTGGGTCCTTGTACTAAGCCCAAGAGGAGGCTGGGGAATTTAGACTGTCCAAGTCTTAAGAAGAGTTCAAGAAAGGTTTCACCGGGAAATAATCCTTTCTTTATTGAATTGTTCCAAGATTAAAGGGGTTAAAGAAGAGGTTTCACTGAGAAATAGTCCTCTCTTTATTGATGTTTTTCAAGCTTGAATCAATTGAATGAATCCGAAGAGGAGGTTGACTGTATTGGGAATAAGAACTCCTTTGTACAGGGGGAACTAGTTGTTTAAACTAAGTTATACTAATTGACAAGGATCCTATTGTTTGAACTAGTCTAAACTAAGGATGATTCAAATTCTAAGAGAAACTTAACAAGATATGTACAAGCATATATACACAGATATGAACAAGTATGAATTGAATTGAAAAAGGTGGTGGGTTTTATACTTTGGATAGAGGCCCAAATGTACTGTGATTGATTTGGTGCTTTCTTCAAGACAGAGTTAGGATTTTCATAAATTGAAGAAAATTTTGACTTTAAAGATGACTTGATCTTTAATTAAACAAAGGTGTTGGGTCTTACACTCTATATAGAGGCCCATGAGGGTTATTTATATACTGTAAAAATCCCAGGATGAATGAAGCTAATAGGTTTTCTATTTACAAAAGGTGTTGGGTCTTACACTCTAATAGAGGCCCATGGTTATTGAAAACAAAGTTTATATACAGAGAGATGGAACTTACACTCCTAGAAAAGGCCCGTGATAATGTTGAAAGCACAATGATTATGTATAGAGGAATTGGACTTACACTCCTAGCAGAGGCTCATATGATTTTGAAAACAATTATCGTACCGTGATTTTGAAAAGCGCAACGGGACTTATACTATAGCAGAGGCTCATGAAATGGCTTATTCACAAAAAGGGTTGGGTCTTACACTCTAGTAGAGGCCCATAAGTGTTGAAATGATGTTTGAAAGGTTGAATCAAAACAAAAACCTAATTTCATATTTTTAAAGATATTTTTCAAAGAAAAATCAAATAAAATATGTATAATTTATCAAATAAAATCATTAATCATGTTAAAAACAAGGATTAAGCTTTACGAAAAAAGTATTTTATCCACATGAATATTTAAATATGTGACTGATATTTATGCAAACATACATTTGAAAATAATTAATCTTAAATATTAAAACAAAAATTTGAAAATTAATAAGAAAAACATGAAAAATGGGAAAAAGTGGCAAAAATGACATGGGTGGGGTTTGAACCCATGCCCTAGCACACAAACACACTTGAAAACACACGCTGCAACCACTGGGGTGGTGATACATCCGTGTATCAAACCACCCTCATAAATACATAAGGGTGAAAGTGTTATAGGCCTGGCCAGAACAAAAGGCGCCCATGGCTGGCTTGCCCAAGAAAATCATGTTTGCCACCATTTGCAAAACCTAGTGTAACTTCCTCATTTCTTAATGAAATTAAGTGAAATAAAAAATGAAACTTGCCTAGAATTTCATGAGAAATTCAACGGTGGTTTTAGATTTTTCTAGAAATGCCTACATTTTAAAACCCGGTAGTGGTTTCAAAATAGGTCGTGTTTTGCAAGTTCTATACTACAACTCTATACAATCAATAATAGCATGGAAAAATAGTTCAAACACAACAAATATGAGATGTATGACATGTTCATGATCAATGTACATCAAAGCAATATATATTTTGGCAAGTTCAAGTTTTAAGGAAACTTACCTCTTGAAGCAAACTTAGATCTTTCAAGATAGTTGTTACAAATGTGTCTTGATGCTTTGGACACCTTTGATATGCCTCAAGTGATCCTCTTGAATGCTTAGAAACAAAGCAAAATAGTTAGAACAAGATATGGCACCTTTCTTGCAAAAGTAGCAAAAGTGGTCAAAATAACAACTTCCTCAAATGGTGTTACAGTTGATGAACACTTGTTTGGACAGCATAGGGATGTATATTAGAGTGTGTTTGAGGTTTTGTTTGGTTTTGAAAGTGACTGGATCAAGACATGGCTTGAAAATTGCAGAAAAGTCAAAATATGAGATTCTGATGGTTGACTTTCTGATTTTGGTGATTTGAGATGAAGGTGAAGGTTTGGACACCTCCAATGTATGATTTTTGATATGTTTGGATGGTTATTTGAGTGGTTTAGGCTCTGGTTTTGAGAATTCCAAGTTTGCCTCTTAGAACCTTGAAACTTGAAGTAAGAGAGGGAAGTGAGAAAACAAGCCTTTGGTATTGTTTTGGTGTGCTTCAAATGATCATAAATGAGCTCTATTTATAGGAGAGCAAATTTTTTTTAAGAGGAATAGTGAATGGATGAGGGAGCATGCTATTATCCAATGGATTTTGTCATGTAGCCAAAGTCTCCTCCTATCATAGCTAGGCATTGACTCCAATTCAATTTTGCAGGTTTGAACACTCATGGCTTTGGATTGAGTCTTGTTTAGTTTGTGCTTAATCCATGCCACCTTAATGCATCACATTAATGCTTGATGCCAAAGTTGAAATTCAAGGTTCATGCCATGATGGATTTGCACATGCTAGGCTAGATACTTGACCCCTTGTTTTATGGTTCAGATTCCTTCATCATTTGTGTTGATATTGGACAAAAATTCAATGATGCAAGAGTCCAAAATTGGCTTGGAAATCGTGGGATGCAAGTTATGTGCCAAATGCTGTCAAAAACAGTTTGCATCAAGGCATGTTGTGAGGTTCATAACTTTTTGCTCAAGTTGAATCAATGGATGTTCTTGTACTCTTTGGAAAGATTGTATATCATACTTCAACTTTGATGTTTATATTTGGTCTTGATTCATCTTGGATCATAATGAAAAATGCCTCCAAAGTTGGGCAAAACGTGAGGCAAATTCTGCCTAAAAATTTCTTAGTGTCAAAGTTCAAAATCTCATGAAACCCTAACTTTAAAGCTTCACATCTCAAACTCTAGGCATTTTTTGGGGTACTTATTCTTTGCAATCTTGTTGTATGTATGAAGATCTATCATTTGAGCTTTGGATGGGAGAAAATGGTTGCTTGGATCACAAGTTATGGCCTTGCAAAGTTGGGTAAAAATCAAGTTCCTTCCATAACTTAGTGAAATTTCAAGTTTCTCAAGGTTGCCCTTTTTGCAAGTAACCTCACATTTCTTGATTTTTATTGATTGATAATGACCCAAATCATAAGTTAATATTGTTCTTGACTTAAAGAGGCCATTTTTGCCAAAAAAAATCTCAAAAGTCAAACTTGGTTTTGATCACAGTTGACATTTTACATTAGATGTAACTTGAACTTTATGATCCTTTATGAAATCAAGTCCTTGGGATAAATTGAACCTAATGGATGGATTCCAAAGGTGTTTTTTAGGGTCTTGAATCATATCCCAAGGTGTGAGATCATGTCTTGGTCAAAAGTCAATGGTATGGTTGACTTTTTCTCAAGAACCCTACTTTGTGGTCCAGATGAATTTGAATCCATGTATTTCTTATGAATCAAGTTATTTGAATCAATCCAATCTTGTGAATATATCAATATGATGTATTTGAGTTCCTTGAAACATAACTTGAGGTCTTGGATCATGCCTTACTCCAAAAGTCAACCTATGGATTGAATTAGGTCAAAACCCTAATTCCTGATTTTTTTATAGATGCAAACCCATGAGGCTATTTTGAACTTATGAATGGACTCATGAGGTTATTTTGAGCTTCTTGAATCATGTATTTAAGTATTGGCTCACGCCCAGATGAAAATTTCTCTTTGGAAGCCTTGGTCAATCAAAACCCTAATTTGGTGACACTGATGGTCTTGAGGCTTGATTAACTTGGAATGATGCAATCTTGTGTTAAATTCTTGATGGGGAGGATCTCTTGATCCTTCATGGATGTTTGAGAGGCTTCACAAGTTGGAGATCATGTAAATTCTTAATTGATCCCTTGCTTGAATGCTCTGAGAGGGCTTAAAACCCTAATCATTGGTTAAGGTGAATACTCCACAATATTTGAGAAGATTGGTGAGGTATGAAAATACATTCATATTATGGTGATGATTTGCACAATGGTGTGAATTCCTGTGGTCAAAATTTAGGATATGACAGAAGGAAATGTGGGTTTTAGAGGTGGCCAGAAGGGAAGGTTCATCGGAACATGTACCATAGGTAATTCTTAAACTATCATTAATAAGGACTTCTGTTTTGTTGTAAATTCTGACAAAACTACAGTATTCAAAAGGAAAAGAAAAGGGAATGTTTATAAAATCAATATTTTTGAATTGGTTGTTCAAAGGGTCGTTTGCCTAATGACAATGAGTGATGAAAGATGGGTCTGGCACAAAAGGTTAGGTCATGCTAACTGGAGATTAATCTCTAAAATTTTCATGCTAAACTTGTGAAAGGGCTCCCAGATATTGGTTATCACTCAGATGCTCTTTGTGGAGCATGTCAAGTTGGGAAGATTGTAAAAACTTCTTTTAAAAACAAAATCATTGTCTCTTCTTCTATACCCTTAGAATTGCTTCACATTGATTTATTTGTTCCTATAGGGACAACTTCAATCAATGGAAAGAAATATGGTTTGGTCATAGTTGATGATTTTAGCATATGGACTTGGGTGAAGTTTCTCAAATCCAAAGATGAAACATAAGAAGTCTTTAGCATCTTCTGCAATCAAGTACAATCTGTTATACCCTAAATTTGTCCTACCCATTTTAGAATATTTTTGCATTTTTTCCCTTATTTCATTTTGCATTGTTTGGTTATTTAGACACGTGTCCGCTTGCAATTGGTTGATTTTTCAATTTTTTATCATTTTTGGCCAATGAGTACGTGACACGTGGCTTAAAGGTTTTTGTGAATATTATTTTCATTTCAATTTTCTAACCTTTTTCCTTTTTTAAATATTTTTAATAATAATAATTATTTTGTATATATATATATATATATATATATATATATATATATATATATATATATATATATATATATATATATATATATATATATATATATATATATATATATATATATATATATATATATATATATATATATATATATATATATATATATATATATATATATATATATATATATATATATATATATATATATATATATATATATATATATATATATATATATATATATATATATATATATATATATATATATATATATATATATATATATTTATTTTGTTAATATTGTCTTTTTATTAAATATAAATTTTAGTTCGTTTTTTATATTATATAAATGTATATTTATTTGTTATTATTAATACATACTTATTAATTAGTAAGGTTAATCAGTATTATAATTATTAGCTTGTATTAATAGTTTATTAGATAATTGAATTTGTTAAGCATCAGGTTAATTAATGAAAATTGGTTAGAATTGTTTTTAGAGAGAGAAAAGTGACGGAAGGCCCAATGTGGAATGGCCTGTTCAGATACATATAAGAAGAGGGAGGGGTTTTACTGTTAAAAAAAAAACAAAAAAAATCGAAAATCATTGTTCATGATCCCTTTTCAAACCCTAACGGAGCCGCTGAGGAACCCTAAAATCGGACTGTTCATCATCCCTGAATCTGAAATCGGCGCCGCAACCCCCACTCCTCTCTCCCATAAAATTCAGCAAACCATCTCATTTAACCCCCTTTTTCTTCTTCTCCTTCCTTTCGTAAACACTATCATCATCTTCATCATCACCATCGAACCATTTCCTTGCTCCACCGTGAGCCACCACTATTTTGCGCCGTAAACACCATCTGACTGATAGGTCGTATCACCTTCAAAGCAGACGCGCACCAAACAACATTTCTCTTTCACCAAATCGGTCTTTCAAATGAATCCACCATCACAACAACCACACCAACGACCAAGTTTGTGGCGACAACAACGTTGATAACACGATGATGAATTTCTTGTGATTTATTAGATTCAACAAACAACACACCTCATCATACGGTTTCTCAAGCAACCGTGGATTACTTCACAGTCAACGACAAGGTCGGGTGCTGACACCGCAACGGCGACGACAGTTTTCACAACAACCGTAGCTCTCATCGTCAACGGTGCAGTGGTTCAACGAATTCGAAGCTGTTACCTTCAAATTGTTCTGTTTTTATTATTGTTTTTTTTCAGGTCGAAGTTTGTCCTGTTTGGGGTCAGATATCAGGTCACCAGAGTTGAGGGATTTCGTTCTTCTCTGTCGATAAAAGCTCAGCTTCGGCATCATTCAACGCATCCAGCCGACAAAGTCGTAACGTGGGGTCATTTCTTTCCAGTGACAACAATCCAGAACACGCGTCGACTTTCACGTTTTTTTTAAGTATTCGAAAGTTGAGTCAAATATGTCGTTACAACTGTGACGACCTCAACAGAGCACTAGCAACAACTCCATTGGAAAAACAACAGCCTTAGTAGCAACAATATTTGTCACTCGGTTTCGCAACACGTCAGCTCTTTGTCATAGCAACATCAACTCGCAGCAATCACACTCGATCAAAAATACACACATTTTGTTGTTTCTCGTATGGTTATTGTTGGTGTTTAATTTCTCTGTTTTCAGACTATTCTTGACGTGGCCAGGTTCCGGTTTCGAGTTGGTTGCGTAAACTGAAACATATCGGTAAGATTCACTGCTTGTTCGTGTAGATCATTGAAGACTAAAATGTTTTGGAAGAGGCTGGAAAGATTGGGCTAGCTCTAACTATACTGCAGTTTTGTCTCGGTAACACTCAAACCAAATTCTCTATTTTTTATGTATTGGTTGTGTATGTTTAGGATTTTAGTGATGTTGGCTGCTGAGAAATGTGAATATCATCGTGCTTATGTATATCCAAATCTATGACTCTGCAACAACAACTGTCACAGTCACAATAACCTTGGTTGGTTTCACTTGTTCTTTCATCTTCAATGTTGTTTTGTTTCAGCTTCGATTCGTTATGGCTGTTGTCTCCTATCATTCTGAATATTATTATTTGAATGTGTTTGTTCCTTTAGGCATTTGATTCTGATAACTTCGGTTCTGTTTCAAAATGATGACTCGAAACCGTAAATACATTTGGATTGTAGTGGCATTATTTTGCACTAATTTTTGTGATACGTTGTTATCAAATGTTGTAAAACATATGATTGAGTTGCTACCATTTTGCGAATCGATTTCGTGGCGTTGAATGCATGTTGTTTTGTGTGTAGTTTAATTCAAATTGTTGGCTGCACCATGAATCATTGCGAATATTGCATATTGTCATGCTGTGTTGTGTGAGTTTATGACTTGCTTCAATTATATTGTGGTCTATTCGACGCATCGTGCTGAATATTGATACAAATGCCAAATGTTTCCAGATACGGTGTTTAAATATTGTTGTCATTGTTGATTAGTAATATATTTTCAGTTTAATTGCGAGTATGTCGTGGTGGATTTGATTTTGTGGTATATTGTAATAAACAGTATGTTGCTGCTGTGACCGGTTCGGTAACGACTTGCATAATGTTTTTTTACTTTGTACTGCTGTTATTTAAAAGAAATTCTGCTGCTATAAAGTTGTGCCAAACCAAATCCGGTTTTGAATTTTCCATAAATAAGTGTATTTAGATAGCATGGTTTTGTAAACATTCAGAAGGAAACATGTTTATAATGATCTACCGTCACTGTGAATTTAATCGTATGATTTGTTCTTAAAATCCAAGTATATTTCCATTAATTTAGCTTGAATTTAACTGTATTTCAGTACTGGTTTAAGCTTGAAATAAATCTGTCTTACTATGATATATGTTTCAAATTCATCACAGGATCTCTAACATGTTGAAAAGAAATAATGTTTCCTATTATTAATTGATGTTTGAGAATGAATTGTGCTGCTTGTATGTTTAGTTATAAATACTCGACTCTGGGATCCGGTTTCGAGCTTGTTTCGTGTTACTAAGTATTGACTTGATGAGATGTTGGTTGAAGTAGTATCTTTTTTCTTGGTTGCTAGATTTCTTTACAAAAAGCTGGAATTTATTTTTTATTTTTTTCAAATCAACTTCATGGCTATGATGGTATCTGTCGAGGCGCTTGATACAGTAGTTGTGATCCTCATACTACTTTGACACAATATAGTTAGATGCAACAGCCACTTTGGCACATGCTGTGATAGTCATTTTAATACCTTTTTAAGTTACATTAGCCTTGTGGTTTTATCATGAGAAAGTGAGCTTATTAAAATATAGTTTAATTGTTTTGTCTTCAAGAAAGACAATTAGAAATATTTAACGAATATTTTATAAAAAAATTGATTTTCTTTTCCTACAAAAATTAAAATTGATTGGTTATTAAAATTGATTTTGTAAACTATTTTCTTAATTTAATAACGAGAATAGTGGGTTATTGGAGTCTAGCACTCCTTGGGCCCTTGGACAATCGCTCTCGAGGCGCACGCTCTTGAGTTGTGGTTGTCTGTCTTTCGGTTTCCGAATCGTTTTTTTTACTCAATTGAAATTTCTAAAAGATATTTTTAAATCAATTTTATTAATTAAATATTTTTATAATAAATTCCAAATATTCATTCTTTTAAATAAAATACATTTAAAAATTATTACCAAATTAGTATTTTAAATATTAAACTTTTCGAAAATCATACTTCATTTAAAACTTATTTTTTTCAAGATATTAAACTTTTTTCTCAAAACAATTAATTATAATTAGCTTTTCTTAAAATCTTTTTTATAAACAATTGATTTATTTTTATATATGAAAGTTAAAATTAGTTTTCTTAATTAAAATTAGACTATTTTTTCTCAAACAAACTTCAAAACAATTAAATTCTTGGATCTCGCCCTCCTTGAATTTTTAAGCGACCGCTCTCGAGGTGCACACCTTGAGTTGTGATCCTTCCGATCATATTTTCAAGAATACCTAGCGCGCCTAGTCCGAGTACGCTAAACTCTTCAAATTATTTTCTAAATCAAACCAAGAAAAAATCGAGTTCTCAGAGTCGCGCATTCCTCGAATTCGAGAGTGACTACTATTGAGGCGTACGCCTCGAATGGTGTGTCGTTCAAACTGTCGTTCCTAAAACACCTCTTCTAATTATTTGGACAAGTACTTTCGCTGAACACTATTTCATAATTAATGGGATGAAAAAGATTGTCGTTGGGATCTAGCATTCCAACGATATCCCGACTAATTGGTTGCGAGGCTGACGTCTCGTTTATCGAGTAGTCGTCGTTCCTCCTAAATTTTCAAACCATCTAATCTCGTTCCTCACCTTCGTGCGATCGAGTATAAACCCTAGTATGTCTCTAAAACTATACGTAAAATCCAAATTATTTTCTTAATAAAAATTACGAAAGAATGAATTTCTTGGAGTCTCGCATTCCTTGAATTCTTGAGTAACCACTCTTGGGGCGTACGCTTTAGGTTGTGGTTCGCTCAACCTTTCGTTTGTAAAACACGTGCCCTAACTATTTGGACAAATATCGCCACTGTCCATTCAAATACACTTTCCTAATTAATTGAATGAAAAGGTGTTTTTGGGATCTAGCATTCCAATAATATCCCGATTAATTGATTGCGAGGCCGACGTCTCGTTTATCGAGTAGTCGTCATTCTCCCTTAAAATATTCAATCCAACTCTCTTCTCTCGCCTTCGCGCGATTGAAACTTTCTCAAACATATTTTGTAATTATTCAAATGAAAAGGTGTTATTGGGATCTAGCATTCCAATAATATCCCGATTAATTGATTGCGAGGCCGACGTCACGTTTATCGAATAGTCGTCATTCTCCATCAAATAACTTAACCAAACTCCTCTTTCTCGCCCCCGCGCGATCGAAACCCTAAATACATGTTCAGTCATTCCAACTCTTTTCTTACCCTCGTACGATTGAAACATTTCAAACACTAAATTCTTCGCCCTCGTGCGATTTCCAACTCAAACATACCTGTTCCAAAGAACATTGTTTAGTCCCTTCTTCCGCGCATAATAAACTAGTGCTTCAGCCTCCCCTAGCGAGCAGACAAGCCAACGTTTAGCAGTTAGAATGCGACCTAAACACTCGTTCGGTTTCAAACCTTTTACCGTAGTTAGCTGAATTATGGCTGCTCTGATTCTTCATTCCCTCTTGAATGTAAGATACGTAGGCACAAGATTGCGATGATCTTGGCGAGCACAATTCCCTCATTTTCCCGTAGTCCCACGAACTACGAATGCTCTGATTTTCCACTTCTTACAAGTGAAGATACGTAGGCACAAGGGCCCCAATCCTTGGCGAGCACCCTATCTATAAACCATCCATTCCCCCTATAGGAGAAACCTTCGAAGAAAACAACAAGCATAGTTACCTTTACTCTCGAATCGATCAAGAGGTTCCCGTTGAGTACAACGGACGTAGAGGGTGCTAATACCTTCCCTCTGCGTAACCGACTCCCGAACCTAGAATATTGGTTGCGATGACCATGTTCTTATCCCTTTAAAGGTTTTACCAATATTTTCCTATTCCATCCTTGGAATGAATAAAGTTCAGTGGCGACTCTGTTCGAACGTATTTTCCGCGTCCATCGCGAGGATCGTATTTTTCGAGGTACGACACAATCTGAGAAAGAATTGAAAATTCTAAAGGTCAGAAGTGACCATGGGGGTGAGTTTCAAAATGTACCATTTGAATCCTTTTGTGAAAAATATGGAATTATCCATGAGTTCTCTTCTCCCAGAACCCCATAGCAAAATAGATTTTTTGAGAGAAAGAACAAATCTCTACAAGGATAATGATTCATGAAAATAAATTCCCTAAGTACTTTTAGGAAGAAGCTGTTAACACTGCTTGTTATATTCAGAACCAAATTTATATCAGACGAATTCTGAATAAAACATCATATGAATTATTTAAAGGTAGAAAACCTAGTATCTCTTATTTTCATCAATTTGGATGTACCTGTTACATCCTGAATAACAAGGTCCACCTAAAGAAATTTGATGTTAAAGCTCAAAAGGGTATCTTTTTTAGATACTTTAAACGCTCAAAAGCATACAGAGTGTATAACTCTGAAACCAGAATGGTTGAAGGATCTATGCACATTAAACTTGATGACAATTTACCTGGCCATAACAAGTCACAGTATTTGGTTCAGAAATATTTCTCTGCAGGATTTCAGAATCATGAAAAACATTCCATGGTATGTGTACCTAAAGAAAAAGATATAGTGAATAATGATTCAAAATTTGACACTATATATGAAGCTATACCAGAAGCTGCAGAAACTTACTCTAAATGGTCCTTCATCACTGATTCGTTGATTGCTCAAAATGGCTCAGAAGCCTCTGTTTAACCTAAGAGATCGTTTAAGTATAAAACATCTCATCCAGAAGAATTGATCATTGGTAATAAGGAAGAGCCATTGAGAACCAAATCTTCCTTCAGAAATGATCACTCAATGATTGGACTTATTTCACTAACTGAACATTCTTCTCTTGATGATGCCTTAACTGATAATGGTAGGATCTTGGCTATGTAAGATGAACTTAATCAGTTTCAAAGAAATGATGTGTGGGATCCTGTTCTAAGAGCACAAGAGAAAAACGTCATTGGGACCAAGTGGGTCTTCAGAAACAAAATTAATGAACTTGGTGAAGTCGTTAGAAACAAAGCTAGACTTGTAGCTTAAGACTATAGTCAGCGGGAGGGAATAGACTTCTTTGAAACCTTTTCTCCTGCTGCAAGGTTAGAAGCCATAAGACTACTTCTCTCATATGCCATCAACCATGACATAACTCTCTATCAAATGGACGTGAAAAGTGCTTTTCTGAATGGAGTCATTATTTAAGAAGTGTATGTCAAACAACCTCCAGGATTTATTGATCTAAATCATCCAAATCATGTATTCAAGATCAAAAACATATTTATGGTCTTAAACAAGCTCCAAGAGCTTAGTATGAAAGATTGAGTAATTTTTTGCTTGAAACGGTTTTGTTAAAGGAAAGGTTGACACTACACTTTACATGAAGACTTTAAAGGAAGAAATCTTGATGGTACGGATTTATGTTGATGACATAATTTTTGATTCCACTAATGCATCTCTTTGTCAAGAATTTTCCATGATTATGCAAGCTAAATTTGAGATGAGCATGATGGGTAAATTAAAATATTTTCTTGGTATTCAGATTAATCAGAAGTATGAAGGTATTTATATTCACCAATCTAAGTATACAAAGGAGCTTTTGAAAAAATTCAATCTTAATGAGTGCAAAATCTCGTCAACTTCTATTCATCCTACATGTATCCTTGGTGCTGAAGAGTGCGGTTCCAAAGTGGATCCAACTAAATATCGAGGTATGATAGGTTTCTTACTCTATCTCACTACTTCTGGACCTGATATGTTTTCCAGTGTATGTTTATGTGCAAGGTTCCAGGCAGATCCTAGAGAGACTCACTTAACTGTTGTTAAGAGAATTTTTAGGCACTTAAAGGAACATTAAATCTTGGACTTCTTTATAAAAAGTCCTCAGACTATAAACTGGTTGGATTCTGTGATGCTGGCTATTTTGGAGATAGAATTGAAAGGAAGTCCACTATTGTTTCTTGTCAATTTTTAGGTGAAAACCTCATCTCTTGGGGTAGTAGAAAATAGGCAATTGTTGCCTTGTCCGCAGCAGAAGCATAATACATCTCAGCCGCTGATTGTTGCACTCAACTACTCTGGATGAAATATCAACTTGAAGACAATCAATTTTTTGAAAACAAAACTATATTCTTTGTGATAATAATGTTGCTATCTGTCTAACAAAGAATCCAATTCAGCATTCTAGAACCAAGTATATTGAAATCAAATATCATTTTATAAGGGATTATGTTCAGAAGGGTATAATAGATATTCAGTTCATTAATTTTGAACATCAATGGGCTGATATATTTACAAAACCTCTAACCATCAATCAATTTGATTTCATCAAGAAAATTTTAAACATGGTTTATATCGTTGAATAAATGCTTGTTTTCTGAATGATGTATTGGAATGTTCATTGGAATCTGTTAGTAGTCAGTTGAGATACTTCTGATAGTTTCTTAAAGTATGGTCTTCAAGTTTGAATAGGGGTCAAAGGATATCTCTCTTCCTTGAGTGATTTATTTAAAGCATGCGGTAATAGGTTAATTCTTTGCTAGTGCTTTGAGTTAACTATTGGATTATTTCTTAAGTTCTGATATAATAAAATCCTTGTTTTAATACTCTGATTTTCCGAATCT